>BTHU01000018.1:23685101-24285101 GCA_036184795.1 Tokudaia tokunoshimensis
TGTGCCTGTTTGTGTGTGTGCCAACACACACACACACACACACACACACACACACACACACACACACACACACACATATAGGTGCTTGCAAAGGCCAGAGAACATCTGCATATTATTCCCCGGGTACTGTCCACATTTTTTGAGACATCATCTTTTATTGGTCTAGAGCTTGCACATAGACTGGCTGACTGGCCAGTAATCCCCAGAGATTCCTACCAGTCTCTGTCTCCACAGTACTGGGATTATGAGTGTCTACCACCCCACCCTATAACTATAATTTGTTAAAACATTTTGGTGTGCCAGGCACCAAATAATGGAGTTTAAGTTTTATTTCACCTGTAAAGCACCACTAAGGAAGATTCCAGGTGTAGAGAGTTTTATTCTCAGAGAAATATATGAATGGATAAGGCTGCCACATGGTCTGGTGTATTCATTGATCCATCCTATAGGATCAGATTGTTGCCTCCTCCTCCCTGCCTCCTAATGTGTGTGTGTGTGTGTGTGTGTGTGTGTGTGTGTGTGTGTGTGTGTAGGGCTAACTTAGCTTAGAAAAGGAGATACAGTTCTGTTTTGGATATGATGAAAAGTCCAGGGCTCAAACAAATGGCTCGTGATCTGAGGCAGGATCATGGCGCAGGACAGCTCTGATGCAGGTGGTCAGCTGTCAGCACTGGGGCTCTGTCTACTGTTTTATCAAAAGCCAGTGCCATCTTTGCTCGTCATTTACTTTTAATTAACACATACGGATTAGACATGAATTTATAGAGTGCGATGTACCATTTCAGAGTATGTACCCTCTTTATAAGGATAACACAGGGTATATAGCATATATACCACTTCAAGCATTTATTGTCTCTCTGTGAGGAGGACATTCAAAGTCCTGACTTCTTGTTCTTTTGAAATGCACAGCTCCTTTTATGCTTCTTCTTCTATTATGCAATACATCTCTGGAATTTGCTCTTAGTAGTAACTTCGTATCACTGGCCCATCTCTACCTATTTCATCCTCTATCCTAACATCCCTATTGCCAGGCAACTGTTAGTTTGGTATCTACTTTTATGATATCCATCTTTAAAGACTGCAAATGAGTAAGGTCAGGGAGTTCCTGGGTTTCCTTTTGTTGCTTTATTTCTATTAACATGGTTTCCCCCAGGTCCACCCATGTTTCTGTAAATGACAGGACTTCATTCTCTTTATGACTGAATAGTATTTCCAGGTGTTTATACACACTGGAATGGCTTCAGTGTCATCCTTCTGATTCTCTGATGGTGCAGACCTCATGAAAGAAAATTGGATTTCTGCTTAAAAGAAAAGCTCCTTGGAAAGTATGGGAACTGGAGGAGTTTTCTTTAGTTTATCAGTGGAAAGACATGTCAGTTGACTCTAGTGAATAATATTGATCATCATGCGAGAACGAGCATCTCTTCAGCATACTGACTTCATCTTCTTTGGATAAACAGTAGTGGGGTTGCTGCAGCAGACAGTGAAGTAATGTGTTTGCTTTTCCTAGGCGAACTGCTTCAGAAGCTCTTCATAAACAAGGCACAGACACCCCAGCTTGCTTTCTATGGGAATGTGGAACTATTTTAAGGTTCCCAAGAAAAATAATTTATTGCTAGCCTGATCAGCCTAGTGCTGTCTGACACACTCAACCTGCTTTTTCCCTATCAGGGAGGACCCTCTTTCTCAACTCCAAGACATAATTGCCTCCATCCCTGTGGGCTGAGACTGGCTGGGATCTGGACCTAAGTGAGAACTCTGTGGTTCTCAATGGTTGACTTCAGTGTCACCCTTCTGATTCTCTGATGATGCAGACCTCATGAAAAGAAATTGGGTTCCTGGTTAAAAGAAAAGCTCCTTGGAAAGTATGGGAACTGGAGGAGTTAGGTGAGGAAGGGTGGGCGAAATTGCTTGCCTGATAAGTGACTAGATACTCCATGTGCCCTTTAACATTGTCGCTGTGTTAACCCACTTTTAAAATCAAAGAGACTAAGCTTCAGATGTGGCAGACCTATCTTCAATCCCAGCACTTGTGGGCAATGGTAGGAGGATTGGCATAAATGTAAGACCAGCCTGGTCTACACAGTGAGCTTCAAGCTAGCTAAGACTACATGCTGAGAACTGATTAAAAATATAATGATAGGTAAGAGGAATATTATGACTTAGACCTGACATGAAGGCTACTAAGGAGTCGGAATGCACTAGTGACTGAGTAGGAGGTTGGCTTCTACTCTGGGTCTGTCTGGGGATGCAACCATTTGCACAGCAAGTTTAGGGTATCATTCTGTAACTTGTTATGTCATTGAGATAGTTGAAATATCAACACTGTAATAAGTCTAGTCCAACTAGTGTTATTCATATTACTATGGCCTGCACCTTAGGAAAGTAATAGGAGAGTAAAACCTCTCAGGGCAACCATTTCAGGGGTAGTAGAAGTGATTTATATATCTTCTTAATTCCCATCCAATTTCACTGTCATCTCACTTGCTGTCACATTCCTATAAGGGCAATATTTTTATTATCAGCTAAAAGTGACAGTGAAACAAAACAAAAGCAAAAACCAACAACGAAATAATAAAAAAATGCAAAGGACCAGCCTGAGCTTGGAGAGGGGTTCTGAGGAAGGGGAGCAGTAAAACAAACAACTGGAAGTCAAATCTGGATTGCAAACTGATGGCATATGTTCTGAGTTCACTTTCTATTCTAAAAACTCTCTAGATAGGTCATAATTTGCTGACCAAAAGCCCAGTTTTTTATTTATACACCAAGTCAGTCATTTTTGATTTTCCCATGAATCAGCATCCCTTGAACCCAGCCCCTTGATTCTTAGAAAGAGACAACAAGCACATTTTCAGAGATCTACCTGCCTTTGTTAAGCACAGAGGATAAACTAGCTGGGTTGAACCTCACCCTGAAATTATCACTCCTACCTTGCCTGGGTTTAGACCTAAACTCCTTCTGTCCCAGGCTGACCTTGAATTTAGGAATCTGTCTGATTTTGTGTTTGTCTGACAAGCTGACTCATAGTGCAGATGTCTCTGTTTTTCTAGGTCTGCAAAGCTCCTCATATAATTTATATTGCATCGTTATATTTTTCACAGTTGAGAAATTGTACAGTTTTGAACTCATGTTTTCAGAGTTCTTTCCCACAGCCTGCCATCTTGCTTAGACATTAGTCATACCCTTGCTTCCTGGGCTCCTGCTGTCATTAACCTTGGCAGAAAAGATATCCCTCCAAAGGAGGGACATAAAGTAAAAAATATATATATTTTAAAACAAACAAGACTTATGTCCACAGCATCCATCCATTGTGGAGATCCATGCCTTGCTGGCTTTTTTCTAGGGATGGGAACCATGTTATGGTGCCCCTGTTATGGCTGAGCCAGACTCAGCAACAAAACAAAACAAAATAAAACAAAAACCACAGATGTGACCTAATTTGCATAATTAGTTAAGGGCATTAGAGTTTAATGCTCATTTGTTCAATGGTAAAGTTTGTGTTGTGGCCTTTAGACATTAAAGTTTTCCATTTTGCACCATTTTCTGCAGTTCAACTGTTTTCCCTTTTGTATTTGTACATAATTTAAATAGTTAATGATTGGTTGATTATTTTCTTCAGTGGGTTTTCTTATCTACACCCATGTATTCCAGCATTGATCCTATGGTGACCATTTGGACTGGATAATTTTGTTAGGAATGGTGTCCTTTGAATGATAAGATTCTTAGTAACAACCCTGGACTTGACAGAATCGCTACAACTATCATGTTGCCTTGGTCATAAACATGTTTTTCCACACATTGCTGAATTGTCATGAACCAAATATGCTGTGTTACTGACTAGACATTGCCTGCATTTCCTAGCTGGGTCATCAGAGCTATTAAATATGACTTCAGCTTGTAAATTGGAGATGGGCTTTCATATTCTCAAATGAGAAGAAGTACAAGTAATGTTCCTGGGATAATGTGAAGACAAGACTTAAGCTTAATAAAGTAAGCAGCAGGATGCCTGAGGTGTCAGTTCAAAGACTGGGGCTTGAAATTTATCTGAAACAGGTTAAAATTTAGGCACTTGCTGACACTCAAGGGCTTTGACCAATTCTCGCCCTCCCAATAAAATATTGATCTAATATGGTTATTGCAAGTGTAGGGAACTATTGTACTAAATATATAGTTAGTACTGAACTAGTAATATTACTCAAGGTGGCATCAAATAGGTGGTTAATACTCAAACAGTGGTACTTATAGTGATACCCACAATACCATTAGTACTAAAGCAGTCATGATTCTTACATAGCGATTCCATAAACATGAGACATAAACATCTATTATTCTGGATCTCTTTAGGCTGTTGACCACTTGGCAGAGTCAGATTTTCTGAATGTTTAAATCTTTCAAAGGGCCTTGGGATTTTGTTAAATGATGGTAAGGCTAATAAGACACAGTGTATTGTATTGACTGGAAATAATGTGAGCATGTGCATGGTGGAGATATGAGCTTGTCAACCTGACTTCTTAATTTATCAGAAAACTCATAAATTAAAGTTTTGTCATACACTGAATAAGGGACCTTGATGCTAATAAGCACCTATTAAAACCCAACAGATTACATAACCTTTATGTCTCTAATAGGTTTAAAATGTGAGGAATCATACATGCACACACACATACATACATATGTACATACATACATATGCATGTGCAGATAATGTTTGCTAAACACATTTGGTGTGTCACACTGGCCTAAGAACTCTATACCAGAGTCTCCCATTTAATCTGCACAAAACTGATCTCACCATGTACTGTTAAATTCATCTGGGCTAAGGTTGGATGAGTTTAAGACAGTTGTTCAACATCACATAAAACCTAAGGGATTTCAGCCCAGACTTGGTAGACTTAAGGATCCATATTTATTTTCTTTTTTTCACTAACTATTCATCCATTGTTATATCACTTCTCTTTCCTTAAAGTTTCAAGCATAACCAACAGTTTAAAAAAATACAAATTTTTCTATTCTAAACCTCACCTATCTTGACTATTTTAGATTAACATTAAAACTTATAACTTCTTGTACTGGTTGAATTTGTACAGAAGTCATTCCTGAATAACTTATGTACATGTGTTTTTGAGAGTGATACACTTACTTAGCAAGAAGCCACAGAATGAGTGCTTTCAGTCTGGTATTGGGTTAGTGTACTGAAACCATGTTAGCATTGAAACATGCTAGTTATGTGGTAACGTTTTACAGATTTTTATATGTAAAAGGATTTAAAAGGTACATTTTTGCATATGAACCAATATATAAAGCTAGTGAACTTGAAGTCACAGGAGAGTGAAGTGGAAATCCAGTTTTTGATGTCTCTGTGCTTTGAGTGATGATGTCTTTGCATAGCCCAAGGACAATGGAGAACACAATTTGAAAACTGATCAGTGAAATGGAGCACTGAGGCAGGAGGATGGAGAGTTTGAATGTGGCCTGGTATACATGTCAGGGCCTCATCTCAAGATCAGTGAAAGAAAGGAAGGAAGGAAGGAGGGATGGAAAAGAAGAAAAGAAGAGAAAGAAGGAAGGATGGAGGGAAGAAAGGTTTGAGGGAGGAAGAAGGAGGAGACAACCTTGACTATACACTATGGTAAACTTTGGTAAGTGTTTCCTATGTCATCACTGTCTCTCAGGGATAACAGGAATATATAGATAATGGTCGTGTATTGTTCCTTTCCCGGATAGATTTCCTAGTTTGCACACAATAAAAATTAATCATCTCCATAATTACACCCATGTCCCAGTGACTGCCGTTCTTTATCCAGAGCCGAATACAATTTTGCTATTTTCTAAGCTGTTTAAGGAACTGCCTTTGAAACTTTTTTTTTCTAAGAAACTGTGCCTTTTTAGTTTATAGTCACACCTTAAATTAAAATTGTTTTCTTAGCACTGGCTGTTGGCCACACCAGATCTAGGTCGACGTCAGTGTTCCTTTAAAGAAACAAGATTGTTTTTACTTCTTTGGTGTGTGTGTGTGTGTGTGTGTGTGTGTGTGTGTGTGTGTGTGAGAGAGAGAGAGAGAGAGAGAGAGAGAGAGAGAGAGAGAGAGAGAGAGAGAGAGATCTTCTCCTTCACTGGTATTTGCACCTGTGCATGACGTGTAAACTCTGTGGCAGACCCACTTCTGAGTTAAAGCTTGCATCAGACATGGGGAATTCACAATCATCTTGCTTGCCTTTATAGACAGCTTATGTGGGAAAGTGCCACAGCGTCTGAACTCAAGAGACCTTCCTAGATCTCTGTAATGTACAGAAGATTCAGTGCTTCAGTCTGGACACTGTCTTCTAAAGGTCTGTGTGTGAAAGGCCTGGTCCCCTGGGTCTTTCCACTATTAAGAGGTGATGGAACTTTGAGGAAGGAGGGTGTACTAAGAAGTTCTTACATCACTGTTTGTTCTTGAAATGATAATGGGACCCAGGTCTCTTTCTGGTCTCATTATTGGCCCCTGACAATGTGCTTTAGCATGCATTGCCATTGTGGGCTGACACCCCCTGGAGAGACCTTAAAACAGCACTTCCACACAATCACAGACTGGGCCTCTCAAACTGTGGGGCAAGAATGTATTTGTTCATAAGTTACCAGGTTATAGAAACAGTTACAGAAACAGTAAACTTTCAAACACAGGTAGATAACACACTGATCTTCAGGGACATCAGGCTCTGGAATGCCAGTTCTGAACGTCGCTTTGAAATAACTGAACACTGTCCAGCACATCTCAGTGCATTTGGTCCTTAGATGCAGTCTTATACACTAGCCAAAGCAGTGATGGTTGGTAAGGTGGGGACAGTCGATTAACAATGTCGAGCTGATTCTCACGGTGTCGTTTCTTGAAGTGACGTGATGCTTCTGTCATCCCCAAACAACAGATACCAACAGTAAATAACTCAAAGCAGCTAAAACTCCAGAAATTGTTCCCTGCTCAAGGAGATATGCTTGATAGGTTCTTAAAAACTACAGCCTCCCCCTAGTAACTGTTTTCTTCTTAGTATTTACTGTTAACGACTTAGTGTCTGACAGAATTCTAAAGTACTATATATTGGCTATTTTGCATCTTGTTTATTGGCTGTGACCCACAGTAGAGGTGAGATAGGGAGTTTTGTCAGTTTTCATTTATCCTATTTCTTTGGTACTTGAAAGAGTGGCTGGACCGTCAATGCTTCTCAGTAAAGAGTGGTCAAAGGGTGAGTGAATAAGACAGCTCCAGGTAGGACTTGGCCTTAACGTATTTCTGCCTGGCCTCCTTGCTATGCATAAGTGGGGTGTGGAGGTGCAGCAACCCAGCATGTTATAGGCACACAAACCAGGTGCCAGATTCAGATTCTGTTTCTGCCCCGAATCGGAGTGACCTGTGTAGGCTGTTGAATTCTCCATCTTGCTTCTACAACTGTGATGTGAAGATGATTCATAGCTGATCGTGATGGGAATGAAGTTATTAAAAATCTCTGGCCAAAAGTATGTGCCTAATTAACGTGAGCTGGATCTGAAGCAAAACTCTTACAAGAGTACTAAAAGCTTCTCTCGTTTAGAAAACATTGATTTTAGTGAGGGATAAAAGCTAAAGGCACTGTGACATTTTTATTTTCCTGAGGGGGCCCTAAAACATTTTAGCAATTTCCCTTCTGGCAAATGCCAGAATAAAAACCGTCTGCTTGGCACACCCAGCCATCCCTTTTACTGAAGCCCACGTCAGTATGCAGAGCCCCAGGGAATCCAGGGCAGTTTCATAGATGCCTGGGGACTGCAGGTGCTTGGTGAGGGCGTTCACAACCTTCAGAGGCCAGGGAGATGTGAAGCTGGATGTTGGGAGCACATGAGTTGGGGTAGCAATGAGTGGGTTGTGTAAAACCGTTCTTCAGCAAGTGGAGGTTAATGCTACAGTTAACAAAGGGTTTTTAATACCTCAGAGTGTGTACATTGCTAAGACCTGAAAATGGAAAACCAAGTGCAATCAGTCAGACATTGAAGATGTTATGAAGAAGGTATGAAACAGATAGAGGCTCATAATGGCTTGCATTTCTAAGGCATCTTTGTAGAATGCTATGACTTGGTACAATTTATGGAGCATGATTAAGGAGGGTAGCAGTTGGTGGCAGAGGCTATGAAAGAAAACCCAGCAATAGTGGGGAAAGTGGCTGGGGTGGAGGAGAAGTTGAGAAAGGGGTTTTGCTTGGAGCCTTCAAGAGCCTTTCTCCCTGCAAGCTGTCTGGGGACTCTGTACACCCAGTGAGATTTGCTTGGCTTCTAAGGAGTAGATAGATGCCTTTTAACCATTGTCTTTTAGGTCTGTTGTCAGCATCACTTTGAGGAAGAGTTTTCAAAGAACATTGATGACAATGGCAGAAGTGGCTCCTGGAAATGGAACACTTACATGGTCCTGAAAGTGTAAATGCAGCGACACATCAGCGATGCTCTGTATTAAGGTGGTTCAGAACAGAACCCGAGCACCAGAATGCAGTGTGCCAAGGGGAGTTTTCAGAGATCTCTTCCTTCTGGCCTCCACCTTGTGAATGTTGTGAGAATAGCTGAACATGAAGGGTGGAGGCGTGTTGGAACCCTTTGTAGTTCCCATCTCCACAGGGAGAAGGGCACATAATGACTCCTTCTTTTGGGGTTGTGGGCCTGGAGAAGATGGGAGAAGGACTGTGTCTTCTTCTTCACACCATGCCAAGACATGACTTTGTCAAGTCTCTTGAGCCTCTAAGTTTTACTTTCATCTCTTCCATCATCATACATATAATAACATGTATCACAAGCCTCCTGTGAAATAGAAAAAGACAAAACCACCATCTATGAAAGACACTGAGGACAGCTGAGTGAGGGGCCAAACATGGTAGACCACATCTTGCAACAAGAGCATCCAAGGTGCCCCTTGTTTTTTACTAAAACTCACAGGGATCTTTAGCCAAGTAAAATCATAGATGGGGAAGAGGGGTGGGGGATGAGCCTTTGAAGTTACTGGGAAAGGCACAGGAGCCTGGTTGGGACTGAACTTCCAAGAAGAAAACAGGCTATAGAGTAGTCCAACACCACCTACAGGTTCACAGTCCACTATTACCCTGAGCATTTGTTCGTATAATCTGAAATACTTCTGTATTGCTATGTAATGAATGTCTTTCCCCTAGACTTGGATGTAGTACGTTCCTTAAATGTTAGTATATTGCAAGCCTGTCCCCAAATGATGCTGCTGATGTTGTTGGATAGTTAAGAGATGGATCCTCTGTTGTGTGATTTAAGTCATGGGGTATCATACTGAGACAAGGCTAACACAGATCTCACCATCTATTAGCTCTTCAAGAGGTTTTGTTACAGAAAAAGCAAGCTTTTTCTCAAATCTCCCTACCTCTCGCCATACCATGTGATCTCTCCCTCTTGCACATGCTCTTACCGTTTTGCTATCCACCATGCCATGGTGTATGTGATGTATGTGCATGTGCTTGTCAGACCTGAGCAGATGCTGATGCTATGTTCTTGGGTCTGCACAAGTGTGTGCAAAAAAAAATCTCTTTTTACACACACTACACCTGAGGTATGTTCTAATAGGAACAGAGAATGGACCAATGCAAAGTTATAATCTTTTACTTTGGATGACCAAAGTTCGCATGCATGGAAACTTCTCTCTAGGGCAACAATCTTAAAAAAAATGGGAACAAGGTTCAAAATGATATTGATTAAACCATGTAATACTACGAACCATATGCAAAGTGATTGAAATCATTCAACTTCCATTCAAATAGCAATTGCCACATAAAATTTAACCCCCAATAACAATTTGTCATCCACTAAGATGATCAGTAAGTTTTGGAAAAATGGGCTATAGGAGAATTCTGGCTTTTGTCGTGCTTCCGGGTTGTGATATAGAAACAAGAAGATTAGACAATATACAGAGTAGTTCTATTTTCCTTAGGCTTGTAACTTACCAGGGCCATATGTACCTTGACTAAACCTGACTGTGCATCCTAAGACAAAGTATGTGCCTGTTTCCTGACATCAAGACAGGAATATAACTGCCTTTTGAAGAGGTTATGAACGAGGATTCTGCTTAGATCTGCATACATACAGTGTAAAACTAAAACACAAGTGGAAGGGTGGTTGATTTTAGATTGTATTTTCCTCACACGGGAGAGAGGAAGGGAAAGGAAAACATAGATACGCTATTGCCAGAGAGTTGATCCATAGCAGGCTGGATAGTGAGATAAACATGTTTCACTCCCTTATTAGAACAAGCCAGTGATAAGATTACACGGACTAAGGTAGAATGGATCCACATGGGAATCAAAGATGACAGTAGGTGATTGAAGATTAGTACCGACCCAATTCTGCATGTAGATGAAGAAACAAACAAACAAACAAACAAAACACATACTCAAGAACAACCAGTGGGAGGAATGGTTTCATAGATGAATTGACGAATACATGTAAGGGTGTCATTTTTTAGCTCATAGATTTTTTTTATTTCTGTATTGAAAATAATTATTTTTATACAGTGTATTTTTATTATGTTTTTCCCTTCCTCCAATTCATCCTAGATCATCCACATCTCCCTACCCATCTAACTTTATGCTCTTTTTCTCTTTCTCTCTTTGAAAATAACCCAAAATAAAACCAAATAGACAAACAAACACCCCCCAAGAAACGCATACACCTTCACCCCTACAAAACCTCAAAATGTTTTTTTATGCTAGAGAAGGATCTATAACCAGTCTTTGATGATGTGTATCATTCATTTAGAGTGATAGGGATATAATTTATGGAAATACCAGAGGAATTTCCATTAACTAGCAGGGCAGTATCAATTGCTCTATTTTTAAGTGTGTGTGTGTGTGTGTGTGTGTGTGTGCGCGCGCGTGTGTGTGTGTGTCTGTTTGTCTGTCTGTCTGTATATGTGAGTGCAATGCCTAAGGTGGTATTGGAAGATACCAAAGAAGAGGGTATTGGATACCCTGGATTGGGAGTTATAGGAAGATGCTCAAACTGGCTGCTAGACCAAATTCTGGTTCTCTGCAAGAACAGTATATTCTCTTAACCAGTGAGTCATCCCTCCAACTCCCTCGCTCCTGCACTAAGAACTTAAATGCTGTCCCAATTCTTAGCTCACCTCTCAGAGTCACACAGCACTGCAGCTCCTAGCAGCAGTGAGTGACAGCAGTGTGTCACACTGTCTGAAAAGGCAGAAGCAGCAATACTCCCGTGTCTTTGCATTGTTAGTTTAACGCACTAGCTGTTTATTTAGCTCATACAGTGAGACTGGTAGGGTTTTTATAAAACTGATGATAATTCAGATTTTATCTCCTGAGATTTATAGTCTCATTATGGTGACACACCCATGAGCAGCTCATTCCTGCTTTGAAGGGAAAAGTGACAGAGGCCAGGGGTAGGTGTGTGGTGACAGCTTGGAGAGAAAGGGAACAGCTGAGACAAGGGAGGTCTTAATGGAGAATGTGGGGGTGATCTGGAAGGTGTAGCATTGTGCTGGGACTCAGATAGCTGCCCCTATTGTCTTGTATCAGGGTAATGGCTTGATATTAATTCCTTCAAATAAGATTGTGTTATGAAGATGGCAGGCTAATGGAAAACTTAGGAAAATTTGGCTTGGAATTATATATATTTACATTGTTTTTTATAGTCTTGCTATATAGCCCAGGGTGACCTAGAACTCACAGTCTGCCTGACTCTCCCTCCCAGGTACTAGGAACATATGTATAAACCTGGCTTTTTACTGAGTCTTTGAGCAAAGCTTGCTGTGGCATGTTTTCCTTTCAAGGAAATTAATTTCTGATTAATTTCTGCTTTTTCTTCTCTTGCAGGTACGTTTTCTTGCATTTTATGCTCAGTTCTAAGTACTAAATAGATTGTTTGTAAGCTGAGTTTGGCTCATGGTACTTTTGACATTCTTAAGAAAGTGGATCAACTTTGCATGGAGTTTAAAAGATATTTTTCTGGCAAACTCTGAAGTGCTTGGCTGAATTTTCTAATTTTAATATTTTGACACATTACACAAGCAAATAAAGGTCTCATTTTCATATGCAGAGTCTCTCTGTGTAGAAGTCTATTCGTCTGAATATAGAGACACATATGTGTCTATCTATAAATGTACGTGTAACAACCGAACTTCATTCTGGCAAGTGGTAGCATGCTTAATATACTATGAGAGCAGAGTTCCTGTGCCAGTTAGTATTTATTCTTGAACAACTCTATACACAAGGTGCAAGTTAAGAGGTTAGAGGACACTGGGTGTGCATAGGATGGCAATGCAATCGTAGCTCACATAGAAAAGAGCCCTAAGAATAAATACAGTAGTGATGGAAATGGTGACCTGACTTCCATTGTTTACAGTTGGGAATGCCCAGCAGGCTTTGGTTTATTAACATCCAGAAAGTTGTGGGGAGGTTGGCGTTATCTGATGGAGCATCGCTTGTGACTTCTCTGCAAAGTGGAGAGAGAAGCTTCCATTTGCTCTAGCGCTCATTTCTTTGTTGATTTTACTGAAGCGTCTATTTATCTAATCTCCGTAGAATAGTTTCCATTTAAACAGGAAAAATAATCTTGGAGGATTTTACTCTTCGTTTAATCTTCCTCTCTCTTCTTTTCTTGTGAGTGTTTTCCTATTTAAAGCTCACCATGAGTCACCTTCACCAGCATTTCTGACAAAAACCCCTTCTGTATTCCAGTGGATCTTAATAAAACAAGCATGACAGGAATTGTCTGCCATGCCAAGACTTTAACTAGTGTGACTCCACTTTTGGTGATAAGTGGTGGTTTTGTTTTGATGTCTTTATAACACAGCTCTTAAGTAACACAAGTTGCAAATGGCGTACTCCTTCAGTAACTCTGAAAGAAGTTATTTTTCCACTCCAGAGAAATCACTTTTTTGATGATTAAAAGATATACATTTATCTTAACATGTATATACATAGGTTTGTGAAAGATTTATATGAGGGGGGACTATTCCTTTCTAGAATAGTTTCTAGAAACTTCTGTTTGTGAACACTTACTGACAAAGCAAGAATGAAGGGTTGGAAAATTCCAGGGTCTAACTTCAGTGTCAGTCAGTCATTTCGAAGATTTATGTGATTTGTGCAGTGATATGGCTAGACCATCAGGAGAAGTAACCAGACATTTGCCTATCCATCATTTTGAAGTGACTGTTCTCCTACATCCAACATTAGTGCTTTCTGAATGTATGAGGAAGTGTTACTTTACATATGGGTGAGTCTTCCTCTATATACTCTGCATGCTAAATCTTTCTATACAAAACTATTGATGAAAAAAGATCATGTTGATTATTCCCCAAATTTTCAAGCTTGTGTGTGTGTGATTGCATGTGTGCATGCAGGCATGTTGGCCCAAATGTGCATGTGGAGGCCAGTGGTTGATGTTCAGAGTCTTTCTTTATAAAACTCTACGCCTTCATTTTCTGAAGCAATGTCTCTCACGGAACTTGGAGCTTGAGTTTTAGTTAGATGAGATCTACTTGTCTTCGCCTAGCCATCACTGGTATGCAGACGCATACCCCATGCTCAGCTTTTACCAGGGTTCTAGGGGCTTGAACTCAGCTCCTCATGCTTCTAGAGCAAACACTTTATCCACTGAGCAATCATCTCTTCTCTTTGATGCGTTTTGGGTAATGGTGTGGAATAGATAATGGTGCAACTTCATTATGCTGAACAACTCAGATTACCTTCCATTATGGGACCTATGGAGAAACTGGTCATTCCAATGTCACTATGAGGTTATAATGTGCATGTCTAGAATTGTGGTGCAGACAGAAGTGGATCTGAGTCTGAAGAGGCTTACTGCAGCTTGAAGCTTGCCGATGATAGCTTCATTGAGAATTCAAAGTTAGGCATGAGTTCTAGCCACAGCTGCCTGGCTTTGTTCCTGAGTCCCTGGGAGTGGAAATAGTTCAGCTACTGCTCTGTCCAGTGGGCAGATGACTCAGGGTGAGGAAGGAGGCTTGGCACTGATGAAACGTGCGAGGAGAAGGTGATAAAGCAAGGGGACTGCCACACAGACCAGTGGGAGGGTGGAAAAAGATGACGATAAGTAGTGGGGACAAGTTGTCCATGTACTCATGCTGTAAGCATCCATTACAGCCTTCCTGAGGTATCAGGCTCAGGGAAATGCTGGGACTTCAAAGGTAAGGGGCACAAATAGAGCCCAATGGGAGATTCACCTGTTGACTGTCAGTGGTAGAAGTGAAGAGGACTGAGACAGTGACAAAAATGGCAATACACTGTGGGCATCAAGGATGACAATAGATAGGGAGGATCCCAGCATGATTCAGGGTGGTATCAAAGATGAGAACCAGTGAGTGGATCAAGGCTGCTTTTCCATGGAGATTGATGTATCAGCAGACTTTAGCTGGTAACAAATGAAAAGTAATGCTGGTCGTGTGAATAGCAGGAATAAACCTACAAAAGAACATTTCAGAAGGATGTAAGTGAGAAAATGAAGAAGCATGTACTCAGGAGGTCATGGTGGGAAAAAAGAAAGGTTTAAGGCATGTGACAGAAGAGGGGTTTGAGTGGAGACTCATGAAGGTGAAGATTCAAGAAAAGGGGAAAGAGAGGGAACAGTAAATGATGTGCTGTAATTAGGGGGATAGACTGATTTTTATACAGTAAGTAAATGGGCCTACGATTTGTCTCCCAAAAGAAAAACTGGAGTGCTGGTTCCTACTATTGGCTATGTCCAGGAATTTCCTGGGGAGCTTCCAAAAGGCCTGCCCATCCTCCATTTGCTTCAAAGATCTTCACCCATGTGACCTAGGTAGTGTCTGGTCATAGGCTTTTTAAAGGACCTTTAACATCAATGCTATGGTTATGAGTAAGATTTAACTGTGTGTCTGTTTTTGTTTTACATAAAATGAGAAATTGACATCAATTAAATTAAAAATAAGGAAAAAAGTCTTTAGAATAACAAAGGTTGATGTACAGCTATAATTCTCAAGTAGGGGTGACTTAGTTCCTAAAGAATATTTACCAGAGAACGGAGACTTTTTTTTTAATTAATTAATTTATTTTTTTACTTTTTAATCTAATTATCTTTTTAAAATTAAATTAATTTTTTCTTTACTTATTCAATTTACATCTTGCTCACTGCCCCTTACAGTCATCTCTTCCCACAATCCTTTCCCCATTCCTTCTTCTTCTCTCAGCAGGTGGGGGATTCCCCTGGGTATCCCTCCACCCTGGCACATCAAGTCTCTATAAGGCTAGGCACTTCCTCTCCCACTGAGGCCAGGCAAGGGAGCCCAGCTAGAGGAATGTATCACACATACAGACAACAGCTTTTGGGCTAGTCCCTGTTCCAATAGTTCAGGACCCACATGAAGTCCAAGCTGCACATCTGCTACATATGTTTGAAGAGGCCTAGGTCCAGCCTGTGTATCAGTCTCTGAGCGCCCCAAGGTCCAGGTTAATTGACTCTGTTGGTCTTCCTGTGGAGATCTTATCCCCTTTGGGACCTGCAATCCTTCTTCCTCTTCTTCCATAAGAGTCCCCAAGCTCCATCCATTGTTTTTCTGTGGGTGTTTGTATTTGTGTCAGCTGTTGGGTGGAGCCTCTCAGAGGACAACATGCTCCTGTCTGCAAGCAATAAGAGTATCATTAATAGTGTCAGGGATTAGTGTTTGCCCATGGGGTGGGTCTCAATTTGGGTTGGTTATTGGTTGGCCATTCTCTCAGTCTCTGTTCCCTCCCTCATGCCTGCATTTCTGTAGACTGGATACATTTTGGGTTAAAAGTTTTGTGGGTGGGTTGGTGTCTTTATTGCTCCACTGGGGTTCCTGCCTGGCTACAAGAGGTGGCCTCTTCAGGTTCCATGTCCCCAATGATGTGAGCCATCGCTATGATCACCTCCATTGATTCTTGGGCACCTCCCTTATCCGAGGTCTCTGTCTCGTCCTGGAGATGTCCCTACCTCTTCACCTCCATCAGTTGAAGATTTTTATTAGTTTTCAAGGCCATCTAGCATCTCTTTAAATGATGTGATTTTTAAAAAAAGATTTATTATTTTATGTATATGAGTACACTGTAGCTGTCTTCAGACATACCAGAGGGGGCATCAGACCCATTACAGATGGTTGTGCGTCACCATGTGGTTGCTGGGAGTTGACCTCAGGATCTCTGGAAGAACAGTGAGTGCTCTTAACCACTGAACCATCTCCCCAGCCCTGAGTAAGGAGACATTCTTGATGGGCCCACTGAGGAGGCATGACTGATATGTAATGAGCACAGGGCACGGATGCAGCTCTATGTCCTGGGTGTCACCACAGCAAAGACTAGTCAGGCTCACAATGTCAGTAGTGTGAATATCAAGAAATGCTTGGGTAGCAGGTGAACACAAGGCTTTGAGCCAGATCTCCTTGGTTTAAATTCCAGCTTCACCATTGATTATAACCTTAAGGTTTTTATAAACTTGTGTGATTCACATCTCAAGAGCTTTGTAGTTTGGTTTTGTGATAAATAAGGTGGAAGTGATGAACAGATATTAAACAGTTGATACATGTGGAAATAGTAGTCCTTGGCAAGCTTCTTACAGGGAGGAAGGAACAACTGCCCCAACCTGAGATTTTGGGATATCCTTTCTTAGATCACTGGGTTTGTAGTATTTGAAGAAAAAGACTCAATAGAATTTGTAATAATCATAGTTTGTTAAGAACTCAGTACACAACAGGCAATGTGTTAAGTGATGTCCTGTAAAGTGACACATAGAGTCATTTTGTGTGTGCTCTCATTGAGTCTTTGCAAGAAGGCAGATGGCATGGGTGTTACTAATCCCATTTTAATATATACCTTCCACTCTTTAAGATAGCATCTTATGTAGCCCAAGCGGGCCTTGAACTCACTATATAGTCAAGGGTGGCTTTGAACTCTGGATCCTTCCACTTTTATCTCAAAAGTGTTGTGATCATCATGCCCAGATAATAGTACCATTTCACAGAAACAAGTTGAGTATTGAAAAATTGAGAACCTTATCAAATTTTGACTAAGAGCTGTGGAGGCATAGTCTCTCTGGATGCAAAGCCTGTCTACTAAACACAACAATCTGCTAGAGGGTAAAAATTGTGGTAACTAAGCAAACAGCAGGCAGGAGATGATTGTGGCGTCAGGACTTCTGACTCCATCTCACTTGGATTTTTCATCTTCTAGTCTAAATCCATCAGTTTTTTTCCCCTCCACTGGGTCCTAGATTTCCATAGAAACTACCATCACATTGTCAGTCTCTTGGGGCAGTGGTCCCCAGCATCTTTTCATTGGATACTCCTAAGTAAAATATTCTTGATTGGATACCTTCATATATGAATATACATATTCATATATATGTATATATAATATATATTCATACATGTGTATATATAATATATATTCATATATGTATGTATGTATATTAATATATATTCATATATACATATATATGTGTATATATATATACAATGTTTTCCTACTGTATGGTTTTCTGGCATGAGTGGAACTGTTGTAAAGACCACCACTCTCAAGGGAACCTACGACTTTTAATGTATGTACCTTTACATTTATAAAAGGAAGGGCACTTTTATTTATTTTTCATAAATAATTATCAGTTTGCAAACTAAGAATAAAGACTACAAGAGCTGTCACTTGCTAACCCTGTTCTCTGAAGCACAGCCACACTGGCTTGGCTGGACTGGGAACAGGACTCCAGAACTTGGTTCCCTGTCTGCATTTCCTTGGCAAAGAGGGTAGACGTTGGTAAAAAATGCAGGTGGCTGCGCATGCATTTGGATAGATTTATTTAAAATCTGTCTTTTGTGTTCTGTGGATGTCTGGGGGTCCAAACTTTTCTACTAGTTTTCTTTATTATTGGTTTCTTAAGAGATCTTTCTATAAGATGGAACAGTGCTGAAAATAAGGAAGAATGAGAGTTTCTTATGCCATCATTGGTTAGGAAATGAGAGAAGGTCAAAGAAACCAGAAAACCATCATTCTTTTTTGGACATCAAAAATTTTGGGTAGAGGGGAATAGTGCCCAACGAAGTCACCCAGAGTCACAGTGAAACCAAAGGAGGCAACAACAAGACTTTCTCACTGCTTCTTCAGAAACGTCTGTCCCTTCTTTCTAGCCGCATTTGAATCTCCCACCCTTGAATTCCATAAAGCAGGGCAGGGTAGAAATTTTGATTCCAATTCTAAGAGTGCAGTTTTGTTGTTGTTGATGTAGCAATTGAAGAAATTTTCTTGATACTTTTTCATTCTTGGGAAGTTAAGAGTATATAAACAAAGCCCTAGGAGTAGAGAATTCTAAAGCCACTTATTAAAATGGAACTATACAGAGATGTTTATGTAATCAGACAAGCAGTTAGAAACAGCAGAATGATTCGTTCTCTGCATGTGCAGCCATCTTTTCTATCTGAGGAGGAAGAAACAGATGGTCTTGTTATCAGTTTGCATATTTGTCTGAAAAAAAAAAGCAAACACCACAGGTGTAAGATCCACTTTCAGTTCCACATGGCAAACTCAGAAGAGCCTGGCTCTGGCTCTGTGATGATAGCTTCTATGTTAGAGCCTGACATCAATTCACTACCCTCCAGGGTGCACCGAATCCTTGGGCAAGAACCCACCCCACTTTTAGTCACCATATTCCAAATTCATTTGCCCCAGACCTTGTTGATGTTGAACTTGGAGTGTTTCTGTAATGATTCTTTGGCTATATTCAGAAATAATTATCAGATAATTGCCATTGCCAGACACCATGAGAAGCACCTGCTCAGTAAAAAATGTTTTGATCAGGCACTGTGATTGGGCTTCGGTTCCAAATCGAAACAACATGGCGATGCTGGCATTGCCTGCTTTTGTAGAGTGGTTTTTAGTACTGAATGACTGTTTTCTGTGAAATCCCAGCACTAAGTTTTTGCCACTCAAAGGAAGCAGTTACAGAATTCATGCCCAAATCAGGTTACTGTTTGCCCACTCAGAACATGTGAAAGTTTGCTATAAGGGCTGGAGAAATGGCTCAGTGGTTAAGATTACTTGATGCTCTTGCAGAGAACCAGGGTTTGATTCCCAGCACCCACATGGTAGCTCACAGCTAGAATCTATAACTTTAACTCTAGGGGATCCAATGCCCCCTTCTGGCCTCTGCAGATGCCAAGCACACATATAGTGAACTTACACACCTGCAAGCATATACTTATGAGAGGAAAGCTTGCTCCATTGCATAGATTGGATCCTTTGGTATGTGTCATGAATTCTTGTATTCAACAGAGGTGGTAGGCTTTTGGGAGTGGACTCACTGCCCTGATCTCTTGGACACATCTTTGGCTTCTTACAGTGATATCCGCTCTCTTTTTTTTTCAGCCTTGTGTTGTCTACATGTCTATCTTCTGGCTCAGCACCAAACTTCTTAATCTATGATCTCTGGCCTCTTTTTCTCCTTTCCTCCATGTCCTTGGCTTTTCTTTCCCTTCAGGATTTTGTCCCCAAGGGCTTTTCTTTCATGCTTGGCTTTCAGTCTTTGACTGTCTATTTCATGGTGGATGGTTTCAAAGCATCCTTCCTGGAGAGAAGAGGAGAGTCAAGAGAAGTCCATATTGACCATTCTTAGGTTATGAAACCCACATGGCAATCATATTGACTGTATTATAACCTCATACATCTCTATGCCTATTAGTGCTAAAAGAGTGTTATTTTCTTTTAGTCTTGTTTTTCTGTTTCTTACTGGTTGTTATGTGGAAGAAAGTGGATGCAAAAGAATCTAGACTCAAAATCTGTGTGGTTACTTCAGTGCCAGAACATGGCCAATGCAAATGAGTTATGGATATTGCTATTTTATTAGTTTAGTAGTTTGTACAAACTACCACAGCCCTAAAGCTAAGCAGTAGAAATGCATTTTTTTTTCCCACAGTTCTTGAGACTGAAATTTTGAGATCATGGTGCCAGCAGAGCTGATTGATTCAGAGATGGAGGAAGTGAAGGAGGAGTAGCAAGAAGAAGAGGAAATGTAAAAGCTGATAAAGTGATGTAAATTAATTGGAATTCCCCTATCTATATTTATATTTAATCTATACGTAATTTATTAATCTATCTATCTATCTATCTATCTATCTATCTATCTATCTATCTATCTATCTATCTATCTATCCATCATCTATCCATTTACCATCTAATCTCTATATATATCTTTTGGAGTCAAAGTCTCACACTGTAGCCCAGGATAATCTGGAACTCAGTGTGTGGCACCTCATTGTAATCATTTTGCCTTAACCTTTTGAATGTTGGCATTACCTGCCTTGCTAAAACCTGCCTTAATTTTTGGTCTGTAGAAGTTACTAATGAAGAACACGAAGTGACTTAAATAGCTCATATGAAAGGTGAGGAAGTTCACATACACATACATTTGGTTGTAACTTATTTATGCACCTCAAGTGTACAAGAGCATTCCAGAGTGTCGATGGTTCACAGCGCTACCCTCCTGAGGTATTGTGTAGCTTTCTGGCAAGTACCAGTTTCTAGGAACACTCTTAGCTTCCTTTATCAACTTCCTAAAATATAATTAAGTATATCTGGGACAATCTTTGGCTAAGGCTACAGCTTCTTTGGTAGAGAAAAGTAAACACATAAATCTTGATCATTGCATGCATGCATCTGCAAAGTTGTTTCTTACACATCATGGGTAGATGTTTTCAGGAAAGATTTAATAGCAAATTGCTCATGATTACAACTCCGATCTAAGCATCAGAGCACAATAGTATCTAAGACTTGGGGACCATGACTCCTGTGGATCTGTTGGAAGGCAACGTTGCAAAATGGTTGCCTATATCCAAGTTCAACTCACTGCTGTATTTTCCTTGGCAAATAAATTATATGTGTGTGTTGTGCTTGGGGTGTTTGTAGATAAACATTGTCTAGTTTCCCACCGTCTTTATCATGCCCTGTTATCTTATTCCAGTTAGATTTAAACGTGCACATTACTACATCTTCGGCTTTGTTAACTCTGATAGGCATGTGGGGGTGAAAGATGAAACGGCTGCAAGAACACAGAGTAAAGAAGCAATAATTGCAAAGTGCTTAGTCCTGGGTCTGGCCTGGAGCGGAGGTGATTAGGAGGTGACTAGGAGGCAGAGTTTTAAGTGAAGAGATGGGCAGCATCCTTTGTAAAGTAACACCCTAGGTATTTTGCCTACAGAGTCCTGTGTAACAATTACACAGAGCTAACGCCAAGCAGGAATTCTTATTACTATTCGTAGTTTAGGAAAAACAGGTGGAGAGGCTAAAAGGATTTGCCAAAGATAATGAGTACTAGCAAAGGAGTGAGGTGTGTTGCCCAGGGCTGTAGTGGGCTAAAGCGGATGCTTTCACACTTGCTCATCACACTTGTTGATGTGTAAAACACTAGCAGTTTTAGGTACCAAATCTGTTCTTGGAGAAAGCAAAGATATTTTTCAGAAACATCCATTTACATCTATAAATCAAAGAAACCTTATCAGACACCATAGAAGAAAATGCATTTTTTTTTTTAAAAAGTTAAGCTACCTCTTTTATTGGAAAAAAAAAAGAATTACTGATGAGAAAATTAAGAGTTCCTTTTTGTTCATGAGAATATTAACTCATTAGATCTTGAAATATAGGCCAAAGGGCAGACCTAGGTGGGTTGAAAGGAGGGTGCCTCATACAAACAACAGTAGGGCCACAGTAGGACAAAATTATAGGTAGATTCAGTATCGTGTTCCTAAAGACATGTTAAACAGGGCATTGCAATAGAGGCATCTTACCACTAAAGCCACCGAACAGCAACTTGGAATGGAAATAATTATGATAGGTTAAACCTCAGTTACGAAGGGAAGGAAGCATGCATGAGAGTTAAAGATGCATCAAACATCATTGTAATGTAACAGACTTTTATCTTAAAAACAAGGCAAGAGAAAGATGCTGAGATAATATGTTAATGGTGGTGGGGAGATGGCTCAGTTGGCAAACTGCTTGTCATGTAAGTATAAGGCCCTATGTTCAGTCCTCAGCATCCATGTAAAAAGCCAGATGTCGTTGAGCTAGATAACACCTGCTATTCTTGCACTGGAGGGATGTAGATATGAGGACCACTGGGGCTTGTCGGTCGGTCTGTCTAGCTGAGTTAGTGAGTCCCAGGTGCCTTGAGAGAGCGACCTCAAGAAATTAGTCATAGAGTGATTGAACAAAGACTCAATGTTGAAATTCTGCTCCCTTTACACACATATACACATATATACATGTACAGCTTTCCTCCAAATACATACACACCAAAAAAAGGAAAATTAAGAACCAAGTCCCATTAATCTACCTATAGGGATGGTATAATGAACTGTATCTGAAATCATAAAGATAAGGAACTTCTTTTTATTGTGTGGTTAACAAGGCCCCACTATGAAGGAAAACATAAACAATTTGGACATAATTAAGAGCCTGTAAATGTGGTTCTGGGTAAAAGATAGTTAAAAGACCACTTAACATGTTTGGACATGTGCACTCCAGGAATGTGTGTTTCTAAGACACTGGTGACAACCACAGTTAATGGTAATTGTTGGCCTCCAAGGACTCCTGTGAAAATCCATAAGAAGTGAAAAGTGGTAACGAATTTGTTTTACTGGAGGGATTTATAGTTGTATGGGAACCCATGGGATGCCTGGTTTCCATAAGGCGTTTCTTTGGAGAAGTGAAACGCCTTGTGCTGGAAAGCCCCTCAAGTTGACTCTCCGTGTTCCCCAGCCTGCCCTGTTTTCTGAGAGGCATCAACAAAATCCTATATCCTTGCCCTTTGACCTTTGGCTGAGTATGGTCTTTGGGGGGCAGGAGAAGAGAAGGGCACAGGCAGTGTATTTTCTTCCTTGACAGCCTTTCTGTGAGACCGTGGTTTGTTTCTGTTTTTGTTTCTCTACAGAATGGCCTAACTCCTATGTGTGGCTAGGCAGAGGGAACTTTCTGGTGAGTTCATGGTGAAGTTCAACCAGCCATCTTTAGAGCAGGAGGGGAGATAGGATGCTGGTAATTCCAGAAGGCTTGTATCAATTCTTTCTCCTGGTTTGTATCTCACTCTTTTATAAGACTCTCCTCAATGCTGTGTTGGTGCGTCCTTCGGTCCTTCACCAGCAATACACTGAGCTTTAGTTTTGGCTTTGCAGAGCAGGTCAGCCTACTTCTTATAGCTACACTGACAGCAACATTTTAAATTTGAGTCAATTAGAGTAATAAAGGTATCATAATTAATAGTATCTAAAAGCATATATAGAAATTGCCTTGAACGTGAGGAAGGAAAATCTGTGTGAAGCTTGAATACAGGTAGCCTGCATGCTAAGACAGTCACAGTAGAGCCTGTGGGATGACAGCAGCCCAGTTTGCTTTGTTCCCTTCATGGTCTACTGTTGGCTTGGTTAAGGGCGGTGTTCATGTCTGGCTTCCAAGCTAATCACGGTACAAAGCAGAAGGTAAGATTTGAGGTAAGGGAAACTCCAGTTAGGGCCTGCAGTTCCCACTGCTTCAGATGAGTTTTTATATACGGAATGTCTTGCTTCAGAAATAATTTCCTCTGTAGATCTTACACACAGAATGTTTTTTAGTCACCCCCCCCAACTTAAATGGCTAAATTGCCCTTAACAATTTAAGGAGAAGTTTAAACTAGGTCTTAACTCATGGTACTAGGAGGGGCGAGACTGGTGGTGAATCCCTAGTGGCTAGTGCCCTTATGAAAGCTATCTCACCCTTCCTGCATGTGAAAGAACACATGACACAAGGAGCCAGGCAGTGAGTCTTATCAGACCTTCTGTGTGCTGGTGTTTTAAGCTTGGACTTTAAGCTTATTCCAGGTTCCAGGACTGTGAATAATAAATGTTTGCTGTTCATAAACCACTGTGGGATACAGTATTCTGTTATTCCAATGGGTCAAGATAGGTGAAAGCTCTAGACAAGTCACTAGCATCTATGTGTCTATCCGGCCAACATACTCAAGCTACTGATTGATTTTTTTATACATATGGACAACAGTGTGGCTTTCCATTGTCTTTGGAACTTATGTTTCTTCTTCCCCCAGGCCCTAACTGGAGTTTCCTTCACCTAAAATCTTAACTTCTGCTTTGTACTCTGTGAAGGCTGGAAGCCTGACATTAACGCTGTCCTTAACCAAGCCAACAGTAGACCGTGAAGGTGACAAAGCATTCTTCTTCAACTTGGCAGAATGCTGCCCAACAGCCTATATACAACTTTTAGTCAGTACAATTGAACACAACACTCTCCTGCTCATCGAGACGACGATTGGCTGTTATGGGAGGGGAATTACTGGCTCCATGACGTGAATACTTTCCACAGCCTGGGTCATCCTGCAAGGAATGAGGCTGGTACCAAAGTCCTCTATTTCTCAGTCCTTCCAGAGCCACAGCATGCATCAGAAGCAGTGTGCTGCAAGTACGTGCCTAGTCCTTCTCCCCAGCCACTGGGTTTACACTTCTTCCATGTTTTAGCCTCCAGAATGAGCTGCTTGTACTGCTGCTGCTATTGCTGCTGCCTGGCATCCCTAGGCTCTGGGGAAAGACTTACATTTTGTGCCCTTGTCCCCCATCTCAGAGTATCCAGGTTATACGGGCATTCTGATTTCGTCTTTTATGTACTTGGCTTGTATTATTAGAATCACTGAATAGAAGATATAATGCTCCTAAGTTTAAAAGGCGCCATAAAAATAAAATAAATAAAATCTGAATGTGCTGAGCAAGGCTGCTTCCCTAGGCAAAAACAATGCCAATGTATCAGAACTGTTATCCCATTGAAATTAATTGCTGCAATGCATCAAAGGCTGTTGGGCAACTCCTGGATCAATGCTTAGAGCTGGCCTAAGTCACTAGCCTCCTTCTCCTCCCACATTTGTCATATAACAGGGAGGTGAATGTTAGTCACATTTTAGAAAACTAGCACTCTATCTGAAAGAATTACAGTACCACCTACTCCACAGGAGAGGACTTGACTTCAATGCTTTTCTAAGACAATAGTAAGACCCGGTCGCTAATGCTTTTCCCATCCTAGAAACCAACTGTGTGAATCACGCATTAACTGTATGAACTGTAGGACTCTGTTATGTATGTACTTCCAACTTCTGTACCCCCCCCCCTTCCCCAAGAAATGAGGGCACAAAAAGCAGGGAGGTTTTCTACTGCCGGCCAGGAATAGTCATAGACCCAGTATCCTCTTCCCAGAGGCACATCTTTCCAAGGTTTTCAAGCTTGTAGAAAACTGCTTCAAAACAAACAGCCTAACACCCTGTATGCAGGCAGGGCTATCCCCGAAACCTCCACCCCTGGCCCCCACCACTGCCCGTAAGAAATTGTTTTTGTATGATTTGGTAGCTCCTGCTACCATATCGTATTACTGAAAAGCACCGTATACCTTCCTTTTCATAGCTCTAAATTGTCTTGCTTGACAATTTAAGGAGAAACTTAAACTTGGTCTTAACTCAAAGTTAAAACAAATAATAGTCTAGTTATGCCTTAAAGCCAAATAATCTGTCCTAACGCATTTGCCTTGTGGGAAGGAGAAACACCAATTTGAAGAGATTTTTACAAAAATAATAAATTCCACCTAAGGGAAACGGATATCTACAGTTAGTTTTAAAGCAACTCCCATTTCCAAGGACCTGAAAGAGGGTAGGCGGTGCTGACAAGGCCCTCATCTGGGTGACCCGACACTGGAGAGGAGGACAAAAAGGCTGTATGCGAGTTTTGATGTAATTCTAGACTTTTCTCTTTTCTTGTGCCCTTAAACAATGCACGAGTCGCGTCGCAGCTGAATGGATGCATTGCTTTGGTATTTTAATGCATTACGATTTACTTCAGTATCTACTTCAGCTCTTGGCTTGCTGATACTAAAAATTATCTTAAACAGGAATTATAACATAAAATTAGATTAGATATACTTCAACAAGTTTATCTCTAACAATAAATATATACAAATTCTGCAGTAAAGAGCCCTGCAATTTCCAGCCAGTGCTTAAAGTAATTACACATTCTGTGATGGTAACACATTCCTTTTTTTTTAAATTGTGCCACAAGCTGGTGAGGCACCTCTACCACGCATGTTAATGCTAATTAGCAGATAAAGTGTAAATCTGTGGAAGCTCAGAGTCTGTCCCTCTGCCAACTTTCCCTTGATTGGAAATTGCGGGCCGAATTTCCTCTCATTCCGGCACGGCCTACTCGTGCGTGGTGCGAGATGTCTTTCCTCGGCGCGTTTTAATCCATCAGTCCTGTTGGTCGGAATGGCTCACCGTTTGTTCTGAATTCAGCGGGTCGCCAACAGTTTCCTCCATGACTGCCTTTTCCAATCCATCAAAGGAGGATTTAGAACGGTGCAGAACGATAGGAGGGGGTGCTGTGTTTATTCTATGCTCCTTTGTCCACGTCCACCTCGGAGAGGTGTTTTTGTTTAGATGTTAATAAAGTGGCATTTTGAAATAGGCTCCTGAACCAAGAGGGAGGGAGATGAGCTCTGGGCCAACTTTGTTTTCTTCCAGACACTCTGTTTAGAAGCAGCGCCTGCACGCAGGACTCCCTATAAAGGAGCATCCAGAGACTTCCAGGTCCCTTGGTCTAGTCCTGTCCCGGAGCCTGAGGGGCTGTGGCCAGCAACCTGCCAGTTCAGGACTTATTTCGCTCTGTTGAGCACAGCGGACACAAAGCTCCCAGCACCTTCTGTAACCTCTGCTTCTCTACCTTGTGGCCCAATCCTGCTTTTGAAGTTGGTGGGGAATCGATAATGGTGCAGTTTTTCTTTTGCCTGGAGCTGTAGGGCTAGATTTAATTTGAATTTATAATCTGGGCTTCACAGTGGAACATTTTTCGGTTCCAGGAAATTAAGATGTAACTCATCCAACCACCCCCACACCTCTTTATTCTCAATTGCCTTTTCTTTTTGAAGGTTTTTTTTTTTTTTTGTATTTTTGGTTTTTTTTTTTTTTTTGTATTTTTGTATTTTCGAGACAGGGTTTCTCTGTATAGCCCTGACTGTCCTGGAACTCACTCTCTAGACCTGGCTGGCCTCGAACTCAGAAATCCGGCTGCCTCTGCCTCCCAAGTACTGGGATTAAAGGCGTGCGCCACCACTGCCCGGTTGACATTGCTATTCTTTCCCCACAGAGCTCTGAAAGCCTCGGTGGCGGATTTGTGTGTATATGTCTCTTTGACTTACCCCCATGTCTATCACTCACCAAAAGTCTCCTGTCCCTTCCACACGCTTGTGTTCTTTACCCTGTCCATTTTAATTACTAAGCTCCAATTGTGCCGGCAGCTATCTGAGCCATTGGCATAAAGCAGAAAGTCACTCTCTGGGACGCTTGGGAATCATCGAGGAGACGAATGGCAGAAGAGGTCAATTATGTTAGACATCCATCTTTTGTGGTACTTAAGAAGTCTCGTAAGTTTTATCTCTTCCATGTGACTGTCCTGGAACTTCATGAACAAGCATGTTTACAGCTTGCACTGTTTTTAGATAGGTGTTCAACCTGTGTTTCTGCATTAGAAATCTGCTGTTTCCTCTACTACTGTACCTTGAATATCTTTTTATATTATCAGTTTTTATAGCATGTTTTCCCTTTTCTTTGTTTTTAGTAAGAAAAAAAGAACTTTCTGCTTTACAATATCATGGTTAATATGTTCAAACTTAAAGAAGATAAATTTAAATTTTTCTCTTATTCTTGATAATTTTAAACACACATGCACAGTGAAATATGATCATATTCACTTTCATATTTCCTTCAACATGGCCCCTTCCGATTCTCTTTTAATTAATTAATTTTAGATAATCCAATTATGGTATGCATATATTTATGCATGAGTGTGAGGCATGCACTGGAGCATGGTATACTGCTACCAATGGCCACACCCTTCAAGAAGAGTGAGCCATCCTTCTGCAGCAACTATCAACTTCTAGTAGTTCTTGTGTCTGGAGATCATGCGGCCCATCTACATCATGCGTTGGCCTGGCTTTATCTTGTGTAGGTAGGTATAGATGCTGTTAGCTCATGATAGCCCTAACCATGTTGTGTACAGAGGGCAGTGTTTCAGAACACTCCACTTATCTGTCTACTATTCTTTTCTTTGTCTCTTCTCTGATACTCCCTGAGCTTTGGCGATAGACATTGATTAAGAGGTCTGTTTAGGCTGAGCATTTGGCTTCTTATTCCCATTCCCAGCTTTCTGACAAGATGTCCAGCTCTCCACTGGCTGTTACCCACTGTGAGAAGGACCTCTGACTAAGGCTGAGAGCATACATGTGTGGCTATGCACACATGTGTGCACACACATCTACACATATACATTCACATACACATTCACATACATATACATCAGATACATACATATTTCCGTTTCTGTAAGGCAAAGGACACTGTCAATAGGACAAAATGGCAATCAACAAATTAGGGAAAGATCTTTACCAATCCTACATCCGACAGAGGGCTAATATCCAATATATACAAAGAACTCAAGAAGTTAGACTCCAGAGAGCCAAATAACCCTATTAAAAAATGGGGTACAGAGCGAAACAAAGAATTCTCACCTGAGGACTGTCGAATGGCTGAGAAGCACCTAAAGAAATATTTAACATCCTTAATCATCAGGGAAATGCAAATAAAAACAACTCTGAGATTTCACTTCACACCGGTCAGAATGGCTAAGATCAAAATCTCAAGAGGTACTGGTGAGGATGTGGAGAAAGAGGAACACTCCTCCACTGCTGGTGGGATTGCAAGCTGGCACGACCACTCTGGAAAGCAGTCTGGCAGTTCCTTAGAAAACTGGGCACGACACTCCCGGAGGATCCTGTTATACCACTCCTGGGCATCAACCCAGAGGATTCCCCAGCATGTAATAAGGACACATGTTCCACTATGTTCACAGCAGTCCTATAATAGCCAGAAGCTGGAAAGAACCCAGATGTCCCTCAATGGACGCAGAAAATGTGGTATATTTACACAATGGAATATTACTCAGCTATTAAATTTTTCTTGAAATGAAAATATAATTACATTATTTCTTCCCCCCGCATTCTTTTTCTTCTGCTCAATCCTTCCCATATCCCGTTGTCTCATGTCTCCTTCCCCTTTTCAATTTATGGTGTCTTTTCTTCATTATTGTTACACATACACACACACACACACACAGTCATGCACACATGCACACACAAATACATAAATATAGCTTTTTCAGTGTATATAGTGTAACTCATATGCATGTCATATCAGGGCAGACCAATTGATATTGAGTAACTAATTAGGAGGATTATCCAGAAGAAGACTATTTTTCCTGTTCTGAGCATTCCTTCGTAGCTTGTAGTTCTTTTGTAGGGGTGGATCCCCATGAAATTTCCCCCTTCCACGTTAGCACGTCTGTTGGTGGTGAGCCTGTTCAGGGGGCAGCCATACTGATGGACCGCACCACTTTTAATTGAGAGCATGTCAGAATAGCACGCCTGGGTTCTGGGGAGAAAGTGGAACAGCGGTGAGATGCAAAGTGACATGGTCCAAACACCTAGAATGTTCTGTGGGCAAACCAGTAAACGAACAAATTCTGAGTAGAGGGGGAAGGTTACTTCACACAAAAATCCATTGTGTCTCTCAGAGGCCCAGTTTCTAACAAGCCTGAGATTTCATCATGTTCTCGTTCATTGTTATGCTAGGACAGTGATTTAATTACTAAGGCCCTACCTTGCAATTTTTTTCTCTGCTAGCACAAGAAAGCTGGCCCTGTGGTGTAACAAATGTGCGAATGTGTCAGCATGTACAGGAAAGGAGCAATCCGCTGCTGTTTAAATACTTAGAGGGATTACTTGCCATCTCTTAAAACCAGTTACATTAAAGCACCTTGTAAATGTACTTTCGGAACAGTCCTTGCAAGAAGGCCCCTTTGGTAATGGGCCAGAAAGTGACTGGCAGGGATTTAAATGACAACGGGAGCAGAGAAATTGGGGCTAAAGGTATCAATTGGTTCAGGATGCATGAATAAAGAAAATAAAGTCTGGGGGAAAGGAAGAAATAAAAGGCGAGGGAAACATCTCTAGTCCTGCTGGTGTGATTTTGACATCAAATGCAAGAGCCCATCCTATGGGTACAATACTGTGGCCAGTTGACAGGAATCAGCACCTTTGGAACTTTGAACCCTAAACATTTTAGAGGAAAGAAAACAGGTTGGTACAGCTCCTGAAAGCCACTGCATATTAATGACATTCAAGATCTTTGGGTATAGATTGGAGCAAAGAGAGACAAAGAGTTTCATCTTGGATGGAATTCTCCAGATATAGCATATACTTACTCCAGATTGATACCCTTAGCATACTTTTAATTCTGGATTGAAACATTCCTGATGTTCCATTGGGGCTGTGTATGAAGAAGGTTCCTGGCTAAGTTTCCAAGCCATGTTTCTCTAAGGATCTGATGTTAGACACAACTATTCTGCCAAGCTTGAGGCATGGCTGTATTCTGTGGCATGGACCAGTGGAAGATCCCTCCCCTTGCTTCTCTTTTAGGTTTCTGGGTTTCATCAAGATGCAAATCACTTTTGTGTATGTCTGACAAAAGCTCTCAGGTAGGGGTGGGTGAGAGTTCATCAAAATCCACCGCAAACAGCTTGCTTAGGGGTGGGGCTTTGTACCCACTTCTTTTCTCAGGGCTGGGATTTCATTTTGCTTAAATCTGTGCAGGTCTTGGCAACATACAAGTGAGAGACTTTGCAGCACTCATCTCTAACTGAGAAATCTTCAACTGAATTCCTCTCTTCAAGTCTCAGGGATCTATGTGGAAGAGAAGGTAGAAGGACTGTCAGCAGAGGTGGAGGATGACTCCAAGCAAACAGAGTTTTCAGGTACAACAGGACTCATACATATATGAACTCTAAGGGAGTATGACAGTGTGTACAATATATGACTTCTTCTTTTAAACATAAGTTTTGAAGATCAAATTCAGGTCTTTCTGCTTGCAAGACAAGTGTTTTATTGACTAAGCCGTTTTCTCAGTTCTAAGCGAGGACTCCCTTTTCCCCAGCCCTTAACTGGTGGTCAGATGAGTCTCATCCCACTCATCCTGGTTATATACTTTTGGGCTGCTTACCTCTGGTTTTCCCTAAGTGTTAGAATAGTTCCCAGGCAGCTATGGCTGAATCAAATGGGAATGTTCTGGGTTTCTCTTTAGTTCCTGTGAGGCACAGGAACCTGCATGATAAGATTCTTATGTGCACTAACATTCTAAGCTGAGACTCACCTTTAAAAGATGGCAGCAAACATTCTATGAAGTTTGTGTCTGGGTATGGAAGCCAGTGGTCAGCAGAGTGTTACTGGGCATCTTGCTGACCACAGCAAGTGCAATGATTCCATTTTCTCTGTCTGGAGTTCTTCTCTAAGAGCTGGTGACAGAACCTCTAGAGGTTTCCAGTCAGCTTCTGGACTGTGTCGTTTGGTAAAAGCAGATTCTTCTGATATTGTCCTCCGTGATACAGTTACTTTTCGCAGTCAGGCTACATTGTCGAGTGATACTAGTTAGCAGTCTGGCCCTGGAGGGAGGATAGGAAGGTGGCTATGATGCAAGAAATCTCCTGTGAGGTTCTCAGATTATCAGAAATTAATCTGCCTGCAGATTAGTGTCACTGAGAAAATAAACAAATGAGCCAAAATCTGACAGGGTGCCACCAGACTTAGCCTACAGTCAGCAAGCAAAGGTTTCAAGTTTAGGTTCAAGTTCCCTCTTGGGTATTAACTTTGGGAGCTGGGGAGATAGCTATGGGTGGTAGAGACATCCATCACCTGCATGTTAATGGATAAAAGTTTCATTCAGATCTAAAAGTTGCCTACATGACTCTGTGCTAGGTCCAACTTTTTGTTTTAAAGAAGGCAATGTTTATCATTTATTTACTTATTCTTGTTAGATTAAAAAAAATAAACAAGGCCTCAAGTAGTTCATGCTGGCCTTGAACTCATGATGTAACTGAGGTTGACATTGAACTTGAACCTTGATCTTCTACTCTCCATCCCAAGTGCTAGGATTGTAGGCATGTGTCTCCATGCCTAGCTTCTATCATGCTGGGTACCAAACCCCAGGTCCAGTTCTTTACTTTGACCATTCAATCTATTTTATTCTCTATTGTATATCGTGATTATGAGTTGGCACAATTGTGTCAGAAGTAGGACACAGAAGTAGGCCTGTCCTCTGACCTTAAAATGAAACAAACTGCATTCATTAAGCGTAACACAGAGGGGCTCACAGAAAAGCCCTGGAGAATAAAGTCTGTCTTCAAAACCATCAGCTCCTACGTGTCTGTGTAAGGCATTCAGGAAGTATTAGGTGTTGGAACAAAGAGAGAGAGGTGTGAAGCAGTCCTAGCAGCCGCCCACAGGTAAGATGTTAACGACGCTGGGTGAGAGCGAGCACCCCATTCAAATGAGATCTGTGAAGCCTGAGATGGTGATTTTCCACTGAAAACATAATTTTCCATTCCAGAATTCTGTTGCTGGCCTGAGACAGTGATTTAATAGCAGAGCCTACTGGCTTATTCTAGGCTTTTCTCTCTTTCTGTCTGTCTCCTCTCTGTCACTGACACTATCTGTGTCTCTGTGTCTCTGTCTCTCTCTGTGTCTCTGTGTCTCTCTGTGTCTCTGTCTCTCTGTCTGTGTCTCTGTCTGTGTCTCTGTCTGTCTGTCTGTCTCTCTCTCTCTCTGTCTCTCTCTCTCTCTCTCTCTCTCTCTCTCTCTCTCTCTCTCTCTCTCCTCTCTTGACTTTCTCAGAGTTCACACTAAGCCTAGGGAAAAGGTGAAGGCTTGGAGCTGGAGGGCTCTGGGATTCTCCCTTGTTGCATATTGTACCTCATGCCTGTCCACTTCAGCATGGGTGGTCTCCATTTATACTGGGCAGCTGCAGGGGTTCAGCCAGCTCCCAGCCCCAGCCTCTAAAGCAACTAAACACACGACCACTGATTGGCCAAGAACTGGCAGCTGGCCACAGCTGTTATTATTTTTTCTTTCTAGTGTTTGCACTTTTATGTCTAAGCTGCTACCTTTGCTGAGTTTAACAGAGGCAGAGCATTTGAATTTTATTTTTGAACCTAGGGAAGGGCTGCAAGAAGCAATTGGTGCCCCGGTTTTATGTGAGTCTAGAGTAAAAGATCTTGGCTTTTATTAGAGTATGTGAATGAGGAGGGGGGGAGAGGGATGAGGGGGAGGGAGGGAGGGAGAGAGAGAGGGAAGGAGGGAGAGAGAGAGGGAAGAAGGGAGAGGGAGAGGGAGAGAGAGAGGGAAGAAGGGAGAGGGAGAGAGAGAGGAGACTTTCAGATTCAGATATCTAAGTTTTGTTACTTTGTTTCTTTCTTTCTTTTCTTTTGTTTTTGTTTTCGAGACATAGAATTTCTCTATGTAGCCCCAAGCCATCCTAGAACTTGCTCTGTAGATCAGCCTGGCCTAGAACTCAAGAGATCTGCCTGCCTTCCTCTGCCTCTTGAGTATGTCACCACCACCCGGCTATTTTCTGCTTCTTAAGGAAATAAGTGCTTGAACCATTTCAAGATAGATACAAGGAGATGCAGGAACTAGGAGATGTGTGTGCCATGCTGCTTTTATATTCTCTTCATGTGCACTCAGGAATCTAAAGCTTCAGTGCCTACCTTGGCTCAAGAAAGACTTACTTATCTTAATGGCCTACGCTTCCTTGACCTATAGCTTGTAGATTGTTAACACTTCTGTTATCCCTTGAGGATATGCTGGATGGATGGGGGACCTGAAGAAATGGCTACTAGTTGAGGGACATGTGTGATCCTGGCACTTTCAACATTCTGTATCACAACAGTACCGCAGGTAATACTCACAGCTTACAAAGGAGAAGGCTGAAGTTCAGAGAGGTTTAGCAACTGGGCCAAAGTTGCAGAATATAGATGCCAGGGTTGTGATGTCAAAGACTGTTAGTTACCCCTGCTGTCACTTACCTCCTGGTTCTAACAAATTCACAAGACACCTTGCTAATCTAAAAGTCCCCGTGTAAAGGATTGCTTTGAACCAACGGGACGTATCTATATTACCGCTGGATTCCCAGAGCCAAAGATGCCCAGGAAACATTTTCTAAACGCGTGAACATCTCTTTCTCTTGAAACTTCAATTCTTCCAGCACTGGCATTCCCCAAACAGCCAAGCTTTCATCTCTCCTTTCCTTTATTTTTCTTCTTTCTCTCTTTCTCTCTCTCTTCCTTCCTTTCTTTATTTCTTTTTCTCTCTTCTCTTTCTTTCTCTCTTTCTCTCCTCTCTTTTCCTCCTTCCCTTCCTCTTTTCCTCCCTCCCTCCCTCCCTCTCTCTTCCTCTTCCTTCCTTCTTTCTTTTCCTTCCTTCCTTCCTTTCTTTCTTTCTTTCTTTCTTTCTTTCTTTCTTTCTTTCTTTCTTTCTTTTTTTCTTTCCTTCCTTCCTTTCTCCCTCCTTCCCTCCCTCCCTCCCTTCCTTCTCTCTTTCTTTCTCTCTCTCTTTCTTTCTCTCTCTCTTTCTTTCTTTCTTCTCTCTCTCTCTCTCTCTCTCTCTCTCTCTCTCTCTCTCTCTCTCTCTCTCTTTCTTCTTGCTTTCTTGATTTCTTGGTATTGAGTTTGGAAAGGCTTGTCTATACTTTTTGAATTATACTCTGGAGGACATTATTTGTCTTTAACTGGTAGACTTGACTGTTAATGGCCTGAACATTTTCTGATACACCTGTAGAAATTGAACAAATAGTTGTGTGGGGGAAAACAGTTAGTGTCTTAACGTGCTTTCAAAGCCTTGTCTTGACATTCAGAGGCAAACAGGTGACATCTTGGTGAAGTCACATCCAGGGAGCTCTGTTTAACATGATGCTTATTTTAAGAGCCACTGTGTGCACTGGCGGTGGCTACACACCATGCCAGCTTGTTAGGAGGCAGGATTTTCCCATCTTATTTTATGGAAATGTGGTATACCATATGTCTCAAGGGGTGCAAAATCTGTGATGCCATTGAATGAATGCCTAAACTACATCAAGTTTGGCATCACTGAGGTCTGGCACAGGAGTGCTCACTTCTGCCAAAGGAGATTTACTTTATGGAAAGTGAGAGGTGGGAGAACAATTTGAAAGATCAGTTTCTGTGAAGCAAAAGAATAGATGTTTTTGTCAGCAATTTTTTGTCTGTTCTCATACGTTCTAAAAAACCCAAATTGATAAAGATATTTCTGAAGTGAATTTCATTAAGGTTCCTCCCCTTTCCTCCCCTTTGATACAGAATATCACATAGCCCAGGCTGGTCCCAAGGATCACGATATAACTGACCTTGAACTTAAGGCTTCCCCTGCTTCTTCTTTACTTTCATCGTTTTACAGTTTCATGATTGTAGTGGGTATTCCTGGTTGTCAACTTGACTAAATCTGGAATGAACTAATCAAGAATTGGAATGCTCACCTATGATCCTAATCTGGAGGCTCAGAGATACAAGTTTCTGACCTGGATCTTGGCATGGAGATCTTGAAGCATAGTGACTATGAATTCCAGAAGATTAAGATAAGGAGATCTCTGAGTTCAAGGTCATCTGGGATTAAAGGCACAGTGGCACATGCCTTTAATCTGGGCCACACCCGCTGCTGGAGACCTATATAAGGACATTGGAAGAAGGAAGATTTACTCTGACACTTCCTGGTCTGCCTCGCGGGACTGAACAACTAATTGCTAGATCCTTGGACTTCCTTCCACAGCTGCCTTGTAGGACTGAGCAACTGCTAGATCCTTGGACTTCCATCCACAAGTACTGCTGACTATTGTTGGGGAGTTGGACTACAAGCTGTAAGTTATCGACAAATTCCCTAACTATATAGAGACTACCCATACCTTCTGTGACTCTAGAAAACCCTGACTAATACAATACATTTATAGTTTATTTTTAAAAATATTTATTTTTATGTGTTTATGTGTATGTATTTATATGTGTGTGAGTACGTAAAGTGAATCAGGTGCTCCCAGAATCCAGAGGTATCAGATCCCCTGAGCTATAGTCATAGGTGGTTGTTAGCTGAACTCGGGTCCTCTGCAAAACCAGTATGTCCTCTAAATTGCTTAGTCATCTCTCTAGCCTCCACAAACATGTATTTACCTAAGTTTAGTTGCTTTCATCTCCCATTCTCTCTCTTATCTTCCTCCCTCTCTGTCAGAAAGTAGTCTTTCCATGATCCTCCCCACTAATTTCAAGCCTTCCTTCTATGTGTGATGATTTGAGTTTAATTAGAGTTTTTTGATCAGCATAGGTAGAAGTCATTTCTCCTAACAACCATTAATTGTCAATACTCATACCTCAGGAAGGCTTAGGCCTCGTTAGTCCCTCCCTCATGTATGATGAAACAATGATAAGGTGACTCCGTGCAGACCTTGTGTAGATATCCATAGCTTTGGCAAGTTCATGAATGCAAATGTAGGTCATGTCCAGAAGATATCTTTTTGTTGCCTATCTCCCTAATATATGGCTCTCATATTCTTTCCACCACTCTTCCGTGATGTTCCTTGAGCCTTGCATGAAGTATTATAGAGGTCTTATTTAGGCCTGAGTACTCCAGTATAATTTATCCTCATTACTTCAGTTAGTTATGCTGTAGTAAGAACTTTTTCTAGTGCAGGTTGGGAGCAGTATTGATATATGAGTATAAACACCAATATTTAGAAAGCAGGTTGATAACATGACCCTTGAGCAAAACAATAGTTGTAGGTTCTTCACTAAGGCCTAAACCTCTCCAGAAAAGGGTTCTTGATGAGGCATATAGAAGTTCAAATCCAGTCCCAAAGCAATTGGTCACTGCCACAACAGTCACGTCACTATTGCACTAGTGGACACAGCTTGCTTGGCATTTGACTTTGAAATTCTAGTTCTCCTATCCCCACCTTAAGGAGTCCAGGCACATCAGTTTCTGGTTTATTAGATTCTGGGGATTGAACTTAGGACTTCTTGGATTCTAGGTAATCACTCTACTAACTGAACTACATCTATATGTAATCTCTTTTTAATAAATTACTTTGGGTCACTATGTATTAAACTTCTTATAAAACAAGCACAATTTATAGTCATAATAATGATACTGAAAAGGAGAATCACTGATACCAAAGGGACTTGGCATTATCTTAGAAGTTATATAATTAATTAACTTTTAAGAGAGTAGTGGGGTGCTGGGAAGTTCAAGATCACATGGCTAGCAAGTAGTGATAGAGGAAGGAGATTCAGGTTCATCTGAGAACCAAATTCATGGATAATACTTTTCCCCCCAGGGAACTCTATCTCCTGATAATGCCATACAAGATTTGAGTACTGTAGTCATTGTACAGCAATCCTTCTTCATGAACAGTCATACTGAGGCAAATATGAATAATACATCACTATGTATTAGTCAATCAATATGCTGTTGAATAAAGTCCTTGGTATCTGCATAATGAGAGAAGACATTTAGGTGAGGACTTCCATGCTGAGTAGCAGACTTCCATTTTGGTAGCAGGCCCGGCGCCTGGATATCATATTGTAAAGGTAACTTTAGCTTTTGAACCACTGAGGCAAGGTAGGTCTTGTATTTAGAGAAGGAAATGGCAGTAATAGAAAACCCTACAGGAGAATGTCCCAACTTATGACCTAGACTCATTCTATATACAATTAAAACAATTTTTTGTTCCATTTAGGTAATAAACTTAAGTGTGGTATGGAAATACACTGAAAAGAAAAGCAAGCCCATTGTTCTGGGTTAGAACTTCATTTATCATTTAATAGCTAATCAGATTCCTTCAATCCTCTTTTGTCTCAGTTCCTTCACCTATGAAATGTTAGTGTTTCTGTGTTTTTATTTAAATTTCCCTTATGGGGGGTCTCATGTAATCAAGACTGGCCTCTAACAGTCTGTAGTTGAGGATGATCTTGAATTCCTGATCCCCCTGCCTCCACCTCCTGAGTGCTTTGTTTTGTTGCACATCGATAATGTCCTCCTCACGTGTTCAGAAGATAAAATAAGATAAACTCAGAGATTATTTTTGCCTAGGACCGGGTAAGTGGCTCAAGAAAAGTGGACAGTTATCAACATTATTTTGCTTTATGGCTATAGGAAACATGGTCTCTGTGATGATTTTAAGTCATTGGATATTTAAGCATTTTCTTCAATAGGTTTGGAAAACGTAGCAAGTGATTTTCTTCTTTCTGTACTGTAGAGAAAGACCAAAGAACTATGAACCAAAATCCCCATGCAGTGTTCCAACTTTTTTAACCTGTGCTAAAAACTATGCTCGGGCTGGCTTACTATGAAGTTGGAATTTAAAAAGTGCACCTCTGCTGGCTTACTGTGCAGTAGGAATTTACTTGAACTTGAGCGTATTGCCATATATTTATATACATATATTGAGCAACAGAATGAAGTTCAGCTTTGTTTTGCTTTGTTTTTTTCCTCCAATACTCTGCTGTCCAGCTCTGGCCCCTTTTCTGTTGCTGGGCTATAGCCCCCCTCTGTCTCGTATGCTCACTGAGTCTCTGCTGCCTTCTGACATCTGCCTTGGGGCACACCTTGCTCTGGGTGCACAAACTGCACTTCACGTGTTTCCCAAAGGCCCGTCGTGTAATGAGGAAAGTTGCTAGCAGCTTGTTTCTTAAGCCTACTTTGACACCATGTGAATTTCTCTCCTCTCTCCCTGGACTTCCAGTTTAGAGTGACTTGGTGTATTCTGCGGTCATAAATACTTTTTGATAGTATGATAAATGCCATTAGAATTGATTTTACAAAAATCGAGTGACTATGACTCCTTTTTAGTGCCCAACCCTGAAGTAGTGGTTTTTGTTTTTTTTTTTAACAGAATAAGGCATTTTTAAAAGTTCTTTATAATTCAGACTGTTTAAAGTTCATACTGTTTCCTTCATTTGTGTCTAACGTAATTTACTTTTATGTAATTTGATGGTAGGTAAATGGAAATGGAAAGGAATTACATTATCATATAGTATGTCTAATTACTTTATAATTAAAAATAGCCATATGCATTCCCATAGAAAGTATAATTTTCACACAATCTTATCTACAGTGCTGCTGTATTCATCTGACTGGGAAATGACACAGAAGGACAGTTGACTAGTGAGTGGCAAGGCTGGTCTGTCAAGCCTCATCTTCCTTACTCTAGAAAATTTTCTTTTCTCAATGTACCATGGGACAATTTCCAAGAGTCAGACTGTGTTTACATCTAGGCCAAAGTAAGTGAGTTTGTTGGAGGACCATGAAACCAAGACCACCAATTTTACCGAATTTTCTCATCCTTAAAACCCTACATGCATTTTGGGCTCACACATCTTGTATGGTGCTGGGGAAGATGCAGTTATTTTCTTTAAAAATTATCACACCTTCCCTGTAATGTTAAGATAAACCAGTCTTAATTTCTTCTCTCCCTTCCTTTTGTTTTGAAAGATTAAACTATGAAGAGAATTGAATCTTATGACTTCCCGTGATCTTATAACTTCTAACCTTACTTTCATTAGTAGCATGAATGGGTGACTCTGAAGATCTAGGAGAAAACATAAAAATTAATATCATCTACTTAAGGGGACAGTTAATAATACGATCACATTATTAATATTTATTTATGGGATCAACTTGTAAGAGTTTAACAATTCTGCGTTAATCCGAGGGCAATTTATTGTGTCACTGTGTGTTGAAATGTCACTCCAGAAGCTGCTTTGGATCTTTGGCTTCCGGGGATCAGAGAGACCTTTTAGTGAGCTATTCAATTAGGTGACTAAGTGATTTAAAAGTGTCAACTACATTTTACTTCCAAACAAGAACAAAGCACAGAGTACTGGTCAGTGATGTCACAGAGCAAGATATGTGTCATTGAAACCATTTAGGAACCTAGGTTTTCAGATCCCAAATTGATGAGCAGTAGCCCTAGTGGGAAGAGTTGGGTGCAAAAGTCACACAGCTCCAATTGCATATCTCGTGGCTTAGAGAAAGCAACTGTCTTTTTTTACTATCTTTCTTCTTTAGGGGGTTCACTCATCCTCCCAAGATGGACTCAGGTGGCTCCAACATGAAAGAGTTAGAAGCTAACGCAATTTTCTTTACAAGCTATGGCAGGCACCGGCTCGGTGCTCCCTGCCAGACTACCACTCTTTCCAGGAGGGGAAAGATTTCTTGATGTCATAACCTTCCCTGGACCCAGACATCAATTGTCTGAAGATATGAACCGTGTAAACAACACTTTTCTTCATTTTTTTTAAGATGGGAAAACGGTTTTGCGTAAAATTTATAAAATTAATGTGAAAGGCATGGTTTGATCTCACCCATGCACAGACATGGTTTACATTGGTAACAGAGTGGTTTGAGGCAAATAAGTTTAGAAGTGACAGCACGGGAACTCGCATGCACGACTGGCAGTCAATGCTTTAGACAAATAAATGGAAAATTCTTGGCAGTTTCTTCATGCTTACCAAGAGGCCAGCTGATAAACTCTGTGAGAAGAAAGGGCTGGTTCACCCCCCAGCACCCAGGAGCTTGGTTCTGCTTCATTAAAGAGGTATATAAAGTTTTCTTTCTTCCTGTATTTGTTGGAGTTTGCGTGTGTGTGTGGGGTCTCTTGAACTATCTTGGAATCTTGTTCTCAGCCCTTAGCACACATCTTTCTCAGTGAAGATGTGCATCGACTCCTGATAATAGTACATCACCTACTTGAACATTCTCACAGGTCTACTTACTCTGTGTGCATGTAAAAGAGTCGGGAATAAAAGACACAAGGAGCGTGTGATGAGAAGTAAAATTTATTATTATTATGAGGGTCCCCAGACTTTTTGATAGTTCAATAAAGGGTCTATCCATGACAAGTAAAATTCCTGTCAGCTAAAAAGGTGGTCTTTTCACCCAGGCACAGTGGCAACATCTTCAAAGTTTTTTTTTTCCACCACTACAAACCTGTGCAAGCAAACATGTGAGTCTGCATAGGGAAGAAACATTTCCATAGAAAACACACTCAAATGACAGGTTTTTATGGTCTAGACATTCCAGAATTTCATAAGATTTACAAGGACCCAATAAAGTGTGGTAGAAAACCTATAAAACCCCAAGTGGTTTGAAATGAAACATTTTCACCAAGTGGAAATCAACCTGCTTTGATTAAAACACAGTTCAAAGGAAAGTAAACCATAGTGACAGCAGCAATTCTGAGAATACGACACTTTCCTCACGTCCTCCACTGTCATCGTTCTTAGTAAAACATATAGGATGCTATGAAGAGCTAATTATTCATCTATTACCTGTGACAATCCTGATGTTGTTTATTAGGAAAGAATGTTGCTATTCCAGAATAGTGGTATTAGTGGCTGGAAACACACACACACACACACACACACACACACTAAGAGTAGGAAACAAACACACACACTGACACCCCCTTCCTACACACACACACACACACACACTAAGAGTAGGAAACAAACACACACACTGACACCCCCTTCCTACACACACACACACACACACACACACACACACACTAAGAGTAGGAAACAAACACACACACACTGACACCCCCTCTTCCTACACACATAAACACACACACACACACACGTACATATACATACACACATAGACACACCTTCTCTATACACACATGCATACACATATACACATACACATACATCAAGAGATATCCCCTCTCCACACACATACACAAACACATACTTGCCTCTTTTCACAAAAACATACACTCATACATACCCACAAAGACATACACCTCTCCATATACATATACACACATGCACAAACATATACCCACCCCTCTACATACATACATATACACAGAGACAACATTCTTCACCCCCACTCTTTCTCTCTCACACACACATACACACAAATATACACACTCTTAGTACTTTCTACTATAAGCACTGTATATGTAGCTCATTTTGTTTTAGCAGAGTCATTACATCCACTTTAAATGCAGTTTAAGAATTTTGTGAATTTAGATAGAAATCAAGGGATTTCAGTTAATTGTGTTTTTTCTATGTCAAAGTCTTATCAAAGCTGTATGTTTGGATGGTGAGCAGTTTTTTTTCTATGTCTGATGATCTAGTGATGGTTTTATGTTTGAAAGGCTTGATGAAGACAGATGTTACTGAGAAAGTTAGGCTGAGAAGAAAGTTTATCCATCCTTTTAGGATTGTTACATGTTTGGCATTTATCTCTTACTAATCAAAGTTTCAAGAAATTATGATATAGTAGAAGGCCAATTGTGCATGGTAAGGAAGATTAGTCTGGTACACAGCTATGTTACCATCTATGGTGTTGGGCCGCATCATATAAAAATCAGGATTCCAAAGTTGCTTCTGGGCACAGGTTCGTGGACAGTCCACATATCTCCAACTACAGCACGCATTGGAATGACCTCATTAGCTTGTAAAAACTGCATGGAAAACCCTGCTTCTGAAGCTTCTCATCTTTCAGGGTATGAACAGGACCAGAAGATTTGCATCCGAATGCCCTGTGTATTTAAGTGCTACTGTGAGTTTGAAGCCACACAATCTAGTGAACTGTTAGTTCTTTGTTGTCAAGTATATGTCATATTTAGAGTACTCCTGTCATCAAATGTGACTCTTCCCACTTTAGAGAGGGAATACTCTCCTACATCATCCTCCAGACATGTTTTTATTACTGAGCATGTTATAGCATAGTTCGGATGATCACAACTTAACTAATTATTAGGTTCCAGTTATGTTTCTGGAACACACGCCTTAGATGTTTTGCTTCATCTTGTAACTGGATCCTACACCGAGTTTGGAGAATTGTCATTTTCTGATTAGATAGTACTTACAGTCACTCCTCAAGACAGAGCCATTTCTCTAGGCAATCTCTTTTTCCATAGGACACTTTCATCTGGTTCTCCAGAGGGTGGTATTTTCACGGTATGGTCTGCCAAATTGAGTGGGGTATCGACTTTGTAGCCTCCAATATGTATGCTAATGATGGGCAATGGTGTCTCCTATTTATTGGAAGGTTACTATGCTAGGAGTGACTCCAGGCATCTATACCAACCAGTTTACTTAGTTTTTTTTTTTAAATCATCATCACATGAGAAAGGAACTTTTATATTAATTAATTAATTTCCTTTTTTATTAGATAGTTTCTTTATTTACATTTCAAATGTCCCCTTTCCTGGTCCTTCTCCCCCACCCTCCAAATCCCCCTTTCCCATCCTCCACCTCCTACTTCTATGAGGGTGTTCCCCCACCCACCCACTCCTGCCTCCCTGCCCTGGCATTCCCCTACATTGGGGCATTGAGCCTTCACAGGACCAAGGGTCTCTCATCCCAATGATTTCTGACAAGGCCATCCTCTGCTACATATGCATCTGGAGCCAAGAGTCCCTTCATGTGTACTCTTTGGTTGGCAGTTTAGTTCCTGGGAGCTCTTGGGCGTCTTATTGGTTGATATTATTGTTCTTCCTGTGGGGTTGCAAACCCATTCAGCTCTTTGAGATCGAGAAAGGAACCTTTAAAAAATTGCTTCTTCATTGAAGATGAAGTAATGAAGATAAAGAAAGGTGAAGTAGTTTGTCTTAGTTCACATTTTGATGATATAAGGCTACGCTAGGATTTGAATCTGTAAGTTAGCAATCCATTTTTCTATCTGTTGCTTTTACTGCTTTCAGTATGGATGGTTGAGGGGAAGCTTTTCCATCAGTCTTGAGTTCTCAGAGATGGGTGTGATCTTCATTGCACCTGTCCAGGTTGGTTGAGTCCAGAGTAACCATGAAGGATGACTGAGAGTAACTGAAATTGAATCGGATGCACTTCACTGGCTATACTCATACTGGTGTAGGCCCCGCTATCTAAGATGTAGCTTTCTGCCCTGTAACACAGTGGTTAGAAGAAAGGACTTAAGAGGAGAAAGCCATTTTAGAAGTCTCTTTCTCCTCCTTTTCTCACAGAAATTAGTACATTATTGCTGGTGCCTCAGTGTTCCTGTGGTTGAGGTAGGGGTGGTAAAGCTAACTTTAGAGTGTGTGAGATATTACAAGTCGTGTGTGTGTGTGTGTGTGTTTGTGTGTGTGCTTGTGAGACTGGGTTTCATTCTGTAAACTTAGTTGGCCTGGAAATCACTCTGTAGATCTGTGTGGCCTCAAAGTTATAGAGATATGCTTGCCTCTCTTCCCCAAGTGCTGGGATTAAAGCTATGGGCCACCATACCCAGTCTTAGAAGTCTTATTATGGTATCACTTCTGAACCAAGTATCTTAATTGGAGTCCCTAAAAAGAGTCCACAGTAAGGACCTGAGTATGTGTGATTGTTGAGAGTGTCCTTCAAGAAAATTAACACTGTCTGGGTGTGGTGGCACACATCTTTGATTCACAGCACTTGGGAGGCAAAGGCAGACAAGATTCTGTGAGTTCAAGGCCTGCCTGGTCTACATAGTGAGTTCCATGGCTGTGTAGACAGACTATGTCTCAAAAACAAAACAAATAAATGAAAAACAAAAACAAAAACAAAAAAACAAAACCCAAATCCCCACAAACAAAGAAAAACCAGAAAATTCACATTGGAGTTGAGAGGGAATTACAAATGAAGATCTATCTTCAGGTTAAAGGCATTTGAGACACCGAGGATGTTGTTTGCTGGAGGAGCCTTCACAATGACTTGTATTTGAGACATGGAGTGATGGCTTGCAGAGCATGCTGAGGGAATGGATGGTGAACATCAAAGTGAATTGGCCCCTCAGCTGAGGAGATTCTCCAGGTAATAGATGCATCTATAGCACTACATTTTCCTATCTGCAAGGAGTGGGTACCCTGGTCCTAAAGGAGATCTTGGTGTAATATCAAGCTCCAATGTCAAATGTAGCACATGAGTAGAAGTAATTATTATATTTTCTTCTTCTAGTTGGTTTATATATGTACTCCTCACTTAGGAGGAAAGATTTGATGATCAGTGTAAAAAACCCATCAGTAGGCAACCAAGCTTTCCTTGGTACTAAAAGCAGATTGCGATGGGCTTATTTATAGACTAATCACACATTCACTTAAGCCTCTCATCACAGTGATGGAAATGACAATAATTTGTTGGGTTGTTTTTCTTGCTAATAAATGATGATTAGAAATAGTTGTATTACTGGATACTAGTCGTGTTTTGTAAAGGAGGAAGAAAGGAGAGAAAGGGAGAAATGAAAGTAGTTAAAGAAGATGTGTGAATGTTAGTTTTTGGTTAATGTTAAAAATGCTTTAGCTTTGGGGGCTTTGCCTTGTAACAGAAACTCTATAGGCTTTGGGAAATGTGGATTTGAATTGAGATTCTCTCTTCTGTTAGCTGCTTGATTTTAGGCAGTCAGCTTTTCTGAAGTTCAGTCCTTATTCATAAAATTGTAGAAAGATTCAATAGGAATCTGTTCCAGAAGCTTATTTTACAGACCTGGCATATAGTGGGTGCGCAAAATGTAGACACCACTCATTTAATAAAGATTCAGTCATTGCTCTAGAACAATGATTCCCTATGTGATACACTGGTCAAAACTGTATAATATTCTCAGATATAATATCTAATCAGCCTGACATGGTAGCAGTTACCTAATAAAATCTTAACACCTGGGAAGATGAAGCAGGAGGATCTTGGATTCATGAGCCATCCAGGCTATGTAACCAGACCCTGTTTTTTAAAAAAGGGAAAAGGAGAAGACACAAGCCCACCATACTCTATGAAAAAGTCACTACTGAATAACTATTTGATCAAGGCAACCTTCAAAACTCTGATAGTGGCTAACCTGACATTGATATTTCTTTACTTTTATTTTTATTTTTATTTTATTTTATTTTATTTTTTTAGAAGATGGAAGGAGAGACCCCTGGTCCTGGAAAGACTGGATGTAGGGGAATGCCAGGACAGAGAAACAAGAGGGGCTTGAATGGAGAAAAGAGGGAGGGAAGGGGGCTTATGCGACTTTCGGGGAGGGAGGAAATGGGAAAGGGGAAATGATTTGGAATGATATTTCTTGTTATAAACAAATATTCACCCGCCACTTGGTCCAATATATGACAATTCAATAACTTCCCAAACACAATTTCTATTAAGAGAAGTCCCATAAACCCCCAATGAATAATCATATGGATCACTGTGGCAAGTTGATATGGATGCATGAAATATAACAGAGGTCTGCCAGAAATTGATATGGATGTCGAATGATAATAATGCTGAATTACATATAAATGAAATAGACTCAAAATTTATACATGAATATGATTTTAAAAGTTTAAGAATAGACATTATGTATATAGTTTTCTTTATGATTGAAAGAGAAACTTCTTTTTTTTAAAGATTTATTTATTGTATGTAAGTACACTGTTGCTGTCCTCAGATACACCAGAAGAGGGTATCAGACCGCATTATAGATGGTTGTGAGCCGCCAGGTGGTTGCTGGGAATTGAACTCAGGACTTTTCGAAGGGTGGTCAGTGCTCCTAACTGCTGAGTCATCTCTCCAGCCTGAAAGAGAAATTTCTAATTTATCTTTGTAAAGCAATACTTCTTTTTGTGGGGTAATTTGGCTGGGTTGCAATGACTTTAAGATATTTTAACTATTAAAAGAACAAATAGTATGCACGGAGTACTTATCATGTACTAAATGATATTTCATTTAAGCTTTTTCAACACTTGGGCAAATATTTGAGTCAGTTGTTACCATTTTCTTACTACATTATACATTTCTTCTTACTAATACAACTCTTCATTTGTTCAGGTGTGTGCTGTGGTAGAGCACTTTCTAAATGATGAACAAAGATCCAGCTATGGTATCTTGACATTCATCAAGAGATGGGTGTAAAGATGTGTGGGTATGTGTCTCCAATCTTTTCAGTTGTTCCCAAGGAGATCCCCTCTAGGGACTTCTGGGTAAGACTTTCCTCTTGCTGAAAAGCAAACCACACAAGAAGAATCCATTGCCAACTTCTTGAAACATTGGGCATTCTGACATGAGAATATGCTTTTTGGAGCTGTTATACACTTCTAATGACCATGAAGGACAGACAAGGCAATACATTTCTGAATGCCTGAGTTGTAGGATCTTCTCTGTAGCTAACAACCTCTAGAATATATGATAGTTAAGAAAAATGAGCCCAAGTTGCTGAAGCAAAATGTATCTAGGTACTATGCTAATTGGCAGCTAAATGGATCCCAACTGATGTGTTCCTACTTTGCAGGTTAGGTCATGGAAATGTAGTTGAGATGACACACTTATTCAAGATATTAACAGATATTTGACAGAGAAGAAAAATTACATCGGTCATAAGCCAAAGCCTAGGTTCTACTTTGTGAAAAAAAAAACAAGTTAAAAAAGTTTTTCTTTATAATATTAGTTTATTTTTCATTAACTACCTAACCATCATCACTCAGAACTATTCAGTAACCATCTATGGTCAACCACACATGTAACACAAAAGTTAAAACTTATATGATGTTTCCCAAGCCAGCCTTCTTCTATGATAGTTCATAGCTGCTACTTATTGACAGTTTATTATGTGCATTCTGTTAAGTGTCTTATGCACCTTATTTTATTGAAACAATGACCATGTGCTATTTAAGACAAAAAATTACATTTCAGAAGGTCTAAACAACTTTCTCAAAGTAATGGAGCTTAGGAGAGTCAAAGCCGTGATATTAAACCACAACACTTTTAACTACTATATTATACTTCGCATGTTCCCACCACCCTACTCCACCATAAGTTATATCTGGAAATCCTGAGCAGAAAAACACTTTGCTCAGCTTTCTTTTTGCTTCTGTAAGAAAACTATACAGTCAGTAGAAATTTTTGCAAGAAAATTTCTTTTTCTCATTACTTCTGCCAAGATTAAACAACAAAAGAGAGGGGATTAACTTAATATGTTGCTCAGATGCTTGCCAATACATTTTAATATCTTAGGTTGGAATACTGCTGAAGTCATCTTGTTCAGCCTTTTCCTTCCCAGAATGGACACTTCAAGGAGATATTGTTCAGTGTGCACACAGAAATTTTCACTCATTTAGGAGTACCTCACTTTGACATAGCTCCAGTTATTAGAGAACTCATTCTTTCTATGGAGCTTCTATAACATCATTACTTGAGGTTCTAGATCTATTGAAATATTGTCTGCCCTTGCTCAGTTTCAGGTTCTCATTAAAATGAGGATGAAATCCTGTCATAGTGACAGTTTCTACTGATGTGAAGAAACATAAGACCATAGCAACTCTTATAAAGGAAAGCGTTTAATTACAGGGTCAGAGGTTTAGCTGTTATCATCATGGCAGGAAACATGTCAGTGTGCAGGCAGACATTTTGCTGGAGAAGGAACCAAGAGCTCTATATCTGGATCTATAAGCAGCAAGAAGAAAGAGTGAGCCAATGGGTCTGCTTTGAGCTTCTGATATCTCAAAGTCCATCTCCCAGTGACATACTACTTCCAACAAGATCACACCTATTCCAACACAGTTACACCTCCTAATAGTACCACTCTTTATGGGCCCACAGAAAGATTTTGGTACCATTGAGTCAACGTGTGGCTAAGATTTGGACCTCAGTCTCTGTTATGATTTTCCAAGTAGTTCTGAACCACTTTAAGGATAGAACATTCTAATCAACTGTGCTCATGACCCATTGGAATAGAAGCAATTTGGCTATCTTTGTGTCAGTACATGGTGGACTGTCATATTTCAAAGATGAATATCATCAGGGACTATATCTACAGTAGTTCCCACCAGTAAAAGTCCACAGATACAGGGTTAACTTTAGAAAATGAGAGTCCTGGTTCACTGCCATACCTAATTTAACATACAGGTGCTTAATATATTTTAGTTTGTTTCATTATTTTGTTTCACTTGAAAACTTTTCAGATTGTCATTCAAGATAATTCAGACAGTATCCCCTGTGTGCTTTCTACGTTTGTATGTGACTACATGTGCTATAACATGCCTCATGCAGATATTTTAGTTGTTTCCTGATGCCATTAGATACCCTCTTCTAGTGGTAATCAAGTTTTCTGTGTATCACATTCTCCTGAAGAACAACGTTAAGGTTTCTAAATCTTACTCTTAAATATTCTAATCCACACGGAGCATCAGAAATGACATTTCAAGATAACTCCAGGCTAGAGAAACAGTTCAGTGAGCAAGCTCTTTCCTAGAATAGAAGGACTGAGGTTTCAATCTTCATTCATTCATTCATTCATTCATTCATTCAGTCAGTCAGCCAACCTGCCAGCCAGTCAGCCAGCCAGCCAGCCAGTCAGTCAGTCAGTCAGTCAGTCAGTCAGTCAGTCAGTCAGTCAGTCAGGCTGTCTGTCTGTCATATGTTAAGTGATCATTTTCAGAAACAGGCAGGCATGGAAAGCTTAGAGATTCCTTTACAATAAGCTTAGTGGCTTTCCTTGGAAGTAAACTTGTGGACTCTGCAGTATCCCCCTTCTTAAGTTCAGTCCTTGGGTTCCTACTTCTTCCTGTGAGTACACTTACCCCAGTGCTGGTCCTTGTCTTATAAACACTCCCTTTGCATGTCTCCTAGGAACTGGAGTCTTGTTGAAGAATGGCTGGTTAGTTTTTAACTCACTGAGGGCTGAGATTTTTGGATTCAGAATCAGGTAAGGGACAGCTTGTTGATTTGTGGAAGAATGACTCTTTCATGCACCTCTGGTGTGATAAGGTCGAACAAAATTAAAATTATTAAATTCAGCCTCTGTCAGTAAAGTTGTCATCTCTGGACTTCTCTTTTTTATGTAAATTGTCCTTTGTGTGTAAACTTCCATTTCTGACTCCCTTGGTTGACCCTGTATCACTTGGAGACTGTGACCTGACCTAGTACCAAATTCTTCTGCTTTAAAATGTATAAAGTACATCTCTCTATGTATATGTGTGTGTATATGTATATGTATTTAGGTCATCTGATCTTTAAAGCCAAAGTATGAAGTCACATCTGTTCTTATCTTCAGTTCTTATTTAAAATTAATATATTATTATACTAATGTATTAATATTGCAGAGTCAGAGTAGTAGTCTATCTGGTAAAGGTCCCTGTTGTCAAGCCTGATGACCAGAGTTCTATCCCTGGGAACTTCATGGACAAAAGAGAGTACTGAATCTCACAAGTTGTTCTCTGATCTCACACATATGCTATGCCATGTGTGCCCAAATATGCACACACACACACACACACACACACACACACACACACATACATACACACACTCACACACACACACACTCACACACACACAAATAAGTATAATTAAAATTAATATATACTATTTTAGTCTTCATATTTATTTATTCTTAAAATCTGTTTATTTATTCATTCACTTTACAAGCCAATACTTTTGAATGGATATCACAATGTTGCTATTCACATGGCTGAACAACAGCCTCTTAAAATCATACATACTCCCATTCTTAAAGAAACCAAGTCACAAAGATTTATTGCTAATAGGAGGTAATTCTGGGACTGTGTTTTAAGTGTGTTCTAAGTGTCTTCCATGCTGCATCCCATTGCCACAGAGCATTCTGTGACCCACAGAGTGACAAGGAAACATTTGGAAAGTACACCATTTTTTTTTAAATGCACATCATAACTGTCAGAAATGATGGGGGGTGGATTTGGAGCAATAAATCCTCCTTGGAACTCTTTGGGTAACATTTAATTTAACTTTTCTGCCTCCCCCAACCCCACCAGCTCAAACACACATTTCTGTAGCCACGGCATTCCCTGCTATCTTTCCTAAACAAAGAGATCATCTCCGTGATTCTGGGGGGCTCACTGCATTTTATCAGTGGTGCCTTTGTTGCACAATTCACATTTTTGTTCTTGAAGATACAATAAAAGATTTATGTCTGATGGTCTGTGATGTGGTTTGAATCTAAGAGAAAAACAATTCCTTTAAAAAACGAAGAAGAAAAAAAAAAGAAAAGAAAATACCATATCCCCAAATGATTTCATAATTGCAAACAGCGTTGATGAGCTCTTTGGCTTAAATACGTTTATAACATATTTGCTGTGTTTTTGTGTAGATATGTTTTGATGTGCCTGCTAAGGAAAAATAATTAAAAACCCTCTGCCATTTCTAATTGAGAAGAAAGAAATGCAACCCATTAGTTGATGTCTACCATCATGAGATTTTTTTTTCCTCCCTCATTTCATTCCAGATTTGTTTCAAGGATTAACTTGTGTTAAACAGTTTCAGGTCTGAACGTCAGCCATGTTTCTCATTATTGGAGATCAAAATGGCTTAATTCCCTTTGTGTGTTGGTGCCACTAAAACACAAGGGAATCTTAAAACTGCAAACTTCTGATAGAAGCACATTTTCTTAGTCAATCTGTCCAACAGAGCTTGTATATTTTCTTCTTCAGCATTAATGGCTGAAACAGTGCTTTGTGCTAATGGTGTTAAAGATTCTGGAATCTTATGCAAGCTGGGGAGAATTTCTGGGGGTCTACTCTGACTCTGAAATCCTTGGCACCCCTGTATCTACAATAATAGGATTAATAATTTTGGTTTCTAACACTTTGAATTAACTATCGTGTTCTGTTCTTTATGGATGGGATAAGAACCCACCATCAAAACTGAATTCAATTATCTCTGGACTCAACAACCTGACCTTAAATTCTGGTTACACTACTGCCTCTATGACTCAGGAGGAATTTGAAAATGTTCCTTATCTTCAAATTGGGATCAGCATTTGTTGAGACACAGCTCCAAGCCACAAGGAAATGAAACCAGACTTACTATTATAACTGATAAAACCAAGCATAAAGTCAGGTTGGTGTCATTGGTTTTTCAACAGAACAGTACTGTGAACATTTTGCCAATCACAATCATCCACCTGATGGGAAAAGTGTCCCCAGACTGAACTGTTTATTCTAGCACTTATAGACTGTAGACTTCAAGAAAATGTGTTGCTTTAAAAATTATATCTATTTATGTGTATATATCTGTGTGTGTACCTCTCTGTGTATATGAGCACACACATGTATACATGCCCACGTGCTACAACATAGAAATGGAAATCCCAGACCAGTGTCCAGGAGTCAGCTATTTCCTCCCACCATGAGAGTGCAGGGGCTCACATTCAGGGAGCCAGGTCTGTAGCAAGTCTCTTTACCTACTGAGCCATCTTGTTCCCCCTGTAATTTTCTTAAAAACACATTTGAAAATTTTCATTGACAATTTTACATGTGTATAAAGTATTTTAATCAAATTCATCTCTATTAACCTCTCATATCTCTCTGTTACTGCTACTGGGACACTTTCTCCTTCCCAACAAATTTTCCTCTTCTCTCTCTCTCTCTCTCTCTCTCTCTCTCTCTCTCTCTCTCACACACACACACACACACACACACACACACACACACACACACACACAGAGAGAGAGAGAGAGAGAGAGAGAGAGAGAGAGAGAGAGAGACTTTGATTAGGGTGGCCCTGATGAGCACAAGTAAGAAGAATATGATTCTTCCATTAATTGCCAGTAGCTCATCAATGAGGAATAGGGCCCCATGAGTCCCTTTCACTTGCATGATAGATTGTTGACAGATCCAGTCCCATGCAGGTCTTGCACAGGTAACCACTTCTGCTGTGACCTCCTAAGTGTGGTGGTTATGTTATTTTTAGAAGACAGCATTTCACAGTAAACCCACCCTCCCTTAACTCTTACATTCTTTTAACTACATCTTTTTCAATGTTCCTTAAGCTTTGGAGTGGAGGTGGGATCTGATTAAACTAAATATTGCTTTATAAAGAAAATTTATGTATAACAGGCCTAGAATTAGTTGTTTTTTTTACTGTACTTGCAGATTAAACTAGTTCACATTTAACAAACTCAGTTTTTTCTCCTTGGACCGTGCAGGCCTAGAAACATAATATTATGCACACAGGTGAGACTCTCCTCTCAACCATTCTTTCATCTTTCAATTCATGACTCCAACCACCAATGCCACACAAACTACTGTCAAAGTCTTCACTATTGTGTAATGAAGGGGTTGGCATTAGCTGACAGCTTGAAGGGCAAAGGTTCAATAGCTAATGTACATTAACTTTGAAGAGAGGTAAATTGTATTCCAAGGCTTGGAGCCCTTGCCTTTGTCCAGCTGCTGAACAAATGTGTATCCTTGGTCACCAATGGAACCAGACTTGAGCGTGTAGATAGCTGAATGTGAGCCACAATTACTACTGTGAAAACAACTGGAAGCACATGTCCTGCTGACAGGGGTGTGGCACAGCAGGCACTCCATGCCCCGTGCATATGCTCGGAGGTATGTTTTCAAGTTGTGCTTTGCAGGAGGTCCAAGCCACACACATACTTTTAGACTCTTTGAATCCCAATATGTGTGCAAGTAGAGAGTCCTACATGTCCCAATTCGCCCTGGGGCGACCTCTTGCAGAGGGTTGGCCTTAGACCGGAAGCCCTTGACTCTGCGATGTGACCTTTCTTGTGCTACTTTCACTCAATAGCATCCTTGTTACTCTTTCTGAGTTTTTAACCTATTTTGAATTTTCATTAGGTTGTGAACATCACAGGAGTCAGGTGTTGCTGTGTTAGCAACAGGTATATTGCTGGATTAATGGGAGAGATGAGGGAATTCACCCTTGAGCTGAATTGTTGGCCAGGTGTGTAAGTATTAAGGGTTGGAGTGATGATTTTTGATCCCTAAGTCATGTAAATATTCTTCTGGTCAGACGTTTCAAAACATTCCAGCACCTCTGAGATAATAACTGCATTAGTTAATGTTGTAATATCTCTATAACAATAAGCAGAGAACTTTAGATTACAGTGTCCTTAACACTCCAGTGTAAAGAGAGCCCTAGTTCATTTACACCCAGACTTAGCCATATTAGTTTATGTTCCCGAGGTGGAGTGTGGGGTTGACGGAATGGAAAAGTAACAAGGAGGGATGTGGGGAGAAAATAGCCAGAATGCATCATCTACATATATAAAAATCATCCAACAAACCAACAAAAAAACCCAACCAACCAACCAAACAAACAAAAAACCCCCATCAAACTTGGCATTAGACATCAAATTTAAGGAGTGCCAAATCCCTCACTAATCAAGCTTAATATTTTGATGAATATTCTAAAGGCTCAAAATTATTGTAAACTCTTCATAAAGAATCAAATTTCAACAATTTAGATAAAAAAGTTGGGTCACTTCTTTCTTTTTAGTTCCTGCTTTGTAGATGACACAACCAAGAAAGCGTGTCAACTATGACTTTCCTGTCTTTTATTTGTGGCATTTGTGTTTCTGTGCATGTATATCAGAGGCATAGGAGGGTAGGAGACAATATAGGATTCTAGTACAATGAAAAATAGCAAACACATGCACACACACACAAACACACACAAAGGCAAATAAAACGTAATCATGAAAGAGGATAATGTTGTGCAGTATGTTGGGCTAATATTAGAAAAGTTTCATAGAGAAAATGTTACATATTTAATAAACGAAAAGCAAAAGATGGAGCAAAATACAATTTAATAATATTCAGCAATATGACTGCAATATTTATTTCCCAATTGAGCATGCACGGCTCCCCTTTATTAGCTTTTTCCTTTACTGGAATTGACTTTCAAAAGGGCTTTTTCTTAAATTGCTCTGGAGTTCCTTTGTGCAGCACAGGCTGCTGCTGTATGCAGAGTTGCCTTCAGTGAGACCCAATGTGCATGAAGTCAGCAAAGGATCTCAGGCACACGTTCCCCCTGAAAGAGCGTCCTTAATTTACAGAGGGGAACATGGAGCCAGAAAAAACCAGGAAAACACAAACATGAAATCTGCAAGAGCCTTTTGGAAACGTGGCAGAGACACAAGACTGAAGCATGACAGATGTCAAGTGGGCTTTGAATCTTTCTGCAAAGGAGCAGCATCGCTGGGGCACGCGCTTCCTCTTGGGGCTTGTCCAGTTGCTAATGCTAGGCACCAAGGTGCTGCTGTAGCTTGGACTCTGGGCAAGTGTGAAGAGGAAAGCTTGTGTCACTGAAGAAAAATATTAGTGCCATTGGTTTCCAAACCAGAAAAGGAAATGCTGAGAGGACTTCTAGAGAAGGAAGCCTCACGCAGCCTCCTCCACCCCACTCCATGGAGACACAGCTGTGGTGCTATCACAATATTCCCCAAGTGGTGTTTTTGGATCTCTTTACCTGGAGCTAATGATCTACAACGGAAGGAGCAAGGGAGTTGTGTGGGAACAAAATCCCAGTCAGAATGTTGAGTCCTCTCTTGGCCCCTTTTGGTAGGATGTGGTATGACTGTTTTGCTTATACACGCAAATAGCTCCCACACTTCAGTACACATGTGCTCTGGAGGCTCTGTCTGCAGGCAGACTTTCCGGCTAGGCTGATTGTGGAAAGGCACCAAATTGTGGCCCACAACCTATGATAGTTGATGCAACTAACCCACTACCAAAGACCAGGATTTTAGCTGTGGTCCCCTGGCCACAGAGCTATAGTTACAAGGGAGCAACCTTGTTTTCCAGAGAAGTTGTCTCATGGCTGCTTGGACATTAAAAACACCTAAGGAGCTTTAAAAAATATGGATGCCCAAGCCCCACTTCAGTTCAATTAAATCAAATATCCTAAGGATGGGAAGCATGTATCTTTTAGAGTTCCCCAGGTGACCGTTATGTGTAGCCAGGGTTGAGGGGTTCTAACACAGAGCTGGAGCCATAGATAGTTTTTTCTCCTTAGGGCAGATTCTCTACCCATGCAGCTTGATGGTTTCCAGTAGGAGAAGCCACAGCTGCGTTTCAGTTTAATTCAGTTCAGAGACATGGATTTAATTCAATAAAGACTTATTCAACTACTTCTCGACACTTAATTTCTAATTGCATCTCTCATTAGACTGGTAAGGATGCTGTTTCCCAAACAGCCGAGTGAGGAGATTTTAATTCATCTCATGTTTTAAGAGGCATATTAAAAATTATAGTTGTTTGACAGAGATTGCAAGTTGTTAAAATTTTTTTTCAATGTGGCATCCACATATCATCCGTTCTCTCATCCCCAAATCTCTGAGCAGATATGTCAAGCCACCATCTTTTTATTTAGTCAATCTGTGCCTGCCATTAACTATCAATGATAGGGACAATGAAAACAAAGAACTTCTGAATACTCTGTGGACTAACAGGGGACATGTTATTTGAGCCAGGAATTAAAGTACTGTGAACCAAAAGAGTGGAAGAGTTAGGGAGAAAATGTTTCAGATTTGTGCTTGGCCCGACAAGGCAGGCTGAGGCTGACAGAGGAGGGATGGAAAAGAAGTGTTTCTCCAGAGATGTTTTCAGGAACTTGAAATAGGGGTGCAGTTTTAAGAGGGGAACCCACTGAAGGCTACACAGCAAGCACAAGAGACAGGAAGTTGCCCATGGCCTGGGTGCTCTAGCGGCTGGACCAGTGTTTCTACTTCATTTTTAGCCAATGGCTGTGTTTCAAAACTGTGAAGTTGTAGCTGCCCCTGGATTGCGGTGATTGAGAGGATACTGAGTCTGGAAGGGGTAGGGCAATCCATTTGGAAAATTCTGGAGAAACTATCGAGAAGGAACTAAGCAAAGACATTCTTGAGTTGGCTTGACCTGAGATTGCATGTGCTCGACTGGAATTTGGATGAGCTATTCAACTTTACTTTTCTTGAGTGGAAAACAAAGATATTTAAGCTTACTTTCTAAGACACCTCTCCTAGGGATAACTGTACTAGGTATCAGGTTAAAATTCATAGCCGACTGGACTGATGAGGTGGTTCAATGGGTGAAGGCAACTGCCACCAAGACTGATGACCTGAGTTCCATCCTGATCCCACACAGTAGAACAAGAGAACTGACTCTTGCAAGTTGTCTTCTGACCTCCACATGTTTGTAGTGGTGTGTGCAAGTGAGCGCGCGCACGCGCGTGCACACACACACACACACACACACACACTCACATACACACAAATGAAAAACACCACCACTGACAAATGCAGAAACTTTCAACAAGACACAGTTCTCTCAGTTGAGACATAAAGTTTTCATTACATTTTATTGGCATTTTTGTGATTCACTCTACATTTGTCCTTCTTGACTCCATACAGGTGTGTAGAAGGAGAGTGTGATTTTGAATGCAGCATATGATGAATTTTGGGAGCAGTAAAACAAAATACCACACAGTTCTAGAACACTCTCTGATAGGCTTCTCAAGACTCTTTTATCCACAGACCCTCTCCATTGTGACTTTACTTCCAAATTAACCAAAATGAAACCTTTCAAAAACCCAACCCAAGTCAAACCAAACCAAAACTAAAACAAAAACACAACCAGGCTTGGTGACGTCATCAATTCTTTCTCTAATTCATAAATATGATGAAGAAGATAAAGTGGAAGAAGTTGCTGGAGACCCAAAATACCTTACGGCAGATGGAATGCATTCAAGTGCTGCGTTTAATGTAAGAAACTGAAGGAAAGAAGTCATGAGTTTGTGAGAGAGAAAGGGGGCAGGGCATATGTGGGAGCGATTGGAAGGAGGAAAGGGAAAGTTGGAAATGATGTAATTATAACCTCAAAAGATAAAAACTACTTTAAAAAGGGAAACAATACAGAGCTATTTAAGGGCAGTGACAACAAATAGTAGACAAGTTATTTTGGAGCCTTGGTACTAAGACCTAAGACTAAGATAAGTCGGGAAATTCAGAACTGTGGCTGAGGCTACAAACTTTTAAGAATGAGTATACGTGGTCCTATACAGCCTATGAAATAACTGACATCACTTAAAAACCCGGCTCTCAATAGTCTTCAGCACAGCCTCACCTCTGCTTTAATCTATTCTTTTGATTTTTCTTCATTTGTATTTCTTCCTCTGTGTCCTCTTGAGGACGTTTGTGGCACAGTCCCAATCTTGGCTCACTGAGAGTTCATCTGCTTCCGATGGCTGCTCTTTCTCCATCTAAAGTCACAATCTGTTCTTGGAGGACATTCTTATTTGTACAATGACTGACTGTGATGTGGAAAGGGACAATTGTAAAATCCGTTGGGTGAATGAGTTGCTGGCGTGGAAGGAGTTCACTAAGGCAAGATCCTATTTCTATACATGTGTCCTTAATAATAACGAAGGGGTAGCGGGTAAAATATGTGGGAAGGGGGCAGAGTTGTTTCGGAATAGCTAGTCTGAGGGAGTACATATGATGTCAGCAATTAATTCAGGCCCTACATTCTGTTTTCCTATAAAAATCCTATTTTAGTTGTGGTATCTTTGACGCATCTGCTGGCATAAGCAGGATATATGCCACAAATAAAAATTCAAAAATATCTCTTTCTTGTAGAACTTGGAAGCAGAATTTCTGAAATGGGAGGAAACCTACAGAGCATTCAAAAGGATTCCAGGCCCTTTCTCATATGGACAGCACCGCAGTGCTAAATTCAGGCACCTCTGAGGGCCCACAGGGTAGGGGTGGGTGGGTGGGTTGGGGGGCGGAGGGCAATGGAAAGGAAGCTAATGGTATCAGGAGTCTAAGCAGGCTCCACCACTGCAAAACCTGAAGAGATGTGCCTAGAAGAGATATTGATGCCAAAAAGAAAAGAGCGGTGTGTTTGCTCCTAGCTTTAATAACAGAAGCGGAAACTCAAAGCCTCTGCTTTCTGCTAACAAAGGCTAGAAGCATGATGGATGCTGGGCAAATAATTTTAACATCTTTTCCTGAAAGTGGCATGAATAGGCAATACTGTCACCAGTGTGGTGATTGTCTCACGCCATCATATTTTCTACTGATGGGCTGGCAAGCGATGTTTGTGCAAGTGTACTCTGTGATGGTCCCACAAAACAAAACTCCTGGCATTCATGGAAGCCTTAGCTTAGTCTGTAGAGCACTTGACTAACATGCACAGAGCCCTGAATTCAGCCTCCCATTGTTGCATATTCTTGACATGGTGGCATATACTTATAATTTCAGCACAGGGTACATGGACACAGGAAGACCTGAAGTTTAAGTTTATCCTCAACCATAAATAGAGTCCTAGGCTCTCATGGAATGCAGGAGATTTTCTCTCAATAAGAAAGCAAGCAAGCAAACCAACCAACCAACCAAACAACCAAACAACCAACCAATCAACCAACCAACTTCCAAAGTCTCCTAATGATTCCTTTCTCAGAACATTCTCTTGTTAAGTGATGCAGGACTACAACTGAAACTCAGGTGGCCTCTTTTAAGAACAATCTCAGATCTAGATGGACAGACTATGTTGACTGAGGTGAACCTTAGTGTTGACTCCCTTGTTCTGCTACAGCCAAGGACAGAATTCTGAGCTTTCAGGAGCTGCATCCATTGTTTTAGCGCCCAGCATTGTCTTCACACATGATCCCAAGAACGTCGTAAAACTTAGCTAGGTGAGTCCAGAGGTAGGTATAAGGAGGAAGTGTGCTATCTATCTGATGACCGTGGAAAACCTGACGAGGCACATACACTGCTGGGAAGAGCAAGTGGCCAAGAATCACAAAGCTAATCCAAAGAGTACTGTGGCCAGTTGTGTCCAGATTTTCCTATCAACTTCAACTGTTGGGAAATATAAAACAGGGACTTTTTTCAAACATAGGATGGAAAACTTCTTCAAAGGCAGCACTTGGGAATCCTAAATCAGAGCAGAGGGAAGGAGGAGAAAGAGACCCAAATGCCCAGGATTGAGGCCTCCAGAAAATAGAGATGTGAGTCTCAGACCATCCAGCAGCCATGGATGGGGAGGCAAGAGGTGGGGTGGTAATGGTGGTTCTATAAGATATAGCTGAGAAAACAAAGAATCTCAGGAACAAAGTGGAGAAAATTTTCTCAAAAGTACAAAGAATGACAGAATCTCTGCACACAATAAGAGAAACAAAAAGTCAGGTCTAGAATGCATGTTTATGAAGATTTGATGCACTTCACTACTCACATCTAAACAATCTCAGAGGTACCAGTTCTCAACCATTCCTATGATTGTCCTTAATACAAGGCTGTGGTAATGGTAACATATGTCATCAGGGAACATAGATCAGAATCAGGTGCAGAAGGTGATTAGCAGTCTGCACCAATCCTGCAGAGAGAAAGTTAAGATCTTGGCTAAGAACTCCTCCATACTTCATGCTAAGAAATAGCTTTGTGCTTTGCTGAGGGCTAACTTCAAGATAAAAAAAGTTAATTATATTTTCCTCTCATGTTCGTATTATTGAACACACCATTACTTGACTAACAAATATTTTCATAATCAGGTTCATTTTCCCTCCTCATGGAACACTTTGGGTCATCGACACAAAAGCCCTGATTTCTAAGCACAATACAAGGGCCTGTTGGAAGAATGTCTGAGACCATGTGGCTGTGACCAGTGTCTGTGGTGTAGGCATAGCTGTTCCATGAGGATGGCCTGAGGGAGTTGGGTATCTTCTGGTGAGGGTGTGCTGGAACAAGACCAAAGACACTAGGGGGGAAAATCTTGCAATTGCACCTCTCTACCACTAGATGTTATGCATGTATAAGCAAGGTAAAGAGCCTGCCATGTTCCCTTTCCTCCGCAGTGGCCAGTGATGAATGACCAGGGTTAGGTACTTAGAGTTTAATTACTGATGCTATTAGGAAACATAAGCAAAAGGTGAACCTGACCTGCCAGTGCTGATTATGATAAGAACTCTAATACATCTATTGAACTCTTGTTGTTTGAGCCAGGGGTCTTTACACTACTTCAGGTGGCTGAATCCAACCCACTGTCTAGTTTTATAAATAAAGTTTTATTGGAACATGGTTACCCTCCTTCACCTGTGGTTGAGTTCGCTCAGTTGTATTAGAGGTGAAGCAGTCTAGACAGAAATTATCTGTACAGCAGTGCTTAAGATATTTTTATCTGATCCTTAATGGAAAAGGTCTAAGCATATAAAGTTTGTTAACTCATTTAATTGTTCTATGGTTCCGGGCATGTGTTATTTTTATAGATAAAGTAATTGATAAAAAGCATCGAATGAATCCGTAGATATATTAATTGAGAAGTGCAGATATGTGTGACCAATTCTAAAACAATTGATGTGGGACATGCTTGATACCACAGGATTCCAAGAATGGCCCCTGCTTCCAAGCAGGCTGTTGGGGCACTAGAAAGATGACGTTAAAATTCTTGCCATGCTAGGCCACTTTTCTGTGTGATGCAAAAGTAGATGCAGCTGAGATTGAGTTGCTACTTCTGAACACTTTCTCCCAAAGCAACATTTTCTCAGATACTAAGAAAGTATTTTGCCACAATGACTCCAAGATATTAGATGGCACATATGAGGAACAGGGGTTAAATTGTAATTGAAGCCTGTGTAGTTAGAGGGGGGAGTCATAGAGATGGCAGGCAAAGGGCAGGATCTCTTCTTTGTCTTGTTTTGCTCTAATGTAAGATGCTATTGATGTTTCAACATCAGAATCTGGATCTGCTGTGACGGGGAAGTGAGACCAGGGCTGGGGGCCTCACAGTGTTTTGCTCTTCTGGTCCCCTCGGGGATCTCTTCCCCAGTAGTTTATAATGAGCTGTGTTGTTTTAGAAATGTTCAAACTGCTCATTCCACACTAGGAATGGTTGGTCTTCATTATTGCTGCAATTATTAACACTATTTTTACTACTTCCATTTTTATGGAAGGGCTTGAGGAAATATTTGCTTTTGAGGCATAGGTTATGAGGAGGGGGATCCTCAGGAATCAGGTGATTTTTCAAGTAACTTAATTTTTTATCCCTGCTTCCAGACTTGTACTGTCTGAGGGTTTTCTACATGGATTCCCTGAGGTCCTATCCCTTCTTTAGCTTGAGGGAGGCCCCTTTCCTAAACCCATCTACATTTGATATCTCATTCTCAGGACACCCCCAACACCCTAGCATCGGGGATGGTGCTCTTTCCATTGTACTTGTTGATTTAGTGAGAGGAGGAGGTATTATTACCTTTGATGTCTTCTGGTGAAGTGGAGATATGAGGCTGGATTACAAGAGAGGACAGGAGAGAGAAACACTGAGGCCCTAGAGGGAATTCGGAGGAAAAAAGAGGGTTTCCATTACAGGGCTGTGGTGGTTTGAATGAAATTGTCCTCCCCTCAACGGTATAGGTTCATATATTTGAAAGCTTGGTCCTCAGTTAGTGGAACTGTGAAGGATTAGGTGGTGTGGCCTTGCTGGAGGAGATGTCACTGGGGGTGGACTTTGCAGTTTCAAAAGCTCACACCATTTCCAGTTAGCTCTCTCTGCTTCCTTGTGGATAAGGATGTCTTAGTGGCATGTCTTAGTGGCATGACTGCTGCCCTGCTCTGCACCATGATGGTTATGAATGAACGCTAAACTTCTGGAGTTGTGAGCAAATTCAATGCTTTCTCTCACAAATTGCTCTGGCCACGGTATCTTGTCATGACAATAGAAAAGCAAATAAAACAGGAATATATTTGTTTTTCAGTCCAAACTAAAGGGACCATCACCCAATCACAAAAGAACACACATGGTATGCAGTCACTGATAAGGGGACATTGACCCAGAATCTGGAATACCCTAGACACAATCCGCATATCAATAGATTTCTAAGAAGATGGAAGGAGAGACCCCTGGTCCTGGAAAGACTGGATGTAGGGGAACGCCAGGACAGAGAAGCGAGAGGGGGTTGAATGGAGAAAAGAGGGAGGGAAGGGGGCTTATGGGACTTTTGGGGAGGGAGGAAGCGGGAAAGGGGAAATGATTTGGAATTTAAATAAAAAAAAACTTAGAAAATAAAAAAAAACAAAAAAACAAAACAAACAAACAAACAAAAAAACAAAAAAAAAAAGAAAGCTATATCCCCCAAAGAGAATTTGACTCAGCATCCCCTTTGGCCCTCAAACTAAAGACCTTTCAATGGGAACTCATGTGATCCCAGATATGAATGATTCTATTCCTGTTTCATCACATTTATAGCAAGATCCGTCACACCAACATCCAAGCTCCAGCCACTGTGTCATCCGTTCTGTACAAAGCTTAAGGTTTAGCGTTAGTCAGAGATGCATTTAATTTAGATTCAATAAAGTCTATGTTTGGGTTAAAAAAAAAAGAATTCACTTTGTTTTAAAGATCATCCTATTTAGAGTTCTGTGAGAAATTGAACTTCTTTAACAGCGTGACTCAGATGTCTTCTTGCAGTGCTGGCAAAACAATGATACCCTAGTCTCTTTACGCCAGTGGCTTATTAACCCTTAGCCTCGCTTTTGTAGAATGGATGGCCCGATGGCAATTAAATACATGTAAAGCAGTGGTATTTTAGGAAAATAATCTGAGGACTCTGTGTGGGAAGAATTGGAGAAGAACTAAAGAAATTAGGGGACGTTAGAGTGCGAAGACACATATGTTTTCCCTCTTATTAAGCCCCCCTGCATGTGAATGAAATGATCCCATTTAAAATTTCACTGCTATCAAGACTGGAATTGCAAATGTTGACCGTGAATCAGCACACAGTGATGCTAATCAGAAATAGGAATTATTCCCTAAATGGCTTGTTTATGTAAGGTCTGACTATGTGGCTGTATCTTACTGTGCTCAATGAGGGATGTTTCACAAATACAGCAGAATTTAAAAAACAACAACAGAAAAAAACCAAAAACCAAAAACCTTCAGGAGCATAGATATTGCATCTGCCTCAGTCACAGTCTCTTTCTAGTTGGCCCAATAGCTTGTGGATTGACTGTTGCTTTTTGATTCTTACTGTCTTCAGACCCCAAATTGAGACATCTTCCCTTCTTCCTCCTTTTCTTCCTCCTTCTAAAACATGACATCCAGATAAGGGTTTAATCAGTTATCCAAACAGGCTTTCTTTCCGTCTTAAGTTTTTTATTCTGCCCTTGGTACTTGAGAGGTGTTTGGCTAGGAAGGCTTACTTTTAAAAACTCTCTGTTACTGGGTGGAGAAATGAAAGCTGAAGTCCATCCCGGGTTACGTCAAGGGGTGTCAAATTTGGCATGCTCTTCTTGCTTCCTGTTGACTCCAAGGGGAAGGCCACAGTTGGCGTACTACACTGAAAAACATGAAGCTCTGAGGCCGGACTGAATTGCTAATCACTACATGTCCTGTTCACTTTAACCAGTTTCCAAGTGATTAAACAAACTGGCCAGGACTGTGACTCAGCTTCCGAGGGGAGGGGGTGGGCACCAGTCCTCACTGATTGCACGCCCAGGCTCAACTCCTTAGGTTTGATCCAGCACTGTCTCCAAGGTTATCTCCCTCTTGGACCTTGTTCCTGTCTGGACAGACAGGCAGACAGAGATGATGAAGTGTATGATCTACTGGGGGAGGGCCACCTTACCAGGAGTGTTTGAGGGAAAGGGTTGCAAAAATGTCATCTTTCAACAGTTTCTGTCACTACTTGGAAGCAGTCTTAAGTAGCTGGGTGTGGCCGGGTGAAGCCTTCTGAAGTTTGAAAGGAGAAAATGTATTAGTAGGAAATACTAACTCTTTCCTTTTCTGGCTTCACTCTCAGTAGATACAGTATCCCATGTGTTTTTTAGTAACTACTGAAGGTTCTGTAAGGAGATGTCACTATTTTAGGGCAGTATAATTGCCCAGTTTTCGAGGCGATTAAATGAATTTTGCTGCCTTTCCTACGCTCAGTGTCCAGTGTCCATGAAAGAGGCAGCATGCAGTCAGTGGTGGAAAGAAGGGTGGGAGTCTAGAAGCCACAGGGGAATGAGCTTCCAGGAACTCCCAGTCTCATATGCAAATTAGATTAAACCACACTGCAGCCAGGGCTGGGGGGGCGGGGGGGGGGGCCGGCGGCGGCGGGGAGGGAGAGCAAATAATTCCCTCCCTGACTTTTTCTTCTTAAGCTTTGTCTCCTGCGGGAATAAAGAAGCTGATTCCAATTTATTTCAGCTACTGCCTGGCTTTAGGAAGTACTGTGCCTGTCAGTCCACCTTGCTTAAGTAAAGTCCTTACCCTGTAACGCCTTGAATTCTTAAAATAAGACATGTTTAGTCTCCGAAGCGACTATTGCAAGCAACTCCCATCTTTTCTCTCCAAAAGGAGCTGAGTCTTTTGAATGACTGGTGCCACCACATCCTCCAGGCGGTTTTCATGCTTGGCATGGAACTTTTAGTTATCTCGAATATTCCCTTTGTTTTGATTAGTCACATGATAAGTTGACAACATTTAAATGTGAGCGTTTGAGGAGAGGGGTGGTGGGGCGGAGGAAGTCCTGCAGCCAGCAACCCCCCGCGCCCCCCACCCCCCCGTTAATTAAAAAGAAATACACCCCCTTTTTTTTCCTTTTAAAAGCATGATTATTTCTGCCTTGAGAGGAGCAAAGGTGAACTTGAAAATCACAATCCCAGACCCCACATCTTGGAATCTCTGAATCGGCTGTCGAAATCGAAATCGTCTCCAGAAAGACCATGAGAACTGTGCATAGCTGAGAGTGAAGCGCAGATTTCTCCTCTCCCAGGACACAAGCACGGGCTGTTCCATCCACGGAGCTGGGCAGCTGGGTGGTAGGCCTGGCAGATAGTGCATGCTTGTTCTATTTGTGGAGGAAGCACGAATTTGTGAGCTCTGCACGTGCATACGTTTCTTTTCGGATCTCTTATTATCCTTAAAACTCTTTTCCCCTCTGGAACCAAAGCAAGTCTGAGTGGTGAACATCTTGTTCCCACTCATGTTTTCCTTCTTTCCCACTTCTCTACCTTTAACTTACCCGGCTAAAATCAGGCTTGCAGATGAAGTGATATGCAAAAGTGCATCTGACATTCATTATTTCTTCCTTTTTACTTATTGGTCTTTTTTTGTTATTAACATGTTATTTGTTGAGGACCTTCTATGTTCTGGGCTCTGTGCAAAAATGTTTAGGGTCTGGCACTTCCCAATGGTTGCATATATCATAGTTTCCGGGGGAAACACAATACACATGATGTCAAACATGTTATATAGCTTTATTTACGACAAGTGATATAAGATGCTTCTTTTTTTTGGTTTTTTTTTTTATTTTGTTTTTCTAAGTTTTTTTTATTTACATTCAAAATCATTTCCCCTTTCCCGTTTCCTCCCTCCCCGAAAGTCCCATAAGCCCCCTTCCCTCCCTCTTTTCCCCATTCAACCCCCTCTAGCTTCTCTGTCCTGGCATTCCCCTACATCCAGTCTTTCCAGGACCAGGGGTCTCTCCTTCCATCTTTTTGGAAATCTATTGATATGTGAATTGAGTCTAGAGTATTCTGAGATTCTGGGTTAATATCCCCTTATCAGTGACTGCATACCATGCGTGTTCTTTTGTGATTGGGTTACCTCACTAAGGATGATATTTTCAAGTTCTGACCATTTGCCTAGGAATTTCATGAATTCATTGTTTTTAATTGTATTCCATTGTGTAAATATACCACATCTTCTGAATCCATTCCTCTGTTGAGGGACATCTGGGTTCTTTCCAGCTTCTGGCTATTATAAATAAGGCTGCTATGAACATAGTGGAGCATGTGTCCTTATTGCATGCAGGTAAAGCCTCTGGGTATATGCCCAGGAGTGGTATAGCCGGATCCTCCGGGAGTGTCATGCCCAGTTTTCTGAGGAACCGCCAGACTGCTTTCCAGAGTGGTTGCACCAGCTTGCAATTCCACCAGCAGTGGAGGAGTGTTCCTCTTTCTCCACATCCTCGCCAACAACTGCTGTCTCCTGTGTTTTTGATCTTAGCCATTCTGACTGGTGTGAGATGGAATCTCAGGGTTGTTTTGATTTGCATTTCCCCAATGACTAAAGATGATGAACATCTCTTTAGGTGCTTCTCAACCATTAGATATTCTTCAGGTGAGAACTCTTTGTTTAGTTCTGTATCCCACTTTTTAATAGGGTTACTTGCCTCTCTGTAGTTTAACTTCTTGAGTTCTTTGTATATATTGGATATTAGCTCTCTGTCAGATGTAGGGTTGGTAAAGATCATTTCCCAGTTAGTTGGTTGCCACTTTGTCTTTTTGACAGTGTCTTTTGCCTTGCAAAAACTTTGTAATTTAATGAGGTCCCATTTGTCAATTCTTGATCTTAAAGCATAAGCTATTGGAGTTCTATTCAGGAAATTCTCCCCTGTGCCCATATATTCAAGGTTCTTCCCTAGTTTCCTTTCTATTAGTTTCAGTGTGTCTGGTTTTATGTGGAGGTCCTTGATCCACTTGGAATTGAGCTTAGTGCAAGGAGATAAGAATGGGTCAATTTGCATTCTTCTGCATGTTGACCTCCAGTTGAGCCAGCACCATTTGTTGAAAAGGCTATCTTTTTTCCACTGGATGGTTTTAGCTCCGAAGATGGAAAAATCTGCCATGCTCATGGATTGGCAGGATTAATATAGTAAAAATGACCATCTTGCCAAAAGCAATATACAGAATCAATGCAATCCCCATCAAAATCCCAACTCAATTCTTCATAGAGTTAGAAAGAGCAATTCAAAACTTCATCTGGAATAACAGAAAACCCAGGATAGCTAAAACTATTCTCAAGAGTAAAAGAACCTCTGGGGGAATCAGTATCCCAGACCTCAAGCTGTACTACAAAGCAATAGTGTTAAAAACCGCATGGTATTGGTACAGTGACAGGCATGTAGATCAATGGAACAGAATTGAAGACCCAGAAATGAATCCACACTCCTGTGGTCACTTGATCTTTGACAAAGGAGCTAAAACCATCCAGTGGAAAAAAGATAAGATGTTTCTTAATTGTTTAAAATAAATACCCATGGACCAGTGTGAGAGGTGACTGAAGGTTTCCCTGAGGAAATGATGCTTAAGAATCGACACAAAGGATGAGTAAGACTTAAGGAGGTCTATAAAGGTGAGAAGATGCTTCCTGAGTACAACAGCCTGTGAGCACAAGCAAGTAAAGTCAGCCTGTCTGGGAGGAGGATGGAGAAGGGAAGAGACAGGCTGAGCGGTGCCTGAAGTGCTCCATGGCTCAGGTTGAAGCTTTGTTTTGGGAGTTATGTGAAATCCACGCAGTAAGCAATGGAAGAAGCGATGGAGCAGAAGAGGATGAGGAAGAGAATTGGAGACTTCTGTTGAGGCCCAGGTGACAGATGGTGGAGGTATGTTCTAGATATTCAGTGATGGAAGAGAAAGTAGTGGATTTCATGGACAGGAATTTAGCACATAAAAGGCACAGGATATAGGGGTTGAGGGGTCAAGCGATATCAAGGATGACCTCAAGGTTTTTGTCCGAGGAATTTGGGTGGATAAGCGATTGTTGGAAAGCAGAAAGAGGGACAGATTATATAGTTACTGTTTTGAAGGTTAAACTGAGTTGGTAGCTTATAGATTAATTCTATAGGTCTGACCATCAAACATAAACTCTGGATTCGAGGTAAAATATTTATAAATGCACTGTATATAATTTACACGGTTGGGATAGTTTCCTTACCTTTAGCATCCTTCCAGAAACATAACTCTCTACGTGGGGTAGTTCAGACAATTCTGAGTTGCTTCTGAGTGACAAGTTCATGTCTATCAGGGATGAACTAAGGAGGCATGTGATTAGAAGTTCCCCCTGTGCTCAAGTGTTTGTATTCTCCTTGACCTAGCAGAGGCCCTAACTTGCTGGAAATTGTAATTTTTAATGTGTTCTCATTTTGTTAGACCTCCTTTTTAAAGCCTGCACTGTTATTTCATGCAGATAAGAGGGAACAGAACTTCTTGGTTAAATGACCTCATGATATGCCACATAAGGTAAGAATAGAGCCAGAATTTGAATCCAGGCATCCCTGTGTCCACTCAAGCTGGCTCCATTACCTCTGTTAATGTCCTCAACTGACTGCTAAAGGAAAAATATTAGTAGGATACAGTGATATAGGCAGTTAATAGTGTCACTGAGGAAAGGATCTACCTGTCTACTATGTATAGAACTGTGTCTTTCACCTTGACTGTCTCACAAGTATTTATATAACAACAACACAACAGCACGATGATTGATGTTTGATTTTGAGCATCTGGAGGCAGGTGTGACTCTACTTCATTCTCTTCCATTTCCTTGTTCCCAACATTCATCTCCCACACAACCCTACAAGGCACAAGAACTCATAACCTTATGTTCTTTTAGGAATGAAACAGAACTGGTGTTCACATTTTCTCCCACTAGTCAAGTGTTCTGTTTTAATGCATGATATGGTTTAAAATGGAATTGTCTTCGAGAAGCTCATATGTTTGAACACTTGGTCCCCAGCTGGTGGCCCTGTTTTGGAAGGTTACGAAACCTTTTGGATTTGGTGTATAGGTGGCTGACATAGGACAGTAGAGGCAGAGCTTCTGGGTTACAGATTGGTTCCAATTTGGTTTGAATCCAAGGTCTCTGATTTCTGGTCAGTGACCAATATGTGAGCAAGTCACTTCATGCTAGAACTGTCATGGACAGAGATCGTAGTGTGGCAGAAGCTATCTTTGCATACTGCCACAATGCCGTCTTTGACAAGAAACTGTGAGCTAAAAATAAAAATCCATCCTCAATTAATTTGATTTTGTGATGTATTTTTCATAGCAATGAGAAAAGTACCTAATATATTATAGTATATTATGAGAATAAAAAAATAGACAAAAATTCTAATCCCAACAAACCTTCATGGAATTTTTTGTTTTGTTTTGTTTTGTTTTTTGTTAATTTTGTTTTGTGGCTCTAGTTGGGGGAACTGATGAGATTGGAGAAAGAACCCGGGGTAGGAGAGGAGCCTCAGGCAACTGGCCCTTGCTGGTTAGAGTCTATACCTATATCAAACAGGGAGTCACCTAAGATAAGATAATGACAAACTGTCCACTCCCAGTTGGGTGACATGGATTCTGTCATGTCACCAGGTGTTATTTTGATCTTTCTGGAAACTCAGAAAGTGAAGTTCTTTTTTTTTCTCCCCCACTTTATTCTGTGCTTTTGTCCTTGGTTTGAATTGCTGCTCCTGTCCTGAAGCCTGTTCTAACACTAGCATTAATAGCTACCTGATATAGCTGTCACCTGGGAGGCTCTGCCAGTACATGACAAACACTGAGGGGTACGCTCGCAGCCAACCATTGAACTGAGCATAGCGTCCCCATTGGAGGAGCTAGAGAAAGGACCCAAGGAGCTGAAGAGATTTGCAGTGCCACAGGAGGAACAACAATATGAACCACCCAGTAACCCCAGAGCTCCCAGGGACTAAACTATGAAACAAAGAAGGACCCATGGAGGGACCCATGGCCCCTGCTGCATATGTGGCAGAGGATGGCCTTGTTGGACATCAAAGGGAGGAGAGGCCCTTGGACCTGAGAAAGCTAAATGCCTCAGTATAGGGGAATGCCAGGACAGGGAAGCGTGAGTGGGTGGGTTGGTGAGCAGGGGGAGCAGCGGGGATGGGTTAGGGGATTATTGGGTGGTGGGGGAACCAGGAAAGGGGACAACATTTGAATTGTAAATAAGGAATTTAATAAAAAAAGGAAAGAAAAATAGCTAAGGTTTGTTGACTGCTGTGTAGCACTGTGCTCTTCTTCCTTCGTCTTTGAAAGGGTTTCTCTGTGCATGCTTCACTGTCCTGGAACTCAGCCTGCAGACCAGGCTGACCTTGAACTCAAAGGTTCGCCTGCTTCTGACTCCTGAGTGCTAAGATTAAAGGCATGCACCATCACCACTCAGCTAAATCACTTATTCCTACTGTGACACTCTACTGCCCATTGGGTGAGTGACTGGATTACTGAAAGTGGTGTAATGATGCCCATCAGTAGAAGTCACATGAGGAGGATGACAAGTCAAAGGGTTAGATGCACATTAGGTGTGGAAAAACAAGGAAGCATCCAGGTTTACAAAAATCCTAATGTGTTTGTATGGTAAAAATGAGCCTTATGTTAAATATGAGTGCTTTAGTTCTTCTTGTAACTCATAGTTCTAGGTAGCAAATACATGCTAGATAGTTTTCTGGAAAATTGGATGAAGGCCCCAGTAATTGAAAATTATACCTTTTTTTTTAATATGTGCACATAGTGATGGATGTGCACATGTGTGTGTGTCTGTGTTTGTGTGTTTTCTCATACATGGGGATACATGTGTTTACAGGTGGAGGTCTGAGGTCAATATTGAGTGCTTTCTTTAATTAACCTGTATAGTATACCCAATTTCTATTATAGGATCTACATTATTCATGCTTACATTCAAGATTAAGTGCCTAAAAATGTGGGGGTGGGGAGGAAGGGGGAGAATGAGAGAGAGAGAGAGAGAGAGAGAGAGAGAGAGAGAGAGAATGAGAATAGATTAGGATTTGGAGTACTTCTAAGGGGGTAGGGTCAGATAGTCCTGGGGTTGAATCCTGACTCTAATATATCTCAGCTGTGAGAATGATGGCAACCTATCTTAGCTATTAAAGCCTTAATTCTTTCGCCTCTACAATGGAGATGATAAGACCTCCTTGGAAGTATTGTTGTCAGGCTATAAATGACTTGCCAACTGACTGTGTTGCTCATAGTACTCCCAGCAGTTAATGCTCTCCTTGGCCAATTTCTCTAAGGAGAGACATTGGTAGATTCTCCATGGTAGTATAATGTCATTATCTCTACTATATTGGTCACATTCTATATATCCCATTTGTAAGAGAGCGAGATTTCTTTTGGTTCTCCTTGCTATCTTCCTGCCAGCAAAGGAAACCTATTTTTCACAAAACAGCAGCAATGATAGGAGCCACTAGAGGCTTATGGGTTCTGCAGAAAATGCAGTTCCAAGAAGAAAAGAATCCTGGCGATCAGTGACACCCTTCAGAGGGGGCCCAGATGTAGGCCAGATGCTGGGGATGTGTGGAGACACAGTCTCTCTGATTGTTGTGCCATGCCTTTCATCCATGTGGGCATGCAGAATATCGACTGATCTCACTGAGATGATTAAGAGTGACTTCAGGGTTCTGGAAACATGGGTGTAGGAGGCTGGGACTCAAGGGTGGTCTTGACAATCCTCCCAGTTGAGAAGAAGAGTTTCTGTAGATGACAGACTAACTCTTGTGATGGATACCCACTTCACACGCTTGTTTTGCTGCATGCCACTGCTGAAGGGTACTCAGCTTAAACCCTGAAAACATGATGAAGGCAACGGGCAACTTCTGCATCTGGAGAGATCATCTCCAGCGAGCTTATTGCATCTGTACTAGATTTCAAGGTGACTGAATCCTTGGTGATCACACTCTGCACTTCTGAGGGTCAGTCTGAGTGTACTCATTCAATGTCACCCTTGTGCTTAGGCCATTTGATTGACATGCTTTAGTCTTTTAAGTTTTTCCTGTTTATTTATTCATTCACTTTGCATCTTGATCACTGCCCCCACCCCTCCTGGTTCCCTGAAACTTCCTATTTAAACATGGGTCAAATTCAGGAACTGACCCCTTTACACAGAAGACGATCTGCTCCCTGTATTCAAAACCCTCTTTTCTCCAATTACTCTTTCCATACAGCCCACAGGACATGGTTGTGCCCCAGGCTGTTGTGCGAATCTCCATTGCTGCTTTGCCATCACCCAGCTGCTTAAAGCCACAAGTAAAGTTGGCACACCTTCTCTTTCTGGAGGATCCGGGGGTTGGGGGTGGGTTCTGCGTCCCTAGAGATGCAACTCTTCTCACCCCCTGGATCCTGTACTTTCCTCCTCTGAGAAGCCCACAGTGCTTCACTGCACCATATTGACCTTTCTCCTTAGTTGTGCCTCCTTATGGCCACAGCTGGGAAAGTGACTCTGTTCTTAGGAGACCCATGAGATCAGGCTGGAGTCAACCAGTATCATTTCCCTGCTTCTAGACTCTTGATTGGACCACACTTGAAAAGTTACTCTGCAAAGTAAAGTGGCATGTTCAAAGGTCCTGCATGAGAATGTGGCTGCCACTCTATCTGCCATCCTTATCAGCCTGCTCTAAGCCATGAGGGATTGGACTGGAGCTGGTATTTTAAAAGCTTTGTTCCGTGTGATCAATCTTGTTCTTTCTCCGTAGTTCTTCTCTCCTTCATTTTCATATAACCACACTGGGCCCCTGGTTGTTCTCTGATTATATTAACCACACCCCTGCCTGAGCTTCCCTCTGTCCTGAGATTGTTTTCACTCAGCTGACTCCAGGATTACCTCCTTTAGGACAATTCAAGTGTCTTCTCCTCAGATGGGTACCTCCCCTGAAGAGTTTATACAAATGTACCCCTTCCCACCTTCCCTTCCCACATCAGTCTGTCTGTTTACAGTCCAGGTTCTGGGATTACAGGCACACACTTCTACACTAGGGCTGTCTGACTATTACTTTTCTTTTTACCGTTGCTTAGAAGCCTTTCTTTTACTTTCATTTTGAAAGGTAGTTTTATTGATTATACACCTAAGTTGACAATGTTCCTTTTCAGTACTTTAAAGACAGGATTTCCCAGTCTTCCGGATTGCCTTGTTTGTGATTAGTCTTTCCTTGTTTTACATAGTTTGATGCTTTTATGATTTTTCTCTTAAAGAGAAAAATTTAGTGACCCCACATTTGGGTCACTTGTGATCCCAAATTTTTATTACTATTTATTTGATGTGATTTATTTCCTTTTCTTGGGGGTTTTGCAGCTTTATGGGTATATGGCTTTATAGTTTTTCTCAAATTTTGAAAATCACCACTCAATATTTCCTCCCCAAGTCATTCTAGAATTCCCCTTTTAATGTAACTCCAGTCACATGCACACCGGTCCACCTAGAAGTGACCCCCCACCTCACTAAGTCTGTTTCTCTCTTTGTCCCTGTTTTCTTCTCTCTTCTGTTTACTGTAGTTCCATCAGCACACCTGCCTCCTCTCCACCATTTCTACTGTTACTAACAATGAGTATTTTTTCCTTACAACAGTGTGGTTTTTTTTGTTTTTAAACTATGTTTGACTTCTGTTTTCATGCCGCTCATGTTTACATTTTCACTAATTTCTTAAATGTAAATTGAAATCTTATCATAGCTGGCCAGCATCCTTGTCTGTCTTTATATCACTTGTGTCATTTCTTGGTCACCTAATAACTACCATTTTCCCTTAGTAATTATGTTTTCTTGTTTCTTTGCATGCCTGCAGTCTTGATTTCATATAGATATTATGAATTTCATTCTTTTTAATTTTGAGATTAAAGAAAAAACACCTCCTTGCGTGTGTGACTATGGAAACCAGACCAAAAGCCGATGTTTAGTGATTTCTTCAGTTGCTGTGCATCATAGTTTTTTAGACAGGGTCTCTCACTGAATCTGGGGATCATAGATTTGGTCAGGCTGAGATTACAGGGGTGCGTGTCCATGTCCTGCTTTTTACACGGGAGCTATGGATCCAAATACATCCTTGCACATCACATGCTCTATGGACTGAGCTGTCTCCCCTAGCTGATTTATAATGCTCCGTTTAAGTGATTTTGTGCACATTTCTCACTTTGGACACTCCTTTCTATTGTTGGGCTTGTGTTTGGAGGTTGTCTCTCTTCTGAGGGTCTGCTCCAAGGTTGTGTGTATGCTTGTGAAGGAGCAGCATCCTACATCTCCCTGGAGATTCTTCTGTGGGCTCACTTCTGTTTCTCTCTTTGGCCTATGTATAGTGTCCCCAATTGCTTACAATACCCCATCATGAGCCAAGGACTCTGGGGAACCTTCTGGAAGCACAAAGATACGTTTCTGTTCAGTTTTCTGCTGCTCCCGTTGGGTCCTCTTTAGGCTCTCAAAGCAGAGCCTCAGCCCTTTCTTTAATTCATGGAGAGAGCGCAGTTTTCTTGGGTCCCCTCCTTCCTGTTTGGTGGTCTGGAAACACTTTTGACTTACTAATTTGGGTCACTTGTTTATTTCTCATCTCTCCGAATTGATTTTGATTGTTGTCCAGTTCCTGACAACTGTTCTTTCAGGATATTTTGCCCACTTTTTTTTTAATTGTTTGAGATGAGGAATTAAATCTGGTCCCTGTTATACTCCCTCTTGCCTTGGAGCATATCTTCCGAGGGTTGTTTATTCTAAGCCTGCCTTCCCTCACATCTCTGGCTTGGAGCTCCGCTTCCAGTGCCACCTCCGGCCCTTCTGGAACCTGCTACCTCTCTGTTCTCTCTGTTTATTTGGATTTGAATTTTTTTTAAAGACCTGGATTCTGACTCTACTAATCTCTAAGATTCTTTAGTTTTGAGTGTCTCAGCTGATGGATTCACAGGCTTGTTTAGGAACCTTGACCTTCTTCTGACTCAGCAGTGTGTACTCCTTTGATGTACATGGAAACAAGGTTATGATAGATTTAAAGAAATCTATAGTATTTAATGCAACCCCATTTTGGCTTTTTTTTTTATTTTTCACTACTGGTGAAGCTGAATTTTCCCGGCAACATGTCCTGTTTACAATTCTTCTTTCATGAGCAAACACAATTTACTTGCAATATTCCACTGCTTTTCCTCTGCCTCAGAGGCTCTGTATTCAATGCTTAGTTTCTACTGTGATTTAGATAGAGTTATAGGACACTTGGTCATGCCAGAGTCCTAGGGTTGCTTTCTCTAGCAAATGCAGATCTTTTAGCTGAAAACCTTTTATTCCTTGAAGTCCTAAAGAGTTCTATTTTTCTCTTTAACTTCAGTTCTAAATAATTAATGATAGATGTGTGTGTGTGTGTGTGTGTGTGTGTGTGTGTGTGTGTGAGAGAGAGAGAGAGAGAGAGAGAGAGAGAAGAGATACCTCTTATTGATTTTTTTCCACATCATTTTACTACTCAAGAACAAGTGTCGGGAGCAATGCCTAATCACCGAACTCAATTTCCTTTAATTAATTTTCATACTGAAAGTATATTGGCATCCAAGTCTAAATGAAAGGGAGAGGAAAATATTTCAAGTAATGAATCCAACAAATGAAAAAGAGTGATAAATGAGGGGGTCTGGTGTTGGAACCTCCAGTAAGGACTGCTAGGTGAACTGGGGACAACTGGGAGTTTGACCAGCTGTAGCTTCATGACTCAAGGGTAGGCCTAAATCATCCCTGAAGGTTTATTGAATTTATAGCTACACACCATTGCTCAAAATTGTGTGCTACTCACAAATATTGCCATCAAAGTGACTGATACTTATGATCTTATTAAAATTGTTTACTTACTTCATTTTTATTCTATGATGTCTTGGATGTATGAATGATTCTGATCCTATCTATGACTATACCATTCTGAGCTCATCTGATCTGACCTGACGACTCTGGTCATCTCTACATCACACAATGTAACTATCATTGAATTACATCTAGGAAGAACATGTTTTCTCCTCTTAACAGCTTTGTGATACACAATGAAACTATGTTCTGATATGACAACTGAGGAAATTCCATCTTTCCAGGTTCTATTCTGGTTTCATATTCATATCAAGATTTGGTGATCTGCAGTTTTCTCTGACCTTATGAATAAGTACAGTTTCCTAATGCTTTATTTTTATAATTCACCTGCTAGTGGATTGTTTTCAAGGGGGAGATCAAGGTTTTAACATATATCTGTTCTTTCTTACTTTTCCAATTGGAGTTTTAGATCAAGAAGAATAGACAGAGATAGATTATGTCAATTGTCTGGCTGTTAAAGTGGAATAGATGGCATTCACATACTGGCCAAGGGGGAATTGTTAGCACCTTAGCCATGCACAGGTAGATGTTATATCCACTTCACTGTCTGGCCCCAATCCAGTGTGAGAAAAGTACATGTCTCCCTCATGTCAGACTCCTTGACATTAGCAAGAGAGGAAGTAGAAATGATCAGAATAAAGTATGTTCAGTTTCTTCTCCTAAATTCCATTAGCAGGTTTTCTACTCTCCCTACAACATGAGGAAAAAGAGTCGAAGAGAGCTAAATCCTTGCACGTGATCATGTCAATAATGGAGACTGTGTTTGTACTAATAATGGTGTACATGCAAATTTTAAGAGTTAGTCTATGATGTACCACAATCAATTCACCTAAGTATTATCTGTTCTTTCTGGAGGAAGCAGTGAGATTGGCATTTATTATCCTAGCTTGAGAGCTCATTCGAAGTGATATAACCTCTCCAGTTTTAGTTTTCCTTCTTGTGAAGTAGAGATAACACTACCAGACATCTTCCCTAACTGATGAGGAATTTCAGCAAAATAATATATAGAAAAGTCTATTTGAGAAAAATCCAATCATCCTTCAATGTGTTTCTAGTAGTCAGTCATTGCTAAATGACAAAAATCTGTTTGGATAGAATGGGAACAGATTACTCAGAACAGCTCTCCTATTTGAATGCCTATGTCCTGCCACCATGCAATGGCTAAAAATATGCTATTTTCATATTCTCTAAGCATTTATTCTCTTTATGTGCTTTTCTTATGTTCTAGACCATTCCCTTTTATAATTATAACAATTGAAAATTATTTATTTTACCATTATTATTTGTGTGTGTGTGTGTGTGTGCATATATACACATACATGAATAGACATGTCACAGTGTACTAGTAGAGGTCAGAGAACATCTTGCAAAGGCTGCTTTTATCATTGCATTCCAGGAGTCCTTCCTTGGTCATGAACACAGATCATTAGCCTTGGCAGTGGGAACCTTCACTGGCTGGGCCATCTCACTGCCCCTGAAATGTTATTGATTCTCAGTTCACAATTTGAGAGGAATGTCCGTGTTCCCTCATGTTCATATAAGTTTTTAGCTTTGCTTCTACGAAGCCATGCAAGAGCTTGATGTCTTTACCTTCTTGGAAAAGGAAGTTGTAAGAACCACAGAAAACTGCACAGGAAGATAGGAATACAGTATCTTAACTCTTATCACTAAGGCTCCCATGGAGGTCAAGACCTTGACTAGGTTAGAAGACACAGCTCATCCAAACTGGGGGTTGAAATAAAGCAAAGAGATCCTTTCTGTCCCTTGTATAGCCAATACTCTCCTATGTCTGCTTGGCTATTTTTGTTTGTTTGTTTTGCTCATTTTGTTTGGAAACTAGGTCTCACACTCTGCAGTCTAAGTTGGCCTGGAATCACTGTGAAACACAGGCTAGCTTAAAACTCATGGCAGTCCTCTTGCTTGAGCCTGGCAAGCTTTGCGTTATAGATGTTGAGCTACCACATATAGCTCCTACCTCTGCTTCCACTCACTGTGTGGTCCAGGCCTAGACCTCAGGCTCACAATCCTCCTCCCTCTGCCCCAGGCTACTGACATGCAACATCACATCCACTATGGCTTACCATCTTCTCTACCTGACTTTGCATAGATGGTGATTCTGGTTCCTGTCACAACAAACGCTGGGAGTTGAGGTGAGGTTGGGGGAAGCTGAGGCTTGCCATGCCCTGCTGTGCCTCTCTCCCTGGACTCTACTCTGCCTGTCACTGGGCCACTTCTCTTTTTCTAGACCCATCCCTGGGAACGCTGCTTGGGATGGGCAGGAAGCTGCTTCTTCTCTGATGTGCTTGAGGAAATTAAATACAGTAGTTGCATTCCATTTTGGCTTTGCCTCATTAAGAGGTCTCTATAGATTAATTCCCAAGAGATCGAATCTTGTTACTTTACTGTGGCAAAGTGAAATTAGTGTAAAGTAACAAGGAGCCAGATTAATGTGACCCCAGGAAATAATCCATAAAAAACTTATGAGGCCTTTAGCAGGCTGTAAATTGGGTTTCAGTCAGGGTGAGGGGAGGAGCCATGCTGAAAACAATCGGTTTGTAATGAATAGGGATAATATTTTAGCACTTCGAAGTAGAAGAAAGCACCAGAATAAATAACTTGGGGCACCCAATGGCAATATTTTCTCACATGTGTAAATAATTGAAATGGTGATTATAATCCTAACTGAATTTTTTTTTAACTTTATAGCTGCCGGGAAGTGTATTGTTCATTAAACATCCCAGAACGCTAAAGCAAAAGAACAAAGGGGAAGTGGGGGGCAGAGGAAAGAGATGGAAAGAGAAAAAGATCTTGTCTGGAATGATCAGTTGTCCAGCCTGCTCTGTATGCTGGAGGGTCGGGAGTCCTGGGTCAGTTCTTGCTAAGTTGCCAGGTTTCAGGAAGCAAACATCCATTCCCTAGTCAGGGTAGAGAGCCTCACAAAGCAAATGAGCAAATCGTGAGGCCAACTAATGCTTTTCTAGGATAAACAAGCTTAATTTTGAGAAAAGTGAGAAGTGGTTCAGATGCTGATATACTATTCAAATACATGCTTCTTTCACACTTCATATTTATTTTGTAGGAAATGTCTAGAATGGGATCACTTGCCTGTGGATATATGCAATACATGTATATGACATGCATGTATGTAATGAAATCATTGCCAAAACTGACTTAAACATATACTGAATGTGTTTATAACTTGCAAAGAAATAATAAAGCAACAATATACAATGAAGAACATTTTTTTTTCCCTCAGAGGTTCTAGAAATGGAGATCTTACAGGTTCTTGGAAATCAGACTCAATACTCCTGTGTCATGATATTAAGAGACAATTTCAGAGTCAATCTGGCTGTGTTAAGCATCCTGGGACCTTTGCATTTACTGCATCTCTGCATTCTCCTGGTACTTGTTCTCAAAGTTTAGCTGAGTGATATTCTTGAGGCTGATCTGCATGAAGATCACATGCTGTCTAGTATCCTCAAGGACAAGAGTAAGTATGGTAAGACGATCAGAAATAGAGGAACTTTTAAAGAAAGATATTGGTAGCCTCGGTGTAAGAGACTGTCTTTGGAACGAATGAGGACTGGAACAAATGACACTCACACATACAGTGAACTGATTTTGGACCAAAAGAACATTTCCACTCAGGCTTAAATGGGTGAACCAATGAATGCTTTGGGTTTGTTTATGAAATCATGGGTAAAAGGTCCCTAATAGTAGTGAACCCTATACAACCACATCAACAAAAAATTTAACCCCAGCGTGGATGATGGTGTTCCCATAATTCCATCAAAGGAGTTCCCCTCCAGTTAATGTTAACCTTCCAATGTTTATGCATTTTCCAGTACTTCCCAATAATTCTATGCAGTGGGCCAGAATTACATACAGCTGGAAGGGGGCACAAGCATGAGGGAAGGGCTGTAAAGTCTGTTAAGATGCTAAGGATCTGCTCTGCCTCTCCTTTCTGAGAACTTCAGCAGGCCCCAGCTTATTGAAGGTCTCTGCTGGGTAATCACAGCTGCTCCGATAAAGATAATAACGGCTGGTATGCTGGGACAGAGTTCACTACAGGGCGACAGTCTGAAGTCCACAGGATACTGAGACTCAAATGTAGGGGATAAAAAACTTAGCCCTCTAGGATGCTTGGAGCCAGGGTGAACTCTGACTAGTAGCTGTGATGCCATCTGTCAATTGTACAAGAAGTATCTGAGAGAGAACAAGAATCAAGTTTCTTTGTCTCAAGGCAAAGAAAAGCCCAGGCCAACCTTCCCAGCCCTGCCTGCCTGCCTGGGTAGTATTTTGAGCTTAAGCAAGAATTTCTGTCTTCTCTATATAATCCCTAGATTGGTGTACTAGCTTAATGCAATTTAACACAATTCCAACCTTTGAAGGAAAATGTCTCTAAAATTATCTGCAACACTATTGCTCTGTAGTACAGCTTGAGGTCAGGGATGGTAATTCCCCCAGAAGTTCTTTTATTGTTGAGAATAGTTTTTGCTATCCTGAGTTTTTTGTTATTCCAAATGAATTTGCAAATTGCTCTTTCTAACTCTACGAAAAATTGAGTTGGAATTTTGATGGGGATTGCACTGAATCTGTAGATTGCTTTCAGCAAGGCAGCCATTTTTACTATGTTAATCCAGCCAATCCATGAGCATGGGAGATCTTTCCATCTTCTGAGATCTTCTTCAATTTCTTTCTTCAGAGACTTGAAGTTCTTGTCATACAGATCTTTAACTTGTTTGGTTAGAGCCACACGAAGATATTTTATATTGTTTGTGACTATTATGAAGGGTGTCGTTTCCACAATTTCTTTCTCAGCCCATTTATTCTTTGAGTAGAAGAAGGCTACTGATTTGTTTGAGTTAATTTTATATCCTGCCACTTTGCTGAAGCTGTTTATCAGGTTTGGAAGTTCTCTGGTGGAATTTTTGGGGGTCGCTTAAGTATACTATCATATCACCTGCAAATAGTGATATTTTGACTTCTTCCTTTCCAATTTGTATCTGTTTGACCTCCTTTTGCTGTCCAATTGCCCTGGCTAGGACTTCGAGTACTATATTGAATATTGAGAGAGTGGTCAGCCTTGTCTAGTTCCTGATTTTAGTAGGATTGCTTCAAGTTTCTCTCCATTTAGTTGATGCTGGCTACTAATGGAGTACTACTCAGCTATTAAAAACAATGACTTCATGAAATTCTTAGGCAAATGGAGGGAACTAGAAAATATCATCCTGAGTGAAGTAACCTAGTCACAAAAGAACACACATGGTATGCACTCACATATAAGTGGATATTAGTCCAAAAGCTTGGAATACCCAAGATGCAATTCACAGACTACACGTTGCTTAAGAAGAAGGAAGACCAAAGTATGGATGCTTCGGTCCTTCTTAGAAGGGGGAGCAAAATGCTCACAGGAGGAGATACGGAGACAAAGCATGGAGCAGAGACTAAAGTAAAGAGTACATATTCGTGCACTCGTGTGGTGAGAATGCTTACTGTCTGCCCGCTTTGTTGTTGGTGTGCAGAATTCATTGTCGCCATATTGTCACCATATTGCAAGTAAAATGGCTCTCTTGGAATGGCCTCTTGTCAAATGGAAAATGTCTATTCTTAATTTTAATATATTTTAATGACTAATGTGTACGATAAAATGTTAAAGGTAAGTTGATGAAGATATTCTCCTATAAAAGGTATTAAACATTTCACAATGCATAAATTATTAAAAATGGAGAGACAAATGACATAATGAGAGAATTGAACATGTGTGACACATGGGGGGGGGAGAGTTAGATGCAACAGGTAACTTGATTCTCGGACTTCCTCAGTGTGGCCATTATTCTAAGACCATAGTGTGGAAGGCCTTTGGTAGCCTAGTCTCAGAAATCATGTAGTGTCACATCTGAAGTGTTTGATTGGTCATTAAGTCACAAAAACCTGGCAGGATTTAAAGGAATGAGGCATGGGAGTTTCTCTTTCTGAGGAACAGACAAAATTCTAGGGTTGCCTATGAGATGGAAGATATCACTGTCCTAATGAAACAGGTTGCTACAGTTGGGGGTTGGGACACCCTTGCTCTTTGCTTGGGAGCTGTCTGCATTCTGTTTCTTTCATTGCTTGCATTGCGTTTTACTGTTGTATCTTTCTGAACTTTCAAATGTCAGCTAGCCTCACCTCTGCTGCCTTATCATTTTCTTGGGACTAAGTTCTTGGACACTGATGGCAGTGATATTTTGTGAAGACTTTTGGGGGAAAGTGTTGAATGTGATTTCCATCCGGGTAAAAGTGTCTGTGGACCTAGTCTTAGGCAAATGACAGAAGTCAAATGAAAAAAACACAAAGAACATTGGGATTTTGATAGTTTTAGTTAAGATAATTTTAGTTAATACAAATTTGAGGAATTGTAAGAGTAATTTTGAACGTGCCACAGAGCCACAAATGCAATCTTCTAGAACTTTCTAGATGTGGAGTGGCCACAAAGATTTTTGAGGTTTCTCCACATTGTTTTGGGGCTTCAAGACCAGCTTCATGAAATCTGTATCATTTTCCTGATAAATCCGTGGCCTGGGACTTTGGTATTATGAATCCTGTGCCTTCAGGCTTGAGAAATCCCTTTTGTTTGCTGTACTAGGATTTCACTCTGCCTATCTGACTTTCTCCAGCCAGCTAACTATAGCTTTGCTGTGTTATGGGGTTCCTGGGATAACATCAAACAATGAACTAGCAAGCAACCTGGCTTGCATAGCCTGCAGAAACTGCCAACTTTGGACTTCCAGTCTGTATCACAAGCATCAACTATTTCATGTCAAGTCTCCAAGCCAAATAGAAAGAAGACAACTTTGGCAAAAAACTATGGAAAGTAAGAGCTTTCATCTCCATACAATCCGAGCAAAGGTATCTTATAACAAGCAGCTGCTTCCTTATCAGAAATGAATTTGTAAAAAGCAGTCTCTACCCCTCAGTGGGATTCTGATGGCTTCATGCAAGCATTTCATCCTGGCCTATGATACCCATGGGTTAATTAGATTTTGAAAGAAGCCATTCAGCTCAGGGTCAGAAAATGTTCAGTACCAAATGATTCTGTTTGGTCTCTCTATCCTAATGCAAATAAATAATGTCAATATAGGAAATGTAGAGAGGGTATATAGACTTTTAGCCATATTTGTCCAGTCATAAGGAAATTTGAATAAGGGGACCACAACCTCTTCGATAATGAAAAGAGTGTGTGTGTATGGATCTAGGTGGATGTTAAGTACACTGTCATGAGCTACAGTACCCATGACCAACAGATTTGTTGAATAACAACAAGAAAGAAAGAAATTAAGAATTTAAGATGAGTTTTAAAGATGATAGAAGAAATTTTGTAGTCCAGTAGATAGCTTCATATCAAGATAGTTATATTAAGGTCACAAGTGTTCACTACCAGTGGCTTGTGATTTTTCCTACAAGCCCTGGATTTTCCTACTAGGTCTTTGGCAGTTTAGGGTAAAGGGGCATTTGGAAAAGCTTCGCTTTGTGTGTGTGTGTGTGTGTGTGTGTGTGTGTGTGTGTGTGTGTGTGTGTGTTTTACATTGGACTCAACAATAAATTCTAAAAAAAAAGACCACAAAGTTGTGGCTAAACTTTTGATGATTTTTCTTTCTTTTTTTTACGCATCTGACGTGTTTTACAATTATCTGGTGGCTAGCTCAGGTAGGTTTAGCAAGTTCATTTTGGAATAAAAGAAGGAAGCTGGCAAGATTGTTTTAGCTCCTTCTCCCCACCCCACAGAAGGCGGGGAAATGCAATTGCAAGAATAATAAATGTGATGAAAGAAAGCCCTTACAGATTGCTTTCCCAAGGCACTGGGGACACTTTGAAGATATTAATTAATGCTCGTTAAAGTCCTATGGGATAGGAAGGGGGCAAGGATTATTAACTTGTTTTATAGGGGAAATGAAGCAAGAGAGCTTTAATAAACTCCCTGTATCAAGCAGTAATTACGGAGGAGAATACAGTGTCAAATCCCAAGTCCCCCCTTTCTCAGGGCCCTGCTCAGGGAAGCCTAGTGAGATTGGCCCTAAATTACAGTCTCATGCATATTTCAGCCAGCCTTGCACTTACTTCTTCTACATTCCTATCATGGCCTGGAGAACAGGTGTTCTAAGGCGTTTTTTACATAGTTTAGCCAAGCAAGCACTCTGCTTCTCTCCTCTCAACAGATGAAATTACCCCGTATTTCACAGCAATCCTTGAAGCCATATACGGTGAACTCCCAACCTCCCATCGCTCTGATTCAAAATTTATTTTTATCTTTACCCATGTTCTTCTTGTTCCTTGTCCTTGTTTCAGAATCTTATCGCCTTTAAAAATTGACTGTCTCCCCGTCTTTGGGGTTATATGCGTTACAACCTTTTGGCAGGGGCAAGGGGACTTTCCACCCCCTGACACCCCCATTTCTTTAATCTCTCCTCTTCTCTTAGCTTTTTTCCCATAATGCTAAAATTGGTCTCAAAACTCTCCTTTCCTAAAAATACTTTTTCTTGGCCTGCATGTTCTTTTGTGCAACATGCCCATCTCTCTCTTCCTGTGATTGCTAAATCTCTGGAAACAGCAGCCTGTGTCCAGTTCCTCCAGGCAGTTTGCAAAGATCATCTGGGCTGTTCTCATTTGCCTGAGAGGCAGCTGGAGCTTGGATCCAAACTGCCTAGGTTCAAACCCAATTCTGGCAAGACTGATTCCATCAGTAATCTGCTATGCCCACAAATAAAGTGATTGCTAACACACCATCTCTTCACACACGGACTTCCATCCTTCTTACAGAGTGTAGTGTCTTTGCTTGGAGAGATGCCTCCTCTGTTTTATTTTTAGATTTAAATGCATGCCTGAGATTGGGATTTATCTTTTCCACACAATTCCATTGAGTTTGGACATTGTTAGGAGGATGGCTTGCATTTTGAAAATGTAGATTTTTTTTTTTGAAAAATTCTAACAAGAGGTGTAGAAAACAGAACAGCCACCACAGTGATGTGAAAAACACATCCTTGTGTTGTGGACCGGGTGCCACTCACAGCTTTTCAGTTTTTATCTTGTACCCACAAGATGGGATGATCACTTGGGCCTTTGAGGAAGCAATTTTTGTTAGGCTTCAAGGAAGATAAAGTAATAATTAATTTCTGAGTTACTTGGAGATCTTTTAGTAGTTCTTTCTTATATTTGGTTTAAAAACAACTGATTACATAATGTAAATCTTGATCTGTTATGGAGATCCATCATTTCATGGTAAGGAAATTGTTCTGTTCAATGGAAGAAAAGAATGAGTCAGAGGCAAATGAATGCTATTGGTGGTAGTTATTTAGGTAACAAAAAGACATCGTTAGATTAAAAATGGAATCTGGTACCATTTGTAATGAGAGATTGACAATTATTGAGTAAAAGTGGGAAGGTGTCAGTTGTTGCCTGTGATTGGTGGTCAGCAGGTAGACGTTCATTTCTCAAACAAACGGCAGGGGAACCCCTTCTAAACTAGGCATTGAGAAGGAAGCCCTGCCCTTCACAGAGAATCTAATATACACAGTGGCAAGTTAAGAAGTCATTGGGAGATGAGCCAGAGGGAAGGAGGATATAATATGAGCAGCCTACTTCTTGGTCAATAGGTAAATGAAATCGGCTCATTTGGTAAAGTGCTTGCTTTGTAAGCAGCAAGACCCAAGCTTGATCCTACAGCTGGGGAGGTGGAAATAGGTGGATCTCAGGGCTTGCTGAACAGCCAGCCTAGCCTTGGCAAGCTCCAGGACCTGCCTCAAAAATGAGATGGTCAACATCTGAAGAATAACATCTGAGATTGACCTCTGACTTCCACAGATATTGACATAAAGGTGCATGTGAACCTACACACACACACACACACACAGTTCCACACACACAGTTTCACACATACATACATGCACACACTTATTTGACATTTAAACATTACCAGTGGCCATAAAAAATGAATGTAGCAAAGAATCAAAATAGAGTCAAACGTCATAAATGAAAGCTTCTGGCTGAGAATGGGCAATTGTAACCATGACATATCAAGTCTTGGGAAATGACTGTAAAATAGTGTGTGTGTGTGTGGGGGGGGGCCCAGTGACCTTGACATGAACACTATAGACTCAAGAGTCCAATATGATTTAAGTGGGCTTTGCAGCTCCAAGACTCAGTTCTCTTCTCATGTGTGCCAAGGTACTGTATTACATACCCCAGGTACATGTTCTGCACCGGTATATTTGTGTGTGTGTGTGTGTGTGTGTGTGTGTGTGTGTGCGCACACGCGTGCGCGCTCACCTTTCTTCCTTATGCCATACTGAGTGAGGGTAATGAAGACTGAATGGAAGTCTGGCTTTGTTTGACCTTGACCTTGAGACATACATTGTGGTTGTAAGGCAGACAATATGCTCCAGGTTGCGTTTCCTCTGTGGGAAACCTAGCTTTCACCCTGCTCTTGCCTTTTTCCCTGGGGATGATAGCTCTCACAATCTAAAAGTTGCTCACGTTTGTGAAAAGGATTTTCTCAATGAAATTGGCAGTTTTATGAAGAAACAAGCAGTGTTTATAAAGGAACAAAGAACCACTTCTTTACCAGTATTACAGGGTGTGGAGCAACTTTATAATGCTTGGCAAATGTTTTTAAACATGGCACTGGGAAGGAAGATGAAGTACAGCTTCTGAGATCATTGTTTCTCTTCTATTCAGTTGCATTCGCTCTGCTGGAGCCCAGATTTAAACACGAAGCAGAGTAGCAGCATCTATGCACCCTTTGTGCTCCATGAGTTACACACAACAGTACAGTGGGTTAGAGCCAGGTACTATTGTCATCCCACTTCTTCAGAGAACGACACTGGGGACCAAAAAGTTAAGCAACATGCAATAGACAACATAAGAAACTAGATAACTCTAATAATAGGTTTAACTTATTTTGGCCTAGGGTACAATTCTTTCATGACACCAAATATGTTTATGTACCCAGGGCACTCTCGTTCTTTAGAACTTTTATTTAGAACAAAGATGTTATAAGTATCACTGATATGAACTATATAATACATAAGTGTGCCTTTGAGGGAAAATTTCCTATGGACAATATCTGTGAATTTGCTCTCTGATTAAGAAAGAAAGTATCATTACCTCCTTAAAAGTGCCCTTGTGTTGCTACCTAGACATGACCTCTTACTTGGGGAACAAAAGTATCTTACTTTTATCATTAGATTACTTTTGCCTTTTCTTGTATTCAGATGGAGTCCTGTAGTCTTGTTTCTTGTACTCAGTCTTATGTTTGTAATATTAATACAAAATTTGCATGTAATTAGAGATTGCTCACTGTTTCATAGTATTCTAGGGTGTGGAATTCATTTAATTGTAAAATAATCAAGATATTATGAAAAAAGTCAAGATTTTTTATTCTTACTACTGCTAGGTATCCTATGAATGAATGAAATTCATTCATAATGTTGCTTACAGTTGGTGATTTCTCATTCATCCCTTTGTTCCTGAAATAGCTAGAAGTTTCCTGATGTTTGTGATAGAATGATAGCATTCAAAGATGTCCTCATTCTAATCCTTCTATGTGTTACCTAAGGAGGCAAAAGAGATTTTTACTGAGGGCATTAAGCTGAGGGTCTTTAAATGGGGACATTTACTGCATCCCCATCCCCATAAATCTCCATGAGAGGAAGGTGAGGAAGGCAAGCTCTGAGGGGAGAGGTGATGGAAACAGGAGGCTAATATGATGTGCCTTAAAGGTGGAGGAAGGTTCCAATACAAGCATAGCCGATAGTGCCCTGCGTGAGAAATGGCAAGGAAACAGATCTACCCTTGGCTTCACCACAGGGACAGAAGTTCCATTAATTCATGATTTTTCCCTAGCAGACACAGTTTAAAAGGACGAACTAAAACTATATGAAAATAGATCTGTGCTGCTTTAAGCCAGGAAGATCAAGTTATGCCATCAATGGGAAATTGATCCTGGGTACTTATGAGAAGTGCTATATGCAAAAATTCTAGTACATGTATTTTGATATCAAACAATCATATTCTCAGAGGGAGATGGCTGAGTCACAGGGTGTGAGTTTTTCAAGTGTAGGTGATGACGCCAAATAAGTTTCTAGTGTGGGAACACTTAGATATCCTCTCATGGGAGGGGATAAGCATTCTGACTCTCTGCATGTCTGTCAACATTTCAACTCTGACTTGGATAGAAATTCTATAATTGTATAGTGGTATCACTTTGTGATTCAACTTCATTTTCCTGGTGGTGACTAATGTTGCTAGGTACTCTTGCAAATTATTGAACATTTGAATATTCAGATTCAAGTGTTTAGAAACCCCCCTTCCTTCTGTTGGTGATCTACCTGTTCCAATTATTCTGGCTGTAGAAATTTACTCAGATTCTTTTCTACTGAAACTGAATCATGTACACTGGAGTTGTTTCTCTCTGTTATTTTCCATTCTTCTCCCATTTTTTCAATGGTTCAAAGAAAATACTTCATAAACTGACTCAGTCTTAGATGTGACTCATTGTAAGAAGTTTGGGGATTACGATTTTTTTAAAGCTGTGAAATCGTGAAAGAGGATTTTGAGTCTAACTCAATGGGAGTAACCAGTTACTTTCTGATGGATTTAAGTCTCACCTCACAGGATGAAACCCATACCTGGCATTGTGGGTAGATAGACTCAGCAGCAGCTCTAGCAGAGAGGCTATGACTATTATTTTTCTGAATGCATGTATTACTTTTTCTTAATTTTTATTGGTTATTTTATTTATTTACATTTCAAATATTATCCCCTTCCAGAAATTCCCTATCCCCTCTCCCTCCCCCTGCTTCTATGAGGGTACTCTCCCACCCCTCCCACCTCACTGCCCTAGCATTCTGCTATGCTGGGACGTAGATGCCCATCACAGAACCAAGGGCCTCTCCCCTCCCATAGATGCCAGATAAGGCCATCCTCTACAACATATGCAGCTGGAGCCATGGGTCCCTCAATGTGTATTATTTGGTTGATGGTTTAGTTCCTGAGAGCTCTGGGGGATCTGGTTGGTCGATGTTGTTTTTCCTATGGTGTTGCAAACTCCTTCAGCTCCTTAAGTCCTTCCCCTAATTCCTACACTGGGTTCCCTGTGATCAGTCCAATGATTGGCTGCAATCAACCGCATCTATATTGGTAAGCCTCTGGCAGAGCCTCTCAGGAGACAGCTACATCAGGCTCCTGTCAGCAAGCACTTCTTGGCCTCAGCAATAGTGTCTGGGTTTGGTGACTACATATAGGATGGATCCCCAGGTGGGGCAGTCTCTGGATGGTCTTCCCTTCAGTCTCTGCTCTACACTTTGTCCCTGAATTTCCTTTAGACAGGAGCAATTCTGGGTTAATATTTTTGAAATGGGTGGGTGGCCTCATCCATCAACCAGGGGCCATGCCTAACCTCTGGATATAGTCTTTACATGTTCTCTCTCCTCTTTGTTGGGTATTTCCACTAATGTCATCCCCATTGGGTTCTCAGAGCCTCTTGCTTTCCTGGCATCTGGGACTTTCTCGTGGCTATCCCAGTTCCCTGCCCCCAGCCCCATTGCTACACACCTTTGTTCAATTTCCTGACCCTCTGTACCACTCCCCATCTCCTCCCACACTTGATCCTGCCCCTTTTCCCCTCCCTCTCCTGTCTTCCTCCCAAGTCCCTCCTACCCTCTACCTCCTGTGATTATTTCGTTCCATCTTCTAGGTAGTACTGAAGCATCCACACTTTGATCTTCCTTCTCTTTGTGCTTCATATGGTCTGAAATGCACAAACTCTTAAATGGACTTCTAGTCACTTAGTGTCATACCCATAGATTAATGCATGCTCAGTCCTCATCAGGGAAGCTTCTATTTCAGTGGATGGTGATTAACACAGAGATCCACAACTGGTCAAGAAATAGAGTATAAGAGATCACAGAGTCCTCAGCCCTAATGGAGCATATATACCGCATCTCCTCTTGCTAAGGCTCAAGCATCATTGCAGAAGGGACAGAAAGAAAGTAATAACGAGAGGTAGCAGATGACTACAAGCAAACAGTCTTGTGGAAACAGCAGGGTGGCTGCACGTATGAAATCACAGAGGTTGTGACAGAATGCACAAAGCTTGGGCTATCTCACACCAAAGAAAATGCCAGCATGCAGAGAAAAATCAAGGATGAATTACTACTTCTAACCAAGAAAATATTGGCATTTGTTAGTTACCGGAGGGGTAGTCTCTGGGTGGTCTTTCCCTCAGAATCTGTTCCACACTTTGTCTCTGTATCTCCTTCTGTGGGTATTCCCTCTTCTAAGAAGGACCAGAGTATCCATACTTTGTTCTTCCTCCTTCTTGGGCATCATTTGATATGTGAATTGTGTCTTGGGTATTCCGAGCTTCTGGGCTAATATCCAATTATCAGTGAGTGCATACCATGTGTGTTCTTTTGTGATTGGGTTGCCTTACTTAGGATGATATTTTCCAGTTCTATTCATTTGCCTAAGAATTACCTGAATTCATTGTTTTTAGTAGCTGAGTAGTATTCCATTGTATAAATATACTACATTTTCTGTATCCATTCCTCCCTTAAGGGACATTTGGATTCTTTCCAGCTTCTGGTTATTATAAATAGGACTGCTATGAACATAGTGGAGCATGTGTCCTTATTACTTACATATGCTCAGGAGTGTTATAACAGGGTCCTCTGGTAGTGTCATGCCCAATTTTCTGAAGAACTGCCAGAAACAAAAAGAACTATATAAAGAATCAACAAAACCAGGAGCTGGTTCTTTGAGAAAATCAACAAGATAGATAAACCCTTAGCCAGACTAACTGGAGGGCACAGAGACAGTATCCAAATTAACAAAATCAGAAATGAAAAGGGAGATATAACAACGGAAACTGAGGAAATTCAGAAAATCATCAGATCCTACTACAAAAGCCTATACTCAACACAACTGGAAAATCTGGAGGAAATGGACAATTTCCTAGACAGATACCAAATACCAAAGTTAAATCAGGATCAGATAGACCATCTAAACGGTCCCATAACCCCTGAAGAAATAGAAGTCGTCATTGAAAGTCTCCCAACCAAAAAAATCCCAGGACCAGATGATTTTAGTGCAGAATTCTATCAGACCTTCAAAGAAGACCTAACACTAATACTCTTCAAACTATTCCACAAAATAGAAACAGAAGGAACACTACCCAACTCATTCTATGAAGCCACAATTACGCTGATACCAAAATCACACAAAGATCCAACAAAGAAAGAGAACTTCAGACCAATTTCCCCTATTAATATCGAAACAAAAATACTCAATAAAATTCTTACCAACCGAATCCAAGAACACATCAAAACGATCATTCACCACGATCAAGTAGGCTTCATCCCAGGGATGCAGGGATGGTTCAATATTCAGAAATCTATCAATGTAATCTACTAAATAAACAAACTCAAAGAAAAAAAACACATGGTCATTTCATTAGATGCTGAAAAAGCATTTGACAAAATTCAGCATCCTTCCATGTTAAAAGTCTTGGAAAGAACAGGAATTCAAGGCTCATATCTAAACACAGTAAAAGCAATATACAGCAAATCAGTGGCCAGCATCAAACTAAATGGAGAGAAACATGAAGCAATCCCACTAAAATCAGGGACTAGACAAGGCTGCCCTCCTCCCCCCCCATGTTTATTCAATATAGTACTTGAAATTCTAGTTAGAGCAATTAGACAACAAAAGGAGGTCAAAGGGATACAAATTGGAAAGGAAGAAGTCAAATTATCACTATTTGCAGATGATATGATAGTATGCTTAAGCGACCCAAAATACTTCACCAGAGAACTCCTACAGCTGATAAACAACTTCAGCTGGATGTAAAATTAACTCAAACAAATCAGTAGCCTTCCTATACTCAAAGGATTAACAGGCTGAGAAAGAAATTAGGGAAACGATACCCTTCACAATAGTTGCAAACAATATAAAGTATCTTGGTGTGACTCTAACTAAACAAGTGAAAGATCTATATAAAAAGTTCTACAACAAGAACTTCAAGTCTCTGAAGAAAGAAATCGAAGAAGACCTCAGAAGATGGAAAGATTTCCCATGCACGTGAATTGGCAGGATTAATATAGTAAAAATGGCCATCTTGCCAAAAGCAAAATACAGATTAAATGCAATCCCCATCAAAATCCCAACTCCATTCTTCATAGAGTTAGAAAGAGCAATTCATCTGGAATAACAAATAACCCAGGATAGCTAAAACTATTCTCAACAGTAAAAGAACCTCTGGGGGAATCAGTATCCCGGACCTCAAGCTGTACTACAGAGCAATAGTGTTAAAAACTGCATGATACTGGTACAGTAACAGGCAGGTTACTGATCAATGGAATAGAATTGAAGACCCAGAAATGAACCCACACACCTATGGTCACTTGATCTTTGACAAAGGAGCTAAAACCATCCAGTGGAAGAAAATATAGCCTTTTCAACAAATGGTGCTGGTTCAGCTGGTGGCTACCATGCAGAAGAATGCTAATCGATCCATTCTTATCTCCTTGTACTAAGCTCAACTCCAAGAGGATCAAGGACCTACACATAAAACCAGACACACTGAAACTAATAGAAAAGAAACTGGGGAAAAGCCTTGAGCACAAAAAGTGCACGTTTACATTTATTTATTTGTTTGTCCTATGTGCAAAAATGTGTGTCGCTGCATATGTGGAGGTCAGAGGACAATTTTGGGAATCAGATTTCTCTTTCTACTATGTGGATCCTGGGGACTTGAACCCTGGTTGCAGGGCTTAACAAGTGCCTTTCATCTCAAAGCCATCTAGCCCCATATATCTTTCAAAATAATCTACTTTTCATGTAGGAAAAAAAATCTTCAAGATGACAAATCTATAAGTAAAAAGAAAATTCTGCCAGGATTTAATTAAAATTTATTTCATTGTATAATACAGCTTGCCCTGTTTTTTACTATGTCTAACCTTCCTTTCCACGAATATATTTGTCTCCCCATATATGTATTTTTTTTCTGGCTTTGATCAGTGTTCTTAACGTTTGAGAAGAGGAAACCTGTAGTGCTTTACAAAATCTACTCCTAAATTCCCTTTAATGCTTAATAAGATTTATTCCTATTTCATTTTTGTAATGCTTTTTTAAACAATTCAATTTCTTATTTTATATTGACAATTTAAAGAAATGTAATAACCAAGTGTTGATCTGTCCTCTGTAATATTGATAAACTCTCTCATTTAATTCCGGAGATTTAAAAAATATGTTAATTGAGATTTTTATATTTATGCAGTTTTTTTTATTTTCTAAGTTTTTTTTTATTTACATTCCAAATCATTTCCCCTTTCCCGTTTCCTCCCTCCCTGAAAGTCCCATAAGCCCCCTTCCCTCCCTCTTTTCCCCATTCAACCCCCTCTCGCTTTTCTGTCCTGGCGTTTCCCTACATCCAGTCTTTCCAGGACCAGGGGTCTCTCCTTCCATCTTCTTGGAAATCTATTGATATGAGAATTGTGTCTAGGGTATTCCGAGATTCTGGGTTATTTAAAAAAAATATTTGGATAGGAAGAGTTTAGTCTGTATTTTACCATTGGGTAGGAGCAATTTTAACTCTTTCCTTTCAATATATAAATTCATTTTTGTTCTTTTAGCAATAACCTTCTGGATAAGTTCTTCAGTAAGATGATCAATAGAAGTGGTGAGAATCAAAACCCTTGGTTTGTTTCTGATCTGAGTAGACAAGCAATTTGTTTCTCAGTTTATTAAACATGACATTAGCTATAGAATTTCTAAGGGTGTTTTATGAATTGGATGGAAATTTTCATCTTTGTATATGCTGAGGTTTTTCCTTTAGTTCATGAATGACTGTTAAATTTAGGTCAGAGATTTCTTTTGTACCTTTTCCCTTGGTTTTAGTATCTGAGTGATGCTTGTCCCACAAAAAGTATTGGAAATCATTCCTTCTATTAAATAACACATTCTGCCCTCTCTGTTTTAAGCAGTGTGAGAATGAGCTTGGAGCACTTCACCAGTAAAACCATCTGGACCTGCAAATCTCTCTCTTGATATTTAAAAAAATATAGTATATTTCTCCTAAGAGATAATTTATGTTATTTATTATCTTGGATGAGCATTGGTAATTTGTGGAATTGGGAAGCTGGTCCCTTTCCTGTAAGTTAAAACACATGTATACATAGTATTATCATGATGTTCCACCACAGTGGCCATTGTGTCTCTAGTGATGTCTCTTCATGATGGTGCTGACCCTTCATACTTATTCTCACTCTTTTTATAACTTGTTCATCTTGTTATGGATTTATATGTCTTATTGATCTTTCTAATAACCATAGACTTAGTTTTTTTCCTTACCACTTTTCTATTTTTAACGACCTTAATGTGTTGCCGGGTTTTATTTTCTTCTTTATTTTCTTTGCTTCTCTCAGGCTTATGGTGCGAGCTTTCACTGCTTAGTCACGATCTTTGTTCCTAGCATCTCATCCCCTGCTGTAAAAGTTTCTTAAGCACCAATCCATGTATAGAAAACAAACTTTGATATTTTGTAGCTTCACTTTTGTTCAGCTTTGAGACATTTCAGGCATTTCAATGTCCTGCTAGATTTCTGTAATTTATTTATAATTCAATCCAGTTATGTTGAAAGATACATTTTGTGTATTATTGGTAAGTGCATAAGTTTGTTTGCAGTCAAGGGTATTAGTGATCTGGATGAGTGCTCCATGCGATTTGAAAAAAGAATGGATTCAATTTGGTATCATTCTGTCCACAGTTAGGGTAGTTTGGCTCCACATCTTTAACGGTCCTTTGTCTCCTAAAGGAGAAGCATTATTGTGCTTCCCAGGTAACCTTGTGGTTCTCATTGTTTCTCAGGTTATTTTTGCCATTTTCTGTTTTCTGTCTCTCAGAGCTCTGTAAGTTTATAAATCCGTGTTTACAGTCGTTAACTCTTTGGTGAGTTGACTCTCTCATCATTTCCTTAAGGAGGTAGCTTAATTTTTTATCCATATAAGGAATTAAAAAGCAAGACTAGTACATCACGGATTTTTTATTCTATACTTAGTTTTGGTTACATTTTGTTCTTTTTACAAAGCTATCTCATAAAGTTCTTGATTCTTCGTGCTTACTGGCCAACACCACCCGACTGCTCATAACTTCATGCTAATTGGCTGACACCACCCACTTGCTCATGTCTTCATGTTAATTGGCAGACACCACCCACTTGCTGGTCACGTCTTCTGGAGGAAAAGTTGAGGAGGTGGTCACTGAAAACCAATCAAACCAGAAGAAAGTCATACATTTGATGAGATTCTGCTTCTCTTCCACTCCAGAAATCATCTTCTATGAAGGAAGGGCTTGACTTTGTATTGGGAATGCTGAGTAGGTAAAAATATGCTTCCATAGTAGTTCTTTACGATTTGAATTTACTCATCTTGGCCTCTGGGAAGATCAGCACATTTTCCAGGAGATTGGGAATTGTCTTTGATCCAGGAAACCAAGGAAGATGAGCAGAGGCAAGGGGATACTTGTGACAGTGAGGTATATGGAATCTTTCAAAACATTTTACCCTTTCCTCAGGAATCTTAAGTTTAGGCTGTGTATGCCACTGCACTTCTGACAGATGCATGGTCTGATGGGATGTGGCAAATCCAGTCGTGCCCAGACTGACAATAGGAATGACACAGAGCCCGCAGGCTTTAAAACAGCCTTGCTTTGTTCCCAGCCTGCTATTGAAGAAGAAAATGACCATTCCGGAGAGCCAGGTAGAGAAAAAAGATATTAGAAAGGTGGAAGAAAGGGCAAATGTCCCTGAAAACACTTCTTTTACTTCTTACACATGTCAAGTTAATTAAGCTTCAACTAAAATAATAGTAACCAAATTGAACACCATCCTGAAATTCATTCTCAGCCTTCGACTGCCATAGATTAACTGCTTAGGTTTGAGCTTTAGTTTATAGCATCAGCATAGCCCTTGAATGAATTATGGACTTGTATTCACTCCAGAACAATCTATTACCCACCACATAACAGAAAATGCCATTTATTGCAATTTGTGCAAACTATAAATCAATACAGTATTACTTAGAGGCATGTAAGCTATGGCTACAGTATGTCCCCTTGTACTTGGTAATGCATGCACTTACGTATTAGGGCTTGGGGGAGGGATAGATATAGATTTTTTTTTACACTTCATTTAAAAATTCCCAGTAGACTTAAAGGTGGTAGCTGTCCCTTTATGTTTAAAAGGAACATTCTGTGTTCAGGTTTATCTCTGGGTCTTGGATACACACTTACCATTCCAAATAATAAAATTTTGAGTGTGACTTTAAACTGGAAGAACTGACTGTGTGCATTTTGGGTATTGTTGAAAACATCTTGCCAAGCTTCCAGTGGTGGCTGTAAACTGAAATTTCATGGGAGGTGGGGCAGACTTTGAAAAAACACTGATGTCCATGCCAAAGACCAACCCATTCCAATCCAAAATCTGGGGTGACATGCAGAACCTAGAACTTAAACAGGGTCACCCAGATCAACTCAATGTGCACTCTTGTAAATTATCTTTGCTGTACACAATATAACAAGGATGAAAACAGGAAATGTAAGAAGAGTATAGTTGCTGACTACAACTTTCTCAAATCAAAGTCAAAAGGTATATTGAGAATTTCAGACAGTAATGAATCCAGGAGATATTGCTCAGTGTATTTTCATGCATTCCAAGGAATGCATTAATAATTTAAGTGTCACTGACATAACACAATGTGACAATAGACTCTTATTTTTCTTCCTTTAAAAGACAGAGAACTATTTATAATAGCGATCAAAAATGTGTCAAAAGGATATACCATCTTTGCATAAAACTTTATCCCTTGGGTTTGGTCTTTTCTGCTATGCTTCCTGTTCCTTCCCCGGATGCACAGAAAATACATTCTTGAACTGTGCAATGGAGTCAACAACTAAGGCCACACTGATATGTGAGTGCTTAGTCTGCCATTTTGTTCTCAGAAGACTGGGGCAGTTGCAAGACTTACTAGGCAATTCCTGACCAAGTTCTCTCTTAACATTGTGTTTATTTTTATGTAAAACATCAAGGAGCCATCAAGTCACCAAGATGGATGTCAGCACCATAAGGCAAGAAGCTGAGAAGAAATCTGTATAGGAAATATTATGAACTAACTACTGTGATGAAGTACTGTGAAGTACTGTGAGAGGGTTTTCCTATGTGCCTATGCACCCTTAAAAGGGAATCCACACATACCAAAGTAACAACTGCATGGAAATCTGACTCTGTGAACCAGAAAGTCTATGTTGGGGTTATTAACAAGTATGAGAGAGAGAGAATTTGCAGGACTAAGAATGACTCAAAAGCAGGTACATCCTTGGAAACCCCACCCAAGATGGGTGACCACACCCAAAAGCTACATCCCTGGAGGGTTGTATACATTTCAGGCAGCTCATCAGGTCTGAGAATCTCCTCTCTGCATCTTGGCTGGTCAGTTTCCTTCTCCAGTAGTTGCTGATGCTTCTGTGGATCGTGGTATGGAGATGCTTGGGGAATATTGCATATCTCAGCTTTCTCAGACACATGCAGTTTGCTTAGTTCTGTGTCTGGCGAGCTTCTCGTCTCTCTCCTGGAGGCAATGTTTCAATTCAGAGGAATCTGCTATCCATGTGCTTGCTGCACATCAGCAACTTTTCTTATTTTGACCATATTTAAGTGGTCAGATTGTCTTCACTTCCTATTTTCCAGAGAGAAGGTCAAAACACAAAGAAGTGGTTAATTTTCTGTATCCATGCCACTTACCACGATGCTGTATACTCCCAACCATCTCCATTCAATTTGCTCTCTACTTCCAGTCAGTAATTCAGCTTGCTAGAAGCCAAGCCTTGTATGAACTATAATGCTTTAGCTTCTAATTATCTGAAACTTTTTTTTATCATTCTACATATATATTTTATGTCAGAGTAGGGGAGCAGTGTTTGGAGACAGGCAGGATGTAGGTGGTAACACTGGTGAGTTAGAATCATGAAATGTCTGTACTTGGGTGGCATCCAATCAGGCAAAAGCACATCTTGGACAGGAATTGAGATGGTGCATGACAGCAAGAGCCTTGTACAGCAGGCCATCTAGGGAGTTATATTTCCTGCTTGGTTCTACTGAAAAGTAGTTAGTGACTATGAACCATGAGCAAATGATGTAGCAGATAAGTCTAGTCAATTTAGACATCGATTCCTCAATCCATCTACAGGAGACTTTTTTTTTTTAAATAAATTTATTCTCAAAGCTAACAAAATAGGCTTCCAAAGTGTGAATGAATCTGTTCCCCCGTGGAACACGGTGGAAAGATTTTTCTAGAGTCAATCAGTTCTAGTTTTGTTTCCTGTTGCTGTGATAAAATACCCCCACAGAAGCAGCTTTCATTGAGAAAGGGTTTATTTGGCTTACAATCCAAATGAGGTTACAGCCCATCAATGTGGAGAAGTCAAAGCAGGCATTTGAAGCAGCTGGTTACAGTTACAGTCTGGAGCAGAGAGCCAATAAGTGCACACATGCCTCCTGTTTAGATCATCATTTTCGTTGTTCTAAAGTTCAGGATTCCAACCCAGGACTCAAGTACAGGAATGGTGCTGGTCTTCAGGGTCTTTCCACTGCAATTAAAACAATTTAGAAAACGTTTTGCAGGCGTGCCTGCAAACCAACCTAGTTTAAATATGTTATCCTTCGACGGCTTTATCTTCACAGGTGGTTCTAGCTTGTGACAAGTTGACAAAAGGAAGCATGACACAAACTAAATAATATTCTCTATTTTACCCCTCCATTTTTATAGTCTTCTTGCTATCGCACTTATAACCAAAGTGATTTTGCTATGTCATCTAAACAGAAACATTTGAAAAAAAAATTGAAGATAGGGAGAGTCTACTGGCTTTGAACTGGAATGCCTGATAGAAGAGGAACTTCAAAGAGCAGCTTCCTAATTTAACTGCTGTGGAGATTTTAATGAAAACATGCCCCACCCTCCCTAGGCTAATGTATTTGAGCTCTTTATTCCCACATGGTGGTACTCTTTGGGAAGATGATGGGGAGATGCAGCCTTGCTGGAGGATGTGTATCACAGGGACTGGGCTTTTAGGATCTACAATGGTGCTTCTCAACTTTTCTAATGCAGCCACCCTTTAATACAGTTTCTGATGATGTTGTGGGCCCCCATATATAAAATTGTCTTCATAGTAACTGTAATTTTACTACTGTTATGAATCATAATGCAAATATCTGATATGCAGATGGTTTCAGGAGGCCCCTATGATAAAGCTGTTTGACCCACAGGTTGAGAACCTCGGATTTACAGACTCTCCTAACTTCCTATTCACTATTTCTGCTTCCTGTGTGGGGATGGAGATGCAATTTCTTGTGTGGGAATGGAGATGCAATGTCTCAGTTTCCTGTTATGACCTCCTCCCACCATGGTATCACCAACTATTATAGATTCTATCCCTGGACGTCAAAACACAAATATTCTCTTCCTTTTATAAGTTTCTGTAATCCTAATGTTTTAACATAGTGACAGATAAGTAAATACACCTACCTCTCTGACCAGTAGGTTGTGTTCTTTTCAGGGTAGGAGCATGTTATTACTGTCTCTTAATCTCTACCCTCCTGAACAGGGTCTAGGATATTTTTCCATTAATTAATTAGCATCCCAAACACATCTTCTCCAACCTCCTCTCCTCCCATTGTTCCCTCTCCCCTCCCCTAACTACATACCTGCTCCCTTTCTCCCCTTAGGGATATCAACCAGTCTTGGCTTATCAATTGCAGAAGGCTGAGGTGCATCTTCTCCTATTGAGGTTAGATTTAGTGGGACGGGATCCAAAGGCAGGCGACAGAGTCAGAGACTACCCCTGCTTCTGCTGTTAGAGGTGCCACGTGAATACCAAGCTGCATATCTGTTACATATGTGGAGAGGACCTAAGTCCTTTTATGCTCCCTGGTTGGTGGTTCAGTCTCTGTAAGACCCTATGAGCCCAGGTTAGTTGGTTCTGTGTATTTTCTGTGGTGTCCTTGAACTCTCTGGCTCCTTCAATTCTTTCTCCCTGCTCTTCCACAAGACTCCCGGAGCCCTGCTAAATGTTTTTGGCTGTGTGTCTCTGCATCAGTTTCCATCAGTTGCTGGGTGAAGCCTCTCAGAGTACAGTTATGCTAGGCTCTTGTCTACAAGGATAGCAGAATATCATTAAAAGTGTCAGGGGTGGGCTCTCTCTCTCTCTCTCTCTCTCTCTCCCATGGCATGGGTCTCAAGTTGGGTTAGTCATTGGTGGACCATTCCCTCCATCTCTGCTCTATCTTTATCCCTGCACGTCTTGTGGGCAGGATGTATTGTGGGTTGACGATTTCGTAGCAGTTTCTTTAATCCTTCTGGTGAATAAGCTGTGCGCTGAGAGCATGAGAGACAGCCCTGGCTCTGTTCTAGGAGTGATGGCAAGAAGACTGGTAGTTCCTGCTCTTCGATAAGTTCTCAGAAAGATTGATTCGCATGTTTGGGTAACTGAAAGGCAGGAAGGAGAATGAAAGAAGGACAGTATTTTTCGGAAATTGGGGCTATATATCTGTAGTTAGGTGGGGTCCAGTCAGGCACAAATACATCTTGGGCAGGAGCTGAGATGGTGCATGACAGCAAGAACCCCCTACAGCACTGGTGTGTAGAGAGCTGGATTTCCTGCCTGGCTCTACGGAAAACTAGCTGGTGACCATAAGCCATGAACAAATGATGTCCGGTCGACTTAGAAATCTAATTTTCAATTTACCTACAGGAGATTTATTTTTTAAATTACCTTTCCAACTTACAGTTAGGTTTTAAAAAAAATTAGGCATGGAAATAAAGCTCAAAGATGTCAAAAATCATAGAATACCTTTGTGACCAGAATAGATAGTGCCTCAAGGCAGCTTTGCAGAAGCCCTTGCAGCATGAGCTGGAGACTTGAGCTCCCAGAGTCTCTCTGTATAAGCACAGAACAGCATTTGTAGGTGGAGGCTCTGTTGAAAACCACAACTGCAGTCAGACTGAATCATGAACTAGACCAGCCATCCTAGAGAGTTAGCTACAATATATTTCAAAGTTAAAACATAGGCTGTGGCGGTGATATCAAAGCCTGTAATTTAGGATGCAAATGAATGGAATGAAAAACGGCTCCTGGCTACTAGGACAGACAGAAGACTATGTGAGTGAAATAACATGGCAGTTATGTCAAAGTGGGAAGAATAACTGTGTTCTAGAATAGTAAATTTTCATCACAGCTCAACTGGTAGAATAAGTCATAAGGCAAGAGATTGTGTGTATGCCTTTCTTTCTTTCTTTCATTCTTTTTTTTTTGGTACCTGGATAAAGTTACATTTTCAATTTTGTTTATTCCTCTAAAACCTTAACATTCCTTTTTGAAAATATGTGTGGAACATAAGGTGACATTTGGAAAAAACCCATAATTTTCAGAGAATACTAAATCCATTAGTTCTTATATTAGAGATGCCAATGATTTTAACTGTTATAGTGTTGCTAGCACATGGCAGGCATAAAATGGACATTCTGCTACCCAGGGTTTTCAACAGTGTCTTCAGGAAATTTCCAAGCTTCATAAAACGTTCTGAAGAGCATGCTGTGACATTGAGTTTCATGAGCGCAAGCCCTGTAGGCAGAGTGAATCAGAATTTCTAGCAAGGAAGTCTACAGCTATTTGTAATTGGCTGAGTGACTTTATGCATCTACAGAACTTTTCTTTGCTCTTGAGAGAGTAGAGAATGATGTCTTTCTCTCTGGGACTCAGGAAGCCTGAAAATGATAATGTGGGTAGAGGGCTTAGCAATACCCTTCACAGAGTTAGACATTCAGCTGTCATTTCATTTTCCCATGTATAAGCTGCATCTGTTAAAAGGCACAGTTTCAGGACTAATAGGTTAAAGTCATCACTGTAAGTCCAGCACTTTGTTTTATATTTAACTGTTGCACATATTTGAAGATTATTGTGTATAGAGGGGTTGGCTAAACCTCTAAATGTAGTACTTCCATACTTTAAAAAACCAATCTAGTGGAAAGTATTATAGTCCTATAGTATTATTTACTAAAACATAAAATATACAAATGAATATAGCTGCTTGGAACTTTTTTATCCTGAATGTTCTGTTTTGTCTTGTTTTGTAGACATGATCTCCTGTAGCTCACATTGGTCTCAAACTCACTATGTAGGCCTGTCTTCCTGATCCTCCTGCCTCTGTCCACTGAATAACTAAAATTATAGGCATGTTCTACCATGCCTGTCATATGTTTTAATTTTTTGTGTGTATGCAAGTTTGTGGCAGCCAGAGGCTCATGATGGGAGTCTTCCTTGATGGGCATCCACTTTGGTCATAAATATAGGATGTCTTGATTGAATAGATACCTTGTTGATATAGGTAATGTGCCTTGTCAGCTTGCTCTGGGAATCCCATGCCTCACATTCTGAATGCTGGAATTATAGGTGGCTTACTGTGGCATTTAAATAGACACTTGGGATCTGCTCACACTTGTTTGGCAAGAACTTTTTCTGTAGAAACTTGCTCACAGCCATGGGATTCCTATATTAGTTAGTGTTAATATTTTTTTCCTTTTGTGTGCGAAAGATTGGATACAGGCCTTTGTGCATGGGTTCCACGTGTTTTGGCATTGAACTGTGTTCATAGCCCTGTGTTAGTTTTAATTAGTTACACAAATGTAGGTATAAAATAAATAGATTTATTAATCAGAGAATTTGAAAACCTATCCCAGGAAGCCACAAACTCAGTGTGGTCAATAATGTGGATAGAAAGCAGGGCTTTGGAGTGAGACACACTTGACTTTGCTTCTTGGATTTTCTTCTTGCTAGCTGTGTGATCCGAGTCCAAGTGTCTATGGACTTCATTTACTTATCTAGAAAACCAAAGGAATATCTGTGGTACTAGAAAAGTCTTGTCAGGATTAAGATACAAATGAACCCCAGGAATGGTACCTGTCTACCTAAAGAGTGACTGTTTATAGGACAATTATGAAGAGCATGACGTCATTCTTGGATCAGAAGGGGCAAATATTTACAAAGTAATTTCACATATGGCAATCATATAGACATCCCAACAGTTCTCATAAAATAGTTATAAGAATGAAGATAATTTCTGTGTAGACCATGGTTTATTTTTGTGTCTGGATAGGATTAATTACTTGGTATTTCAGTCTATTATTTCCCCAAAGCCATGGCAGAAAAAAAGCAAACGTCAAAATTATACGTGATCAGCTATACTGTTTTGAATAAGTGACAATTATCTTTTGTCTCAAAAAGACTTACTATGTCACTCCAAAAAAGTAGATTATGATCTTCTACCATGAATGGCAACCTTAGTTTGATCTGGACCATTTCAGTTTCTGAGTATTTTTTCTTTTCAGCTATTATTGCAGTAGGAAACTGTGTTTAGTATAAAGGGTTGAGACTGGCATTGTTAAATGTGGGGAAAACTAGTCAAATGTTATGATCTGGGCAAACATTTTTATTGACCTGGATGTGAGTATACATGGTTTCCTATCCCAAGATAGTTTACTTTGTCATCAAAAAATTTTGGTTGTGGTCTCTTATTTCTTTTATTAAAAGGCCTCAAATTCAATGTTTTGACCTGAATTTCCTCCATAATTAATATAATGTATTCCCATAATTCAAGTCATACTCAATCTGATTCTGTGGTTTCAAGGAGCTCATACATTTCATATTTATTTCCAAGGTCATGAAGCTGTCCCCTATGGCAAGTGTGGTGCACCTTTGATGTAGTGGGTACATCCATATCACAACTGGGAAATGAACTATGGCACTCATGTAGACTGGACCCTGGTCACAATATCCATCCTGGGACACAGGATAGGAGAAAGACAGGGCTCCTGAACTCTTGCTATTCTGACACCTCAGTTTGCAGGCTGGTGTTAAGTTCAAATCTGCTCAAAAGTGCCCCATATTTAATGTGGCATCAATATCTACTCAGATGACCAAGTCAATGCCTTGTTGTCATTCGTACCAAAGCCAATTAATCTAGAATTGCTCCAAGTTTCCCTTTATTGCTTTGTTCCCATCTCTTGGATAACAACTATGGTCTCCAGACCCCCTTTGTTGAGTCCCTATATTTACTGTAGTCATTCTCTTTTACGTGGTCAACATCATCTTTAGCATCATCTTTATGCTACCTCCTATATTCAACAGTTCTGAGGCTATCCTGCTGCCTCTTTGCAAAAAGAGCCTGAATTTTCTTATCTTGCTCTCCAAGATTCTAGACTCTAACTAGCCTTCTATATTCATACACTTTGCTTTGCATTCTTAATCTAGTCTATTCATTTTGTGTGGAAATATTCTTTAGTCTACACCCACAAATAAATCTCATCACTCTTGCAGGACTTAACAGAGATACAGTTATCCCAGGAAAGCAAGAGGCTCCTAGGACCCAATAGGGATGAGAAAGGGGAGGGAGAACCTGAAGAGACCATATCCAGAGGTTAGGCAAGGCCTCTGGTTGGGGGATGGGGCCACCCACTCATCTCCAAATCCTTAACCCAGAAGGGCTCCTGTCTAAAGGAAATAAGGGGACAAAGTGTGGAACAGAGACTGAAGGAAAGGCCATCCAGAGACCGTCCCATCTGGAGATCTATCCCGTATACAGACACCAAACCCAAACACTATTGTGGATGCCAAAAAGTGCTTGCTGACAGGAGTCTGATATAGTTGTCTCCTGAGAGGCTGTACCAGAGCCTGACAAATACAGAGGTCGATGCTCGAAGCCAACCACTGGATTGAGCATGAAGACCCCAATGGAGGAGTTAGGGAAAGGACTGAAGGAGCTGAAGGGGTTTGTAACACCGTAGGAAGAACAACAAAAACAGCCAACCAGACCTCCTAGAGCTCCCAGGGACTAAACCACCAACCAAGGAGTACACATGGAGGGGCCCATGGCTCCAGCTGCATATCTAGCAGAGGGTGACCTTATCTGACATTAATGGGAGGAGAAGCCCTTGGTCCTGTGAAGGCTCGATGCCCCAGTGTAGGGGAATGTCAGGACAGAGAATCGGAAGTGGGCGGGTTGGTGAGCAGGGGTGGGGGGGTGGGGAATGGGGGTTGGGGGGTGGAGGGTTGGGGGGTGGAGGGAGGGATGGGATAGGGCGTTTTCGGATGGGAAACTGGGGAAAAGGGATCACATTTGAAGTGTAAATAAATAAAATATTCAATCAAAAGAAGAAAATAAACGAGTGTTGATGTGGCTCTGTCACTTCACGGAGCAAAGCTGAGCGCTTTAGGAAAACTGCTGTATCATATGCACACTAAATTTCTTGATCAACAGGCAGCTATAAGCTGGATTTTATCAGAATACCATGAAATGAAGACACATGTAAGTTAACATGACTCACAAAAGCAGCCTGATATTAAGAAAGTTTATTAAACATTAGGGTTTACAGCAGATAGGAAGTGTGTGTGTGTGTGTGTGTGTGTGTGTGTGTGTGTGTGTAAATGCAGGCATGTATATATGGGGATAAGAGGATAAGTTCACATATTGGCCCTTGTCTTCCACCAACTTGGGATGTCGTGGTTACTGTAAGCTAGGCTAATTGTCCTGTGGGTTTCCAGGCACTCTGCCATCTTTACCTCTTAGCTTTCTTTAGAAGTGTTGTTGCAAATATTCCCACTAACTTTGTTACCCAGTTTCTGTGGATTTGAACTCAGGACCTCATGCTTGTGAAGCAAGAGATTTTACTCAATAAACCCACTCCCCCATCTTGAACACCAGATATTTACAAGAAGAATTAAGTATGGGTAAAATTTCCCTCTGGACTCAGGGTGTAACAGTGAACATCAAAGTAGTATGGGTAAGGTTTTCTCAGGACCCAGGACTAACACAGTGGGAATCAGTAGGAAGTTAAAGTGCATTAGGAGAGGATCTCTGGAGGAAACCAGGCATGTAATGGTCAGAACGTAGGCCAAGTCAGGTACAGCAGGTGCTCTCCAAGAATTTGTGAGCAGGAAAAATGATGTACTATGGATTATCTGTTATAGATAAGGTTGTGATATGGTTCCCATCTTCCCATACCTTTGCACAAGTCTTTCCTTATAAGTGTGGGTGATACCTGTAAATATGGTATAGATTCTTTCCCATAGTAATTTTATGTTATGTGGTGAAAAGTATTTTGCAGAAATAATTCAGGTAAATGAATCTATTGATCACTGGGAGGATATCTTGGGTGGGTCAGTTCCAGCTAGGTGGGTCCTTTCTAGAGACAGAAGTACAACAATCTCCTGTGTTGTTCAAGAAAACTCAGTTACCACATCTTTAGATGAGTATGCTATATGACAAAGACGTCATTGTGATCATAGGAGCTCAGACATGATCTCTGGCCATGTGTAGGAGTCAGTAAGAAAACACAGAATTTGGTCATGTCATAAGAAAATGAATTCTTTCATCAATTAATATGTGCAGAAGGCTTCTGAGTTGTTAGCAAAGCCATACATAGCCTCTAGAGACGAGATCTTAAGATCCACATTATCATCCCAACCCAATGTGAGATTTGAGATGTACGTGAGATAATAAACCTGTGTTGTCTTTTTTAGCTACCACACTTCAGGCCATTTGTTTTAAGGAATAAAAAATGAATCCACTCACTCTCCTTGTCTACCCTAGACAGATGTCATTTGAATCCTCAGTGTTTAGATCATTCCCTAAAAAAATAGGAAAGTCTCTTCAAATTATTTTGTAACAGTAAGTTCTGTCTTTCTCTTCAGGACACCAACACTTTAATAAAAATATAGGTGTAGGCGGAGCCTTTGGATGTGCAAGGACTCCCCAATATAACATCACTTGGGGCAAGGCACATCAGGGCTCCAAAGTCACTCAGGAGCAGGGCAGGCCCCAGAAATCTGTGCCAGGGGAATCCTGGTAAACCCGGGGGGAGGGCGGGCAGAAATAGCTTTGCAGGCTCACAGGAGGTCCAACCAACAGCCAGTGACAGCAGGACCAACTAACATCAGAGGTAAACAGATGGCAAAAGGCAAACGTAGGAACGTTACTAACAGAAATCAAAGTAATATGGCACCATCCGAACCCAACTCTCCAACAGCAGCAAGTCCTGGATACCCCACCACACCCGAAAGACAAGATCTGGATTTAAAATCACTTCTCATGATGCTATTAGAGGATCACAAGAGGGACACAAATAAATCTAATAAAGAATTACAGGAGACCATGAATCAACGGTTAGAAGCCCTTACAAAGGAAACAAAAAAATCGCTTAGAGAAATGCAGGAGAACATGGATCAAAAGATGGAGGCACACAAGGAGACAACACAAAAATCGCTTAACGAGATGAATCTACGGGTAGATGCACTCACAAAGGAATCACAAAAATTGCATAAAGAAATGCAGAAGAATATGGGTCAACAGACAGATGCCCATAAGGAGGCAACACAAAAATTGCTTAAAGAAATGAATCAACGGTTAGATGCCCTTACAAAGGAAACACGAGAACTGCTTAAAGAAATGCAGGAGACGATGGGTCAATAGATGGATTCCCATGAGGAGGAAAAACAAAAATCGCTCAGAGAAATGCAGGAGAACTTGGGTCAACAGGCAGAAATCCTGAAAGAGGTAATGCAAAAATACCTTAAAGAAATATAGGAAAATACAAACAAACAAGTGAAGGATCTCAGCAAATCCATCCAGGAACTAAAAAAGGAAGTAGATACAACTAAGAAATCATAAAGGGAGACAACTTTGGAGATAGAAAACCTTGGGAAGAAATCAGGAGTCATAGATGCAAACATCAACAATAGAATACAAGAGATGGAAGAAAGAATCTCAGGTGCTGAAGATTCCATAGAAAGCATCGACTCAACAGTCAAAGAAAATGCAAAATGCAAAAAACGTGTAACCCAAAACATCCAGGAAATCCAGGACACAATGAGAAGACCAAACCTAAGGATTATAGGTATAGATGAGAGTGAAGATTTGCAACTTAAAGGGCCAGTAAACATCTTCAACGAAATTATGGAGGAAAACTTCCCTAACCTAAAGAGAGAGATGCCGATGAACGTACAAGAAGCCTACAGAACTCCAAACAGACTGGACCAGAACAGAAATACCTCCCGTCACATAATAATCAAAACACCAAATGCTCTAAACAAAGAAAGAATACTAAAAGCAGTAAGAGAAAAGGGCCAAGTAACATACAAAGGAAGACCTATCCGAATCACATCAGACTTCTCACCAGAGACTATGAAAGCCAGAAGATCCTGGGCAGATCTCATGCAGACACTAAGACAGCACAAATGCCAGCCTAGACTACTATACCCAGCAAAACTCTCAATCACCATAGATGGAGAGACCAAGATATTCCATGATAAAACCAAATTTTCACAATATCTTTCCACAAATCCAGCACTGCAACAGATAATAGGTGGAAACCTCCGATACAGGGAGAGAAACAACACCCTGGAAAAAATGAGATAATAACCTTCTTGAATCAAACCCAAAAGTAGATAACCACTCAAACATAAAGATAGCGTCAAGAATGGCAGATGGCAATAATCACTATGCCTTAATCTCTCTTAATATCAATGGTCTCAATTCCCCAATTAAAAGACATAGATTAGCAGACTGGATACGTAAACAGGACCCAGCATTTTGCTGCATGCAGGAAACGCACCTCAGTGTCAAAGACAAACACTACCTCAGAGTAAAAGGCTGGAAAACAATTTTACAAGCAAATGGCCCCAAGAAACGAGCCAGAGTAGCCATCCTAATATCAGATAAAATTGATTTTCAACCTAAAGTCATCAAAAAAGACACAGAAGGACACTACATACTGATCAAGGGAAAAATCCACCATCAAGAACTCTCAATTCTGAATTTCTATGCTCCAAATGCAAGGGCACCCTCATTCGTAAAAGAAACTTTACTAAAGCTCAAAGCACACATCGCACCGCACGCAATAATAGTGGGTGACTTCAACACCCCGCTCTCTGAAATGGATCGTTCAGGAAAGCAGAAACTAAACAGGGACACAGTGAATCTAATTGAAGACTTGGACCAAATGGAACTAACAGATATATATAGAACATTTCATCCTAGAGCTAAAGAATACACCTTCTTCTCAGCACCTCATGGTACCTTCTCCAAAATTGACCATATAATTGGTCACAAATCAGACCTCAACAGATATAAGAAGATAGAATGAATCCCATGCCTCCTATCAGATCACTATGGAATAAGGGTGGTCTTCAATGGCAACAAAAACAAAAGAAAACCCACATACACATGGAGGCTGAACAATGCTCTGCTCAATGATAACTTGGTCAAGGTGGAAATAAAGAAAGAAATCAAAGACTTTTTGAAATTGAATGAAAATGAAGGCACAACATACCCTAATTTATGGGACACAATGAAAGCAGTGCTAAGAGGAAAATTCATAGCCCTGAGTGCCGCCAAAAAGAAATGGGAGACAGCATACACTAACAGCTTAATGGCACACCTGAAAGCCCTGGAACAAAAAGAAGCAAATACACCAAAGAGGAGTAGAAGGCAGGAAATCATCAAACTCAGGGCTGAAATCAATCAAGTAGAAACAAAGAAAACCATACAAAGAATCAACAAAACGAGGAGTTGGTTCTTTGAGAAAATCAACAAGATAGATAAGCCCTTAGCCAGACTAACCAGAGGGCACAGAGATAGTATCCAAATTAATAAAATCAGAAACGAAAAGGGAGAGATAACAACAGAAACTGAGGAAATTCAAAAAATCATCAGATCCTACTACAAAAACCTGTATTCAACACAACTAGAAAATCTTGAGGAAATGGACAATTTCCTTGACAGATACCAAATAGCAAAATTAAATCAGGATCAAATAGACCATCTAAACCGTCCTATAACCCCTGAAGAAATAGAAGTCGTCATTGGAAGTCTTCCAACCAAAAAAAGCACAGGTCCAGATGGTTTTAGTGCAGAATTCTATCAGACCTTCAAAGAAGACCTAACACCAATACTCTTCAAACTGTTCCACAAAATAGAAACAGAAGGAACACTACCCAACTCGTTCTATGAAGCCACAATTACACTAATACCAAAAGCACACAAAGAGCCGACAAAGAAAGAGAATCTCAGGCCAATCTCTCTAATGAATATCGATGCAAAAACACTCAATAAAATTCTTGCCAACCGAATCCAAGAACACATCAAAACGATCATTCACTGCGATCAAGTAGGCTTCATCCCAGGGATGCAGGGATGGTTCAATATAAGGAAATCCATCAACGTAATCCACTACATAAACAATCTCAAAGAAAAAAACCACATGGTCATCTCATTAGATGCTGAGAAAGTATTTGATAAAATTCAGCATCCTTTCATGCTAAAGGTCTTGGAAAGATCAGGAATTCAAGGCCCATATCTAAACATAGTAAAAGCAATTTACAGCAAACCGGTAGACAGCATCAATCTAAATGGAGAGAAACTTGAAGCAATCCCACTAAAATCAGGGACTAGACAAGGCTGCCCTCTCTCTCCATATCTTTTCAATATAGTACTTGAAGTTCTAGCTAGAGCAATTAGACAACAAAAAGAGGTCAAAGGGATACAAATTGGAAAGGAAGAAGTCAAACTATCACTATTTGCAGACGATATGATAGTATACTTAAGCGACCCAAAGAACTCCACCAGAGAACTCCTACAGCTGATAAACAACTTCAGCAAAGTGACCGGATATAAAATCAACTCAAGCAAGTCAGTAGCCTTCCTATACTCAAAGGATAAGCAGACTGAGAAAGAAGTAAGAGAAATGATACCCTTCACGATAGCCACAAACCATATAAAGTATCTTGGCGTGACTCTAACCAAACAAGTGAAAGATCTCTATGACAAGAACTTCAAGTCTCTGAAGAAAGAAATTGAAGAAGACCTCAGAAGATGGAAAAATCTGCCATGCTCATGGATTGGCAGGATTAATATAGTAAAAATGAGCATCTTTCCAAAAGTAATATACAGATTCAATGCAATCCCCATCAAAATCCCAACTCAATTCTTCATAGAGTTAGAAAGAGCAATTCAAAAATTCATCTGGAATAACAGAAAACCCAGAATAGCTAAAACTATTCTCAAGAGTAAAAGAACCTCTGGGGGAATCAGTATCCCGGACCTCAAGCTGTACTACAGAGCAATAGTGTTAATAACCGCATGGTATTGGTACAGTGACAGGCATGTAGATCAATGGAACAGAATTGAAGACCCAGAAATGAATCCATACTCCTATGGTCACTTGATCTTTGACAAAGGAGCTAAAACCATCCAGTGGAAAAAAGATAGCCTTTTCAACAAATGGTGCTGGTTCAACTGGAGGTCAACATGCAGAAGAATGCAAATTGACCCATCCTTATCTCCTTGCACTAAGCTCAATTCCAAGTGGATCAAGGATCTCCACATAAAACCAGACACACTGAACCTAATAGAAAGGAAACTAGGGAAGAACCTTGAACATATGGGCACAGGGGAGAATTTCCTGAACCGAACTCCAATAGCTTATGCTCTAAGATCAAGAATAGACAAATGGGACCTCATTAAATTACAAAGTTTTTGCAAGGCAAAAGACACTGTCAAAAAGACAAAGCAGCAATCAACTAACTGGGAAATGATCTTTACCAACCTTACATCCGACAGAGGGCTAATATCCAATATATACAAAGAACTCAAGAAGTTAAACTCCAGAGAGGCAAGCAACCCTATTAAAAAATGGGGTACAGAGCTACACAAAGAGTTCTCACCTGAAGAATATCTAATGGCTGAGAAGCTCCTAAAGAGATGTTCATCATCCTTAGTCATTAGGGAAATGCAAATCAAAACAACCCTGAGATTCCATCTCACACCAGTCAGAATGGCTAAGATCAAAAACACAGGAGACAGCAGTTGTTGGCGAGGATGTGGAGAAAGAGGAACACTCCTCCACTGCTGGTGGAATTGCAAGCTGGTACAACCACTCTTGAAAACAGTCTGGCAGTTCCTCAGAAAACTGGGCATGACACTCCCGGAGGATCCGGCTATACCACTCCTGGGCATATACCCAGAGGCCTTACCTGCATGCAATAAGGACACATGCTCCACTATGTTCATAGCAGCCTTATTTATAATAGCCAGAATCTGGAAAGAACCCAGATGTCCCTCAACAGAGGAATGGATTCAGAAGATGTGGTATATCTACACAATGGAATACTACTCTGCAATTAAAAACAATGAATTCACGAAATTCCTAGGTCAGAACTTGAAAATATCATCCTTAGTGAGGTAACCCAGTCACAAAAGAACACCCATGGTATGCAGTCACTGATAAGGGGATATTAACCCAGAATCTAGGAATACCCTAGACACAATTCGCATATCAATAGATTTCTAAGAAGATGGAAGGAGAGACCCCTGATCCTGGAAAGACTGGATGTAGGGGAATGCCAGGACAGAGAAACGAGAGGGGGTTGAATGGAGAAAAGAGGGAGGGAAGGGGGCTTATGGGACTTTTGGGGAGGGAGGAAACGGGAAAGGGGAAATGATTTGGAATGTAAATAAAAAAAACTTAGAAAATAAAAAAAAGTAAAAAAAAAAAGAAAAGAAAATTAAAAAAAATATAGGTGTAGTGGAAATATTTTGAAATCATGGCTACCTATCTTTTGAACCTGGCTTCATCAGTTGTCATAGCCTGACTTCTGGCTATCTCCTTAACCTTTCCTATATCTCTTTTTATTTTCAGAATGACAATAACATTACTAAACCGGGTGTTCTAATCCAGGGGTAATTTTGGACTCCCCCAGGCCAGATTTAGCAATCTTAGAGTTATTTTTTTTATTGTCCCAGCTTTGTGTGGGGAGTGCATCCTTATTTAGTTGGAAGAAGTGTTGCTAAATGGCATATATTGCACAGTATGTTGAAGTCAGGCCATCTGGAAGAACACCAAGAACCCTTAGTCGCCAAGCACAGTATATTGACCCACAGTGGTACTAGCACTGAGGCTGAGAAATCCTTTCCTAATAAAATAATTATGAAGAGTCTGAAATGACTTTTGTAATATTTCATTTTTATGGAGGCTGATTGCAATTCCATCATGAGAAGACTTTTACATTTCTAGGGAGAAATTCTTAGGTTTTCCCCCACAGGGTCTTAAAATCTTTGCAAATCTCCCAAATCGTTGTTTGTATGAAGAGATGTTACATATGAGAGACTTTCTTATATGGAAACTAATCGGAAAAATAAATAATTGTCTATAAGACACACTTGGCTCAGAATGCTCCTCTTCGTGTGTTTATGATTTTTATTTTCTGCTTAATGTAACTAGTATCAGGAATTTGCAAATGATTACTAAATGCCTGAGTAGATAAGCGTTCCTCGTTAAAAACCCTATTTCCCTGTAATTTATGGCCTCTCTAGCATTTCACATCTATGATGAAGCATTGGTGACTAAACGTTGCAGCAAGACTGATACTGCAGTAGAAAACTATGCAACCTTGGTTCATGAACTCAGTACTACCAAACTGGCTTTGTCTCCAAAGGGATGAGTAGAAAGCTGGAAATGCCTTCCAGCTTTCAAGAGTTAGTCCAAACCCAGCTCTACGATCATGCCATATTTCTAAAGAAATTTCACCCTCCCCCTTTTGATTGATTATCAACATACATATTATAAGCATATTATAAATATTTGTGTACCCTTAAGAATTTTCTCCAATTACAACATTGAAGAAATTTTTTTATTAAAATTTTTTATTTTAATCTAGGCCAGACTCCACCCATACAATGATCTGGAGTAGTTGACCAAGAGGAAATGGACTCCATGGTTTTTCCTTTTTCTCTCCCCCCTCATTTGTGTAGTATTTGTGTTTGTTTTGATTTGATATTTTTGTTATGATTTTTTTTTTAAAAAGAGAGACAGAAAGAATATGAAGCTGGGTGGGATAGGGAGGTAGAGAGGATCTGGGAGGATTTAGGGGAAAGAAAAGGATATAATCAAAAGACATTGTATGAAAAAAAATTTTTTTTTGTTTGTTTTTCGAGACAGGGTTTCTCTGTATAGCCCTGGCTGTCCTGGAACTCACTCTGTAGACCAGGCTGGCCTCGAACTCAGAAATCCACCTGCCTCTGCCTCCCAAGTGCTGGGATTAAAGGTGTGCGCCACCACTGCCCGAAAAAAATTTTAAAGCCAATAAACAAAAACGTTTAAGATCATTGCATAATCAAATGCTATAATAAATAATGTAGGTTCGACTCACTGTCCACACGGTAACCTGAAAGCAGATATCTAGAGATGTTATATAGTAGAAAGCTGAGTTTCACCTTTGTACTATTCCCCCTTGAGTTCCTTTGTCTGGGTTTCATCTATTGAGAAGAATATTCCCTGCACTGAACTGCGTTTGAATCCTTAACAACAATCATTTGGTCATGTCTGTGCATCTGAGTTCTGAATTTGGCTTCATTAACCAACGTGGCTATCCTTCTGCTAACACCAGTCCCGATTACTCTAGCTGCATAAGGCTGTGTAAGGCTCATTTTATTTATTTGATATCTATGTGTGTTTGTGTGTGAACACATGCCATATGTGAGAGGATGCTCGTGGGGGTCGGGAGTTCATCCCTCAGGGGTAGAATTAAAGGTGGTTGTGAGCTGATGTTGGTGCTGGGAACCAAATTCTTCAAAAGCAGAAAGCACTCTTAGCTGTTGTCCCTCGAACCCATACAACAGTTCTTGAAATTAAGTAGGCCGATTCATTTCCATTTATTCTTTCTTACCAAAAACTTTTAGAGAATTCTAAATTCTTCAAATTATCACACAAATCAGGCAGCATAATCCTTTGTGTATATCCAGTCCTTCTCTTCTGGTGACACTGATGGGCGATGAGTGTGTCTTTGGGGCATTTGTGCCTTATGCTGTGTGAACAGGCTTATGTTCTCCTTACTTTGATAACCCTTGTTTTAATCTGAATGACACTTTATAATTTTGAATTTCCAAACCCTACACACACAAACCCTACAAACCCTTCATTTCAATATTTCATTTTAGGCACTCAAATATTTTATTATATTTTAAAACATGATTTCTGTGTGCTCATCGCTAATATATAGAAATAAAATGAATTTTTGAATATGTGGTTAATATTTTACCACATTGTTGAAATAATAGCTCTTATGTCACCTGCAAATAAAATCATTTTTTTTCCTATGTGGGTATAATTACTCTTAAAAATCAAATTGCTGCTGGGCAATGATGGTGCACACCTTTAATCCCAGCACTTGGCAGGCAGAGGCAGGAGGATTTCTGAGTTCGAGACCAGCCTGGTCTACAGAGTGAGTTCCAGGACAGCCAGGGCTACACAGAGAAACCCTGTCTTGAAAAGCAAAAAAAAGAAAAAAGAAAAACAAAACAAAACAAACAAACAAACAAAAAATCGAATTGATTACCTACTTGGGCTTTGTTTGTTTGTTTCTTAAAGAGAGAAAGAACCCCACCCCACCGGAAGGAGAGTCACCGAGGTCAGGGGGAGGGCACAAAAGGGATTGTGGAAGAAAGGTTTCTTTCTTTCCTCTGGTAGCAGCCATCAGGTGAGCCAATGTGGGTGCATGCAAATACATCCAGGAGCTGTGGAGAAAGAAGCAGTCCGATGTGACGTGATGCACTTTTTCTTCTGAGGGTCCTCTGTTGGCAGTATGACCAGCTCTCTGAGCTGCACAGGGCTCCCCGCCCCACCCGGCCTGATGAGGCTCGAATGCTGGGATACAAGGCTAAATAAGGTTATGCCATTTACAGGGTTCGTGTCCTCAGTGGGGGTCGCAAATGCTCGGTTCCTAAGGCTGCACCTTACTTACAGCAGGTCTGTCCACCATGTTGTTAACCAGCTGAAATTTACCCGAGGCCTTTCAGTTTGTTGCCGAGGAGCTGAACACCATGTAAATATTTTGAGGTTATCCTCATTGAGGTTATCCGTTCCATAAAGCTATCAGAAGAAATCCTGACATCCAGTGCAGCACAGAGCGATGCAAGGGCTGACATCTGCTGATGGCAAGAGCAGTGGACTTGGAAAGGACCACAAGTTCCACTGCACTATTGGTGCAGCCTGGAGAAGGCGCAATACTCTCCTGCTCCACCATAACTGCTAATACACGTGATATTTGTAAAATTCATATCCAACAAACAATTTAGGACAGTCAAAAGAAATAAAGAGAGAAAGAAAGGGCATGGAGTTGGTGGGTACAGAAGTGGGAGGTTCTAGGGGAAGTTGGGAGATGGTGGTGGGGAAAGCATGATTAGAATGTATTGTATGAGAATATTTTGTTTTAAAAAAATAGTATTGGGCTGGCTGGAACTCAGGTGTACTGCTGAATACAAGTGGATGCTCTTGCCCATTTCTTATCATAGAAGAAAAGCTTTTAGTTTAGTAGTTTACCATGGTGAATGCTGTTAATGTTCCTGGGTTTTGTGAATGCCTTTCATCAGATTGAAGTCACCCTTTATCCTTCCTCTTCAAGTACTGGGGATTGAATTCAGGGATCTGCACAGAGTAGACAAGTTCTTTACCATGGAACTGTGTTCCCAGTCCAGCTTCTACTTTTTATTTTGAGAAAGAGTATCACCGAGTTCCACATTCTCTTCTTAACGCAAGTCTGTCTCCCAGTGGGGCCCCGGGTTGTCATATTCCTACCTCAGCCTCCCAAGCAGCTGGGCTGACAGCCCTTTGACACCAGGCCCTGCTCCATTTCTGTCTTTCTCCCATCATGAGTTTTTATCTGTGTGAATGTGGAATTTTGTCAAATGTTTTTGAAGATTGATGTAATCACAGTTTTCCTTTTTTGGTTTACTAATAAAATGAGTTCCATTTTCCCAAGTAAACTGTACTTGGTCATGGTATATGCCGCTTTCCCTATATTTTCAACTTAATATTTTGTTAAGAATTTTTACTTTTCCAATTTCTAGGTACATTGTACTGTCTGTGACTAGTTTGGGTATCAGAATAATAGTGGCCTATTAAAATGAATTGGTATGCCTTCCTTCCTGTCTCTTCTATTTTCTCAAAGAAATCGTGCCCAAGTCATCTTTAAACCTTTCGCGGACCATAACAGAAAAACTACCCGAGTTTGACAATTTACTTTCATTTTTTGCTTTTTGAATAATAATTTCAACCTCCTTACGTACAGGGCTGTTCAAATGATCTAGCGCATGTTAGATGAGCTTTGACAGCATTCTTTTATCTCATCAGGGTTGCCAGGTCAATGTGTTCAGAATGACTCCTACTAGTTCCCCATTAACTTTCGGACGCCTGCAGTGTTTGTAGTGCGACCTACCATTTTTAATTCCTAATATTGCTAATTTGAAGTCCTCTCTTTTCTTTGTCTGCATTGCTGGGGATTTAAGGATTTTATTGATCTCCTAAGAGAAGCATCTCTTTGTTTGTTTAACTCTCGCCTTTTTACTTCAGCCTCATTGATTCCTGCTCTCTCCTGTCTCCGCACTTCAACTGTTATTTGCTTTAGTTTGCTCTTCTTTCAACAGGTTCTTCAGGTTGGGAGCTGGTTATTGATTTAGATGGTTCGTCTACTCTTTCTCTTTCTTTCCTAACGTATACACTTGGTCTTAAGGAATTCCTTTCGGCACTACTTTTATGATGCTGCTCAATTTTTTAACAGATTCTATTTTTTATTTCCATTCAGTTCAGTGCATTTTAAACCTTTTCCCTTGAAACTACTTTTCCGACCTGCTCCTTAATTTTAAGTGTGCTACTTACTTTCCATGTGTTCGAAGGTTTTCTTCTTATCTGCCTATTATTGATTTCTAGTTTGACTTTGTTGTGGCTGGAGGATGTCCTGCATGAGTTTAGTTCCTTCACAGTTGTGGAGATGTGTTCTACACCTTAGGAGAGTCTGTCTCATGTATTATTCATAGATACTGGAAACGATCTGTATTCTATTGCTGATAGAAAGATTATTTAATACATGCTGGTCCCTGTTTGCAGATGCTGAGGGCCTCAGCTCCTTGGTGATGAAGAGAGGGATTTGGGTCCAATTTTGAGCTTTCCTGTTTTTCCTATTGGGTCAATTTCATCTCCCCACCTCTCTGTGTCTTTGTCTGTGTCTCTCTTTCTTTTTGCCTCTTTTTCTCTCTTCTATAATCATTTGAGACTGCCTATTTATTTATTCATTTATTTGTGAGCTTGTAATGATCGTCTCAGTCTGTGGTAGTATCCTTTGCTCTGATGTCTTCTTTGTCAATTAGCTTTCATTATTCCCTGTTCTATCCTTGCTATCCTTTGGTGATCTTTGAATTGAGCATATACTTGGATGACAATTTTTAATCTACTTTATGGTATAATCAGACCATTCTATTTAATACATTTTGTTTTCTGTTGACTCAAGCTTGCTTTTTCACATTTTCTTTTATTTTTCTCAAAACCTTACTTTTTCTGCTTCTTTTTCCTGCATTTCTGTAGATTACTTACAAAGTTATACAAAGTTATTTTGATTTTTCTCTAGTGTTTAGGAATGTACATTCTGTACAGTATTGTTTGTGGGGGGACTGAAGTGCTACATCTTAGCCAGCAGTGGGGTGTGGGGTGGGGTTTATCTAGGCTCCCTGATAGGTCTTTGCTGCAGTGCAGTGATGGATCTACTGTTTATTTACCTATTACATGTTTGCAGTCTTTTATTGGAATAGAGCAGTTACTGTCTGAGCGTTTTGTCTTCCTAACGTGCCCCTTAGATGATAGAGAAAACATTTTTACTTTCGCCAGGCTCATTTTGTTCCCAGGCTGATAGCTAGCTCCTTTTAGCTCCAAGTCTGTATATAGGAAGCCAAACAAAGGCCCAGGAGCTCTGTACAGTGCCTGTGGCCCAAGGTCCCTGATGTTTGCTTCATTCTTTCTCTTTCACAGTTGTCTTGTATTTATCTTCTGTGTATCTTCCAGGGTTTTGGCTGTTCATATCTCCTGCATCTTCCTAGGAGCAGAAATCCTTGAACACTGTCATTATGTTTTTGTAAACACTGCCTGCACAGGCAGAGGATTTTTAATGAAGGCTAAAAGGCACAATGGTGGAGACAATTTCATTTCCCTGTGAATAAATAAATAAGGACAGACATTGTTTTCTAGTAATTTACATTTTTCTTATTATAGAAATCAAGAAACTTTCATTTTTGAGGGAAAATGTAGCTGATTTTAAGAGTACTATTATCTTTCTTCATTTGTTCCAGAGCTTGTTCTAGTGATGTATAGTAGTCAAGACAGGGGATCGCCCCTAGGGAAATAAATGTCCATTTATACAGATAAGTTGATGCTAAAAAGACCAACATTAAGTTTGTACTGAATGTTAAACAGACGTATTAGGGAAACGTGTGTAAGTGAGCACCACTTCTTTTGAATTAAGGCAGGGGCCCCATTTGTTTCTGTATTAAATCAGATCAAGTCCTTATTTTATCTGTATGTCTATCGGAGTTGGATGGCTGAAGATAGCATGTCACAGGGGTGGGGAGGCATCTGCCCGAGGAGCTTTGCAGGTCAAACGGTCACATCTCAGCTGTGAAGACTGTTGATAGATGTTACCCTATCTGGAAGAGAAACAGACAAGTGCCATTTTATGGCATAATTCATAACTACTTGAAGAATATTTGCAAAGCAAATTCTGTTACGGTAGATCTCATGCATCCATTTGGAGTCATTACATGTTTAGAGATAAATGTTCATCAGGGGGCTGCATTTAGCTCAGTGGTAGAGCCTCAAACCTGTACTCATCCCCAGGTCTGCAAACAGAATAAAGCAAATGGCAGTGACTGTAGTAAGAATCATGGTCATATACTCTGGGAGCCTTCCTCTAACTATCCATTGTCTATCCTTTTACAACATCCATTTCACAGAATCCTAAGAAATACCTGTTTCTACAACTTTGTTGCATGGCCAATGTGTATGTTCCCTTTGCCTGGGCATTTGTTTTCACTGGAGCAGTTTTCTTCATTTGGTGCTTCTTGAAGGGATGCTATTCTTGAACTGACTTATTTGAAATGCAGTACAGTGATCTTATCTGGTTACTTATTTTGGTTTAGCACCGGTGTTTATTTGGCTGGTGTTTCTATTCTGCTGTTAGAACTGCTCAAGGAAAGCATCTTCCCTTTTCTCTTGACTTTTGTTTACTGTTTAATTCTATCCCTGGTGAATTATCAGGCTTCTTTTTGGAACATTCACGAACCTCATTCCATTTAATGTGCATTGTTTTTCAGCAATAATGAACCTAAGGACTGACCTGTAAGGAGGGTGTTGTAGGATTAGTGATGGATGGTCTTTCCTCAACTCTTGGTTCCCTTTGGTTTCATTGAACCTTGTTATTTGGTTGTGTTTCAGAGAGTCACATAGTGTATATAAATCAAGCAGCCTGATGTAAACACAGCCAAGGTTTTCTGCAGTTACTGCTCTAGCTCCTGTGAAATATCACATAGTTAAACTGGTGGATGTCTTTCTCTCTTCATACAGTTTTCCCTAACATCTCGCTCATCCAACTTAAATATCTCTTTCACTAGGAAACCATTTTCTGTGTAGGCTAACTTTTCTTCCACTTACCAATAGTTCTAGCACTCCGTATGTGCTCCAAATTAGGAATTATTTGTATTAACACACCATACACATTTAACACTTATCAAACATCAATTACTTGGCAAACTTTCATTATATTCATCTGTGTGCATTATTGCTTTTAATTGTTTGTTTGTTTGTTTGTTTTCTTTATAGATTGAGAAGTGTGCACACACTATGTTTGAATCCAGGAGAAGTCAGGAACATTGTTTTTATGGCCTTTGATATGGATGAAAAAATAGACAAGACTACCTTTGGTGTTGAGAAAAGACATGTTGTTGCAGGCTAAAGGGTAAGTTTGTCTCCGCTGTGGTGTCCACAACACAGTTGATTCCATCACAAACAGATTCAGCCAAATTGAAACTCCTGAGGCATAGAGATGTTTCCTCTCAATCAGATTATGTGCCATTTACCATATACTTCGTGATGCCAAAATATGCTCCCCTGATGAGCATGACATTTTATTTGCATGCACATAAGCAAGTTCACAGTGTCTAATTTGGAAGTGCAACCCCACTAAGACTGCATTTGTCTGTATTTATTTGGATGCTTTGTTTAAATGGGCTCACAGGGAGTGATCTGGAACATGGCAGCCTGGAAAAGCTGATGAAAGCTGGTTCTCCCTGCAAGGCATTTGGGATGAAGAAATGTGACCTTTAATCACCTCAGACCTCCTTTTGTTCTTGTTCCAGAACATTCTATGAGTAGAAACTCATAGGCCTCCCAGCGCTTTGGTCTGGATTTTTATATGCCTTTGGTGTTGGAGATGGGTTTCCTGGTATTTAGAAAGAGTATGCTTGAGGCAAGTTTGCCAATCCTGCCCTAACATCACTGGTACTAACAGTTGAAGAGTTGCTGTGACCCTTAAGGTGGATTTTAGAGATTACTAGTCCAGGATGGGAACGTGACATCATCTCAGAGAACTAGGTCCCTTGTTTTTCTGATTTTCTTAAAGGATGTCATAAATCCTATGGATGGAGCAAGTTGTTTGCTTTGCTCTGATTCAGACTTGTGTCAGGGCAGTGAGGTTGTCTGTCTTTAGAATGTTAGGTTGCAAGTATTCCCTGCGTTGAAGTGTGAATACCAAGAGTTCATGGAAGAAGAGAGGAAAAAAAGGGAAAGGGAATTCGGAGAAGATGGAGAAAGAGAATTTGCTTTTGCTGTCTGACCTTTTTGAATGGTGACCATATTTAATGGATAGATGTGAGAATTTAACTCGTATGTGGAGAGAATCACATAGGTAATGAAATTGAGCCCAAGGCAAAACTCAGGGAAAGGGGATGTATCATTTAACATAGTCGAAGCACCATGCAAGCATTACTTTCACTTGAAGGCAGTCTTAGCAAGGAGGCAGCCCCCTCCTGGAAGATATTTATTCAGCCATTAATCAGGAAAACGGGAAATTTTTTATGAAGCTCTTTAATTGAGAGCTTGTAATTTGAATGGAAGCTACTGTTTCTTTAGAATTAAAGGTATTGTAAAATTTTTTTTCATAGGTTTTAGTTCTATAAAGTTAGTTATAGCTTCTATTAGCCTATGTCTCTGTACATATAAACCATTTCCTTTTCTATGCCAACTTTAATGTCATGCATGCAGAAATACCTGAATTCAACCACAATATTGGGAGTGAGGTTTGCACTCACATATACACTTAGGTTCTGGGGAATGTTTTTCTTTTATTCTCATGAAAAGTCACTTATAATCAAACCAAAGAAAACCTTGAGTTACTAGTGTGGTAAGATTTATTATTTTACCCAAAATCAAGCTGGTTGGAGGGATTATATTTGGTTCTAAGGTTTGTCCAAATCACTGTGGTTTGAGGCTCACCTTATACTTGAATTTTTTCCTTTTCCACTTACACCAGTGTCTTCTATTCACTGTGATCTGTATGAGGTAATGGGACTTGAACAGAACTTTTGGCTTATGGTTTGGAAGACAACTAAGATTGCCTCTCTTCTAGCCACCAGCTTATGTAGCTTGCTATATTACATCTTCCTAATTTTCTGGTGGCCTCTACCTTGCTTCTGAGGGAGTAGTCTATATTTTAGCATATAATTGCTTTGTTGTATATGTGGGCTGTTTCCCCAGGAAATGTGAATAAAGTTGGTCAATTACGTTTACCATCTAGAAGACAATAATTATAATAACCTACTTTTGTGTAGTGCTCTAGTTTGTAAGCACTTTCACATAATTAAATCATTTGATCCTTAAAGCAGTCTTTGAAGTGAGCAAGTAGGATATCATTATCTCCATATTATAGAGGAAAGAGGTTCAGAGGGGTTAATTGGCTTGTCTGAGGTCATATGATTAGTACTAGGAATATCCAGTATTAGATAGTGAAGGTCGCAGCTTATGGCTACTTGCTTGCTTTTAACACTCATCAGATCTGCTTTGGACCAGAATCCAAGGAACCCAAGCACTTAATGGGCTACAAAGAGTTCTTGTTGCTTATTTACAAAGTCAACATATGCAGTCTTGAAGTAAACAATATTTGTTAAGAAAACAACAACAACAACAGCAAATGAATTGAAACCTTGAGCGTTGTACCCTCTAGAGGTATTTTCAAGGGGCTAGTTCACAGAAAAAGGCAAATTTTGATGGTGCTTATTGCTTGGGAAAACTGCTTGAGTTTTCTGTGATTCAGACTTCAATATATACAAAGAATTACTGGGGAAATTGTTCATGGGAGAAAGGTGCAGAGAAGGTGGCCAGAAGCTTCAGAACATCCCTTAAGGGTCCATTTCTAAGATTTGTAGCCAGGCTAGGAAGGAATCCTTAGCTTAATATTCTGAAAAAAAGCCCCACACCTCACCACCTGGGGTCTCCTGTAGCACAATCCCTGGGCTTAGTCACTGTCTGAGACAAGCTTGTGGGAAATATGGCTCTACTATGAATCTGGCAGTGAATTTAAGAGCAAGGTTTTCAATAAACTAATAGTCTCCATAGGGAGATATCAAAAGCAGTGGATGCTATGCCTACCACATGTGCTATGATCAACATCCATTTCCTACATCTTCAAGACTAAGAAGTAAACAACAACAGCAAATGTGTATAGTTAAATGCAGGACACTGGGAATAAAACTAAGTTCTTAGTTATCACCATTAACAGATGTGGCTGGAATTCAAGGGAGAGCTGGGGGGGGGAGGCTTTCATTTCTGATTTTCAGGGGTTTTATTTCTATTTTATGATTTATAAGGTTGTTTTATCTTTTGTTATTAAACAATAGTCAGTTTTAAGTTCTTAGGGTTGGGAGCAGCTCAGGACTCAAAAGAATTCATTCAAGCTAATCCTCCCTGGCTTAGGAACTTTGAACCTGGAGACTTGGCCTTTGCTCATGTTCTGCTCTGCTGTCTATAGATAGGTTGGCTTATTTTTCAAATGTTCACCTTTTCTTACCTTTTGTTTAGGGAGTAAACCATAAGCTTTGAGATGGTAAGAGAAGGAGATGAAGGCTTGACCTACAGTGGAGGGCGGAATTGAAGCTAGAAGGCTATACTTTCTGGTGGTATTTCCAAGGGCTAGCTCTTAGTAGAAGGCACGTTTAATAATGCTTATTGCTTGGGCATATTCCTTGAGTTCTCTGAGAAGCAGACACCAAGATACACAGAGAATTACTGGTGAAAATGTCCATGGGAGAAAGATGCAGATAGCTAGAAAATGTCTATCCCCAACAAGGTCTATCCCTAATAAGGTCTCTTGTTCTGTGGCTTCTGTTTTTTTTTTTATCTGCAGTGGTTGGTATTGCCTGCTCTGAAGCATTGTTGAGAAGACAACATTGCATTTATAAAGTTCATCAGGATCTTAAAATGTAAACATCAATCAAATCTCAATGCTTAAATAATTTGTTCATGATCTCTAGGTCATGTCTAAGTTCATTTGGATAGCATGCTTCTGAAGAGTGCATGAATCTGCCAATGACATCAAGAATTTGGTCTTAGGCTATTTGAACACATTTGAGTCTTTGTTCCCTTACCCAAGTTGTTATCGAGTACTCCCAATTCCTGTGTTAAGTGTAGATCCTTCTTTCCATTTCAGAAGAATGTCTAAAGCAGCCTAACTGATGTGAGCACCCAAGGTTGGCCACATCATTGCTAAGAAACTTCCATTATGTACTCCCAAAGAAGAGCCGTGTGTTCTTGGACTTTGTTCTCCAATCTACCTCTTCCCAGCCCTAGAATATCGATGCCCTATCATTTATTTTCTCCTAGTCTCAATGATTTCATTGATAAAAGTGAACTGGAGGAGTCTTCTCCAGGAGTAGAGACAGACATTGAGTTTATGGCAAGTAGCCACAGTAGACTGTGTAGAAGCCCTAATCCCAGCAGCTATTTAATCTTTTAAACAATTAAAAAGAGTTGGCCTCTTGGCTTTTCCCTACCTAAAAGGGACAGAATGAGGGTCAGACAGAATGAGATGTAATGGTGGGGCCTGTCTAGAAACATCTACGATGACCTGAGCTCTCCTTAGTGACTGCTTCTCTTCAATTAACTTTCTCTAGCCTAGTTATAGTAAGAGAACAACCCCAAGGCTATCGGGCCATCCTTTGGGATCCTCCACTGTGGCCTACATTTTCCTAAAGAACACCTCCATTTCTTATTATGTTCCTTTACTCACCGTTCTTGCTATGCTTTGTGCCTCTACACCCAGCTGCATCTTCTCACCCCAGGTCCCTTCCTTGTTTTTGATTTTTATAGTATTCAAGACCCAGCAAATATCCTTCTCTCTCAATCAGCTCAACCATAGTGACTCCAGTCTGTATTGCTTCCAGGGTGATCCTTCTGTTTCCTCGTCTGCAATGGGGAATACTGCCTGCTTCAAAACATTGCCGAGAGGATAATATTACTTACATAAAGTTCACCCAGAGGTAGCTGGCAAATCCAGGGACTTATTCAATATTAACCATACTTCTTTTGCCTACCACAATATAAACTACTCTGCATGAATGAAAGGTACAGTTATGGCCACATATGGTAAGGTAAACACTTAACATATTTATTCTCTGTTGATTTACACTGAAAATACGGCTTCCCAGTTTGTTGGTTGCCGCTTTGTCCTTTTGATAGTGTCCTTTGCCTTACAGAAATTTTGTAATTTTACGGGGTCTCATTTGTCAATTCTTGACCTTAGAGCATAAGCTATTGGTGTTCTGTTCAAGAAATTTTCCCCTGTGCCCGTATGTTCAAGGTTCTTCCCTAGCTTCCTTTCTATTAGTTTCAGTGTGTCTGGTTTTATGTGGAGGTCCTTGATCCACTTGGAATTGAGCTTAGTGCAAGGAGATAAGAATGGATCGATTTGCATTCTTCTGCATGTTGACCTCCAGTTGAACCAGCACCATTTGTTGAAAAGGCTATCTTTTTTCCACTGGATGGTTTTAGCTCCTTTGTCAAAGATCAAGTGACCATAGGCGTGTGGATTCATTTCTGGGTCTTCAATTCTGTTCCATTGATCTACCTGCCTGTCACTGTACCAATACCATGCAGTTTTTAACACTATTGCTTTGTAGTACAGCTTGAGGTCCAGGATACTGATTCCCCCAGAGGTTCTTTTACTCTTGAGAATAGTTTTAGCTATCCTGGATATTCTGTTATTCCAAATGAATTTTTGAATTGCTCTTTTTAACTCTATGAAGAATTGAGTTGGGATTTTGATGGGGATTGCATTGAATCTGTATATTGTTTTTGGCAAGATGGTCATTTTTACTATATTAATCCTGCCAATCCATGAGCATGGAAGATTTTTCCATCTTCTGAGGTCTTCTTCAATTTCTTTCTTCAGAGACTTGAAGCTCTTGTCATATAGATCTTTCACTTGTTTGGTTAGAGTCACACCAAGATACTTTATATTATTTGTGGCTTTCGTGAAGGGTATCATTTCTCTTACTTCTTTCTCAGCCTGCTTATCCTTTGAGTATAGGAAGGCTTCAGATTTGCTTGAGTTGATTTTATATCCGGCCACTTTGCTGAAGTTGTTTATCAGCTGTAGGAGTTCTCTGGTGGAGTTCTTTGGGTCACTTAAGTATACTATCATATCGTCTGCAAATAGTGATAGTTTGACTTCTTCCTTTCCAATTTGTATCCCTTTGACCTCCTTTTGTTGTCTAATTGCTCTAGCTAGAACTTCAAGTACTATATTGAAAAGATATGGAGAGAGAGGGCAGCCTTGTCTAGTCCCTGATTTTAGTGGGATTGCTTCAAGTTTCTCTCCATTTAGATTGGTGTTGGCTACCGATTTGCTGTAAATTGCTTTTATTACGTTGAGATATGGGCCTCGAATTCCTGATCTTTCCAAGACCTTTAACATGAAAGGATGCTGAATTTTGTCAAATGCTTTCTCCGCATCTAAGGAAATGACCATGTGGTTTTTTCTTTGAGATTGTTTATGTAGTGGATTACATTGATGGACTTCCTTATATTGAACCATCCCTGCATCCCTGGGATGAAGCCTACTTGATCGTGGTGAATGATCATTTTGATGTGTTCTTGGATTCGGTTGGCAAGAATTTTATTGAGTATTTTTGCATCGATATTCATAAGAGAAATTGGTCTGAGATTCTCTTTCTTTGTCAGATCTTTGTGTGATTTTGGTATCAGCGTAATTGTGGCTTCATAGAACGAGTTGGGTAGTGTTCCTTCTGTTCCTATTTTTACCAACCCTACATCTGACAGAGGGCTAATTTCCAATATATAAGAAGAACTCAAGAAGTTAGACTCCAGAGAGCCAAATAACCCTATTAAAAATGGGGTACAGAGCTAAACAAAGGGTTCTCACCTGAAGAATATCTAATGGCTGAGAAGCACCTAAAGAGATGTTCATCATCCTTAGTCATTAGGGAAATGCAAATCAAAACAACCCTGAGATTCCACCTCACACCAGTCAGAATGTCTAAAATCAAAAACACAGGAGACAGCAGTTGTTGGCGAGAATGTGGAGAAAGAGGAACACTCCTCCACTGCTGGTGGGATTGCAAGCTGGTACAACCACTCTGGAAAGCAGTCTGGCGGTTCCTCAGAAAACTGGGCATGACACTCCCAGAGGATCCTGTTATACCACTCCTGGGCATATATCCAGAGGCTTCTCCTGCATGCAATAAGGACACATGCTCCATTATGTTCATAGCAGCCTTATTTATAATAGCCAGAAGCTGGAAAGAACCCAGATGTCCCTCAATGGAGGAACGGATTCAGAAGGGGTGGTATATTTACACAATGGAATACAACTCTGCAGTTAAAAACAATGAATTCACGAAATTCTTAGGCAAATGGTTAGAGAAGGAAAATATCATCCTTAGTGAGGTAACCCAATCACAAAAGAACACACATGGTAAGCAGTCACTGATAAGGGGATATTAACCCGGAATCTCGGAATACCCAAGACACACTTCACATATCAATAGATTTCCAAGAAGATGGAAGGAGAGACCCCTGGTCCTGGAAAGACTGGATGTAGGAGAATACCAGGACAGAGAAGCAAGAGGGGGTTGAATGGGGAGCAGGGGGAGGGAAGTGGGCTTATGGAACTTTCGGGGAGGGAGGAAACAGGAAAGGGGAAATCACTTGGAATGTAAATAAAAAAATATACAAAATAAAAAAAATTAAAAAAAGAAAAGAAAAGAAAATACAGCTTCTAACCAACTGAGGTAACTAACCTGGACTCTTGGGAGCTCTTAGAGGCTGAACTGCCAACCAAAGAGTTTACATGGGCTGGACCTAGGCCTTCTGCACATATGTAGCAGATGTGCAGCTTGGTCTTCATCTGGGTCCCGAACAACTGGAGTGGGGGTCTACCCCTAAAGCTGTTGTCTGTATGTGGAATATGTTCTTCTAGCTGGGCTGCCTTGTCTGGCCTCTGCAGGAGAGGATTCCCCTAGCCCTGCGGATACTTGATTTGCCAGGGTTGGGGGAGGCCGGGGAGGGGGGGTGTCTTTATCCTCTCAGAGGAGAAGGGGAGGGGGAAGGAAGAAGAAGAGTTTGTGGGAGGAGGTACTTGGAGGAGGCATCGACCTGGATGTAAAGTGAATAAAAAAGAAATTTAAAAAAAGGATCTCATAGAGTTGAGAGGAATAACTATGCAAATATTTATGCAAATATGCAAACAAACATAAAAACGTATTGAAATTAAAAAAGAAAAAGAAAAATGCAGTTTCTACCATGAGCCCTAGATAACATTAGAATTTGGTCACCCAGAGTTGAGAATGGACTATATCTTTCATCTACTTGGGAATTAATATAGCTTGCAAAATTAGTTTGATTATCTGTTTAACACAAAAAGTTGTATTTCCATAATTTTTTTTCAACAGTTGAGGGCAACGGTGACATTATTGTTAGTGTCAAAGTAAATTTTGTTTTGAAGCTACACTATAAATATAGTAAATTCACCCTTCGTACGCATACACAATAAATGACATGTTTAACTGTATATGGAAGTGCTAACATATATTTCAGAATGGCTTTGCCATTTTCCCTTTCACCAGTATGAAAATTTAGTTACTCTGTGTCCTTATAAGTACTTGAGAAGAGGAGGGTGCTGATCACACAGTAACCACCAGATGTGTGTGTGTGGTGGCTTTATCTCTCGTTTGTTTGTTTGTTTGTTTGTTTTGTTTTGCATTGAATAGAGTTTATTCAGGACATGGGAAGGGGAGTTAAGAGGGGGTAGTAGAAGCAGAGAAAGGCAGAGAGAGAGAGAGAGAGAGAGAGAGAGAGAAGTAACAGAGGCTGGCCATGACCACGTGGAGAGAGTGGGGAAGGGAAGAGCCCAAGAGGGCAAGAGAGAAGCTAAGAGAGTAAGAGTGGCAAGGCTTTATCTCTGTTGCTTATAGTAAGTATATTGCTCTTGCTGTACTGAAGCTCGCAACTATCTCTCCCGCAAACACTGTTACTCAGTTTTCCTCTGGGAGTCAGCATGCAAACCGGAATGCATATGTGCACACACACCTACCTGGCTATGTTTCCAAGTATCACTTACACACCTGGTCTGGCAGGGAAGAGACAGATGGGGTTATCCTTCATTAAAATCCAAGCTCAAAACTGTCATGCACGTGTGTGTGTGTGTGTGTGTGTGTGTGTGTGTGTGTGTATGCAGGAGAGGTGAGGTGAAGATGGATAACTTAGTTTCTTCCATTTTGTAGGGAGTGAAAGGAACTCTGTTAGTTCCATTGAGTGGAAGTCGGCTTACATTCTTCATTTCTCTAGAGCCCATGTCTTTCTCTGGCTGATTTCTCTAGTTGATTGGACTATTCAGTGTTTTCTGTGAACAGCAGTAGTTTTTCCTTCCTTCCTTCCTTCCTTCCTTCCTTCCCTCCTTCCCTCCTTCCTTCCTTCTTTCCTTCCCTCCTTCCCTCCTTCCTTCCTTCCTTCCTTCCTTTGTTTTTTGTCTAGTAGATGCAGTGAGGAAGGGTGTATATGTGGAGAGATAGGTAACGAGGCACTAACTAGGTGCTAATCACGGACTATAGCAAGAAAAAGAAAACACGGAAATGTGATAATGAAGTCCTTTTTAATTAGCTTTCCCTGGAAGCAGAATTTTCAAAAAAACTTACTAGGAGGAGGCTGTGACAAGGGTGGGTTTCCTGTGCATGGACCCCAATGCCAGTCTGAAGCAGTTGTAAAGGCCAGTGAGGAAGAGCTGGGCCGAATAAACTTACTGTAGTTGTGAACTAAATATAAGGGAATTCAGAGAAATAAAAAGCTACTTCATTCAAAAAGAGATTAGAACCCACCCAGAATTATGCATTGAAAATTAAAAGCAGCGCCAAATAAAAGTCAAAGGATTCTGTTCCGTTTCTACCTTAAACTGAACAATCTTGAACACTATTCAACCTGACAGGCTTTTGACCTCTCAGTCGTCATCCATTAGAAGATAGGAGAGCGAATGAGCAAAGGAAGCTAAAGAACAAAAAGGAATTCCTCGGAAGACTGTATTTATGGCATATATGGTTGGTGTGTAAGAGGACTCTTGTTTTAGCAGTTAACACTTTGAAGGAGACACTGGCAAAACCTGAGACCAGGCTTGGACTGCAGCCAATCATATCAATTTTTGGGAACTAATTACCTCAGTTTCCTCACAGATGATGTCAATGTATCTCACTGGGTGATTTTTATGATCAGCATTAGCTTTATGATCACATTCTTCTAAAGTATATAGAGAGTAAATAACTGATTATTTCTTTACAAATAAAGGCAAGGTTTGAGGGCAGAGAGTCAGGGGTAAGTAGCTCCCTTTTCTGTGGTGTAGGGTAGCGTGAATCCGCAAATGAGAACTGGTTCTCTTTAAATTGCTTTAAAACTCAGATGGAGATTTCATGGTTCTTTGCATTGTAAATTATTGTAATTATTTCCTAACAAAGTTTCAGGTCTTTCTTGTCTGTAAGCAGATCAAATTGGCCAAGGGAAAGCACAGTACAACCATCATGAGACTGTAGCTGGAACGCTATGCTAAAGCCGTCTCCTTCTTCATGACAACTGTCCTATGAATAGTTGTACATAATCATAATTTTAGGATTCCTGTTCTTTGTCGACTCATCTGTTATGTGATTTCCAGGAGGACATGGACTGTCTCTTGTGCTCCGATTTGATTGATGGCTTTTTCCAACTGCTTTTCCCTTTTTGTTATAGTGTAAAGGGAAAGGGTCTGAAGGAAACTGGATGCCCTGGGGCAGATCACAGCAGACGGCATTCAAGAGGGAAGAAGCTTTCAAGAGGAATGAATTCCAATGTCACATCGACTGCCTTTGCTCTTGGAAACTTCCTTTCCATTTGTTTAGACAATCTTTTTCCGAGACTGGTATGAGGAACACATCACCAGAGATAGCTGTTTAGTTTTACTGGTGAGCCTGAGTAATTGGTGCTTTGATGATTGGGTGGCGAGACTCTTGTATTGTTCAAGAAAAATAATCTAATACAAGTGATTATGCTCTGTTATTTGACATCACAGACAGGTGGTCCAAACTAGACAGGAGAAGTGAGAATATTTCCAGTTAGAGAACTCTTAAAGTTGAAAGTTCACATCAAGACTCGACTCAACAGTTTGTAGAGACCAAGTATGTTTTTACTTACTGCACAATAGATACCATTTTTGCCATCAATGTGTTGATCAAATGAACAGCCCCAGAAGTGACATATCCTTTTATTGAACAATGTTGGCCAAACCAGATGATTCAGATTATATAAGAATAGTTAAGACTTCCTTTTCACTTTGGGTCATCAATGCAACATCAGACAAAATACTATAACAAAGGCACTTGAATGTATTTCTGTGGTGCTGTATTTTGAACCCAGGACTTTATACATGCTAGGCAAGTGCTATACCACTGAGTCAAAAATCAAGCCCATAGCAAGATTTTGATGTGGCCAGCTATAGTACTAACTACAGAGTATGTATTCACGAAATATTTAGAGTATAATCTTTTCTGGTATTATTCTTCAAAGACATATTGTTTTTACACATTTTGTTTTTCCTGTCTGATAAATTGACACTGTGTTAGAAAGAACCATACCTATTCCCATAGCTCATTAACTATCTGAGTAGTGATCTAGTGGAGTCATTTTAGCATATCCAGAACTTTCTTTTAATCATCTACCAAGTATAGCCCACAGGTCATATCTGGCCACTATGTTTATATGAATAAAGTTTTATTGGCTAGAACCATGCTTATGCCTTTGCACACAGCTTGTGGCTGCTTTTATCTACGATGGTGAAGGTAAGTAACTGTGACAGACTCAGTCTAAAGTGGTTAACCTTCAAGTACACTTTAAATACTCTAACTGAAAAGAACTGACGATGTAGTGAGGCAATGTATATGTTAATGAGCTTGATTTAGTCATTTCACTATATATATAAAATCTCAAAATATGTTGTAAACTATAACGAGCTATAATTTTTTCGGTCTATTCAAAGTAAAAACAAAAATTACATAAATTTAAATAAATTTCACATCTGGCTCTTCGCAGAAGAAGTGTCTTTTCCTTTATTTATAACACAAGGGTGATGAGCCACTAGCTTTTGACTTTATAAAATCAGTAAAACTCCTTTCTCAAACAAAATTTTATGTAAAACTCGCAGATACAAAACAAGGCAAAACAAAGTTCACATGATCTGAGAAGCTTCTGAGATGGAAGAAATGCATGTAGTCTGGCTTTCCCTCTCTTTTAAGCTACCTGCAGGGGCAAGAAGGAAGGAGTACCACATGAACATCTGCAATTCTGTCATGGCACTGAATCTCCTCAGGTAGATCCTAATTTAAAAAAAAAAGTACAGATTGAAGAAGTAGAATCCAGTGAAAATCTCATTTCCAATCTCCTGTTTTCAGGCTGTAGGAAGGTTTCATTTGTCTGCAAGCCAATTGTAATCGGTGGATCTGTTAGTACTGTGCTGATGCTGAAACTCGATGTATGCTGTGTGGCAAGCCCTAAAAGTCCTTGTGTTTTTTTTTGGAAAACTTTTGTCTACTGATAAAAGAGAAATTGAAGCTATAGTTTTAAAACAGACCCCAGGGGTGGAATCTATCAAAGCATCGTTTCCCAATGGTTACATGCAAGTTTTTGTTTTAAAGCATAGCCTGATGACTAAATTGTTTATTTCCATACACTTTGAGCCGGCTTTTCTGATGATAGAGGGAGCAAAAGAATTGGATGTGGTCTAACAGCATAATAAAATCAAATCCAGTTAGTGGTTATGGCGTGCCCACGGGGTGCAGGCTATTGTGTTAGACAAGATAAAAACCTCTGCTCAGAGCTCTGTAGTGAATTTCCAAGGCTTATGTTGCCTTCCTGAATAGCTTGGAAACTCTCAGCACAATGAAGACAGTACCCAGTGAAGGATTTATCCCTAACTCTTTGCTTTTTAGTGCATAGAGGAGCAAAGACAGTAGCAAGATGGAATAAGGATAAAGGAAAGAAATTACACGGCAGGATAGGCGTCTAAGTCAGGTTGCTGAAACATCAAATTGTAGCACCGATTGATTACTCAAATACGCAAACACCTGACACTTAGTCATGTAAATGTCCATCTGAATACTTACACTCACAACCCCCAAATCATGGAAATAATCAAAACACACAGGGCCACAAGTGATCCTTATATTGTGAGGTACAACCTTGGTTTAAATATGTAATAGAGAATTATCTTACAAAGGGATTGAGTACAGTACTATATTTTTCGAAAACCAAGGATTAGCAAAAACTTTCTTTCTCTCTCTCTCTTTCTTTCTTTCTTTCTTTCTTTCTTTCTTTCTTTCTCTCTTTCTCTCTCTTTCTTTCCTTCTTTCTTTCTTTCTTTCTTTCTTTCTTTCTTTCTTTCTTTCTTTCTTTCTTCCTCTCTCTTTCTTTCCTTCTCTCTTCCTTCCTTCCTTCCTTCCTTCCTTCCTTCCTTCCTTTCCATCCTCTTCCTCCTGCTCCTCTTCTTCCTTTATTTGCCAGTACTGGGGATTAAAGTCAGGGCCCCCTACATGCAGGCAAATACTCTACCTTTGAAGTACTGTCTCAGCTCTTACAAACATTATCTGTAAGACCTGGATGGTTAATTGTTTTAGGCTTTGCAGTCTGCACGATATTAATTCTGCCATCTTGGTGCAAGGCAGCCATAGATGAATTTGGTAAAACTATCACCGGGTCTAGGGATGTATGTTAGTTGGTAGACTGCTTGCTTTTCCTGTCTACAGCCTTGGGTTTGATTCTCAGTTCTGTAAATAACTAGCATGTCTGTAATTCCAGAATTCAGGAGGTGGAGGCAGAAGGATCAGGAAATTTATAGTGTCTTAAAAATTAAAACAAAACCAAAAACCAAAACAAAGAAAAACAACTGTTTACGAATACAATTTTATATGTCATTAAATTTTCTAGATTTTATTTTGTTTAATCAGTGTAACAAAAAAAAAACCATAAAACAAAAAATAACCATTATTAGCTTCTGGACTATCCCCAAACTGAGTGCAAGGTGGATCGATCTGTCTTTAGTGGCTAGGCCATTGTTTTTTTCAATCCTATGCTTTAGATCTGTGACCTCAAATATTGCATAAAGATCAACTGAAAAAGGGTTCTTAGGTGCGACTTCCAAGGCTTCCAATTTAGAAAGTCTAGAGTGAGGTGCAGAATTTGCATACATTAGTAGCACCATGGATGACTCTTTACATCAATTAGAGTTCCAAGTGGAAATAAAAAGCACACCAAAGTTAAGAAGTCTCACAGAGTTGCAATTCTGAGCATTAACTGATTTGACAATTAGATGTGGGTTAGGGACAAACCAGCCGTAAGATCACGTCAGAAATCTAGTGACATCAGCTGAAGGTCTGTATCTGATAGACAGAAGGAATCTGAGAGGAAGATTCATTCAAATTTGGGAGCGAGGGAATCGTTGGGAAGGTCACTGGAAGATCATGTGTCTGTGATGTTGAGGGACCTTCCATCCAAGGTGACTTTTGCAAGTATGGGTTTGGGAGAGGCTGAAGGGTAAGATAAGTTAATTTGAAGAGAAGTGTAGATAGGCAAATTATGGATAAAAAAACCCATGTTCATCTTCTTATTCCTTGAATAATACTTACATACCCTAGTTTCTGTTATTACCATAACTCAAAGCAGTAATCTCAGACATTAACTAACTGCACTGCTGGAGTGAGCTGACTGTGAATATTTTGACATTTTGAGGTACAATGTTGTCACATGTTCTGATGAATACATGGGTCTCCAGAGGTCATAGAGAATTTTTAATGTTTTTATTTGTTTGATGTACTAGAAAGAAAGACATAATCTTAGTTTACTCTCATAGCAATTTTCTTCCTTAATTCTTTTATGGTCCCTATCAATGCCAATATATAGGGCCATACAATGCACTTTAGCCCAAGAAGAAGGGGGTGCCTGATATATATATGTATATATATACACACACACATATATATGTATATACATATATATACATATACATATACATATATATGTGTGTGTGTGTGTGTGTGTGTATGTATGTATGTATGTCAAGGACTGAGAGCTAACTCTCTTGATGTTTGATTCCTAAGGCTTGTGTGGCTCAAAGACAAAAGCAAAGAGAACATTTCTTTGAGAAGGCGCCACTGCGGTCTAAAAATTTTACATATCCATTTGGCTTTTGCTATTTGCATAATAACCATCCATTTATTTTCCCATTTGTCTAAATTTACACATTCATATGGTTTACTTTATACATAAGAAGCGATCACTCCCTCTTACCCCCCATCAGTATGAAGCAATGGAGAAAATCTGTTTGCCAAATGAAAAATGTAAGGGTTTCTCAAAAGGCACTAATGAATTGATGGGAGTTCAGGAGGAAAACACAGAATGGCAATAATTTTCAAATTAGTTAGATTCCCTCTTTGTTCTCAGAGATTTTGAATGGATTGTCTTACCCTCAAGACAGAGAGTCCACTCTCCTCCTAATGTCCTGATTATCCAGTAAGTCTTTTCTTTGTTGATGCATCTGTTCATCTAGTCTCATGTTTGGAGGCAAAGCCACTTTTCTGGGAATGTTGAATCAAATCTGCAAATTTCAAAGGGTGTTCATAGACAAGGTTATAGAAGCCAGTTTTTCAAAGACCCTTTCTTTTCTTTATTCTTCCACTGACAACAGGGTGTAAGAAAGTATTGGCAATTCTGCCATGGAATATTCTTATATAATAAGATAAAATATATAGCCAGCCCTGTGAACTGTGAACTAGAAAAAATATGAAACTAGCTGATTGGCCACTAAAACAGCCAATTACACAAAAGTAAATTTCCATTTTTTTCTTTGATTAATTCTCTCTGTTTGATTAATTACAGTATATAGATTGAAGTGCATTCTTAGTGCTGGGAAGCCATGAGGAATGCTTTTTTGAAAGGGTCAGTGAATTCTATCATTGGTGAAATCATGGATGGTCACTTAGTCCGTGGGTCCTTTTGTTTCGCAGCATAGAGAGGCATGGCATCATAATCCTCAGGAAAGTTTCTAAATTCCTTAAGCTGCTTATTTTAAAACACACATGTCAAAGAAACTGCTCTTACTAAAATGTCTTTGAAACCAAAGACCTGGTTCACAGTGTCTGGCTCACAGTGTCTGTTTTTAAGAATATCCTTTGCCTCAGTTTCCCACGTTACGTTTGTTTTACCTACTTATTATGACAAATAGCGTGCCTTCTTCTGTATCCAGGACTGCTTGTATTGCCTGTAATCTGGTGCTTCCTCATCCTATTTTGTAATTTTCCTAGAATTTGTTCTGTAAATGATGGCTAACATGTAAGACTCTTCTATGACTCTATGATTTGATCATCCTATAACTCGAATTGTTCTTCGGTTGGAGTATGGGATAACGGCAGGCATGGAAGCTGTGGAAGAAGGGACCTGAGATGGTTCTCTTACCTCTAACAAATACTTTGGTAAATGTATTTGAAAAAGAGTTGATGAGATGGAGAAGGGAAAGAAGATGTGCCAGACACTTGGCTGGTCTGTTTCTTTCATAGAACATTATTTCAGAGAATTATTTCAAAACCATACAAAACCAAACAAAGCAAAAAAATGGCAAGACATCGAGAGTCTTACACTCTGTTCTTTATTGTGTCCTTCTCTTTTCAAATACATTTTTTTTTAAATTGATCACCTTGGAAACCAGAAGAAGTGGAATGGAAACCTACAGAATCTAGAGGAGCATCATGGATGGGGGACAGGGTCGCATGAGCCTGCTGGGAGGTAGACAGTTTACTCTCTTGGTGGTCCTTGCCATCCTAGTGGACTGTTACTATGTAGGAATTTGTCCCAGTCTTTTCTGATCTCTATTTTTTTCCAAGAAAATATGGAAATACAGATTTTATGTGAAGTTTTGTGATGTTTTTAAAATTTAAGATCAATTCAGTTAAAGCCAAAATATTGCAAGTGCTGATGGTTCACACATGTAGGACACATTTAGGCTCCAAGGCACCACTGTGCAGTCTCTGACAGATTGTCTTCTCTTGGAGAGATGCGGACTCTGGGGACTCTGGTAGGATGGAAAGAGAAACTGCTGCTCATATGCTTTGATTTTAGTATAAGGAGCTAATGAAACTGAACCAAATTCATAAGGACATGCGTTTTCATGAAAGAGACCAAATATTCACTGTCTTAGCAATGAAAGGCAGAATTCATATTTATTCAACTTTTCTTTCCTAAGACTTATTTAAAAGTCTTCATTAGCTCATGGAAAATTATTCTGATTTCACAGGGATCTTTAATTTAAATACTTTTAGTTTTATAGGGGAATCTGTCAAATATTTCCCTTTCTTTTAGCTTATATGTCTTTAAAAGTATACTTGTTGATAACCTCCTTTTTTGATTACTATTGTTATATAATACATACATACATTCATGTATAGAGTGGGGAAGTGTGGGAGGAGTGGAAAGAAAAGTACCTGGAAGAGATTGGAAGGAAGAAAGGGAGAATGGAAAGTGATGCAATTCTATATCAATTAAAGTCATAAATAAATAATCAAATAAATAAGCAAATAATTGTGTGTATGCATGTGCATATGTGTGCATGTGTGTGTGTGCGTGTGTGTGTGTGTGTGTGTGTGTGTGTGTGTGTGTATGTGTGCATGTACTTGTTATAGAATGCTGTTTATAAGTCTTGGTTAACATAGGTATTAACTACAGCAGCACTTGATTGATTTTTTTGGTGGGAGGACTTGGTACGAAACATAATGCATACATAGTCAGGTTAATACGAAAGACTGGATGTAGGGGAATGCCAGGACAGAGAAGCGAGAGGGGGTTGAATGGGGAAAAGAGGGAGGGAAGGGGGCTTATGGGACTTTTGGGGAGGGAGGAAAAGGGAAAGGGGAAATGATTTTGAATGTAAATAAAAAAAACTTAGAAAATAAAATAAAATTAAAAAAAAATACGAAAGGCAGGATAAGGTAGTTACAAATACCAGGTTTTTGATGAAAAGCAGAAACACTAATGGTTACGAGGCTGGTTTTGAATGAAGAAAGATAAGTGATTGAATCACACATTTCTTCATTTTCAGAATGTAATGAGTCATGGTACCTCTCCCCTTTAAAGACAGGGTTTCCTGTAGACAGTTTGACCTCCAACTCACAGAGAAGCTTTGACCTCTTGGTTCTCCTCCTTCCACCTCCAAAGTGTTGGGATTAAATGCACCACCATGCTCAATTTATGTGGTGCTGTAGTGCTGAGGAATTGAACTCATGGCTTCGCACATGCTGAGTAAAATTTTTCACAGCTGCACCACATCTCCAGTTTCTTATGCAACATCCCTTTGAAATGCACAAATGACCAGTCAGGTTGTGAAAAGTACTATTTGTGTGTTTTTAGAAACATCAGACGAATCAAACTTTGATGAGTTACTGGAGATGGAGACTGTATCAGGAGTATCTAGTAACCGGGGACAGTCTTTAAGGCATGTCAGCAATTTGGAGTTTGTTTTGGTTCTTTGAGTGACCCATGAAAGCATTTTAGCAGGGAGAATCCTGAAGAATTCTAGAGGGAATGTTTTATCAGCAATGCTCGGGATGACACAGTTGTGGATAGCTGTTGTAAAGAGATAGTCTGGATTAGAATCAGGCTGTGTAAACAAAAAGGGAATGATATCTTTACAGGTATCACTAGACATGATTTTCAAATACGAAGAGGCTCAGTGTCCAATACTTATCTCTATGAAAAGGCTACACAGAAGCTAATCTACAAATCTTAAGATTTCTTTAAACATAATGTATAGTTGGTGAGGAAGAAGAATTAGAGATCAGAGGCCTATGTCCTAGAACTGAGCAGTGTCTACCAGTTAGAAATGGATGACAAAATACACTAGAGGAAATAGAGAAAACCTAGGAATTTGAAGAAGAAATGGGGCACCATAATAGGAAGTTCTTATTTGAACAACTCAGTGTTTCTTTATCTATTTCTTTCAAGCTGTGGATATGATAATCCATACATTACTCTTCTAAGAAGGAAGTATCATCCCTCCTTGGTACCTTTTCCATGCTGTACCACTTCAGAGACTTTCCTTCTTGATGTCTCAATTAGCCACCTGCTTTTTTTTTTTTTTTTTGGTTTGGAGTCATGCTGATGAACAAGATTTGGAGCATCACAAACTGGTGTATTGTGCTGCATTTCCCTATGCTATGTGTTTATAGTATCTGCAAGGGATTGAAGCCTATTTCACATCCTTCCTCAGTAGATGATATTATCTTCAATTTACTTAACATAAGACTGACAGTTCATTATTTTTTTTTGTATTTTAACTGTTTAATATTTTATTAGTTTATGACGGTCAGTTCTTAAGGAAAGAGGCCTTCTGCTGTTTTTTCTATTCAACGAAATTTTCTATTACACTTCTGGTGTTTTCTAATGAAGTAGTAAATTGTGAATATGTTTTTTACTGGTGTGTGTTTGTATGTGTATACTTTCCGGGACAGAAGCATGTCTTTATCATCTCGCCCATCTCTTGCCATATCTTGGAGAGACTGTTGGAAGTTGAGAAGTCAGCATTTGAAAAGCATTTATTCATGCCATCCTAGATATTTAATTTGTGATTTACATTAGCTAATCGACATGTTTATTCATTCGTTGACTCTTTTCCCTGTCCACATTAACTACTGCTAAGTCAGGCCACATCTTTTTCTGGCTTTCTTCCACATGAATTTGTCACTACGACTGTTGTTTAGGAAACAAGCCATCTATACTTCTATTCCCTCTATATTGTCTCTTTCTAATTTCATGTATCTCTCACTGTTGTAGGGCTTTTGTTTTGTTAATTTGATTTCTTTCTTAGTTTCCTGAGACCTGTTTTTGATTCTTTTCTTTCCTTTATTGTGGCATCTCCCTTAGACCTCCATCCTGTGTATTTCTAAGATTGCACTGAAGTTTTGAGAAGGGAGAGGCTTCTTCCTGACTCCATAGCCCAGGTTAGCTCAATGTTTCACTCAAATATGTAGGTAATAGATGAGTCTGATGTACACACGTTCTGCATCATTTTGATTGTGAAACTGCTAGATCTTGGTATACAAACTTAAATAAGGTTTGACTTTGTTTCCACCAACCTAAATTCTAGTGCAGAATTGACCAACCAATTCAACCATTGTATAAAGATGGTTAGAGCTGTTCTAGAGAACTTCGTGGTGTGGAATTCTCAAAGGCATCTTAGAAGGAGTTAACACTTTCTGAGTTTTAAAGGACAAATAGATGTAATTACTATCAGAAGTAATGAGAGTCAACCTTAAGTTGTAAGAGGAGATCATGATATAAGACGACATGACTAGGAAAACTATTAGAGGAACAGATTATGTAGGACTTACAAATGAAAGTCAGAATGTGGAGGAGAAAATCAGATGTAGTTCTTCAACTTCTGCCTTGGATGATTAAGAAGATGGCACCTGCTCCAGTAGGTGTAAGGAAAAGAAGTGACACTAAAAGAGAGAGAGAGAGAGAGAGAGAGAGAGAGAGAGAGAGAGAGAGAGAGAGAGAGAGAGAGAGAGAGAGAGAGGTTAGGAATGGTCTACGTTCCTGACCCTCACTCTTCTGTAGTTATTCTTTGTCTTAAGAACATTCGGCCATAGATTTGTGGATTTCTCTCCAGGGAGATGATATTGTTTTGGAAGAGAGTGGAGATGAGACACCTCAGTATTATGAAAGGAAGGCATTACCTCTGTAATCAGTCATGTGTACTAATGCAAACCAGCTTCAGTTCCTGAGTGTGCCTCAACAGCAGAGAGCCCACTGTGCCTGTAACTGGTGATTGAGTCAGATGGGAAACACAGCAAAAAAGCAACCTGCTGCACACCGTTGTGCTAGATGCCTGGGGTGTTGTGGGTTTTATGACACAGCTCATCATTTCTTCTCCTTCCATAATGATTAATTTTGATTGTCAACTTGAGTGGATTAAGAAATGCCCAAGGAATTAGCATTACACATTTTTGGGTGTCTCTGTGAAGGAATTTTCAGATAAGATAAACTCAAGGGAAGAGATATATGCTGAATGTTGGTCACTCCATGTCATGGGCAGGGGTGATGGACTCAATAAAGAGGAGTAGAATTAATCTGAATGCTGGCATTCTTGTTCCCTCTGCTTCCTGTTCTACTGAGATGCGAGCAAGGAGTCACCACAACGGCGCTGTTGTTTGGGAGGTTTGCCAGCCACTGTGCTTTCTCCACAGTGTGACCTCTCTATTTGCCAGAGTAAACCCTCCTCTCTTAAGGTGTTCCCTGTCGGGTATTTGGAAATAACAAGGAAGCAAGGAAAAAGGTATATATATATATTCCTTTCCAATTGTGATGACTGAGGATTCTGTATTTCCAATCTCTACTGTTTGCTTGTGTAAAACTCAATCTGTACATGAACAGAATGATGGAAATCTCTTTAGGGATCTCTCCCAGTGTCCTTGGGAATACACTGTCTCCTCTCTCTGTTTCTGGAATTCTTTCAGTCTCCTCCAAATATCTCTGTATTAAAATGTTAGTGGTACTTTCGGGAGATACAAGAGCCTCTGGGTGGTAGAGACTTATGGGATATTTTTTGGTTGTTAGGCTCACATGGTACAGAGTTTGCTAGGCCCTCCTGCCAAGGTGTTTTATGTTGGTGCAGGTCAAATGTATTGAAATTTGGATCAATACCTTTAGAATAGTGAGCCAAAATAAGTCTTGTATCTGATAAGCTAATTATCACAAATATTTGGTAATAATGATTAACATAGGGTCTTGGAAGAAAGCTGTTCAGAGAGTATATCTTAGAATGCAGTGGGGGCCACATTTAGAGTCTCCTTGTTAAGACTTAATAGGATGAGCTAAGGTTGCCTTGGCTTAGGAAGAAACAAAACTGAGAAAACAAGTGCATAATTAATTTTATGATTATATTAAAGGTACTTCCAATTTCCAGGAGGGCTTCAGTGCAAAACCAACCTATTACTCCAACTGTTCTAAATGGAAGCCTACTTTAAATAAATGATTGCAAAGAAATCGTGGGAAAGTTTGAAGCAGCTCTGGTTGCTGTGGACGGGAACCCTTTAATCTCTTATTAACTGAATGCAGTGTGATAATAATATAATGGTAGCTTGCTTTAAGATTGCATGTTTACTCTCCCCTAAGAATTTCCTGAGGCACTTTAATGCATTGTCATTTTTTTACCTCACTCTTGACTTTTCTCAAGTGGGGGAAGGAAGAATAGAGATAATTGAATCTTTAATAGCTCATGTCCCATTTTTTTTATTCAACTGTCTCCCCAATCCACCTGTATTATAGCTCTGAAATAGTCCTAAAATGGTTTTTACTTCCTGTCTTTTGACAGCCTTGGGGAAAGGTTGTTAGAATGATGAACAAAATGACTTGAATGAATAGAGATGTGAACCGTTGGAAGAATAAAGGTTCATTCTACTGGAGACTGAGTAACTGACAAGAATAGTCTACTCTTGATCATCATAATTGATCCAATTTCCCAAGCTTTTCTAATCATTAAAAAGCTTCCTTTTCCTTTCTGATATTTGAGTATTTTAGTAATGTGCTCTGCATGGACCCTGCCAATCATCTTATATATACACTGTCTTATTTATATCCTACAGTGATCCTGGGTGGAACATCCCTTACTCTTAATTTCATGGAGACTGCCACTCTGAATTGAAGGGGCTGAGTAAGAGGTCCAAGGTCATGTTCCTAGAAGATCCTTGCTAGGATTTGAATCCAAAATCTATTGCCCTCCAAAGATGGAACTTTTGACAACAGTGTTTATGAAATCCCCTTATGTGGAGTTCTGTTATTTATAGCTGCTTTGCTGACTTCACAGCTGAAATAATGGAATATGTGTATCTCTCTCTTTCTCTCTCTCTCTCTCTCTCTCTCTCTCTCTCTCTCTCTCTGTGTGTGTGTGTATTTGTGTTTGTGGTGTGTGTGTGTGTGTGTGCATGTGCATGCACATGCAGGGTTGCTATTGAAATAGTCCTTCAGAGATCAACTTTATAAATGTTTTTGAAACAAAACAACTTCACAAATAAAGCCTCTGGCATCTATCAGATATAACATCTTCTTTCACTCCCCTTTGATGGAAACCTTTGGCTCCTCCCATCCAACATTAAGAAGAAGATTTGACATCCTCAGGGATGACATCAAAATATAAAGGAAAAACAAACAATAAACATTGCACAACTATGCTAATTCATGCCCCACAGGGAGAACAACAGGAAAATCTTAGCGTTTGCCAAGTGGAAAAAAAACAACTAAACTGGTACAGGCAGAAATGTTAATTCAGACTTCCAGATGATAAAAGACTTCTTACAGACAATGGGAATTGGAAAAATTAAATGCTGTACTCAGCCAGATCCCTCAAATATATGCAGATAACTAATTCCCAAAGAGATAGATGAATGTGTCAATTTCTTCAGTTTAATGAAGACAATTAGACTTTGCATGTTCACTATATATATTTTTCCCTGTGTTCAAGTCCTTTCAGAAAGTCAAATGATTGCTTTGCAATCAGGGCTTGGAGTGTGCTCCAAATGGAGAGTGTACAAGGCTCAGACTTTGGGTTTGATATATCTTCTCTTAGTCCCCCAAGAGAGGGATGGAAGCACACATGCAATAGCTGACCGTGTTTTTGGATCCACACTAACCCATTATTGGTATATGTTTGTTCAGTATTATTATCCTTGGAGCAATCTTCCCCAAATTGCTACCTTCTTGATCTGATACTACTTAGAACAATGTATAATTAGCCACATTTCTTCATGGAGAACTTTTCGTCAAAGAAAACATGATAAACTTTGATAGTATGATACCCTTACAAATAACGCTTGATTGAGACAGCCTAATTTAGTAATTTATTTATCAGCTTCAATGATCGCAGTTGTCTCTGAATATGTCAACATCCATTTGTTTTCTGAATATATTAGGGTCAAAATCAGTGCTTTATTCATGGGGATATTTATCTATACCCACAGATGCATTGCATCTGCATTTGATATAGCTTCATGCTAATCTATAAGGAATAGTTTCCTCACTAATTAACTTGCATTTATATTCTCACTGCGTGTTGCATGAACTTGCATTGTTCTGATGGAATTATTCTTGTTTATTTCAGTCTCTTTGATCAGATTTGAAACAATTAAGGGGTAAGGGAGAAAAGGGAACTTACATTTTTTGTAAGCTTTCTCCTCACATATCCCATTAATCAATAACTATTTTTAAGTTTTGTACTCTGTGGAGATAGGTTTCCAATAAGTAACTATTAGAGGATTTGGTGGATTTGTATATTTGGAAGTAGCATTAGAAAAAGAGTTAAATTCCTAAAGACTGAGGTTTAAAATGGATACAAATGAAAGATGCAGTTGGAGTCTTTGAAGAATGCCAAATGTCAATAAAGGGCTCCTGACCATCCCAAGGGATCAATGAACATTTCAGTCCAACAGAAGAAGGAGAAAACTTAGTGGTATGGATGAGGAAGGGGCACCTAACACTGGTGAGCCCACAGAACAGGTATTGCCTGAGGGTGGCCGTCTCCTTGACTCATCTCATGCACTTCAACTTTGAACAGCTGCCATTTCTTCCTTCACTGATTCCCCATGATCTTTCCATCTGTCATGTTATTATATTACTTTCAGCTTATTCATGGGTGCCCCACTTGCACCATCTGTTTTGGTAGAGTCCATCTCAGAATTCCTGTGGGTTTGTCTTTCCCTTGGAACTGAGAGGAGTATAGTTGCCTTAATTACTCTTTTCTTTTTCTGTGGTAAAACCCTATGACCAAGAAAGCACTTGATTTAGGGCTTATGGTATCAGAGGGTTAGAGTCCATCATGGTAGAGCAACGGCATGGTGGCTGGTAGAGCTGAGAACTTGCACCTTGATCCACAATTTGGAGACAGAGACCGATACTAGGAATGACACTGTCTTCTGAAACCTCAAAGTCCACCCTCAATGACATAACCTTCTCTAGCAAAGCTGCAACTCCTAATCCTTTCAACATTAGTGAGGGTCCAAGTGTTCAAATGTAGGAGCCTATGGAGCCATTCTCATTCAAACAACCACAATAGTTTAAAGACGATGTTTTATAGGACTGAAATAATAGTTCAGTAATTATGAGTGAATATGGACTTGTAGAGGAATATTGTCTCCTAGAACCCACATTCAGCAGCTTAAACCATCTGTATTTCCAGTTCTAGGGGATCTGTAACTCTCATTTGGCCTTCTCAGATACCTGTATACACACACACACACACACACACACACACACACACACACACACACACACCCACACACACACACATATACACACACTTAAAATTAAAATAAGTATTTAAAAACAGAATGCTTTGTAGATTAGAATGGATAGATCACAGATTCTTTCATTCCCTGTTAGAGTGATCACATTTCCACCAACTTTCATTCAGCTCCAAAGTGACTTTGGGGTGGCTTCATTGGTAAGTAGTGCAGAAAGAAAATCTGGAGTACAGCTAGGCTTTGCTGATTGATTATTTCATACTTGTGAAACAATTTTCTGTACCAATTATGTCTTTGCAGATGACAGAAACCATTTAGTCTAATGACCATAATAATTAATTTTCATTATGAAGCAGATTGGTTAACGATGCTGAAGCCCCGATTTCATTATGGAACTAAAACACAATATTCATCCTCACTCCCAGAACATAACTTTCAAGTTTGTTAAACTCAGTAGTAAATGCTACAGCTCCCCCCTTTCTCACTCTCTTCTTTTATCCTTGTTGCATATACTATAGTCATCTGAGGCAGCACCAGAATGAATGTGAGAAGTGTGTAGCCATGAGTGTTTTGCTTCACTGAAATGAAATGAAATTCTCAAAATGTGACCAACAGCAGCATTGAGAACTCATTAGAAATTAGGATTTGGGGGTCTTACCTTAGTCTTATTGAAACAGAAGCACTAGGATGGGGTCCAGTCATCTGGGTTTGAGGTACTTCTAGATATTTCTGATACAAGTTGAAATTTGGGAACCACTTGTCCAGAGAATAAATTAAAGGAGGCTGGTAAGCTTATCCAAAAAGATTTCCACTAAAAAAAAATAATTCAAGCACAATTTATGACTAGCATGTTACCTAACATTTGGAAGGTAAATAAATATAGAATTTAATAGAGATTCAGAACTGGTAGACCAAGAGGTTTCTTTAATTGCTAAGATATGCAGGGTCAGGCTTCAATGACTCTCCAGTGCTAGTGAACTTACAGGGAATTTTTAATGTGTTTTTTTTTTTTTTTTTACTTTTTATGTGATATTGATAGAATGTCTTTGTTGTTGTTTATTTCTGGGTGCTGGGGGATCCAACCCAGAGCCTTCTGTGTGCTACATAAAAACTCTACCACTGAGTGCTCTCCTTATGCCTCACAGAACAGCATGTTGGGTAAAAACATCTTGTAGATAATAGAGTCTCTTTAGTGATCACAAAGTCAAAATTGCTGCTAAGCAATTTTTGTTCCAGGATTCAGTGTCACATGGCAAAGAAAGAAGAAGTCTACAACCTGGTGTGGAATTATGGGCCCTGAAGATAGATCCATGAGTGGATAGAATGCTGCTGGAAGGTAAAGCTCTGTTATTTTATGCAGTCCATAATAAAAGTTCTCTTGGATGAGCAACATATACATGGTATGAGGAAAAGCAAACAAACCAAAAGTAGATATCTGAGGCGAGGGAGTGAAAGCATTTTAGGTGTAAAAGAGAGAAACAGGATGCAAGAACTGTGATGATAAACAGAAGAGTGAAAAAATATGGACACTGTCATGAACTTACCATGGAGTCTACATTGACTTCACGGATCTTATTCTCTTTTCCATGTTATTAGATCCACCAAGAGGAGAGTTATCTGGAAAGACTTGGGTCGACCTATTGTCAAAGTCTGTGGCCTCTGCAGTTGCAATGCCATTCTAGGATACCCTCCCTGGACTTGTGCTGGAGGTGACTGTCTGTGGTTGCTCTTTCGGGACTATGACTCACACAGGTATGTTCTATGACAATGACAGTTATGTAACTTCTCATGCTTTTCTGAGGAAGATCCAGAGCTTCCCTCTTCATGCAGCTATCTTTGGTGATGTCCTTTTACAGCTGCAGCTGACTGGATACTTGTCAACTTCTAAGCTTTAAGCTAAGGAAATCAAGCACATTTCCTCTTTTTGAAAATAACTTTTTTTAAAGGAAAAAATGTTCATCTGGACTGTACTGGAACATGAGTTTAAGGCAGGCCTGGAAGTATATGCCTAGAGTCCTAGTTACTCTGGGGGCAGAGGCAGAAATATTTCAAGTTCAAGACTACCCTTTGGTACAGATGAGTTTAAGGCCAGCTCAAAAAAGTTAGTGGGACATGTTCTGGAAGTTAAAAGTAAAATTACAGCTAAGAATATAGCTATGTGGTAGAAACCTTCCTTAGAGGACAGAAGGTCCTTGGTTCTATCCCCAGTAGTGGGTTGGGGGAGAGCAGGGAGTGAACTTCATAAGGAAAGTCAGTCAATCATATTTCTGTTCTTGAGTCCCACTGAAGTAATGGTTAGGACACAGTAGGCAGACAGTAAAGTTCTATTCAATGATGGATGCAAAATGAAGACCTGAAGTCTTTCTGTAAGCTATATAGTTCAGAGGTCAGAAAGCTGGGATTGGAGTCCAGTCTAAGTAGCTTTGTGGTGGTAAACACTTTGATGCATTGAGAGTTGACCTGGAAGAAAAAGAGAAAGGAAGATGGAAGGTGAAAGATGAGCCTAAGAAAAAGAGTAAAAAGGCATCTCTGGTCTTAAGCTACTGACAAAAGACAAATAGTGGGAGGGAGATCACCTCTTTGGAAGATCAAGCATGAAGCTCACAAGCTAGAGTTCTATATCAGACACTGAAAACTTTCATAGTATGAGAATGACCCCCCCCGCCAAGTTAACATTAGCTCGTTTTGTGTACTCAAAATCTCTAGCTTTCTAGTCATTTATATACACTGCACACACACACAATGTGTTGTTTTGCATGAGCCATCTTTCATTCCTTCCCTTTTCCTCTCTTCTCTCTGTTCCTTTCCTCCCCACCTCTCTTCCTTCTTCTGCCTTGTCTTACTTACCACACTGGGAAGTAGCGGCCAAAATATAGGTACAGGAAGAAAAGCAGCCCACAGAAGGGCTGCCTAGAAGCATTGGGCAGCAAAGATAGGGGGCTGCCCAGAAGAAGCCAGGAAAGCAAAGACAAAATACAGATTTTTAAAAGATATTAACTCAGGAGTAGCAGAGGGAGATGTTTGTTAGCTGTGGGGAGGATTAGAAATGCCCAACAACTGAACTAGTCAAGGCATATCAAAATTAGCTATGTATGTCTTTCATTCACAAATCCAGAGGTCTCTGGTGAGTGGCTGGAAGAAGGACCTGCTGGGAGCATAGAGCAGATTAATTGTTCACCACTACAATTGATTCCCCACATACCAGAGTTTTATTTATTTATTTTTCCTTCTATTGAACATAGGCATTTTTCTTGCATAATATAATTTTTAGTATAGTTTCCTCATCCTCTGCTCCTCCCAGTTCCGTTCCATCTCTCCTCCCATCAGGATCTATTCCCTTTCTCTCTCTCACTAGACAACAAACAGACTTCTAGAGGATTAAAATGAAATATCATAAGATAAAACAAAAACTAACACATTGGAATTAAAACAAAACAAACCAAAACAAGCAAACAGAAGGAAAGGAACCCAAGAAAGGGAACGAGGAATGGAGACCAACTTGGTCATATCTTCAGGAATCCCATAAAAACACTAAACTGGAAGCTATAACATGTACTCCAAGGGCCTAGTGCAGATCAGTCCAGGCCCTGTGCATGCTGCCTCAGTCTCTGCGAGTTCACATGTGTGCCGATCATGTTGATTTAGAGGGCTCTATTTCCATCATGTTGTCCATTTCTCTGACTCTTATACTCTTTCTGCTCTTCCATGAGTTTCCCTGATCCTTGAGGAGAGGGTTTTGATGGAGACATCCTACTTAGGGATGAGTGTTCCAAAACTTCTCACTGAACATTTGCCTGGGTATCTGTTCCCATTTCCTGCTGGAAGAAGCTTCTCTGCTGATGGCTGAGCAAGGCATGGATCTGTGAATGTAGCAGAATGTAATTAGGAGTCATTTTGAGAACACACAAGGTATGCAGTCACTGATAAGGGGATATTAACCCAGAATCTCGGAATACCCTAGACACAATTCGCATATCAATAGATTTCTAAGAAGATGGAAGGAGAGACCCCTTGTCTTGGAAAGACTTGATGTAGGGGAACACCAGGACAGAGAAACGAGAGGGGGTTGAATGGAGAAAAGAGGGAGGGAAGGGGGCTTATGGGAGTTTCGGGGAGGGAGGAAATGGGAAAGGGGAAATGATTTGGAATGTAAATAAAAAAAAACTTAGAAAATAAAAAAAAAAAAGAAAATCCATTAAAGAAAATATGTTATGCTGGAAAAAAAAAACAAAACAAACAAACAAAAAAAGGAGTCATTTTGTTGCCCCTCACTCTTTTTTTTTTTAAAGAACTCTAGGTTCCTGGACTATCTAGTCTCAAAATCTTGGTCACCCAAGCAGTGTCAGGTATGGTTTTCATCTCCTTGAGTGGGCCTTGAGTCAAATCTGATGTTATTGCTTTCTCCCACAAATTTTGTTCCACCATTGCACTAGTATAACTTGCAGGCAGGATGCTATCAAAACTTTTGTGAATGGACTGGTATAATATTTCTCTTTCAGTAGCCTGAGAGGTTCTTTACCATACCAAAGACACTGGAACGTGGGATGATGGTTCTATGGAGGTGCACCAGCTTGACCTTCTCATGTTCAATGACTTGTGTGGCTGTGATGAGGTAGGTTTTACCACAGAGGTGTAGTGATGGTTCAATATATGAAAATCAGTAAGTGTAATCCACCATATAAACAAACTAAAAGGCAAAAGCCACATGATCATCTTATTGACAATTTGATTATGTGTCAAATAGATTCTCTTTTCTTGTCCAGTCTGTTTGGTGTTCTGTATGCTTTTTGTACCTTGATAGGTATCTCATATTTTTAGGTTATGAAAACTTTCTTTTATGATTTTGTTGAAAATAATTTTTGTGCCTTGATCTGGGCTTTTCTCCTCTCTCTATTCCTATTATTCTTAGATTTTTCTCTCTTCAGAGTATTCCAGATTTCCCGAATGTTTTGTGCCAGTATATTTACACTTAATTTTTTTGACCATAGCATCTATTTATCCTATTGTTTCTTCAGCGCCTGATGAAGTGTGTATATGTGTGTGGGGGGGGGGGCACTGTTCCACGTAAAATGTGTTCCTAGGTATTAGGAACTGACACTTATGGATGTGGATGGACTATGGCAGGAGGAGGGTACAGAGGAAATCCAAAGGAGGAAAGAAAGTAGGGTATTCCAACAGGATATGGTTAGTCCTGTGTGAGTAGAGTCAGTGACTGCAGGGAGGCTACAGCAGATGATCTGCTACAGAATATGACATAAGACTGGTATGTTGGTTTCTGGGGAGCTGAGGGAGAGGTGAAGATCTGTAGTTAGCCTAATCACTTCTATGACATGGATGACCTGTGGGCTCACAGGAATTCCTCCTGGAGTTGGCAGGTAGAACAAGGCAATGAGTTAAAGGAAGGAATGAAGGGCACAGCTTAACATTATATACTCCATTTTGCTTTCAGGCTCCATTTTATGATTAACTTGTCCTCTGAATGAACTCAGCTACTGGAAAAACCCCAACTTGTTCCAGGAGCCATGTCATACTGGTAACAATCACAATTCCCCTGAGAAAAAAGCCACTACACTCCTAGCAACAACCAATCAGTTCTTAAGGGGAAAGTACCTAATGTCTAAAGTAGATTGATTAAGCTAACAACTATTGTTCATATCAAACTGCTGTCATTACCAACCAACGGAAGTGTGTCAAACAAATGTCAACCAATCACATAGCTGCCAAGTCAGAAAGTCGCTCACTCTGATACCATGATAAATAGGCAAGGCCTGTACCAGCTGAGCACCTTCCACACCTTCCACTGTGCTGGAGAGGTTGGGGGGGGGGTCTGAGCTTGAGCTTGAATAAAGACTCTGCTTTTGCATTCATGTTGGACTCCTGATGGTCTCTGGTGGTCTGTAGGGACCTTGTGATCTGGAGGGGAAAATCTGTGCGATCCACAGGAGATAGAGCCAGAGGGGATAGGGAGGCCACAGCAGGTGATCTGCTACAGAGCTGGGGGTTGGACTTGGAAGAAGTGGTTGAGAGGTGAATATCTGCCATTGGTCTGCCTGCTTCCATGGTAGGACTGGCTTGCAGGTTCCTAGGGCATCTATACCAGAGTTTTAAAAGCCTTTCCTAAAGATGGGATTAGAGAAAATACCTATGTGGAATTAGATGGGCTTGGGTTCCACAGTTGTTATTCAAGACATGATTCAGGAACTCTTTGTGGTCCCAGCACTTCCTGCCTAGCTCAGTGTCATGAGGCTGGGGCTATAACTTTAGCAGTAAGTGGTACTAGAAATCTGAACTGTGTTTGTAAACTCACCTTGGTTGGGAAGGGTATACATGGATTGTTTTGGCCTGAGAAAGTAGCTTATGAAACTCTTGTCTCTCAGAATTGTACCTTTGGCTTCCTTGATCTTCCCATCCCTCTAAAAGGTTAAAATTCAATGTAAGGGAAAGTTTGGTCTTAGGAAAGAAGACTGAAGATCTTCTGTCATGTCATCTTTTGTCCTCATAGTAATTAGATTACTTCTGATCTATGATAGCCAGCACCAACTCAATTTTTGAATAACATATTATTAGATCTGTTGATAACTTCTTCCAGAAAATGTTTTCACAATGAATTTTGTTGCTTCTCATGTCATAAACATCATCATTGTCCTGATTTTAGCAAGACTAAACTTTTTATAAGCAGTTAGGCCTTACCGGAAACAACATCTCTGTATAGAAAGAAGTTTGGAAAAACATTAAAATTGAAGATTATCATGGGAAATTATACAGATAAAATGGTAGGCATAAAAATATTTCTAAGTTGATTGAAAGTGAAATTATAAACATTTTCTGATAAAATTGAAGATTTACATGGAAAATATCTCTGATAAAATTGAAGAAATATATAAAAATATGTTAAGATTGAGTATTTCATGGAAAAGTTTTACAGATAAAGTGGTAGGCATAAAAATATTCCTAAGTTTTTTGAAAGTGGAATTATAAACACTTTCTGATAAAATTGAAGATCTACAAGGAAAATATTCCTGAAAAAATTCAAGATTTTTTTTCAATTTTATCAGAGATATTTTCCATGTAAATCTTCAATTTTATCAGAAAATGTTTTTACTTCTACTTTCAATCAATTTAGGAATATTTTTATGCCTACCATCTTATCTGTATAATTTTTCATGAAATAGTTTTAACGTGTTTTTCTATATATTTCTTGAGTTTTATCAGAAATGTTTTCCTTGTAGATTTTCAGTTTTATCAGAAAATGTTTATAATTCCACTTTCAATCAACTTAGGAATATTTTTATGCTTACCATTTTATCTATATAATTTTTCCATGAAATAGTCAATCTTAACGTGTTTTTCTATATATTTCTTCAATTTTATCAGAGATATTTTCCATGTATATTTACACAATGGAATGCTACTCAGCAATTAAAAACAATGAATTCATGAAATTCTTAGGCAAATGGCGAACAGGGGGAGGGAACAGGGCTTATGGGACTTTCGGGGAGGGGGAACCGGGAAAGGGGAAATCATTTGGAATGTAAATAAAGAATATAGAAAATAATAATAATAATAATAATAATAATAATAATAATAATAATAATATAAATTTTATCAGAAAATGTTTATAATTCTACTTTCAATCAACTTAGGAATATTTTTATTCCTACCAATTTATCTGTATAAATTTCTTCAATTCCACCAAACTTGAAAAAAAAAAAAGAGAGAAGGTTGGGTACCTAAAAAAGACTGTTTTCAGTGGAAGTAGTTAATTGCTGAACATGTTTAAATATTAAGTATCTTGGTTGTCAATGAACATTTTTCATTTATAAGAAAGAGGTTATAATTTTAACTCTGATGAAAACAAATGGTCCTATTAATACAGGGTGGGGAGAGCATCCTCACTGTTGCTTGCATTCCTCAACTACAGTCCCCCCTCCCCCCCCCCCCCGCCCCCCCCCCCCCCCCCCCCCCCCCCGCCCCCCCCGCTCCCATACAGCCTTTTCTTTTGCAGACAAGCTGTGACAAGGTCAGGGGTACTGTGAGCTGAGGACTCTGCTGGAATTCTCAGCTCTTGCCATTCAGGGGGTTAGCTGGAAGCAAGCCATGGCCTTGAGCACTGTCACTCAACAGTGGTTCAAGTATTGGGCATAAAACTCCAGGTGAGATAGGAATGCAGAGAGATGCTAGCACTTTCACTAGTTCCTCTAGACCCTGACATTATAGCTTTTATTTCTTCACGTGTTTACAGAATTATGGATTATTTGCTTTGTGTGTGTGTGAAAACTTCAATCTTTGTTCACGTTACAATAATCCTTCTACTTCGATTTTCACTGCTCCTAGGTGAGCAAGCAGAAGCATCCTTATTTCTCTATTTGGCATTAGTTTTGGGACTTGTATTTACTGCCTAGAATCTTCGCAAAGATAATATTTTGTCTCAGTAACAAACACTACCTTCAATTTTTACTTACAAGGCCTCATAGTAACCAGGTGGAACATACATCAATAGCTTACTGAAAAAGGAATATTTTTTGAACTGTGTCCTAAGCCATTCATTTGCAGTGTTATTAAACTGGAGAAAAGGTTTAGTGAAAACCCAGCTTTCTGCAGTGGAATTAACTAAATCAAAATGGGACTTGTTTTTGGTCAACTTTACAGAAAGTCATTCTGCTTTCCAAGAACTAAAATAGAGCTTCCTGTCTTAACTGCTTGAAATGGCTTATTATCATCTGTTTTGGATGTTAAAGGATTTGATTTAATTTCAGCAGTAAGGTTCCTCTTCTTCATTTGGCAGGTGCTAATTATTTAAACACTACTCATTTTAATTTGTTTCCCATCATTCTTTAGAGTTATTTGCTTAACAGGTTTCATTGTGTACATTTCTTGAAAGAAAAACAGAATGGAAAAGAAAAGAAAAGACAAAGAAAGTGAGAAGAAAAGAAGTTGGCCCCCTCAGATGGCACCCAGAAACCTATTGATAGGTGGTATTGTGGGGTGAGGTTGCATTTCATGCATTATGATCTTCATTATCTCGGCTGATGGAATATAATATACAATATATCATTTTTATCTTCTTCATAATAAAAAAGTTGCTCTAGGCGCAAAGCCTTGGGTTCCTGCATGCTAATGACTGGCTGCCTGGAAAAACTTTGCATTTCCTGATCTGTCAATTAGAAATGAGCTCCAGACATCCCGAGTAATTGAAAATATAGGAGGGACATTTCTCCCAAGGAAACTACTTTCTTACATTCTGGGCATCATTTTCTTTGTCAATTCTTGCAGCTTTGTTCCCCGTAGCTAAACCAGCTTCAGTTCCTTGATGACTCTTGTTATAAACAGCCCTGGGCTCTCAGTTCCCCTCACGCAGATGCTCGTCAGAGATGCTGTCTGTGCTGAGATGGGATGGCCCTGTGTGTGCTCACATGGAAAATCAGCTTTGCACTGGTTAGGCATACTGGTGTCACTTAAGTCAGGCTCTAGCCCAAGTTCTTAATGCAAAACTCTTCCAAGAAGTCTAACATCCTAATTTGAAAAGCAGAAAGTAGGGAGTGTGAGCTTTTATAGGACCCCTGGGAAAAAGAGAAACTGACAACAGGCCTTTCTCTTTCTTTCTTTTAGTTGTATATAGCCAAGTAATTTCATCTCAGTGCAAAATGGAAAAGGTAGGTGCTTGTTTAGATTGAGGCTGTTCAGTAATGATTTTAACACTCACTGGAATCCCTTAGTCAAAGTAACCCAAGGACAAAGCCTGCAATGAGCATTTATCCTCCCAATTAAAATTTCAGTACAAATGAAAATGTAACCTGATACCCATCTTCTACCATTTTCAATCTTTGTTTCATTTTTTTTTACCTTTCTGATTGGTGGCCTCGCTCAGCATCTTCTCAGAGAAACTACTCTTGTTTTGGCAACAGAACAAATGCCTGTTGGTTCTCTTGCCTGTAACTCCAGTTTATCCATCTCACTCCCATTTCAAATTCAGAGATTAAGTTTCTGAATAGAAACACTCCATTCTGCCCTCTCCCTCCCCAGACCACTTAGAATAGGGCATCATTAAGAGTTTTTGCAAATGAGATGTTAAGAAACAGAGGTTTGACTTTTCAGCACAACTTAACTTGTCTATGCTGTTATTCAATGTGCTGTTTCTTACTTCTTGAGAGGTTCCTCTTGCTTTCTTGATATAGGGTTGCCTATGGGTGATGTGATGACAAAGGTATGTGACAGGAATCATACATTTTCTGGGAAAAGCAGAGTAGCTTTGCTTGCCATACCTTTCTATGTGGCTGTGGTAAACCTTTGAACATAAAGTGTTCAGTAATCGTCACAAGAGTTGTTGATAGGGTTCATGAAGATGAGCAGAAAGAAGAGAATCAAAGTCTTTTTGAAACCCTTTAATTTCCCTTCTTTTACCCTTTCATTTTACTCAACAAATGTCAACAGAAGTCATCCTCTGTAATTCATCGGGCAATCCTTCCTGAAATGAGATAGCTCAAAATCTAGTGACTCAGACAAACTTTTTGTGGCTAAATTTTTGACTATGCCACATGAGATGTAAAGGCAGTTTTCTAGAAACATTTACATCTTTGTAGACAAAAATACAGCAATTTAGTCTCTAGTGTGGCTAGAAAGGCTTCCTAGAGGAGGTGTTATTTGACTTATGTAGTGAAATAACAGTACATGTTCATGGTATACAAATGGTGATGGGTTGGGATGATGGATGTTGTCCTTATTCTAGATATTTTAGGGGGAGAAGATAGGACTGATAAAAATGGAAAAGAGGGTCCAGGGTTTGGAATAATGCCAAGATATGCTCAAATCCTACAAAGTCATGTAAGGCTTAACCATTTTTCCTAAAGCCATGTGTGGTCCTCTAGAAAAACTGAAGCAGGAAAGAGTTAGCATTAGAATTGACTATTAGGAAATGACTCAAATTATGGAATGGGGAATATGTTCAAAGAGAGAGAAGAGAAGAATGGGACTAGGGAACTCTAAAGAGACTTAAACCAGGTGAAGAGATCATTCTATCAAATCTAAGACAGAATGGTCTCCATTTGTTACGGAGGAACATTTCCTAGGAGAGGCTTAAGATCTACACTGATCTGTGGGGAAGGAATGACAGTGGAAGTTCCATCTAATGCTGATAAGTATCCAAGATTTTGCAAGGCTAACAAGCCCGTCTGTTCTAGATATACATACAAATACTGACAGAATTTATGAGTTTTGTGGTAGATTCATGGGTAGGTTATTACATTAAAAAAGCCACCACCCAAATGATTTCTACCAGTTCTACATATCCAGTGGGGTCAGGATGAATAAATGGGGGTTGGTGACAGCGCAGGAGAATACCACAATGTTTGTTGGTTATATGTTCCCGTTGGGGGGAGAGAGAGAGAGAAAGAGAGAGAGAGAGAGAGAGAGAGAGAGAGAGAGAGAGAGAGAGAGAGAGAGAGAGAGAGAGAGAGAGAGAGAGAGAGAGAAGAGGCTTCATTTTCTATCAGGATAATTCCTCTCTAGATGTATTTAGGGAGATGATCCAGTGTTCCTCGGGTGGTCCACTTCTAAGTCTGTCTGAAGTAGTATCTTCTATTTTTTTCTGTTTAAATAAGCCTTTCATTTATCAGGTACACTGTGGGGATATGAAAAATATATAAATATTATTTTCAAATATAAAAATAGAGGAGGCATTAAAGTGAAATAACTGAAATTTACAAAACAACAACAACAACAACCCCAAAACATCTGCCTGAAGGGTGGTGGAAAAACTTGAAAGTGGGTTAGATGAAAAAGAAGGTCAGGGAGCCTCATTCATGAGCAAGGTTTTAAACTTGATGGAGCTAGATAAGAAGAGGAGTGTCTTTACTTACTGTTAATTTTGGTGATGGTGGTGGGATTTGGGTCCAGAGTGAGTCACACGTTAAAGTAATCTTATTTGCATAAGATTAACTACCTGAAGATATTTTTCATTTCTCTAAGTGCCCACCTTTTCTAACTCATATAAGAAATTAGAAGCAAAAGGAGTCAAAGTTCCACATGTAGTATAGACACCTTTCTCTTAATAGGCTGCCTTGGGATCTCCTTGCAAAGGAAGAGCCAAGTGATGTCCGTGCAACTCTTTTGGTACCTGGCCTTCAAAGAGAACTTGAACTTGCCTAGTGTAGAACTCCTAAAACATCTTCCATTTCCCAAACTGCCACAGTTTCATCTTAGCTCCTACAAGGCAGATCTGGCATGCTCTAAAGATGTGAGAAATCAAACAACAGAGTAGGACTTCCACAGACAGTGCTCACATTGATGAAGTAGGTACTTCAATGTGTGGTAGAAAGAGCTCTGGATTACAGGTTAGAAGATCACAGGACAGTGTAGCTTCATAGTTGACTAGGTAAGGAGTCCAAGACACGGTTAACCTTCTCATGATCTTCATTCTTCTTTAATATGAGACAAAATCTCTACTGTATGCATGTGTGTGCATGCATGTGTGCACCTGTGTTTTAGTTATGTCTTATTTTTTTCTGAGACTGTACTATGATTATATTATTTTCTCTTCCCTTTGCTCCCTTCCTATCCTCCCAGTTACTTCTCCTTAATCTTTTTCAAATTCATAGCCTCCCTTTTCCATTAATTGTTGTTACATACATATGTGTATGTATGTATATATGTATGCATATATGTGCATGTATGTACATATATATTATATGTATATGTGCATGTATATGTACTACATATATAACAACAATACATATTTCTGTTTAAATAAGCCTTTTATTTATCAGGTACACTGTATTCCTAAATACATAAGTACAACCTACTCAGTCTGTATATTATTATCTATATGTATGTTTTCAGTACGGGCCAGTTGGCAACAGATGACCAATTGGTGTGCTCTTCTCTGAGGAAGATGATTTCTAAGGTTCCCAGAATTCTTCAGTTGCTTGTAGTTCTTGGTATAATGTTGATGCTTTCTGTGCTCCACTCCCAACATTTGCATATCTATTATTGTTGTCCTTGTCATATTGCTGAGATTTTATCCTGATGGGGTATAAGGGAGCAAGAGAATGGGGAACAGTAAGGAAGAGGGCAAAATAGTAGTAAGGGCATCTGAGAAAGTATTAAGGGGTCATAGTATTACCCTTCTACCTAAAATACCTATAATATAAAATACCTATAATATACCCTTCTACCTAAAATACCTATAAAATACCTATAATGTAATATAATATACAGTGGAGTTGGTATATAAATATATGTATATCATTTAAAGAAAAAAGTTTCTATCTGGGTTTCTCCAAGAGCCAAGGGCCTTTTAACAATAACTTCCAACATTAGGCATCAGAAATCTCTCTTTTGAGTTTTTGGTCAGGGTTGACCAAGAGACTACCTAAACCTTACAGGATATTGCTGTTGTCCTTGCTTGCTTCCAGAAGAGGAAGTTAAGTCCCTATTGTTGGAGACTCCATTCACTTCAGACACACAGCCCAGAGGCTCCTGGACTGGAAGTGACCTGAAAGTCCCTGTCTAAGGACTAGTTTTCATGGTACCAGAAGGTGTAATGCCAGCTTTCAGTGGAGGGAAGCAATCAATAGTCCTACCTAGTAATGATATCGACGAACCATAATAATGACCAGTTTGCCACAATAACCATAAGAGTACAGTAGAGACATCCATACTTTGGCAGTAACCAACAACTCCCCAAGACCTGTTCAACGAGAGGGAAATCATGCCTGGTATTGGTAACATAGCCAGTGCTAGTGAAGTCATGGACAAGAACCTACAACTTCCACTCTGCTAATAGAACATAGTCTTTAACTACATTCTTAATATTCATCCTTATGCCCACAGAAAAATTTGGTCCTCATGCCTCTTCAAGGAAACTTCTCTTTATAACAGATAGTAGTACAACAGAGACCATTCTGTAATGACAGAAAACAGCACTCAACCAAAATGAAGAGTCAGGGAGTCCAGTCCCAGCGGATACATCTACAACATAACTCCCACACTCCAGTATCAAAGATAATTGGGGAAGAGGTGTTGGAAAGGTAGTAAGAGGATCCAGGTGTTTGCTATGAGACTGTGTCTCCTAAGAATGTCAGATACTGCACCCATAAAATACCATTGACATGTCTGTAGTATTTTGATGATTGGCTTACACATGCTAAAGAGCCAACACATGTACATGGGAATTTCTGGGACTATACTTGCCACTGCATTGAAATCTGAATTCTTTAACTTTCCATGAAGGTGTTCAATATATATCAGGTTGAGGCTGACTTTTCCCTTTTTTATGCATGTAAGAGGAACATTAGATTTGACTTTTTAGAAACTGATAAAATAGATAAATATTTGGTGTGAGGGTAGATAATATTCCTTGCATCTGCCCTCTTCTACTGTATATAGAAAATTTAAAAATTAAAATGCAATTAATTTAGAAAATTAAATACTTGTTCTTAACTAATATGAGGCAAATAGAAAATAGTGTGCATAAATAAAAGTTTCTTATCATTTATCCTACTAAGTTTAAAACACAAGGAACTTTGTTGAGAGAAATGGTTTTCTTCTTCTGTGATTTCCTGGATCAGATTGACTTTTAAGTGGGAGCTTTCTTTTTCTTTGGCATTTATGGTATTTAAATACCATTTTATCACCCGTGGTGTCAAATGACTGTATATTATCCAATGTGCAAAGGGCTCTCTGTCTAGATTGTTATTAAAATGTCAATTACGATTGCATCAGTTGGAAAGTTGGATATTTAATCTGAGAAAATAAACTAAGTATGTACCCCCTCCTGTGTTACACGGTTTTGGGTTCTGACTTCCTTTCTGATATATAACCACTGGCTGCTTAATACATGAGACTCTACTTGATTCTAATGTAATAAATCAAATCCTTGTTACAATTTGTCTTCAGAAATTTCATGCTTTCCCTCTTTACTCAGTTTAAAACATTATAACCTACCTTTTATCTTTATTTTTTTATATACTAATTGCATATGCTAGTGTTGGGTGAGTTTACACTTCTGACATTGCTCAATGTCCTGAATCCAGGTCTTTTGTTTCAGATCCGAGCACAGGGCATGTTGGCTTTCCAGGTATAAGAGATGATTACTAAGACAGCTGTATTCTGGTGTCTGGAGATCCCAAGAAGAGGGGGAAGTCAGGGAGAGTAGAAAATATGCTTCTCAGAGAAAGACAGAAGCACAGAAGATTTGGGTTGCAAAGAATCGAAGTAATCAATGAACCTGGAGTGACAGAGAAATGAATCTGCGTCACCAGCAGAGTTGACATTGGACAAAGACTTTGTTCCAAGGTGAACTTTGATCACGGCTACTTCCCAGGTTGTTGTTCTTCTACTTGAGTCTACAGAAAGAGCTCAAATGAGAGGAGACCCATGAGGCTGGAGAAGCAGTGACTTAGGGAGGAGGTGTTAATGGAATTTAGGTCGGATTTCATTCCATGGAAAAGAGATCAGCCGATGTTATGAACTACTAAATACAACTAGATTGCTTAAGAACTAGTGAAGATTTACAAACTCCTTGGGTTATTTCCTTTGAGTCATAGTCGATTTTTACATAGTTCTTGCAGTGCTTGGCACGAAGGGTTGAACGATGGCTCAGATAGGTGCTTATGAACGTTTTCATTTCGCACCTGTTGAACGTTTGTAAATGGGAGCTCTTTTCCTTGTACAAGAAAGTATTTTTTTTCAAATAATTTAGATATTGTTCTGCCTTAAGTATTATAAACAAATTCCTTGTGCATAGGACTTAAAATAGCAGCTTGGCTAGTGACTGGGGTTGTAAGAATAATCACAGGAGCTCTGAACACCTGGAATCCTCATCAAATCTTCGAAAACACTGGCACCATTGTCCAGTGGTGGTGTGAGCTAATTGAAGTGTTACTGTGCAATAACCTTTTATTTGGATCTAATAAAATCATAACCCCAATGGAAAGTATGGTGTTTACCCACTGGACTCTCACATATACTAAGTCATTTCTGTGTTAGAGGGAGGAAAATAAAAGTTGTCTTCTACTACTAACAGAAAAAAGTTATTTGTACTTTTTTTTTTTTTGGAAAGTTATGCTGTGTGCATGCGTGCATATATGTGTGTTTGTGTTCACATCTGTGTTGGCAGAGGTAGAGGTATATACATACTCAGTCCTAAAATGAAAAAAAAATCAAGTTTGGGGGGCCGAGAATCCAGAACACAGTGCACATAATAGGCAGGAGGAGGTGGGGCAGTTGGCTCTCCCTAAATGCCTAGTGCCATACCGTATCCTTTTCAATGTCTCAGGATGGACGGATTTTAAAAATGTCTTCTTCTGAGGACATTCCTCAAAAGGAGACACCTGCTGACAAGCAAAATTCATACTTCAAAAAAAAAAATTCTTCTTAGGCAACGAAGATGGATTGAAAGAACACTGTTTACAATATTGGTTTGGAAAGATTCCCACCTGTTGTCAAAGCTTTAATTGTAGTAAGTGACGGTGATTTTGAGGTAAGGCAGGTCTCCGTTCCTTGCTAGAGATGTCATGAATACTTGGCAGGTTCTCTTCGGCTCTAATGTCCAGTTATGCCTCTCATGCTGTTTCCATATGTGTTTTTTTTCCCATCATTTGCATTTTTCCTGTAGTTTTACATTGTAAGAAGCTCACAGTTTTCGTGGAGGGGAAGCCCTCTCTTACGTGCCTTGCTTTGTCTGAGCACAATGACTTGGTGATGCTTCAAAAATATGTCTTTTGATTTGATTTGTTACTGAATAACTTCAGTAGAGTTAAAGAAGTAATTTTGCTCCCTTCCCTAGCAATAAACAGCCATTAGTTTGTTATTTTAAGGTTGCCTAAGGCCAGGTTTTCAGAATAAAAGCGAGTGTGAGCCATCTATCAAGAAAACAGAATTATTTAACACAATAAACATTTTAGTGTACATTTGGCCTAGAGGAAATTTTTTTGGTCTATCTGTATGGCCCAGATTCTTCAAATAACGACTTATTCCTTGTGTTTATGTTCCTGGTTATCAGGGAAATCTAAGTCTAATCTAAAAAGGCAGAAAATGCACTCTAAATATGGTCTAATGGTGAGTGAAATGCAGGGATAATTCGAGAGTGGCTCTTAGAAAAATGTCAATAAACATTCCAACATGCGACCCAGGGCTCCAGGGACTTAGATCTTGGGGTGGAGGCTTGTACTTAGCTCTGCAAGTGATTAAGATTACAGGTTGCTGGAAACATCCCCCCGCCTGTGTGCAGAAATATCTCAGCTTGCAAGGCCTGTGACAGCCCAGAGAGGAGGTGCAACATGGAGTGTGCCTCCTGACCCCACCCCGGGAAGCTTCAAGAGTTCCTAATCAGTTGATTTCATGTTTTTAGGCTAATTCCATTTCCTATTCTGAAGACTGAAAGAAAAACATCGTGGCGAAACAAGGGGCGGGAGGGGGGGCGGGGGGAAGAGCTTCGAATTCTTGCTTTTATCTTCCAGAATGCGATTATTAATGGCTATTTTAGAAACACTTTTTAAATTTGAAGGTATTCCGCCCCCCCCCCCGCTCTCTTCTATTTTTATTCATAAATCCCGAAGCTGCACCCAGCCTGCCTTCTTCTCTCCTTTCTTCCAGATCCTCCCCTCTTGCTGTTTCAGACCCTTAGGCAAGTCTTTCATCCTTTCTGCATGCCACAGTGGAGGAGCTGGTGAGCCCTGTAGCTTTGTGTGCCCCATGTCAGAGGAAGAAATCCAGACTTCTTAATGCAGGGGCACCTATTGATCAATCCTGCTCACTCTTTTTGTAGCCATCAGCCATCCCCCCCAAATCTCTTGGCACCTTTTGCCTTGAAACCAGAGCCCAAGGAGGTCTGACAGCCTCTCTTACTTTGCCAAGCACCACTCAGCTTCAGCTGAAGTCATGTTTACATATATGATCTTTCCATGCCATTTAAAATATGTAATGGATACTGTGAAAACAATAGGCATATTCAAGCTCCAACACTGTGCACAAATGAGAGAAATATTCCAATACTCATATCAGGGCCTAATAGGTATAATTTTGCTCATGATCAAGTAATGTGCAGCAGCTTTCCCCAGACTGCTGGCTCAAACAAAGAAGTGGTTGTCAACCTTTTCAGAATCAGATGTTAATGATATTTCATGTCTTTGTTGAGTCTGTGGAAAGCAGCTACTGCACCTAGAAGGGAAATGACTTCCATACCAACAGCCCTCAGCCATAATCATTTGGACTGGGAAACCTGGACCCAGTCCATATTTACATTTCAGAAAGAGGTGTGAAGAAGGATTCCGAGACAGCATCGACTGAGCTGCCTCCCATTTCCCTCACCCCATGTTCAGTCTTATCAATGCTGCAAGAAGACTTTATTATTTCTAACATATAGACGGGGAAAATGTAGCATAAACAAAGGCCTGGTGTGTTTTGGCAAAGCGGGGATGTGTTTTCTGTGTTTTGTGTATTTTTGGAAAGCTCTGAAATCCTGAAGTCATACATCTTCCAGGACTGGAGGAAGGTTTCCTCAGGCATCACGGGCACCCAGCTGTTCTGAGAGCTCTTAACTTTGCTGCATCTTGAGCAAGATGCTGTGCGCCCTTCTTTTTTTTTTTTTTTTTTTCTGGAGTCTTTTGTGAAGCATTCAGCCCTGGAAGCCTTTGCGTTCCTTTATGTACTCTTCATTTGTTCTCTACTATGGCGCTTTCATGCACACAGCGTTATTTTTCATTGTCTTAAGGATAGCTTTTATTTTCTACGGCACGTCCCCACACAAAGTAGGACCCCTTGGGATTGGCTTCCAGCTGCTGAGATTTGATGGCTCTCCTGAACTGCCTTGTTAGAACTGCAATCTTGCGTCTTTAGACATTATAAGATGCTAAGATTATGGTAGAAACAGCTCTTTGGGGCAGAGTCATATATGTCATGGCAGAGCACAGGCTCCACTAAAAACTTATAACCTAGAAAATGTACATATTTTTTTCTCCCATGCCAATTTTGCAATCTCATTTTAACCCGACAAGAGCAAAACATCTTTGAACACAGGTATTCTGGCAGTTGTGCGAAGTAAAGTCAGGAGGTATTTCCAGTCATACGTGTCCATTGATGATGACCACATCAGTCCATCTCTGTCATCGTGCAAATTTTATCATATAATTTATTCAATCATATGAAATCATGAATACCAGATATGATTTATTCAATCACAAGAAACAAGTCAATATGGAGCCTTCTGTGTTCATAGATTTACTCATCTCTGAGCTCTACCTAAGTTCTAAAGGACGTTATAGACAGGATTGTCATTGTATCCTGTGTTGAGTAAGATATTTCCCAGATTTGGTCAATTAACAAGACTTTGGTCCAAACAATTCAATCAACTTAGTGACTTAGAAGTCTGTTTGTTATTGTCACAGCCTAGTGTTCTGCTCCTAAAAGTACTGCTTATGGATAAGCAGGCAGCTCCTGAAGGCTTCTGGAAATGCAGAAACTTGGTCCCAAATAATACATCATGAATCAAGTGCCTGTGTTCGTGATCTCCCAGTATGTTTGAACAGCAAGGCCCAAGGGCTTTCCTGGTGGACCCTAAATTGTGTAGGTAATTTTCATGTTAGAAAGCATTGGAAATATTTATACATTTTTTTCATGGTCAGGAGAAATTTATATAATGTAGCAATATCCTGGCAGTTATAACTTATTTCTCTCTACTCCTTATTTCTGAGGAGTACGCTTTGGGGAAAGTCTGACACATCATCATCACCATCACTGTAACCATCATCATCATCATCATCATGATTTATTTCTTGCAATATAGATCAAGTTGATCTGGAACTCACTATGGAGTTCAGGCTGACCTCAAATTTACAATCTTACTTGCTGGCCTACTCATTGCTCTTATTAAAAGCATGTACCACCACATGTAGCTTTATAATTTATGAAGCGAACACAAAGAGAATTATTAGGAAGATTGTACAAACATGTTGCATTGTGCCTCTGCATTTAACTTAAGGAGAATACATGAAGAGAATACATAAGTATCACTGCAAATTAATTAATAAAAAGTAGTTATTGTCAGTACTTATATAACCATATTCCCAGAACTCTTTATATTTATGATCCTTTGAATATTTGTAGATACTAGGGGTAGCTTATTGTTATTAGGCCAGATGAGTAAAACTGAGGAATAGAGGTGTAGTCCCTTGATCCTGTCTGCAAGACTAAAAATAGAGGAGCTGGGAGTCTTTTCAATGCCTCTCTATGGCTATTAAGTGATGACTTTGAGGTTGGATAAGCTTTTAGAGATCTGTACACTTCTTGTTCTTCATGTGAGTGCTAGAAATGAGTGCTAGAAAACCATGAGCCATGCTCACCCTACAGATAAATTAGTGTCAATACCAATATATTGGTAATGGAGTTTCACATTTAGACCTGTATCTTCCGTGAGGAATAGGCAGGCTTGGATGGATGTCATAGCAGTGATAGTGCCATTTCATCATGTTATTTCAAAGAAACATGCTGCTAAAGTTTAGTGGTAATGCCCATAAATTAGATGTTCCTTGTATGGTAGAATTCCTATTTTATGCTTGTATGACCATGCATATAGTGTGTATGTACTTGTTTGTGTTGGTATTTCCACATGCATTACAGGTGCTCATGCATATAGATATGTGATTTCTTTCTAAGCCTCATCTCAGCCTTGACTGTTTGTTAATGGCTCATTGCACTAGTTACTCTAATCTATGCTGTTTATTGACAACTCAGTTGCACACCAAGACTAGAGACATAGACATAGAGTCTGAGAACTCCTCATTGAGTGTCAGGAGGGTTGAGCAGCGATGGAGAACATGAGACCCAAGATAAACATGCAGGATAAGGACTAGACTTGGTGGAGCACAGAGGTGTTGATGTAGGTTGGTATAAGTAAGGGTATAGCTCAATGTTTAGATCATTGTCTGTTTCTATAACACAGGTGGAACATCCTCCATCTGAAGATTAGAAACCCCCAAATGTGGTGAAACCAGAAACATTTTAGGCACTAACATGATACTGCATGTGAGAAATGCCACACTTGGCTTCATGTGACAGACTGCTATCAATCAAAGTGCAGGTGAGTTAACAGGAGCACATCAAACGATTCTCTCAGTGTGAATGGAGTGTTCCCGACAAGTGACTTTTGACCCTAGACATGGAGCTATAGTGATAATATCCTATTTTATATGTGCCAAAAGTAAAATCTCTATTCTTCAAACATCTCTGGTCCCAATGAGTGGATAATTCAGTCACTATTATCTTTGTATAGAAATGTTCTTTGTGAATGATTTTGTGTATTCACAAAGACAAGTGTATATGTTCCAGATGAAAGGCAATGAATAGGTATAAAGCATCACTCTAATTAGTCCACGTTTTTAAGATTAAATACAAAACACTTTCACTGATTGAATAAGCTTTTATTAGTTCAAAATGGATATGGTTAAAATGTTTCCTCTGTTTTTTGGGGAGAGTTGCCAAAGGATTGGTCCATATACTCTCAGCAAACCACAGTTAACATAGGACTCTATATATTCTTTCTCCCACTGCTGTCTGCTGAGCATTTTGGTGAGTCGTCTTGGTTGCTGTTGTCTAGGAGATGTGAACACCAGCTTCCACATGCAGATTGAGAGAACTGTCAGTCTGCTTCACTCCAAAACTCTCTGGCTAGTAAGAAAAGGAATTTTCAAAAGAAGAAGAGAGCTTTTCCTTCTTATATTTTGAGATGCCTGCAGATTTGCATACTTATAAGGGATTAGAGAAAGAGATTTAGCCAAATGGTTTCCATTATCTCTATGGTTTCCTTTAGCAGCATTCCCTGCAGACTTCTTGTCCTCCCTTGACCCTTTCCTTTAAGGGTACCTCCTTTTCTTGGCCTTTGGTGGCACAAGTACAGGTATAACCACATGTTTTTCTGTGGTGTTGGGACAATGTCAAAGTTTTCTGTTTTTCTAGGATGTTCCTTTCCTTCCTGGTCCTTTGCCTGAGAGAATAAGCTTTCTTAGGCTTTTTCCTGTTGTCTGCTCTCATTTATGCTATTGCTTTAGCTTCCATTCTATAATACATCAGGCACAAAGGAAGTAACTCATTACCACGCTAAAGTCTTAGACAACCTACCTTCCTTTTCTACCTCCCAATGCCTTTTTGTGTTTTCTTTCTTCTTCTTTTTTTTTTTTCCCAAGAGAAGGTTTCTTGGTATAGCTTTGGCTATCCTGGAACTCTTTTTGAAGACTAGTTTGGCCTTTAATTCACAGAGATTCACCGTCCTCTGCTTCCTGAGTGCTGGGATTAAAGGTGTGTGCCACCATGCCTAGTATGTGTTGATTTTTATCTGTAATATTCATGGCTGTCACTTGTAGCGATGAGATAATTGGAAATCTGCCTATTTATCTTTTTGGAAGCAATGGTTTTCCCTTTTAGATGCTAACAATTGTTAAGAAGACATAAAATTCAGTCAGTTGTGCATTCAGTCAGTTGACTCTTGATGAACATTTCATTGGTCAATTCAAATTTTTGGAGTTGATTTTGAGCTATAATATTAATAGATACAAGCAACTAGTATGGGAGACTGTTTAGAAGAATTTGTAAAAGTAAAGGAGTTGTTCATGATACTCTTTGGAACATTTTGGAGTGACCATATACAAGTGCAAATAATAATAATAATGTTTATAGCAATTATGGTTGCTTTCTTAAGTACCATATGCTATAGATTCATATGAATAGAGTAGATATTTCATGGCAAACAGTAATGATAGCACATAGTTTGACAGTTTTAACAGGGGCTAATTAAGACAAGCCATAGACTGTTAGGCAGATCTCTGTGCTAAGAGGAATTTTTGTACTTAATGAATGCTGAGTTACGAGCAAAATGAATTATTGAGGTTTCCTTTTGGGAGCAATCAACAATTTTCAATTATTGACCTTTCATTTTCAAAGGCCATTGCTACTCCACGGCCTGTCTATAATAATGATACATAATCTTGAATGTCTACCCAGCATCAGGGATCCCATTGTTTCTTAAATAATGTCAAGCTAGAGGTTACAGAAGAGTGAACCACTGACTTCATTTATACCGTGGAAGGTTTTTGAAGTAATATTTAATCCAGTAGATTTTACATAGTATTAAAAGTTTCTATTTTATTGTGTAAAAAATAAGAGCATAGTAGTAACTAACCTACATTTCCTTGGCCGTGGGCAGGTTGAGTTTAGGTCTGGCTAAAACCAATTAGCCTTATACAATTATGCTTACAGGTCTATTCTGAATAACATTTTACAAAATGCCTTTGAAGTAGATGTATTCTTGTCAACAGAGTAGTATAAGAAACAAATATGCTAAAAGAAGTCCAGAATTGTATCTAAAACTGTTTTCTTTTCTTTTCTTTTTCTTTCTTTCTTTCTTTCTTTATTTATTTTTTTTGGTTTTTTCAAGACAGGGTTTCTCTCTGTAGACCAGGCTGGCCTCGAACTCAGAAATCCACCTGCCTCTGCCTCCCAAGTGCTGGGATTAAAGGCGTGCGCCACCACTGCCCGGTCTAAAACTGTTTTCTTATTAAACAGAGTTATAATTTATTATGTCTCAGAACTTATAAGGTTAAGAAGTCAAACTTGGAGTCAAATTATTGTATGCCTAGTAGATAGACTAAATATTTTAATGTAGTCTTATCATTCAATACATATTCAGGCACACAGTAGTTTAAAATGTGTATAACCTGAGATGTACTTCTTTAGGTGAAGCTCTAGGTTAGACTTGTTTTATAGAAAAATTAATATTTGTTTGCCAATTTATAGCATGGCAAGTAGCATGCTAAATTCTTAACAAATACACCTCATCATTTTCTGCCAAGTAACCCAACTTTCAAACTAGGGAAGAAGTTAAGATGAAAATGAAGACTTTGTGCAAAAATAATTTATACAGAAACCTAAAAAAGCTGGTGTTCACAAAGGTCTGTCTATAATGAAAACTGTATACTTTCCTTTAAACCATGTTTTCTCTATTCATTTCAGTTTCTACCTCTACTTTAATAGGTTTATAATTCATCAATTTTTTTTTGGTGCTACTCTCAAACTACTGTTTCCCATGACCCATCTTTTGTGAATCAAGTTTGCTTCTCTGAAAAGGGCAGCTTCCATGGAAGTTGAAGCTCTCTTTTGACAGACCTTGCATTCCTATTTTTTTCTACTGTTGTCCTCCCCAAAGATCCCTTACATTTCATTCCTTCGAATCCTGTGAGTCTGAAACTCATGTTCTCTCTGTCATCACTCGGATGTCTTGGGAAAGAATTTCATTCCATATGCTTTTAAGCGCTCAAAGAACCCAGGCATAACAACTTGGGATTTGTCAGTACCCATTTGGCCTCTGCTCCATCAAACACAGTAGCTTGCCTCCAGGAGAGATCAGACCTGACTCCTTGAAGATTCTCTTTCCTTTACTATAAATATGGTTAATTGGAAAATGATGTTTTTAGGTAAGAGATCCTGCTTCACTTGGATAGCAACCAAGCCAACCATATGGGAAGGGAAATGATCTCGTGGCTGACAAAATAAGAAATATGGTCCTTAAGCCCCTTTGGATGACTTTCTATGGACTATGAAGGTTTGTCTTTTTGAGCTTCAGTTTATAACTCTTACAATGGGAATATCCTTGGCTTTCTGATAAGATTTGAGAGAATAGTGAATATGCACATTGTAACCAAATCCTTCTCCACAGAGGAGTTATGGAATATTGTTCTTTTCTGACCACTAAGGAATGTTATGGGCTAACATGACATGCACCACAGGGTAAGGGATTTCAACTCCTCTCATTTCACCACTCATCCATTTGTGAAAATACATGCTAAGTATTTTAAGGTTTTGAGTGATGGCTTTGCTGTAAAACGAATTGTCTGATAATATCAATGGAAGCTTTTGTCTGTATTTGCCTAAGGTTTTATTTTCTAAGGTTCGACATATATCCATTGTCTCATTTCAAAGCTAAATACTGCTCAGCATTTGACAGAGTTTGAATGTTGATGACAGCTAAATAAGGAATAGTATTGTCACATATTTTTTGGCATCCCTTCTTCAGAAAATCTACAATAAATAAATATATTAAGAATATTAGGTATGGATGTGAGCACACACAGAACTTTCCTAATACTATGGGTAATGGCAAACAAGGTGATAAGTTCAGCTGTAAGTAGGCATCACATACTGCCAAGAACGCTTCACTCCAAGGATCAAAAAGGGGAAAAAAAGCCTCAATATTTCATAAGACGGGAAACAACACTTGACTGAATTTTCTACACAACGTACCTTCCACTCTGAAGACTATTACATGTGTACATAAATCAAGGTTAATGAGTTAACATACTTATCACTTTCTGGTAAGTACAGGAATCTCATGGGACTTTCGCTGTTACTTGGATGTTAAAATTTTGTAGGTGCTTCAAAGTGGCAACGCCAGTGGATTCACTTGGATTGTTTTTCTAAAATTATTGAACTTCAAAAAGTGTCAGAGATTTCATCATGCCCCAAATAGCCTTTCAAAAATCTGTCTTATACTTACATGAGCGGATCACACAGTGTTTAATCTAATTCCAGAGAGTAGAAGACAACTATTCCAAGAATGGTTTAAGAATAATGTTTTCAAAGAAAAGGGAACTAATCATCAAGTAGTGCCCTTGAGCATTTGTTTCTGTGATACCTAAGGGAAAATAACATAGATGAGTGGTAGAGATATATGGTATGTTGTTCTGCGACAATCTTGCATCTTCAGAGAATCTTCAATATTGACTATAAGAATTTGAGCAGAAAATAAACAAAAATATTGAAAATGTCCTTTGGAGGAATTATTATATCAGAAACATAACAGACTCTTTGTTTGCAAAATACCTCATTGCTAAAGGGCTGGTAATGACTATACAGCTCTCTCTATTTCATGACTTAATGTACTGCAGGAGTAATCCACCAAAGTAGAGTATTTCATGATATGATTTAACAGTAGGTCTGCAGCTAATTACTAATTCCAGTCTATCTTTATTATTCATAGATTTACTGTTTTGATTAAGTTTAAGATGCATTATAAGAAAGCAGTTGGTTAAAAAAATATGATAAGGCTGGGAAGATAGATTGACAGCACATTAAATGTTGGCTGCTCTTCCAGAAGACCCGGGTTCAGTTCCTAGCAACCACGATACCTTGCACTGACTGCAGTTCTGGTTGCAAGGGATCAAATAACCTCTCCAACACTTGTGGGTTCCAGCCATGCATATGGTATAAGACATATATTCAGACAAAACGTCCTTATACATAAGACACAGACTCCATTCTTGGAAATTGTTAGACTATCATCTTAAACCAAGTTCTGAGAAAGGACAATATTCTGCATTAGGCACAAATTCCTGTGAGATCAGTCATGAGATTTTTCAAGTAAAAAATGTGTGCTAAAACATGGGCACAGGTTTCCCTAAGGGAGCTTTAAGGAGTGGATTAAAGGGAAAAACTCAGTGTTTCACCTGAGGCAGTGGAGAAGAGTAGCTTGCTGCACGTTTCTTGCGAATCCAGTCTGGTGAAAGACTGGTGTAGCCTTCCTGGTGCTATTCCTCATCGCTCTTCACTAATGCATCATTTACTTGTGTGATAGGTTGAAACAACAGTGTCCTGTTATCAGTATTAAAAACAACAGCTGTTTGAAAATGTTTACACGTTGTATTGCAAACCTAGTAAGTGGAAATCTTCAATGGGGTCCATACCAAGTTCCATAGCAAGTGGCAGCCGTGTGCTGTCTTACAAGATGATGGGTTGCTATGCTCCTACATTGTTGGGGATGCTAGAGGAGAAGTGCATGATGAGTAGCTTCTCTTGTAAAAAACTGTAGAGAGTCTCAAAACAGTGCTTAAATTGTAATAATTCTTAGCCTCTTTGGTTCTTTACTTCAAACTGTAGGGTCCCTTTTCTGTTTTGAAAGTCTTTTCTAGTTGCTTCACAAGAGCAATGATAGTGAGCTTCAAAAAAAAAATTATATACTATTCAGATTTCTTGAAAATATCCACTCAAAGATTCTATATTTTAAAAATGGGCTTGAGTTAGCCACTGTTTAGTAATTTGTGTTGTTTAACTATTGTTGAAAGAAACAAAAATACTCAAATCTCTTCATAAAATCTCATATACAATTAAAATTTTTCTTCTTCTCCAGTACTTAAAGTGGCCTCAGGGTCTCATACATCTTAGACAAATACTTTACCTCCGAGTTGCATTCCTACCCTTCATAACATTCTAAGTGCTTATGATCCAATTGATCCAAGTTTTGGAAATTAGTTACAAAATACGTTTAAACTTAGTACCAGACAAGATGTTTTTAAAACTCCTGAAACAGGCTATCTATTCACACCAACCCTACACATGAAGCCTACCCTGAAATTACTGGGCTAGTCTCATGAGTCAATCAACCAGTGCTTGGAAATGAACTGCTAGTATAGTGCTGAGCACAAAAGTGCTGTAGAACCCATCCCCATCATTCTCCTTCCTGATCTACCACCAAAAAAGGAAAAATGTGTGCATCCTGAGATTTTTTTGTTTGTTTGTTTGTTAAAAATCAGCCTGTGGCGGAGTAGTTTGTTGTCCTTGGGAGCTTCCTAACAGTGGGAGCTGGGGCTGTCTCTGACTCTTTGCTTGCTTCTGGAACCCGTTCCACCTACTAGATTGCCTTGCCCCTTCTTGATATGCTGGTATATAGCTATACATGATGCCCTATGTTATTGGTAGCTTGTTATACCGTGTTTGGTTGATGTCCCCAGAAGACCTGTTTTCTGAGGAAAGACAAGGGGCATGAACTTGTGGGATAAGGGGGGTAGACAAGAGAGGTTCAGGGGAGGCAAAGCTGCACAGGATATGTAATATCTGAGAGAATAAAAAATAAAAAATAAAATCTTACATACTTAAAAAAATCAGCTTGTGCTTAATCTTCATGTAAAGTGATGCATGTGATCTTGCATTATGATCTGTAAGCAAATTATAGCTGCCTATATTTAAAACTCAGATATCTTTTGGTAGCCTATAGGCGGTGATAAACACAGAAATATGAATCTTGAATACATTCTGTCTCAAAGATGAAAGAACAAAATGTTTTCCACTATATTCTTTGTTCCAGCAATGCAGTCCTAAGTACAGAAGCAGATTTTGTTGTCTCCTCTCAGAGTCATGTAGTAGTTGTGTCTCAGTGACTTAGTCTGTAGCTCACTCCTTATTCTGAGACAGTCTCCATGGTGGTCCCTGAAACATGGTCTACAGATGTTAACAGATGAAATCAGTACATTTTAAAACACCCACAGGGGAATTTTGTAGCATCAGGTATATATAATGTCAGAGATGTGTGAGTGTCTTACATTTGTCTGGTAACTGTCAGTAAGAGTGTTCTAAAAGATAAAAATATTAAAGTATAAGATGTTATGCTGGCCATGAAGGAGATGCATCAAATACAAGCTAACTCTACAAAGGAGAAAAGAGCTGTTCAAGTCTGTGGAGGAATAATTTTCAGTCTCTTGCAAAAATAAGAGGTAGTTCACTCTTTTGAGTTCTTTTGTTTTCTGGTACCAGGGCAGACTAGGTGATATTTATAACTTGACCAATTATTTATATCTTCAAATGAATATTAGCAGATTCCTAAAGATTCTCATTCATCAACCCGGTGAGCAAAGTAGGATTTCCAGTTGTTTCCTTAAGTACCGACTAGCTAGTTTTATGTCAACCCTACTCAAGCTAGAGTCATCAGAAAGGAAAGAGTGTCAATTGAGAAAACTCCTCTGTAAGATTAGACTGTAGGCAGGTTCACAGGGCATTTTCTCAAATAGTTATCAATAGGGAAAATGACCTAGTCCATTGTGGGTAGGGCCAGCTAGCTTCACTAGTTCTATAAAAGTGCAAGCTGAGCAAGCTATAAGGAGCAAGCAAGCAAGCAGTACTCCTCCGTGACTTCTCCATTGAGTCCTGCCTCTAGGTTCCTGCCCTGCCTGAGTTTCTACCCTTACTTCTTCTGATGATGAATTGTTAAATAGAACTGAGTGAAATAAACTTTTTTTTCCTCTGTAAATTGACTTTACTCATGGTGTTTCATCACAGCAGTAGTAACCCTAAGTAAAACAATGTTGTAAGAACTGATAAAGTGAAAGGTGATTTGGGCATGTTCCCTTATCTTTCCAATTGCCATGCTACCAGCTTAGGTGGTGGTGCTAGTGGTGGTTATTTTCTTATCATGCTTCCACAATTTTTTAGTTTTTGTTATCATTGTTGTTTTAATTTCACCACTTTATTCCTCACCAAATTTTAGCTGTCTAGACCAAAGTTTTTATTTATTTTCTATACTTTTTTAATTTACATTCCCAATGATTTCTCCTTTCCCAGTTCCTCCCTCCCTGAGAGTCCTATAAGCCCTCTTCCCTCCCCCTGTTCCTCATTCAACCCCCTCTCGCTTCTCTGTCCTGGTATTCCCCTACATCTAGTCTTTCCAGGACCAGGGGTCTCTCCTTCCATCTTCTTGGAAACCAATTGATATGTGAATTGTGTCTTGGAGATTCTGAGCTTCTTAATATCCCCAAGACCAAATTTTAAAGTCATCAGGTTGTCTGCCCAACTCACCTGGCATAACCTAGAAAGGTTCTTTTCATACTTACATAGATCTCCATTCACTACCACACTGTTCAACTCCTGTCTTTCTTCTTCTCGTCTCATTCTGTAATTTCTCCAGAAATCACTTCTCTAACATGGAATGAAGGATGGGGTTATGGTATGCATTAAAAGAATAATTACAGAAGTTAACAAATACAAAAGTCATACCCTCTCAACAAAATTGTTTCCTTGTACAGAATCCTTTTCAGTCAGCCATAACACTGTTTCAAATGTTTCTTACATAAGCATATGTGTATATAATTAATAAACAATAAATGTTAACAATAATTAATAAGCATAATACAATACTCAAAATTTTCTACTGTTTTATTCTGGATAATGTAAGCATTTTCATGGTAATAAATGACAAGTGACATTCAAAGCTTTGTGAATGCTGATGCATAAACTGCTTATGGTTGCATATTTAATATCTCCAACTGTTACATAAATTATGTGACTACATACAGTCTGGAAGATACATATTCTCCCCTGAAATTTGTACTATTTCTCTGAGATAATGTGTCAACAATGTAATCAGTCAATTGAAGACCTATTGCCGAAACATGCTTCAAAAGTCATATGATCTTATTTCTATTATGGAGATAGTTATTTTGCTATAATTCATGGTTATAATGTCTTCATTTCTAATATTTATTTTAAATGCTATTTGAATATGTCAACATTGTATCCCAAAGATGATTGAGCTAAACTTATCAATATGGTGTAATTTCAAACTTTAAGCATATTAAATTTTTTACTCCACAAACTCATCTTCAGAATTTTTATACACTAATAAAATAATTTGGGCCAAAGAAAAAAGATAAGAGCAAATAAAATGCTGCAATGATATTAATGTTTTTAATTATAAAGATGTGCTACTTATTATCTGTGCACAGTTCTAAGGTCTTGTTATTCCTAAGTTCTCTTCTACCTGGCTATTATGGATTGTAAAGCTCCATTAAGTCACTATTTCACATTTAAATAATCTGACTAATTAAAGCTTTATCAAGGAGAGATGACCGATGTGGTATGCTTTGTATAAAGAAGCTATAAAATCCAATATCCCTCAGTCTGTCATAATGTTTTATTACATGAAAACTCTAGATGGATCTCTTAATTGTTCTGCAGGCATTTAAAGGTCATTAAACCTCATAAGTGTGATCTTTAAAATTGTGGCTATTGGTTAACCCAGTGGTTCTTAACCTTCCTAATGCTACAGCCCTTTAATTCAGTTCCTCATGTTGTCATGACCCCAACAGTAAAATTATTTTCATTGCTACTTCATAACTATAATTTTGCTACTGTTACGAATCTTTTTTTTTTTTTTTGGTTTTTTTTGAGGCAGGGTTTCTCTCTGTAGCCCTGGCTGTCCTGGAGCTCACTCTGTAGACCAGGCTGGCCTCGAACTCAGAAATCCACCTGCCTCTGCCTCCCAAGTGCTGGGATTAAAGGCGTGTGCCACCACCGCCCGGCAACTGTTATGAATCTTAATGTAAATATCTGTGTTTTCTAATGGCCTTAGGTGACCCCTATGAAAGGGTCATTCAACTCCCAAAGGGGTCACAAGCAACTAGCAGCACAGTCATTATTAGGTAGAATTTGACTGTAATAGCATTCACATTATATATTTAATCTCACAGAAGTATCTGAATCAAGGTTCAAAAATTTATTTCTATATCTCCCTGTATCTACCATTTGAAAGGAAGGAAACAATATGGCCTGAAGACTGAAAATACATGATGGAAATACCTTTGAAAGGTGGCCAACATGTGGAGAGCTTTTATCATGAGTATTAACAAACTCAACTACATCGTGTGAATTGTGTCAAGGACACTTAAGGAAACAACTGGAAATCCTACTACTCAAGACAGCTTACCAGAGTTATCTCAAGAAACTTTACTGAGCAGAGCCTATTCAAAGAAAGGAGGATAGAAAGATATGCAACGCCAGACCAGTGACAAGGGTTCCTTCCAGTCAGTCTGGGCCGGGGCCCTGAGCAGACCTTGGTTGCAAACTCTGCAAGCCAGTCCCACAACACCCAGAGGAAGCTCCACTTCCAGGCACTTTTACACTCCCAGGAGGATCACAGGACCATGGGAGCCCAGAAGCTTGGTCATACTAGGATCTCAGGGTCCCAGAGGCAGCTTGACTCCCAGTAGCTTGGACACACCCAGGATCTCAGGATCACAGGATCCCAGAATCACAGGATGACAGAGAAAGCTTGACTCTGAGGAGTTCTGACACAACCAGGATAACAGGAAAGACAGGCTCCAGTCAGATATAGCAAGGGCAGGTACAACTAGAGATAGTCAGATGGCCAGAGGCGTGTGTAAGAACATAAGAAACAGAAATCAAGGTTACTTGGCATCATCAGAACCCAATTCTTCCACCATAGCAAGTCCTGGATATACCATCACACTGGAAAAGCAAGATTCGGATACAAAATCACTTCTCAAGATGATGATGATGAAGGACTTCAAGAAAGACATAAATAACTTCCTTAAACAAATACAGGAGAACACAGGTAAACATCTAGAAGCCCTTAATGAGGAAACACAAAAATCCCTTAAAGAATCACAGGAAAACATAAACAGGCGAAGGAAATGAACAAAACCATCCAGGATCTAAAAATGGAACTAGAAACAATAAAGAAATCACAAAGTGAGACAACCCTGGAAATAGAAAATCTAGGAAAGAGATCAGGGGTCATAGATGCAAACATCAGCAGCAGAATACAAGAGATAGAGAGAGAGTCTCAGGTGTAGAAGATACCATAGAAAACATTGACATAACAGTTAAAGAAAATGCAAAATGCAAAAAGCTCCTGAGCCAAAGCATCCAGGAAATCCAGAACACAATAAGACCAAACCTAAGGATAATACGTACAGAAGAGAGTGAAGATTCCCAACTTAAAGGGCCAGCAATCTTCAACAAAATTATAAAAGAAAAACTTCCCTAACCTAAAGAAAGAGATGCCCATGAACATACAAGAAGCTTGCAAATCTCTAAATAGACTGGACCAAAAAACAAATTCCTCCCATCACATAATAATCAAAACACCAAATGCACTAAACAAAGAAAGAATATTAAAAACAGTAAGGGAAAAAGGTCAAGTAACATATAAGGCAGGCCTGTAAGAGTTACACCAGACTTCTCACCAGAGACTATGAAAGCTCTGGGCAGATCCTGGGCAGATGTCATACAGACCCTAAGAGAACACAAATGCCAGCCCAGGCTACTATATCCAGTGAAACTCTTAGTTACGATACAAGGAGAAAACAAGACATTCCATGACAAAACCAAACTTACCCAATATCTTTCCACAAATCCAGCCCTACAAAGGATAATAGATGGAAAACACCAACACAAGGAGGGAAGCTACACCCTAGAAAATGTAAGGAAGTAATCTTTCAATAAACACACACAAACATAATTCCACATCTAACAAAATAACAGGAAGTAACAATCACTTTTCCTTAATATCTCTTAATATGAAAATTAATATTTCCAACATAGCCTAATTGATTGAACTTAAAAATATGAGGAATTAGAAATTTGTTGGCTGTCACCCAGAGGTCTCTCTAATTTGGTAATTGGAGAGATAGGTCCAATATTGTACAATCCATATACACTTTCTGCTTGTTTGTATGTGACAGTGTCTTGCTGTGTACCACATAATGGTCTTGAAATCATACTTCTCCTATCTCAGCCTCTCTATAAGTAGGACTGTTTATTTGATGTTTTTACACTATACTATGGTTTTTAGAACAGCTTACATATTTCAAAATTATTTATAAAGCCAAAAGAAACGTGGACAATTAATTTGGGAGGTGGCTTGTAAGAAGACAACAGAGAGTAAGACTGAATGTTTTGCTTGATATTTATAATTATTGTATCAATTTTGAAGAAGATGACCTTATAAGTTACTCTTTTTCTGAGATGAATGATTTTCAAAATCATCACAGCCAATGAACCAAAATCTTACCCTCAGCTAATGTCTGTGCCACCCTCCAAGCAAAACCTTTGTTCATTGAAACAGTTGTTGAATGACTTCATAGATAGACCATCTTAATACACACACCATTTCTTATATAAATGTAACCTGTTCCCTGTGTGCTGAGAATAATGACAATCACTCAAGTCAAATAGCTTTGACCATAACAGGAAATCTGAATCCAAATAATTGTGCCTACAATTCATTCCTTGAAGCAGCAGAACTCTCAACTCTTAGCTTAGCTACAATGGAGATAAAATCCTTTGGTGGTGTGAGGGACATTGAAGTACAGCCTTATTGCAATGAACTCCAATATCTAAAAATTGTTCCTATTTTGGGTTTGTATCACATTAAGAACCAAGATTTTAAGCTCTACTGAAAACAAAACAAACAAAAAGACTTCATCTTTTTATGTTCATTTAATAACATGTCTATTATTTTTATGATTGATATAAAAATATATATTGTGTTGAATATAATAAAAAATGTAATAAAAAGAGATATGCAATCACATTATAAAATATTTGGTTTATAAGTAGTGCCCACTCTGAAATAAAATATTTCTTTTTTTTATTCACTTATACATTGTTTAATCGATATATTCTTTATTGACATTTCAAATGATTTCCCCTTTCCTGGTTCCCCCCTCCCCGAAAGACCCATATGCCCTCTTCCCGCCCCCTGATCCCCAACATCCCCCTCCCGCTTCCCTGTTCTGATATTCCCCTATACTGCTGCATCGGGTCTTTCCAGGACCAGGGGCCTCTCCTTCCTTCTTCTTATATTTCAAATACTACCACAATCATAAATTTGGAAAAGGCATCATACCCAGAAGATAACAAGCTACCTTGAGTTAATCTTGGAAAAATATACAAAACAAATGGATGCAAAAGATGCAGGTACAAAAAGTATCAATAAGATAGTTTCTGAGACCTTGTTATGACTTACTTGGTATGGAATTGGACCCTATATACCATAGGACTGTCATTCATTAATAAATAAAACATACATTCTTATGTGTGAATGCAAATAGAAGAAAGTGTTTATCAAAATAAAACGCTTAGCTATCTTATCAGTTAATCATCTAATAGACTCTAAATCCTGATTTCATGATGTATTGTCATATTGTGATTTTCTTTTCTATATTAGACTTTTAAAATTAAAATATAGTTATATCACCTCCCCTCCCCTCCTGCTTTCACCTCTCCCATGTCCTTCCTGCTCCCATTCAAATTCATGATCTTTTATTCTTTAATAAGCACTGTTATACACATATACACATATATACACATACATACAAATAAATATTTAAATATAATCTTCTGAGCCACAGTTTAGTGTAGACCTATGTACATGCTTTTAGGACTGAATATCTGGTACTGGGGTTTCATCCATGAGGAAGACTCATTCTCCCTCTTTCTATCGTCACTAATTGCAAATTGCTCGTCATTTATGGGTAGGGTCCCGTGACATCTTGGCATGTCAACTGGCATTGTCATAGTTGGGGCTTTGTTGATGCAACCATATCATTGATACTTTAGAAGTGTGGTTTCCCTATTGTATCTACAAGAAATAATCCATAAGCTGAGCTCCTAGTCCTCTGGCTTTTATACTCCTTCTGGCCTCTCTTCCATGATTCTCTGTATCTATGCTGACAAATTCAGGAGTAGTCCCTAAGCATCCCAGCTTTCTTATGTCATGCTAATTTTACTGGTTCTGTAGACCTTGGGCTTTGTATTCCTCATTTAATTAATGTTTTTATAGTTACTGATTATTTACCAAGATCCGTCAATATTTTCTTTGTTTCAATTCTTTATTTTCTCATTCGCATAAACCTTAGGCCTCATTTAGTATTGCTTTGGTTTTTAAGTGTCTCCCCCCCCCCCAAGGCTCATATGTTAAAAGTTTGGTCACTACCTCGTGGCACTATTAGAATGTGGTAGAAACTTTAGTAGGAAGTTCATAGAGGATAGAAATTAGGTTTTTGTGAATGTTTCCTTAAAGGGTTTTGTAGGCTTAGATTTTTGAAAAACTTACTTTTAATAAGTGTTCTCAAATGCTTCCACCCCACTTTAAGTCCACTGTCCGAAGGCAGGGGAGAAAAGATGGTAAATAGGACAAGGGGATGCGGACATGCTTAGAATTAGTTCCTTGCGGTGATTCCAATCTCTGTCAGGACACCAGCAATCCAGGTCAGTAGGGTTAGAATACATGGATCAGCAGCAGAGTCGTGATCTTGCAGAAATTACGAGGCCTCCACCAATCAGCACAAGGCAACGGGAGCAACCAGGACCAGCTGGGATGCCAGGGGAAGTTCTCGGCAGTGCCTCTCTCAACGAAGTGATGATCAGTAAAGATGAAGAAGACCAGGACCAAGAAAAGCATTGTAAGGCTAGCTATGCAGTGCCCCGTGACTGTCCATTGAGTCCTTTTTATACTCTCTCTAAACATCCTGAGTCCTCCCCTGCATCTTTCCTCAGCAAAGCACCATGAGGATCTGTCTTATCAAAACAGCACGTGAATCTTCATTACAGGACATATCCAGAAACGTCTATTTCAGGGGTTAGAGAGGTCCTGGCCCCTTTTTATTTTCTCTTTCAGTTTCTACCATGCTATACACTGTGTCTACACCAGATCTAAGCATTAGTGGCAACCTACTGTGAACGAAAAGTTCTGTAAGGGTGGGCTGTAATGAACTTTCTCCTCGTTTAAATTGATGCATCTTGAGTGCTTATGACAGTGGTACAGATTAATTTTTCTTTATTGGAGAAAACAACTAATATTTAGTAAGTTTTTAGTGTGTAGATAAATACAGTCTTTGACGCATCATTTTGGATGTTTGGGTTGTTCTGGTTAGAGCAAGGAGTGCTCCAAGATTGGGTTAGGGCAGTAGCTACAATCACTTTCTTGTGAAACCAACTCTAAGAGCAGTTCTGTGACATAAAAAAAAAAGAAATGAATGCTTCCTTTCACAAATAAAATTATTCTGGTGAAATATTTTGTTTATATTATTCACTGCAGAAGCACGTTTGGAAATTAGATGAGGAAAGAACATGTTTTATAAGGATGGATAAGCATTTGATTACAATTTCAATCTCTGTTTGCTTCTGAAAGCAGTGGAAAATGGACCCTTGGTCACTTAGTAAAGGTATCCACTTAGCTGTCTATCTGGTAATATTAACCCAAACCTTATCTCTGTGCTGAGTAAGTCTGAATTAAAAATACTTCAAAGAGTTCTACAATGATCTTTTTCTACTCTACCTGATATGAAGAAATTAATCTCAAAAAGAACCACAAGTAAGGGATGTCTGAAAATGGTAATAAAAAGAAGGTTCTCTTTCCTCCACTTCATTGGCTCCCTTATTTAAACTAGAAAAAAAAATAGAGGAAGAAGACTAGAAATGACATCAACTTCGAGGCATGCTGGCCTCATTTCATATCTTAACTCAGAATATTCTATTCTATTTTTGCCCTCATTTCCCTCAAGTTTATACAGTCTTTGTCTTTTCCCCTCCCTTTCCCCTCTCTTTAGAGGCCACTGCTGAAGTTACAACACAGCTGGGGTGTTATATCAATGGCCAGGATGAGAGAAACGGGCATCCTTGCAAATTATACTCCATTCTGGTAAATTTTGCATAGTGACTGTGGAGAGCATGGGAAAATACACACACACACACACACACACACACACACACACACACACGCACACACACACACTTACTCAGAGGTACTAAAATTTCCTGCCAGGTGGCTGTCAACCAAGTGACTGCAGAATTTGGCACCGGGCAGAATCAATGACTTGGGCCAAAAGATTGTTGCTGAACTCACCTGTGTGGAAAGGTCAGCCTCACAGTGCTTAGTCTGGGCCCAGGACTAAAGGCAAATTGTATGGTGGTGAATGGAGGCCCTAAGGCATGTTCTGCCCTTTGCAACTGGTCTGTCCGGCTTGGTCTCTCCACCTCTGAAGTCTGCCATAGGCCTGGGAAACAACTGGACTGTGCAACCTAGAAGCTGGCTAGGCAGCTTCACCAAGGTGCAGTACCAACTACTTTTGCTATTCAACACGCATGCACATGCAGAGAGAGAGAGAGAGAGAGAGAGAGAGAGAGAGAGAGAGAGAGAGAGAGAGAGAGAGAGAGAACAGTTTGAACAGGAGATTCTCAGAGAGTGTCATGCTAATAAAAAGAAAACGCCCCAATTTGGCAAATGACACAATTATTTCAAACTTTTCTCACTAAAGTCATCTGTTAGTTGAGTGCATTTTGTGTTGAATTTGACTATAAATTTAAATGCTACCAACACAAGGAAATGGTAAGGAACCAGAGAGCAAAGAACCAGAGAACACTAGAAAATCGCTTTCTGGGTATTCTTATGTGAGTATACGTGCTCACACAGTGTCCGTGGGTTCATAGAGTATAAAAGAACCATGCATTAGCAAAACAAAACAGAGAAACTCAAAGAAACGCAGTTCTTTAATCATTTTTGTTAGCATGTTAACATCTCGTCTAGACTCCTCCCAACAGTTACCTAGCAACAGCCAGGTAGGGCTGACTTGCTATAAAAAGGACTGTTTGGCCTCTCTTAGCTCTCTCTGACCTTTTTCTCTCTTTCTGAGCCCTTTCTCCCTTTCCTTCTTCCTCTCCCTCTTCCTCTCCCTCTGTCTGTCTGTCTGTCTGTCTGTCTGTCTGTCTGTCTGTCTGTCTGTCTGTCTGCTGTCCGTCCGTCCGTCCGTCTGTCTGTCTGTCTTTGTCTCTCTGTCTCTTTCTTTCTCTCCCCTCTGTCTTCTTCTTCCTCTTCTTCTTCCTCTTTTTCTTCTTCTTCTTCTTCTTCTTCTTCTTCTTCTTCTTCTTCTTCCTCTTTTTCTTCTTCTTCTTCTTCTTCTTCTTCTTCTTCTTCTTCTTCTTCTTCTTCTTCTTCTTCTTCTTCTTCCTCTTCCTCTTCCTCTTCCTCTTCTTCTTCCTCTCTCTCTCTCTCTCTCCCACTCTGTCTCCTCTCTTTCTCTGCCTCTACTCCCTCTCGACCCTTTTCCATGCCCCCTAAATAAAGTTCATTCTATACTAGACCAGTCATATGGTTGGTATCTTGTGGTTTGGGGGTGCCTCAGCACCTCTCCCCAACCATATTACGCTTTACAGAACATATCAATTTTTGTCATGGAAAAGTGGGTTTAAAAAAGTGGTTGTTTTCAAAAGAGGTAGTGATATACTAACTTCAAGAATGAAAAAGACATATTTAAACATGAACTCTTTCAATGTCTCAGGACTGAGTCAATGCTCCGCTACCACCTTGTCTCCTTTTCCACTTGCTATCACAGATATATGGGTTCTCTTTAGTCTACTTTCTAAGCCTAACATCTCTTGGCCTTTTCTTGGCATTCCATCTCACCTTTGCAAGAACTTTATTACATCACGTTCCTTTCAATCTTGTAATTTAACAAAATGTTTTTTGTTAAATGGTTAAGTATGTGATCTTTCTCAAGTTTTAGGAACATTTTCCAACTTTCTTTAACTGGTCACTGTCAAATGCATTTACATGTTCCCAACATTTGCATCTCATTTCCTGTCAGGACACTGAAATGTGGTATCCACTATTATTATCATCTGAAATTATTCCTATAATTGACTTCCTCTTACCAATAAATCCCATGGTTCTCAGTTCAGCTAGATATCTCCCATTCTGTCTGTTGACCCTGTCTGACATACTTGTCTTAGATTCTATAATGTCACTTTCTTGGGAGGTGAAGGGTCGTTTGTTTCCGCTCTCTCCATTACTTCTTTGATCCTTGTTACTCACAGAAAGGTGAATCAGGTGACTCTGAAATGATTTAAATTACCTTAATAGCAGAAGCTTAAAATATGTGTCTGTGAATATTAATAGAACATCAGTAAACTTTTGAATATGCAACTTTAAAGTCATTCTATTTTTAATCATCTATTTATATGGCGTTTGGACATATGGAAGTTCTCTGCTTCACATCAAGACTGTTCTTGGTCCACATTTTCCTATAAAAATGTTTTGTTGGTAGGAGATTATTTATTTTCTGTGTTTTCATGCATACAGTTACCCTCCATGGGCTGGAGTTTTCTTTCTAATGTCTTCTGTAGAGCTACATTTGTGAGTAGATATTGTTTAAATTTGACTTTGTCATGTTTTCTCCATCTAAGGTGATTGCAAATTCTTCAGGGTGTAATAGTCTTGACTGGCATCTGTGATCTCTTAGACATCTTCTCAGGTTCTTCAGACATTTAGACTCTACATTGAGAAGTTGGGTGTAATTCTGATAAGTCTGCCTTTATATGTTACTTGGCCTTTTCCCCTTGCAACTTTTAATATTCTTTCCCATTTTATTATGTGACAGGGGGACTTTCTTTTCTGGTCCAATTCACTTGGTGTTCTGTAAGCTTCTTATACCTTTATGGGCATGTTCTTCTTAAGGTTAGGAAGATTTTCTTCTATGATTTTGTTAAAATTATTTTCTGGGTCTTTGAGTTGGGATTCTCCTCCTTCTATTCCTATTATTTTTAGGTTTTTTTTTTCTTCTTCTAGTGTCCTATATATAGTAGATTTTTTGTCTCAGGAATTTTTTAGACTTAACATTTTATTTGATAGATATATCAATTTCTTTTTTTTTAAACATTTTATTTTTTATTTATTTATTTATTTATTTATTTTTTCTTTTTTGGTTTTTCGAGACAGGGTTTCTCTGTGTAGTCTTGGCTGTCCTGGAACTCACTTTGTAGACCAGGCTGGCCTCAAACTCAGAAATCCGCCTGCCTCTGCCTCCCAAGTGCTGGGATTAAAGGCGTGCGCCACCACCGCCCGGCATATATATCAATTTCTTATATTGTATCTTCTATGCCTGAGATTCTTTTTACAACTCTTGTATTCTGTTGGTGAGGCCTCTGTAGTTCCGATTCGCTTAGCTAGATTTTCAGTCTCCAGGATTCCCTCAGTTTGTGTTTTCTTTATTGTTTCTATTTCCGCTTTCAGACCTTGAACGGTTTTACTCATTTTTTTTATCTTTTTTTTCTTGACTTTCTTTAAGAGATTTATTCATTTCCTCCCATTATATGTGTTTTCCTGAATTTCTCTACAGAAGTTATTCATTTCCTCTTTATGGACCTCTATTATCTATCTTCACAAAGTTGATTTTAAGGTTGTTTTCTTGTATTTAAGCTGTGTTGGAATATTTAGGTGTTGCTGGAGTAGGATAGCTGGGGTCTGGTGGTACCATATTGTGCTGGATGTTATTAATTGTATTCTTACACTGGCCTCTAGGCATCTGGGTTTGGGGTAGGTTTAGGTGCCAATTTCTGAGTTTGTCTTTGTTGGATGAAGTTTATTGGTTTTTGGTTCCTATTTCCTCTCTGGTTTTCTAGCCTGAATAGGCTGTGCTTGTAGTGACTGTGAGTCCTCTGACCCAGTAGGGTTTCTTCACTGGGGTTTTGGTAGGCCTGTGTCACCTCTGGGATCCTGGCTACCAGCATCGCCTTTGTGGTTCTGGGAACATCACCTCTAGGGTTACAGGTACCAGAGTTACCTCTGGTAGAGCAGGGGGCTTTTGCAGTAGTCATGGGTTCGGATGTAGAGATGAAGGGAGGGTGATTTGGGAGGAAGCTGGACAGGCTCCAAGGAGTGTTGGAGGGCTGTAGGCATCGTCTTACATAGGGTTCAAGGTACTGGCTTAGTTTCTGATAAAGCAGGGAGCTTTATGTCATTGTTAAGAAACATTCATGTTCTTATGAGCACATTTACTAAGCATTGTCTATTGCTGCACATTTTGCCACTTGAATCTTTCAAACATCACTTTGGAAAAAGGTAGAATATAGAAATAGTCATTCATTAGCCTAGTTCTTAGAACAACTCCACACATTTAGATATGATTATTTCCCAGTATCACACTACCTAAGGTGGGATTTCGTCTAAGTGTATGTAACAACATACATTCATGCTCACTCAATTGCTTATTTCTTAGTGTAAAACAATCTCATTCATAACATCACATTTCAAGACTATCTAATGGTTAAATAATAATTATATGATTATTTCTATTCTAAACTCACAGTGTTGAGGTCTTAGAGATAAAGTCACTATTAAAGTCCCCAGTCTATAAACATTTTACCTAAGCCACCTAGGACTTTGAGGCTCCAGAACTAATTTTCAGATTTCTTTTTAACAATTTCTCATCCCCTGTATTGGGTGTTGGTGGTTGAGTTTGACATATCTTACCATATTGAATTAAAAAATCTACTCTAGAAAGACAAAGTACACTCTGTGTTCTCTGGCTGTCTGAGGCTGACTGCACAGTAACGAAAGTGGAAGAACATTAGCAAGGGACAGTTTGAGGGAGCTGTAAAAGAGTAACAGGTAGTATGCAGTTGGCTGCTGATTTTTCTGGCAGTGATGAGTGATTTGACTCTTAGGAATTAACTGAGGTCTACAGGTACCTTTGTTTGTTTCACCTTGGGGAGTGGACACTGCTTCTGGCAACTAGTAGGCTGAGGCTAGCGATTCTGCCAAGTACGACAAAGTACCCAGAACAACACATTTATAACCCTATAACTCAGGACAGACAATTTTTAGGCTGTGTATGTCAACAGGGTAGGGGTCAAGAATGTCTGCTGTAAAGACAGGACAAGAAAGAGAAGAGTGTCTTTAGGATTTGGAGTCTGCGTCCAGACATAGAGATTTTATTGTACCATTTGAAGCCCAAAAGGTCTGCTGAAGCATAGGATGAAGGAATGAGTCATTTCAACCAGCTCCAGTCTGAGATTAATGTGAGGCTCAGCTGGCAGAATCAGAGGATTGTTGTTAACTCTAGTGAATGGGAGAGGAATATAGAGTTTATTTACCCTGCGGTGATAGCTGGGACCACAGGTGTAGTTTTATGTTCAAGTATATTTGGAAAATGGGGAGTAAAGGCATTTTGCTAATTCTTCATAGGCATAAAATTCTTCGTATGAATAGTGAGTTTGTAAGTGATATACTGTAAGAATTATTCCTGTTTTGCCCATCTGTTTCAACATGAAGAATCAACATTTGAATATCAACGTTTTTAAAATAAAGATTCCTGGGCAGATCTAACTTTTCTTATATTGGCAATTTACTTTAGTGCTACTTTTATTTTGTTTGAAGAAGATGTTATCAAATTTAGCATTTATTTTCATTCAGGGTTTCAGTGCTGAGATTATAACACATATCTGGTAAGGAAAATTGAAAACATTTTGCTATAAATCAAGATGTGTGTGTGTGGGGGAATTCCATAAAGAAGGGTGTGGCCCTTCTTATGGCCTTTCTTATTTTAGGCTTGTCTTGGTTTCAAAGGACTTAATAGTTTCTGCCTGTAATTGCTAAACATGGAAACACTGGAGTACCACACCCTGTGCTGCTTATAATGAATAGTGTCTTTAGCTAGCGTGAATATTTTTTTTTAAATCAAAGTACCTAGAGACAGCAGCCAGCCACACCTATTACTGTATTAATCAACCAGGTTCTATAACTCCCCAGGTGTGTTTTTCTTTCAGAAACTGTGGTAGGAGGCATCCCAATTTAAACCCTGCACCTGAGCTACGACAAATCGATGACCCAGACCAAGGACCACTACACTGCATCCCTTCCACATTACAAGTGGTGAAGACTCATAACCATATTAAAATGGTCTTATTTTTAGACCTTTCATAACTTCATTTATCTGATCCTAAAACACTCCCAGGTTTTTGGAAATGTTGCTGTTGAAAAATGCCCTGAGGGTAGCAAGGATATCCGCATGTCCTGTAGAAGGATGAGTTGACATCCGTAGGGTCCTTCAAGGCCTTCAGGCATTGTGAGGGTTGGAGTTTCCCATGTTGGAAGAAACCAGTTGGATTCCTCTTAACTTCCTTATAAAAATTGCTTGACTTTATTGCTTGTGTCTTCTGAGAACGCATAGCTTCATTGACTCTGTCTTTGAACAACATTTACAGCTCAGTTAGCCATAACCTTAAATACAAACTTAACCTTATTATTTATGTAGACATCTCAAAATGCTGAATAACACATGACCCATGAATGCCATGAATAAACTGAATGATGGCATAAATTTTCTGCCCACACTGATCAGAAATGCATGGGATGCAAAACTGGATCTCTGCTCCAGTGTTGGCCGTGGGGTTGGCACTCCTCCTGTTGCTAGAGAAAGCCACCTACTCAAAGTTCATTAGAGGGGTCTGAAGATGAATGTGTGGCAACTTCATTGTAACACTGCCATTGTGTTTGAAACTCTAGCTATTATAGTAAATTCTTTATCTGAGACATCATTACACTAAGAAACATGCTGCAAAGATAGAATCAATACCAACTTAGTGGACTCCCATCTAAATTTTAATGCAAGTAGAATTTCTTTACTTCTAATCTTATGCATCCTTGAAGTAATTTCAGGAGAAAAAGAGACTGTGGAGAACGCTTTATCAAGGTAAGCAATTGCCAGCATTCAGGTGAAATAGGCATTGCTAGTGGAGCTCCTGTGGTGGTGGCAGGTAGACAAGATGCATGAGAGTTGTTGTGAAGACAGAGCCCACCATGGCAATGCATGCCCTTCAATTCTAAGTATTATTTTTTGCATGTCAGGATTTAAGGTTTACATCACTCATTCATGATCTCATTTCATTCTTACAACAACAGTCAAGAAAGGGTAGAACCTCTCTAATGATGACGTCAGTACCAATTGGAATTTGTAAACACTGTGGCCTGGTTTATATTAGTCATATTCATATTGCCTCTTTCCTGTTTCTTTCTCCTCACTTTACTCACTCTGGACATCTCTGAGACACATTCTTTCTTCACATGCATTTTCCTGTCTACATGGTTCTAAGTCTTTTATATCTTCTAGCATGCTTTGCATTAATCAGTCCCAAATACCCTATAAGGTTGAGGAATAAATGGTTTTCCTCCCAAATTATGCCCAGCAGAATCTGATTTAGCAGAGATATTTAGCAAACTCTGAGATATTTGAGCCTTCATATAATGGATCTTTGGTATTATACCTTTCAACCTGACTGAAAGTGAAGACAGGGGAAAGAAAGAAGACATTACCAAAGGATGGAAAATAGAAATGTAGTATTAGGCAATAGCTTAGCTAAGGAGGAAATAAGTACATATCTAACATATATTTAGTTTGTTCTTGGTTCAAGTGTAGACTTTTTGGATAAAGTAAGAAAACTTTTCTTAGGATGTTCATAGTCCTTTAAAAAGTCTTAGGCAAGTAGGCTGCCTGCAGACCTTCTGTGATCTCTCTATTTCCCAAGAAGATCTAATCTCTCAGACTTTTATTTATTTTTTTGTTTGTTTGTTTGTTTTTCGAGACAGGGTTTCTCTGTATAGCCCTGGCTGTCCTGGAACTCGCTATGTAGACCAGGCTGGCCTAGAACTCAGAAATCCGCCTGCCTCTGCCTCCCAAGTGCTAGGATTAAAGGCGTGCGCCAAATAAATAATAACCAGAGCAACTGGCCCATCTATCCTGCCACAGCAGGTCCTGAATATTTCAACATTGCTGAGTGATAAGAAAAACGGACACACACACACACACACACACACACACACACACACACACACACACCCCTTGAGGAAAGGAATAAATCTCTTAAAGAAGAAAATGAATAAAACTGTTCAAGACCTGAAATTATACTAGAAGCAATAAAGAAGACAAAAACTGGAAATTTCAGAAATAAAATATGTAGGAATTTGAACAGGAACTTTGGAGACAAGCTTTACCAGCAGAATACAAGAGATAGAAAAGAAGATTTTCGGTGCTGGAGATAGAGGAAATGGATACATTGGTCAAAGAAAATGTTAAGTCTTAAAAATTCCTGACACAAAACATCCAGGAAGTCTGGGGCACTATGAAAAGACCAAACTTAAGAATGATAGGAATAGAGTAAGGATAAGAATCCCACTTCAAAAACCCAGAAAATATTTTTAACAAATTCATAGAAGAAAAATTTCCTAACCTTAAGAAGGAGATGCCTATAAAGGTACAAGAAGCACATAGGATACCAAATAGATTGGACCAGAAAAAAGTTCCTTCACCACATAATAACCCAAACCACTAAATCTACAGAACAAAGAAATAATATTAAAAGCTGTAAAGGAAACAAATGAGTTAACATATACAGGCAGATCTATCAGAATTACACCAGACTTCTCAAAGGAGACTCTAGAATCCAGAAAAGTCTGGACAGATATGCTGCAGACTATAAGAGACCACAGATGCTAGTCCAGATTATTTTTCCCAGCAAAACTTTCAAACATCATAGATGGAGAAAACAATATATTCCATGATAAAGTTAAATTTATACAATATATGACTACAAATCCTGCCCCACAGAGAAAACTAGAAGGAAAACTCCAATCCAAGGAAGCTAACTATACCTGAAAACATAGGGAATAAATAACTAAATAATCTCAGACCAGTAAAACCAAAAGAAGGGAACACACACACACACACACACACACACACACACACACACTCACATACAAACAAACTATCACCACCACCAAACAATAGGTATTAACAATCATTGGTGGTTGATATCTCTCAATATCAATGATTTCAATTCCTCAATAAAAAGAAATAAACAAACAGAATGGATGAGAAAGTCGTAACCATTCTTCTGCTACATACAGAAACAAACCTCAACATTAAGGATAGATATTACCTCAGTGAAAAATTTTGGAAGAAGATATTCCAAGCAAACAGACCTAAGAAGCAGGCTGGTGTGGCCATTTTAATATCTATCAAAGTAGTTTCAAACCAATCTAATCAAAAGAGATGAAGAAGGAAACCTCATATTCATCCAAAGAAATATCTACCAAGAAACATTTCAACTCGTAATATCTATGCCCCAAACACATTAGTGCTAACTTTTGTAAAAGAAATACTTCTACTGCTTAAATCACATATTGACCCAAGCAAACTGATGGTGGGAAACTTCAATATCCCATTCTCACCAATAAACAGGGTATCCAAACAAAACTAAACAGAGAAATACTGGAGCTAACATTATAAACCCAATGGATCTTATAGATATTTACAGAACATTTTACCCAAACACACAAAAAAAACCTTCTTATTTATACTTCATAGAACTTTCTCTGAAATTGACTGTATATTTGTATGCAAAACAAGTCTAAAAAGATACAGGAAAATTGAAATAAATCCCAGCACCATATTGATTACCACAGATATCAACAACAGAAATCTTACAAATTCAGAGAAACCAAACAAGTCTCTACTGAATGAAAAATGGGTCAAATCTTACAAATTCATAGAAACCAAGCAAGTCTCTACTGAATGAAAAATGGGTCAAGACAGAAATAAAGAAGGAAATGAAAGACTTAGAATTAAATGAAAATGAATACACAGCATATTCACACTTATGGGATACAATGAAAACAGTGCTAACAGGAGCATTAATAGCATTAAATGCCTACATAAAAAAAATGGAGATAGCTCACAATAGCAGCTTAACAGCACATCTAAATATCTAGAACAATAAAAAGTTAATAAACTTGAGAGAAGTAGATGGGGAGAAATAATAAAATTTACACTGAAATCAATAAAATAGAACAAAGAAAACAATACAAAGAATCAATGAAAGGAAGAGTTAGTTCTGGAGAAAGCCAACAAGATAGACACTCATACTAACCAAAAGACAGAGAGAGAATAGCCAAATTAATAAAAAAAAAAGATTTAAAGTGGAGTATAACAACAGAAACCAAGGAAATTCAGCTAATCACAAGGACATACTTTAAAAACCTGTACTCCACCATTTTGGAAAACCTAAAAAAGAAATGGGTAGAACTAGAAAAAAAGTCATCCTAAGTGAGGTAACCCAGAAAGACAAATATGGTAAGTATTCACTTACAAGTGTATGTTAGCAGCTAAGTAAGTGAAAACCAAACTTGAAAACCAAACCATGGAGGTTTGGTAAAGAAAAAAGCTCTTTGGGGTGATGTTTGGATGTCCTAAGGATGGGGAAACAGAATAGATTTAATGGGTGTATTTAGAGCTAGGTGAAGATGGGGGTTGGAGGGGAAAGCATCAGGTGTGGTGGACATGGAATGCATGGAGAGTGTGGGGAGAGACAGGTGGAATTGGTGGGTATTTGTGGCGCTGTATGGAAACCTAGTGCAGGGAAAACTTTTGGTAATCTATGAGGATGATCTTAGTGAGAACTCCAAGTAATGGGGGAAACTTAGTCTCAACTGGCTATTTCATGTAGCCAGGCAAAGCTTCCAATGGCAAGACAGGGTTGTATTTGGTAGAGTTGTTGGCCTAGTGGTCCCTTGGAGACTCCCTAAAGAACCCAGGCTGATGCTAGCTGACAACAGTTCCCATTGCTGAGGACATCATCCACACAGCTCATTGAATATGGAGAGGTCAAACAGGTGTCTGTATGGTGCCTTCATCCCTATGTTCCAGTCTTTTTGGTGATTGAAGGTTCTCTGCAGGCTATGGAAAAAGAAACACGAACACCATTCCAGCAACAAAACCATCGGCTTACACTCTGTCCTTCCCTGCAAGATGTGCTGTCTCAACGGTGGGGTAGAAGTTGTGGGAGTAGCCAACCAATGCTTGATTTAACTTGAGCCCCTCACCCAAGAGAGGGAGTCCATTTTCAACCATGTCTGTCTTCTGGAGACTGGATAGTCCAGAGACCTAAGATAGAACCGAACATGACTGGTCAAAAAAGAAAAAAAAATCAATGAAATGATTTCTAATGATATTCTACTATACTCTTAGATCACTGCCTTGTCTAGCAGCAGTTGGGAGCAGATGTAGAGACCCACACTGGCATTATACAGAGAGATGGTCTAACCTGAGATCTTTATTGGGTCCCTACTCTTGAAGGTTAAGGAATCCAGCTGAAGACAGATAGGTAGCATTGTAAGAGTCAGAGGGGAAACACAGCACACTGAAACAACTAAGCAAGGTGCATATGGGCTCATAGAGACTAAGGTAGCAAGCACGAGGCCTGAAGGGGTCCGCACCAGGGCCTCTGGGTATATGATGTGGTTGTTAGCTTGGATTTTTGTGGGACTCCTAACTGTGGGGGTAGGTGTGTCTCTGATTCATTTGTCTGCTCTTGGAGCTCTTCTCCTTCTGTTAGGCTGCCCTGTCCAGCCTCAATATGAAGGCTTTTGCCTTATTGTATTGAATTGTGTTTTGTTGCGTTTGGTTTTCTATTCGAGAACTGGTCTTTTCTGAAGGGAGGCAGAGGGACACTGGGTCAAGTGGAGAGGGTAGGTCAGGGGGTGGGGATCTTGGAGGAGTAAAGAGGGGTAAGCTGTTGTTGGGATCTACTGTATGAGAGAAGAATATTTTCAACAATAAAAGAAACATATTTTAGGCAATTTGAAATATATATAACACCAATATCATGCCTTCAGGACTGTGAACACTTGTAGGGGATGACATTGTGAAATAGTTTGGGTACATACTATGGAGCAGACAATCAAAATATATTTGTGGTTGTCTCAGAGTGAAATGACTTTAGATTATTGTATTCAAAGTATGAGATGAACAATATGGAAATAATAATAATATGGGCCATCTCAGTATGTTTATCTTATCTCCACATATAATTTGTTTAAGAGAGGTTGTAGTTAGGTGGTCCTTAAATTTACATCAGATGATGGGAATCAATGAAGGAATTATTATTAGCTTAATGCCAAGAGGTTTAGTGCTATAGAGACTGCGTTTGAAAGATGACCTGTCTGTCAAATGTCCTGTCATGCGATACAGGAAAGAAGAGCAATTGTAGACATCATCAAACTCCATGTTGATCACGCCCTGCAGACAGATAACAGGGAAGTACTCATGACCCTTTGCTATGTGATCTGCCATTTTTTTCCCTTTCAATCACTTCTTTAAATTCATCTGGTCACCAAATTTCCCTGTTTGCCTGAGTTGGGTTTTATATGGCCGAAAATGCTTGTCTAGAGGAAATAAATCCAGTGTGGTGAGGGAACAAACACTCTCAAGAATAACAAAACTCCTTTTTCCCCCTTTCTTCTTTTTGGCTGTTGTATTGGTTACACATGACCTGAACAAACTCTTCCATTTTCATATTTTCATCTCTGAACCAGGGAGAACAGCAACATTATTGCTTGATAAAATGTTGGAAAACATTGACTCTTTCTGATTGTGGAGAATTGTTAGAAATAATTGACTGAAACTGTAGAGATTCTCATAGCTATTTTAATTTAAGCAGCATTCTGCCATACGTTGTATTTTAATTACTAGCTAGGTTTCTAAATGCAGACTGTAATTTGATAAAATATCTGTAATGTAGGCAAGCTCGTATAGCTAAATACCCTTGCCATTTGTTAATACATATTGTATATATACATGGGTACCATATGCACAATATGATGATTCACGATAGGTCTAGTCTTCTGGGGGGGGGTCTGCTTTTTCAGAATGGTGTTTGTAATAGTAAGAAAGGTCACAACCATTCTTTGGGAAGAATCAAAATGTGTGTCTTGTCTTCACCCTCCTTCCTGAGCACTTGTAGCCTCATGATGTTGCTGTCATGTCAGAGCTGGACGGGATGTGTTGTGAATTCTTACCAGGATGGCAAAACACCCATTTGTGGGAACATGAGTCATGGAGAGCAGAAGAACAATAGGGGGATATGAGATGAGTCAGTGAACTGGGTTACTTCTAGCTGGATCATAGCTAGCAAGAAGTAGTTTACCCTTTGATTCGTATAAAGTGAGAAGCCACTGATAGGTTTTACAGTGAGTGTGATATAAATTAACTTTTGTTTTTAGAAGCGTTGTAGGAGACTGTATGGAGACAGATAGGTTTGGGAAAGTACAAATACCAGTCATGAAGCTCCCAGGGCAGCTTTGTTGAGAAGTACAAAGATGCCCATTTCATTCTTCAGCCTTTCTTCTACCATAGTTCCCCATGGGTGTGATATCGAAATGGCTCTGGGTTATTTTAACATGTTGACAAGCTGCAGTTGAGATGAGCATATGCCCTTTTAAGTAATCTCTGAAAATACATCTTCCAAATATTCCATTACATAAATGAGAGAGATCCTTCTTTGATAATTTTTATATTTGTTGCAGAATCAAAGACATAGAGGTTAAAAACAAATGAGATAGACAACAAATTGATAGAAATAATAAGATTAGACAATATCCCAATACCAAGAAGTCAATGGTTTAATGTTAATTAATTAATTAGGCTTGGAAGTAAATTGATAGTTCATGAACAATTTGTCTAAGCAATGAATTTAAGAGGCTGTACGTATGACTACATTAGGAAACTGTAAGTTACCTACTATTGTCGAGATGAAGCATAAAATGTGTACTATTTTCAATGAAAGCATCAACAATAGACTTCACAGAGAATCTTGATGGTTTGAAAAATATTTAGAATAAGGAATTAAACTGTTCCAAAAGAAATATTATACCTTACCCACAAAAGAAACCAGAAATCGACCTTCCCAAACTCGACAGAAGTCGCACATTTCCATATGGCTGCCAGGCTGAATTAGAAAGCTGAAAAGAGCAACTTAAGTCATAAGTAACAGCATTCAACCTGCTGGAGGAAAAGTGAATTCTCATTGTCTTTACCAAAGACTATTCACAAAGCTACTGTTCCATGAAGAGGTGATCCAAGGGCGTTTGACCAAAGCATAAAGGAAAAATCATAGAAGCGTATGAACATGTCAGTGAATAAAAGTAACATGCTTTTGCATTTTCATACATGTACAGTGATTTCAATAGTTTAAAAATTCGAGGGTTAGCGAGCACTGAGAATGCAGCATAGTGTTGGAGTACTTGCCTTTCACGGGGCATACAGGTCAGTGATGGAGTACTTGCCTTTCACGGGGCAAACAGGTCAGTGATGGAATGCTTGCCTCTCAACCCTAAGTCATGATCCCTGATTCAATTTATGATACTAGAAGATTTTTCAATTATGTAATTTTCTTACTTACTTTGTGTGTATCTATGAATATGTGTGTTTGTCTATATATACACATGTGTATATAATTGAAATCTAATGCATCTATGATTTATTGTACACTTCATTTAAGTCTGTCCTCTCAAGTACACAAACCTCAGATGCCTCAAAACCTGCATCTCCCTTTTGAACTAGAATCGTGGCTGTGTAGGTGGGGAGAAGAGGAGATGGGGATAATGGACTTTTGAGGGAGAGGTGTGATTATTCTTCCTGAGAAGCTAGAGCAGTTTCCTGGGGATGGATGAGTTCTAGCTAAGAGGCAAAATGAATCCCCAAAGTCACACAGCTCAGCCTAGCTGGTTTGTTAGGCTACCTCTGCTCGGTGGTCACATGCAAAATTCTAGTTTCCTTAGGGTGGTTTTAAGGATAGAATCAGACAAGACCTACAGAGTAGGACACATCCAATAATGCCTGACACATTGTTGAATGTTCTACTAACATTGTATTGCTATTATAAAATAATGAGGTTGATTCCTTTTGTGTGTGTAGGATTGAAAATTAGGAAAACCTTCTCTACTTGCCAGTCTTTCTACTGGACTCAGCTCACTAGCTTGTTTATTTCCAAGGTTTCAAGAGATAAAGGACTCTTCTCAGTACTCCTTCCTGTTCCTTAGCACTGGGCCAGCACACACAAAGGGTGGCTGTCTCGAAAACAACTGAGTGGTTCGGCTGATTACCTTAGGGGACACGTCAGTAGCAGAGCTGTCTGATGAACCTACATCTCTGAAAAGACCCAGACATTCCGCAGGAGGTGGTTGGAACCCACACTTTCAAGTGTAACAGATGAAGAGGTCCCATGTCTAATGATGCAAGATCATGAAAAATTTCTAGGGCCTCAGGACACTTCTCAGATAATCTGCCACAGTTTGGTCTCACTATTTTATGTAGATTTAAGGGGCAGAGTATTTGGGATGAATCTATCGTAGGAATGTTATTGGACGAACGTGTTTTGAAATTTGTTTCAGTGTTCAATAACTCTCCTACGTTCTTTTTAGCTTCTTAATTATGCCTGCAAAACTCAGTCATTTACGTGAGAATAGTCACTTGTATATCTTTGTGAGGAAAATCTCATAAATGTCTTTAGTTTCAAGGTGCTGTTTTCAAGTAGTTTCGAGTGTATCATCTACTAAGACCCTAATTCTCACTTCCATCTAGTTCTGTGAGCAGAGCATTGAAGGCGTTCAGATGTTCAGACTCAAGCTTTGATCATACAAGAAATCTGGAGAGCTAAAAGTGGGCTTCTGTGGAAATGTCCTGTTGCATCTTTTTAGCTAAGGTAACTACTTAGGATAGCACACCTTCAACCCTTAATCTGGTAGGCTCCTAGAACTTGTGGTTTGCCAAACTTACCCTTGCTTGTTCTTTTGTTTGTTGGAGATTCTGCTTGCTGGGCCTTTCCGTGAAGCTAACACTTCAGTTATCTTTCTTATTCCAACCTTTGTTTTCCACTTATTCTTTAAGGAGTGTGATACTTTCAATACCATGCAAGGCATTTTATTTTCTTGAGTAGAACACATTTTTCCACCGGAGATTCTCAACTCACCTCTTCTATCTAAGTAAAGTCAAACCACTAGGAATACTTCTGTGAGTCTCCCAGTGTACAACCTAAGACTGTCTGAGATGAGCCACTGGAAGCTAGAGAAAGACCAGAAGAGCTATGGACCACAACTACAATGATTCCTTTTTTAAAAAGTACTTGTTTTGTTTTTTTTTGTTTGTTTGTTTCTATAAACTAGACCTTGTTTTTCAAGTGTCTTTCTCTGTATAAATTTGTTTAAATTGAATGATGTAGTAACAGAGCTGGGCTACTATAAGTAGCATTAAAAATTAAGGATTTCTTGTCCAAACTTATGGTAAGCAAAAAAGTCATTATTTCTTTCATTGAGTCTTTGAAGTTGGACTATTTGGAGTAAATAATTTTTGTGTTCTTTACTATGAAATTTCAAACGACTTTAACTAAATCCAGAATAATTAAATGCCAAAAACCTCCCCATGACTTTGTATTGGTATTTTTTCTTGACCTTGAGATACATAACTCTTGCTGTAAATTGTTCTGAATTATCACTGAGATTATATATAGGTAGTTATGTGTGTGTATGTGCATGCGTGTGTGTGTGTGTGTGTGTGCATGCACACACATGCATTCTTGTGTGTATGTATGTATATGGAAGCTGGAAACTATATTGTGTATTTTTTCAATGGTTCACCACCTTTATTTATTTATTTATTTACTTATTTATCTTTCTTTTTTAATTTTCTATATTTTTTTATTTATATTCCGAATGATTTCCCCTTTCCCATTTCCTCCCTCCCCAAAAGTCCCATAAGCCCTCTTCCCTCCAGCTGTTCCCCATTCAATCCCCTCTCACTTCTCTGTCCTGGTATTCCCCTACATCCAGCCTTTCCAGGACGAGGGGTCTCTCCTTCCATCTTCTTGGAAATCTATTGATATGCGAATTGTGTCTTGGGTATTCCAAGATTCTGGGTTAATATCCCCTTTTAAGTAACTGCTTACCATGTGTGTTCTTTTGTGATTGGGTTACCTCACTAAAGATGATATTTTCCAGTTCTGACCATTTGCCTAAGAATTTCGTGAATTCATTGTTTTTAATTGCAGAGTAGTATTCCATTGTGTAAATATACCACATCTTCTGAATCCATTCCTCCATTGAGGGACATCTGGGTTCTTTCCAGCTTCTGGCTATTATAAATAAGGCTGCTATGAACATAATGGAGCATGTGTCCTTATTGCATGCAGGGGAAGCCTCTGGGTATATGCCCAGGAGTGGTATAGCAGGATCTTCTGGGAATGTCATGCCCAGTTTTCTGAGGAACTGCCAGACTGCTTTCCAGAGTGGTTGTATCAGTTTGCAATCCCACCAGCAGTGGAGGAGTGTTCCTCTTTCTCCACATCCTTGCCAACAACTGCTGTCTCCTGTGTTTTTGATCTTAGCCATTCTGACTGGTGTGAGATGGAATCTCAGGGTTGTTTTGATTTGCATTTCCCTAATGACTATGGATGTTGAGCATCTCCTTAGGTACTTCTCAGCCATCAGATATTCTTCAGGTGAGAACTCTTTGTTTAGCTCTGTACCCCATTTTTTAATAGGGTTACTTGGTTCTCTGGGGTTTAACTTCTTGAGTTCTTTGTATACATTGGATATTAGCGCTTTGTCGGATGTAAGGTTGGTAAAGATCATTTCCCAGTTTGTTGGTTGCCGCTTTGTCCTTTTGATAGTATCTTTGTCCTTACAGAAACTTTGTAATTTTATGAGGTCTCATTTGTCAATTCTTGATCTTAGAGCCTAAGCTATTGGTGTTCTGTTCAGGAAATTTTCCACTGTGCCCACATGTTCAAGGTTCTTCCCTAGTTTCCTTTCTATTAGTTTCAGTGTGCCTGATTTTATGTGGAGGTCCTTGATCCACTTGGTATTGAGCTTAGTACAAGGAGATAAGAATGGGTCAATTTGCATTCTTCTGCATGTTGACCTCCAGTTGAACCAGCACCATTTGTTGAAAAGGCTATTTTTTTTCCACTGAATGGTTTTAGCTCCTTTGTCAAAGATCAAGTGACCATAGGAGTGTGGATTTATTTCTGGGTCTTCAATTCTGTTCCATTGAACTACATGCCTGTCACTGTACCAACACCATGTACTTTTTAACACTATTGCTCTGTAGGACAGCTTGAGGTCCGGGATACTGATTCCCCCAGAAGTTCTTTTACTCTTGAGAATAGTTTTAACTATCCTGGGTTTTCTGTTATTCCAGATGAATTTTTGAATTGCTCTTTCTAATTCTATGAAGAATTGAGTTGGGATTTTGATGGGGATCGCATTGAATCTGTATATTGCTTTTGGCAAGATGCTCATTTTTACTATCTTAATCCTGCCAATCCATGAGCATGGCATATTTTTCCATCTTCTGTGGTCTTCTTCAATTTCTTTCTTCAGAGACTTGAAGTTCTTGTCATACAGATCTTTCACTTGTTTGGTTAGAGTCACACCAAGATACTTTATATTGTTTTTGGCTATCGTGAAGGGTATCATTTGTCTTATTTCTTTCTCAGCCTACTTATCCTTTGAGTATAGGAAAGCTACAGATTTGCTTGAGTTGATTTTATGTCCAGTCACTTAGCTGAAGTTGTTTATCAGCTGTAGGAGTTCTCTGGTGGAGTTCTTTGGGTCGCTTAAGTATACTATCATATCATCTGCAAATAGTGATAGTTTGACTTCTTCCTTTCAAATTTGTATCCCTTTGACCTCCTTTTGTTGTCTAATTGCTCTAGCTAGAACTTCAAGTACTATATTGAAAAGATATGGAGAGAGAGGGCAGCCTTGTCTAGTCCCTGATTTTAGTGGGATTGCTTCAAGTTTCTCTCCATTTAGATTGATGTTGGATAACGGTTTGCTGTAAATTGCTTTTACTATATTTAGGTATGGGCCTCGAATTCCTGATTTTTCAAGACCTTTAACATGAAAGGATGCTGAACTTTGTCAAATGCTTTTTCAGCATCTAATGACTGACCATGTGGTTTATTTTTTTGAGATTTTTTATGTAGTGGATTACATTGATGGACTTCCTTATATTGAACCATCCCTGCATCCCTGGGATGAAGCCTACTTGATCGTGGTGAATGATCATTTTGATGTGTTCTTGGATTCAGTTGGCAAGAATTTTATTGAGTATTTCTGCATTGATATTCATAAGAGAGATTGGCCTGAGATTCTCTTTCTTTGTCAGATCTTTGTGTGATTTTGGTATCAGCGTAATTGTGGATTCATAGAACGAGTTGGGTAGTGTTCCTTCTGTTTCTATTTTGTGGAATAGTTTGAAGAGTATTGGTGTTAGGTCTTCTTTGAAGGTCTGATAGAATTATGCACTAAAACTGTCTGGACCTGTGCTTTCTGAGGTTGTAAGACTTCCAATGACGACTTCTATTTCTTCAGGGGTTATAGGATGGTTTACATGGTGTATTTGATCCTGATTTAAATTTGGTATTTAGTATCTGTCTAGGAAATTGTCCATTTCCTCCAGATTTTCTAGTTGTGTTGAATACAGGCTTTTGTAGTAGGATCTGATGATTTTTTAATTTCCTCAGTTTCTGTTGTTATCTCTCCCTTTTCATTTCTTATTTTGTTAATTTGGATACTGTCTCTGTGCTCTCTGGCTAGTCTGGCTAAGGGCTTATCTATCTTGTTGATTTTCTCAAAGAACCAACTCCTAGTTTTGTTGATTCTTTGTATGGTTTTATTTGTTTCTACTTGAATGATTTCAGCCCTGAGTTTGATGATTTCCTGCCTTCTACTCCTCTTGGGTGTATTTGCTTCTTTTTGTTCCAGGGCTTTCAGGTGTGCCATTAAGCTGCTAGTGTATGCTTTCTCCCGTTTCTTTTTGGCAGCACTCAGGGCTATGAATTTTCCTCTTAGGACTGCTTTCATTGTGTCCCATAAATTAGGGTATGTTGTGCCTTCCTTTTCATTAAATTTTAAATAGTCTTTGATTTCTTTCTTTATTTCCTCCTTGACCAAGTTATCATTGAGTAGAGCATTGTTCAGCCTCCATGTGTATGTGGGGTTTCTGTTTTTTTTGTTGCCATTGAAGACCACTCTTATTCCATAATGATCTGATAGGAGGCATGGGATTATTTCTATCTTCTTGTATCTGTTGAGGTCTGATTTGTGACCAATTATATGGTCGATTTTGGAGAAGGTACCATGAGGTGCTGAGAAGAAGGTGTATTCTTTAGCTCTAGGATGAAATGTTCTATATATATCTGTTAGTTCCATTTGGTCCAAGGCTTCAATTAGATTCACTGTGTCCCTGTTTAGTTTCTGCTTTCCTGAATGATCCATTTCAGAGAGCGGGGTGTTGAAGTCACCCACTATTATTGTGTGGGATGCGATGTGTGCTTTGAGCTTTAGTAAAGTTTCTTTTACGAATGGGTGTGCCTTTGCATTTGGAGCATAGATATTCAGAATTGAGAGTTTTTCTTGGTGGATTTTTTCTTTGACCAGTATGTAGTGTCCTTCTGTGTCTTTTTTGATGACTTTAGGTTGAACGTCAATTTTATCTGATATTAGGAGGGCTACTCCGGGTCATTTCTTGGGGCCATTTGCTTGTAAAATTGTTTTCCAGCCTTTTACTCTGAAGTAGTGTTTGTCTTTGACACTGAGGTGTGTTTCCTGCACGCAGCAAAATGCTGGGCCCTCTTTACATATCCAGTCTGTTAGTCTATGTCTTTTTATTGGGGAATTGAGACCATTGATATTAAGAGAGATTAAGGAATAGTGATTATTGCTACCTGCTGTTCTTGACGCTATCTTTATGTTTGAGTGGTTATCTACTTTTAGGTTTGATGCAAGAAGGTTACTATCTCGTTTTTTCCAGGGTGTAGTTTCTCTCCTTGTATTGGCAATTTCCACCTATTATCCTTTGCAGGGCTGGGTTTGTGGAACGATATTGTGTAAATTCGGTTTTATCAAGGAATAACTTGGTCTCTCCATCTATGGTGGTTGAGAGTTTTGCTGGGTATAGTAGTCTAGGCTGGCATTTGTGTTCTCTTAGAGTCTGTATGAGATCTGCCCAGGATCTTCTGGCTTTCATAGTCTCTGGTGAGAAGTCTGATGTGATTCGGATAGATCTTCCTTTATATGTTACTTGGCCTTTTTACTTACTGCTTTTAATATTAGTTCTTTGTTTAGTACATTTGGTGATTTGATTATTATGTGATGGGAGGTATTTCTGTTCTGGTCCAGTCTGTTTGGAGTTCTGTAGGCTTCTCATATGTTCATTAGTATTTCTCTCTTTAGGTTAGGGAATTTTTCCTCCATAATTTTGTTGAAGATATTTACTGACCCTTTAAATTGCAAATCTTCACTCTCATCTGTACCTATAATCCTTAGGTTTGGTCTTCTCATTGTGTCCTGGATTTCCTGGATGTTTTGGGTTACACGTTTTTTGCATTTTGCATTTTCTTTGACTGTTGAGTCGATGCTTTCTAGGGTATCTTCAGCACCTGAGGTTCTTTCTTCCATCTCTTGTTTTCTATTGTTGATGTTTGCATCTATGACCCCTGATTTCTTTCCAAGGTTTTCTATCTCCAAAATTGTCTCCCTTTGTGATTTCTTAGTTGTTTTTACTTTCTTTTTTAGATCCTGGATGGATTTGCTCAGATCCTTCACTTGTTTGTTTGTGTTTTCCTGTATTTCTTTAAGACATTTTTGGTTTTCCTTTTTCAGGATTTCTGCCTGTTGACCCAAGTTTTCCTGTATTTCTTAAAGCAATTTTTGTGTTTCCTCCTTATGGGCTTCCATCTGTTGATCCATATTCTCCTGCATTTCTTTATGTAATTTGTGTGTTTCCTTTATAAGGGCATCTACCCATTGATTCATGTTCTCCTGTATTTCTTTCATCGATTTTTGTGTTTCCTCCTTATGGGCCTCCATCTGTTGACTCGTATTCTCCTGCATTTCTTTAAGCGATTTTTGTGTTTCCTTTGTATGTGCTTCTACCCCTTGATTCATGTTCTCCTGTATTTCTTTATGAGATTTATTTATGTCCTTCTTGTAATCCTCTAATAGCATCATGAGAAGTGATTTTAAATCCAGATCTTGCCTTTCAGGTGTGATGGGGTATCCAGGACTTGCTGTTGTCAGAGCGTTGGGTTCGGATGGAGCCATATTGTCTTGATTTCTGTTAGTAACGTTCCTAAGTTTGCCTTTTGCCATCTGGTTATCTCTGGTGTAGTTGGTCCTGCTGTCACTGGCTGTTGGTTGGACCTCCTGTAAGCCTGCACGGCTATTTCTGCCCCTCTGGATGACCGGGTTTCCCCTGGCACCAATTGCTAAGGGGCTGCCCTGCTCCTGAGTGACTTTGGAGCCCTGATGTGCCTTACCCCAAGTGATTTTATACTTGGGGAAATCCCTGTGTACCTGAATGCTCAGTGTAGTCAATCCCCGGAGCAGAGGTGGCTAAGGGGAGGCTGGTGTGCTCTCTCCCTGTGCAGGTGCGCTTTCTTCCAGTGCGGGTCCCTCTGCAGGGCAGATGTCCCACAGCAGAGCTGGCGCATAGGTGACCACAGAACTGCCCAGCTCTTGGGTGCACGTAACACACAAGCTGGCTGAGTCCCAAGCGATGTTATGCTTGGTTATCCCTGTGCCTGGAGGTCCCAACTCCTCTGTTGCTGGATCAAAGATGGCAGAGTGTACTGTGCCCCCTCTCTATGCAGATCACTCTGCAGGGCAGATCACCTTATTTATTTTTAAGAGTTTTTATTTTTATGTGTGTCAGTGTGAGTATATGTCACATGTGTGTGGGTGCTCACAGAAGCCAGAAGAGAATGTTTGGGTCCAGAAGAGAGCCTTGGATTCCCTGGAATTAGAGTTACAGGCAGTTATGGGCTGCCTGCTATGGATACTGGCAATTGAAGTCTGGTCCTCTGGAGAGTGGAATGCTCTTAATTAATGAACCATTTTCCAGTCCTATCCACATTACTATTTTAGCTGGACTCTCACACTGAAATTGGATCTCTCTGATTGGATAACTAGCTAGGCTAGGCTCTCAGGGGAAGACTGGTCTCTGTCTCTCTAGTGCTGAGATTGCAGGCTTGCAAAGCCGTACCTAGCTTTAACCCAAGTTAAAGTTCAGGGCTAAGTCTCTGAAATCAGACCCTCCTGCTTGCATGGCAAGGCTTTTAAAGACCGAGGCATCTGTCTTCTCTTAGTGCAATATGCATCACCTCTAGGGCTACCTGACATCTCCATTCTTCCTTATAGAGACACTGGAGAAGCCAGAGGCCAGAAGCCAGTGACAAGTGTCTTTAATTTTACTTTGAGAGTCTGAATTCAACTGTAACTGTAGATAAACAGGAAGTGACATTAACGAATTCTGGAGCCAATCTCTCAGGTTCCACCGCACTTCCTCCATCATAAACAGAACATTTCTTGTTAATTTTTATCATCTTTCATCTAATAAAGTGCCTAGTGCTAAATTAATATTGTGATCTCTTAACCCCTATAAGAGAAAGAAGGCTGGCCCAGTTGTAGCATAAGTAATCACTTTCTGTGTTTTTGACTCCTTGCTAATGTCCTTAGGACCAGATACTCCTCGTTAATTATAGTATCCAGACATCTGAATCTGACCTACATATTGGAGGACATGCCCAGACATTCAATGTTTAGGATTAGTCTCGGAATTATAAAAACAAACAAGTAAACAAATGCCTTAGACCACTTCACGCTTTGGAATAGCTGTTCAAAGGAGAAGCAGATAAAGTGTTCTACTTCTTTGTCTAAATAATTAAATGTGGCCTTCCTTGCCATGGGCTTAACTCAGTCTCAGAGTGACTGCAGCTACATGCCTGGAGTGACTACTTTTAAACCATTAAGTCTCAACTCCACCTCAACATTTTCCTTATTAGTCATTGTCAAACCTTTGTCCTTACTTGCCAGCATCTGAGAAAATGAAAATGAAAATTTTTTTGCTCAAGATTCCTTTACATCCTCCCCAGCATAGAAATGCTTCCTCATGCACAGCCAGCCCCTGAGGAAGCTTCAAAATGGCAGGTGCCTCTGACATATCTAGGATAGCCCAGTCCTCCAGGTGAATGGAAACCAGAAGTCTAGAGTCTGTACTTGAAAAGATTTTCCCCAAACATCTGCATCTTTATCAGAAGTCTGAAGTCTGTACATAAAAAGATTTTCCCTAAACATCTGCATCTGCATCTTTAAAAATCATTAGATTAACAGTTCCTGAATTCTTAAATTCATAGCTTTTGGAAATACTTGTGAAAAAAAAATGACATGACTCTAGAGGACTGCCTATTATTTGGTTACTTATTTTGATCAAATTAAAAATAAAAGGAACTCTACTTTTGTAACTGTTTCATTACAGGATGAACAGACATTTAACTTGCAGAAAACAGAATTCTCCTCAACTCTGACTTGACGATACAATACATGTACGTCTTACTTCCATACAGACTTGTGAGGACCTTCTGTTGGAAGCAAGCAAATCTGAGCTCTGATCTGGGAACAGCACCATGCCCATTCATGTGTTCTACATCTCAACAGCACTCACTGGGGATGTGTCATCCTGAGAGCTTTGCTTCTGAATTTTCCTCTCTTATCAGTAGACTGGAAAGGTCTTTCTGTGCCTCAAGTGTCTCTGCCTCCTGGGCGTGTTCTCCCGATGATGGCTTTGAACTTCATGCTGTTGCTCTGGAACCATAACTCACTGTGTTTATGAGCTTAATGTAGATTACTCATTTTGAAACAAGACTAGTCTTACTTAGATTAAGGAGGAGTAGGCAGCTGCTAAGGTGGCATGATTTGTGTGGTGCTGAGAAAACTTGAATATATATATATATATATATATATATATATATATATATATATATATATATATAAATAAAATTTGCTCTACAACTTGTAACCTGAAACATGGATGGTAATTCCTTCAGTTTCTAAGGACTCGGGTTAGTTTCTGCTAGTGTGTCCCTCAGATGCTAGTCCTCCCTCAGATGATCTCATTTATTTAAGGCAATGAGGTTATTTTTATCAACATATTAAGACATGATGACCACTAAAGGAGTTCTTGGGAAGGAGTATGCCATTATGTTACCCCACACAGAATTAAAGGACAAGTTGATCGTAGGGCTGGGTTAAAGGAGGTGAGGATTGGGGAGTATGGTCTCATCCTTTATTAAGGTTTTCATGGGAAGGAACAATCAAGGAAGGATAAACAAACTGAGTGGGTGTGGGACTGAAAAGCATGAATATTTTGGGCCAACTCTTGATTATCGGCATGAGCTCTGACTGTTAACTTGCCCTATTCATTAGGTCAGAGAGGATATTGGCTAGCTTAAGGAGGTAGCTGGAGAATGCACTCTGAAATGGTTGATGTGCTTATGGAGGAGAGGATGAAGGTCATTCTGTAGCACCTCTAGGAATTAGCGACCTGGTCTAGATTAGAAATCTAAACCTGGGTTCTTTCCAGCTTCTGGCTATTATAAATAAGGCTGCTATGAACATAGTGGAGCATGTGTCCTTATTGCATGCAGGTAAAGTCTCTGGGTATATGCCCAGGAGTGGTATAGCCGGATCCTCCGGAAGTGTCATGCCCAGTTTTCTGAGGAACCGCCAGACTGCTTTCCAGAGTGGTTGTACCAGCCTGAGGAATGGATTCAGAAGATGTGGTATATCTACACAATGGAATACTACTCTGCAATTAAAAACAATGAATTCACGAAATTCCTAGGCAAATGGTCAGAACTTGAAAATATCATCCTTAGTGAGGTAACCCAATCACAAAAGAACACACATGGTATGCAGTCACTGATAAGGGGATATTGACCCAGAATCTCAGAATACCCTAGACACAATCAGCATATCAATAGATTTCTAAAAAGATGGAAGGAGAGACCCCTGGTCCTGGAAAGACTGGATGTAGGGGAACGCCAGGACAGAGTAATGAGAGGGGGTTGAATGGAGAAAAGAGGGAGGGAAGGGGGCTTATGGGACTTTTGGGGAGGGAGGAAACGGGAAAGGGGAAGTGATTTGGAATGTAAATTAAAAAAATAAAATAAAATAAAATAAAAAAAAAGAGGGTAGATATCAGGAAAGCCCCGTATTAGGTCATCCTAGGTTCGTGGACAGTACAGTCACTCAGGTTCAAAGCAAGAGCCCTGAGTCATGATGAAAGACCTAGGAGGAATTCAGAGGCTCCATCAAATAAGGCAGGGTAAGGGGTAAGGGGAGGGGCTTGGAAGATTGTCTCTCAAGATGGTTTGCAGGGGGTGGGGGGAAGGCAGTTTTAAATGTCGGTTTCAGGTTTATTTTTTTAAGCCTATTTTATGAAGCCGTGGTTGCACATGGTTGTATGTATGGTATCTCAGATAATATAGTAACTTACATACATTAAAAAAAAAAAAGAAATCTAAACCTGGGAATGGCAGCCTATGTTTTATCAGTGAGGATCTAGAAACCAGGTTGTCAGGGATACAGAAAACATGAAAACATTTATCCAGTTAAGATTCTACCTCTTGCTACCAAGCCGGAAAATAAAATTCATTTATGTTTCATATACACACAGCTTAGTGGACATTTTATACAACAACTGTAAGAACTTTGTACATGAAACAAAGCTTCATGGAGTGGATTATTTTTTTATTGGTAGCATCATGATAACAATAAAATAAAATTCACATCTTGAAGCATTTCAATTTTGGGGTTTCAGGTTATGAATGCTCCACTTTCAAGAGTCTATGTCTTCTCTTAAAACACTTTAATGTTCAAGGTATGAGTCTTAAGATATGAAAGCATGGAAATTAATTTATTTGTTTATTTTTTTCTTGTGAGTGAAAAGAAAAACTTTTGCCCTATTACAAATTCAGAGAGTGGGAGGTAGAAAAAAGGATGATTGCCAGATTTATACAAAAAGTAGGAGGAGGAACTGGTGTTGAAACAGCTGATTTATAGGTTTGAGGCTATAATGTGTTTTATTTCTTCAGAGTTTACTCAGTGTCAGGTTGTGCTAGATGGCTTTTTAAAAATGATTTTTTTTTATCATCACAGTCATCTTAAAATGTAGGTATCATTATAAGTGTTTTAAAAATTATTTATTTAACACAGTAACTCTATGAAATAGAGTCCTTTGTATTATAGATAAAGTTTATGACAATAATATAGATGAAGTTTATGAAGGGGATTTATGAGATGACGATTTTTATTTGGTTTGCAATTGTGTGTATTCCATAAAAGGAAGAAGGAAGGGTAATTATAGAGTCTTATAGTTTGGTTTTCATGTCACCTCTCACCACTTTGTTATTACATGACTTTGATTAGATTACTTGATCTCTGCAAAGTGGCTTTCTTCATATGAATGATGGAAAAGTCTTCTTTGGGGTTTGTAGTGATCACTAATTTCAGTTAGACAGTAAGTAGAATGTTCGTAACATAATACCTGGCACGTAGAAAATGTTCTAAAGATTAGTTATGATTATCATTCTGGAGTTTGTTCTTCTTGGGATCACCAACAGTTGTTCTTGGTTTCTTACTTCAGGGAAATAAGATATCCTTGTTTAAAATAAAAAGAGGATATTTGGAAGTTTGGAGGAAGAGGCAATTGGGGGAGGATCCTTGGGGGTAGTTAGTAGAGAAGTAAGGGATAGATATAATCAAGATACATTGTATACTTGCGTGAAGTTTTCAAAGAATAAATAAAAATATCGTACAAAGCTCCCTAATAACTACCAAGGATAGTTTTCCAAAGCAAAAAAAATACTAAAATATTATGCTTAAGAATACAAGACAATAGCAGCAATTTCTATACATAACATCTTTTCAAATACTTTCCATGTAGGCCATCACTGTATTTCTGTTAAAAATAAAGGAATGAATTTTATAATATGTAAAAATGAATGTAAAATATTGCGCATCTTCCTAATCTGCAACCACAGTGAGAGAAATAGGTCATTTTCTGTGTTCTTTGAACATTTATGGAGTTTTTTTTTCCGCTCTCTTTCTATTGGTCTAACCTCTTGTCATTGTCCGGGTCATATAGAATTGCTCCTAATAATCGTCTTCCTAGGTGTTTGTTCAAACGTGTTTAATAGAAACTCAAGTGATGTGGCTGCTGCCTTTCCTTTGGAGCCAGCTGCATGGCTCATTAGTTCATTCAGTCAGCAAGGAGTAGCTGACAGTGTGCCTTCATTTTCTTCTTTCCTAATGCTGTCCTATTATTCTTGGTGACTACCCTTCCCATGATCCGTAACAATCTGCTCCTGCCCTTGATGTTCCTACCCTTCAGGTGTTAGCAGAATGTTATCATGACTCCTCCCCACATTAATTGTCACGTAGGTTTACATATTTCATTCTTTTCATCTTTTCCCATAACTCCATCCCCTTAGGCCTATAATCATTGTGTTACTCTTCTTTGAGCCCTTTCCAGTTTGTCTGCATCTTTCTGGAAAGAAGCCTCCCAGAAATGACTGCACTGCTACGAATATATTTTTTTTCACAGAGCTCCCTGGAGGCAGGGAGATGCTGGCTTGGAGAAATAATATTGTGTCAAGTTAACCTCAACATGGGATAGTGCCTTTGAAGTGTGTATTGCACTTTCTCATTGACAGTGTTCACAACTACCTTGATGAGATTGCCCAAAAGAAGAGATCCCAAACAATTTACCTTTTTGGCATGAATAAGTGTCTTTAACTTTGGTTTTCCATCACACTGGGTCATGTGGGATGTTCATTGCTGTTAGCATTGTGTTCCTATCCCCAGACATTCTAGGAAATTTGATGTGGAATACGACCTGGACTTCGTAATGATTTAAAGCTCTCCAGACAATTTTGATGCACAGCACAATTAGAAAGAATTCCTTAGTGAAAGCTTCTCTTCCTCTTCCTCCTCTCCTCTCTCTCCTTCTACTTCCTCCTCCCCTTTCCCTTCTCTTTCTTCTTCCTCTCCTTCTCCTCCTTTCTCTATTCTTCCTCTCTTCCTCTTCCTCCTCCTCTTCTTTTCCTTCTTCCTCTTTTCTTCTTCACTAAGATCTCAAAGCCTTTTCTCCTGGAGATTGGCTCCCAGCTTCCTGCAGCTGACATTTCCATTGCTCTGTATTGATAATACACATTTCCATGTCACATTTCATCTACTATCAGAATTTCTAAGAGGAATCTTGTGTGATTGGCCTTTTCTTTCTGCTTTTCTGTCTCTGGTTTTGTAGCTCAGCATCTCCTCTCCCCTTCTGGGTCAGAATTGCTCTTCTTTCTCCTTTCTGCATGTCCTCAGCACTCGTTGCTACAAGAGTTTGCAATTATTTTTTCTAGGAAATTTGATTTCCAGAGCAGCATGAATATCAGGATGAAACTAAGGAGTTTATGCTTGATAAAATTTCAAGATGCAAGTTTGCATATTTAGAACTTCTATGTCACTTCAGTACTGGTCCCTTTCAGTTAATAGACTTCACTTGTAGAGCTGTTTTAATTACAAAACACCGAACATAAAGTACAGAGATTCCTCTTAGAATTTTCGTCCTGTGTGTGCAATCTGAGATTGCAAGAGCACCCTGCTCAAGAAGTGCCCTATAGGTTGCTGCCTGCTGCTTTAAATTGCTAAAAGAGTTAAAGGTGTACCACCAGAAAACATGCCAAATTATTGTGTTGATTATTTCAGACTGAACTCAACTGAAGAGCTGTAACCTCAGAGAAAGCCACTTGCTCTGTGATTTCCTATATGTTGTGGACCATAATGATGTTTTTTTTCCAGGAGGAAGTCCTTCCCAAGGCTAGAAATTCGCATCCACCCCAAGATCCTGGTAACTAGGACCACATTATGCCCTAGTAAACAGACACTAGAATGTAACCTGAAGGATCTTTCAGTTTTCTGGATCTGTTAGTGACAGCTAGAATTTTATTAGTGATTAGTTATTCATTTGTCCTGCCATTCTCTCACAAATTTAAGTACCTTGTGGTGCAGGGATAGCTTGCTTGATGCTTTCACATTGTTATGGTTCTTTATTCAAACAGTCCTAAATGACTATACTTCAATCTTTTCTGTGGCCTGAAGTTTGATATGAAGATTCTTATGTCTATGCAAAAGTAACAATACTTTTATGCCTTTCTCCTAGCAATCAGCTAAAGAAGCTTTGTAAGAACCAAGGGATAGAGAGGAATCTCTGCTCCTCCCTAATAGCGAGTATAAAGTTCACAGAAATATGAAACTTCCCTATCCTAGAATTTTAATCATAACAACAAAAACAAATAATGGCAGCAGCCGCAGCAGCAGCAGCAGCAGCAGCAGCAGCAGCAGCAGCAGCAGCAGCAGCGGCAGCAACAACACAACAAATGTGCTAGGCTGGTGTGATTTGGAGTTCGTTATCTTTCAATTTATTTATTTACTTATTTACCGACAAAATACAACTTGCACAAGACTACACCAACCCAGCATCCTGATCCCCAGAGGCCTTCCTTCTAGCCAAGATGCTGAAAGTCACATCTCCAGAACGTAGGACAGGGAGCAGCACTGAAGGATCAGCATGTCGGAACTAGCTCATGACCCTTGGGAACAACGCATTTTTCTTGGTAACTGTAGAAAGTCTTCACTTGAGACTTGCACAAGACCGAAAGACCCTCAGGTAACTCTAATTCATTATTTCTTTGTCTCCTGCATCCTGCCTTTTTCTGAACACTGACAGCTTGAAAAATCAAAGACAACAGTGTACTTATCAACTTTCTAAGCCAGTCATGGTATATGTCTGAGGTCAGGGAAAGCACTGGGTCTTCATTAATCCTAGTAATGAGCAGAAAAGAAAGAAGCAAAACCATAGAGATTCTTTCTCACAGAGCAGCTTACGATGAATGTTTCTCAGAGTTAGGGATCCAAGACACCAGTAGTCCAATTACTGCAATTTCATAAAGGAGGAATAATAAAGTAGGAGAGAATGCTATCTTTATTAAAACTAAGGGTGCTGTATTTAGTAACTTTCCTCTGGCTGAAGTATGTTTTTTTTTTTAACATTTCCACTCGTCTGCCAGGTAGTTAATCTACATCCTTTTGTCAAGCCACAAAAGAAACTGGAAACCCCAGCTATCTCTAGACTTAGAATAATTGTAGAATGCCGTTATCCTGAGGATAAAAAGTTCAGCATAACAAACATTTCCCAGATACTTGCAAAGAAAAACATGATAGCAACTTCTCAGAAGGGTTTGTTTAATTAATAGAAAATGTATCAATTATCAGAAAGAGAAATATTTTTGATCTCGAGACAAGGGAGGGAAGTCCAATGGAAACTCTGGTACCATTAATTGACTGTGGCACTGAGCTGTGACAATGTGAAGAACTATCTGAAAGAACGTCTCTGTGTTCATCTGGGAAGTTATCATTGTCTATAAATAATCATAAGGGGAGTTCATTCTATGTATTAACCCACTGTAGACAAGAGATTTTTTTTCACTGCCTCACCCAAGGGTGATACAGGGGCACTGAATGGAGTAGAAAATGCCTTTGACTGATTCTGAACCCACTGCACTAGGATACTGTTGTTGTGGTTACAGTTTAAACATGACTTTTAATGAATTCTAAAATATATCAACAATCATCTGTTTGCCAAGCATAGGATGGGGAGAGCAGAAGATATGGAGCACTATATGTTCTTCTGTTTTTGCTTCATGAGCTGTAGAGAAGCTGAACATAATTAAGAACTACTGAGATTCAGTTGATCAATTGCCCTATGCTAACAAGTCAACTTTAAATAACGGCAGGAGAAAAGGTTACATTTTTTTTGCCTTAATATTTTAGCTCTTGGGCAAAGAGAATCAAACAAAAGTAATGTGGATATGACCAATTTCATGATGTGGAAATGAAATAGGATTAAATCTACATTAGCGTTCGTAGTAAGGCTGCTTACTCGTTGTAGTTTGCATACATGTACTAAAAATTAGATTTCTGCCATTCTTAGTCAATCTCATCCAGGAAGTTTTTCAAAATATCTGATTTTTAAAAGTTTCAGGTAGTTTTAATAGGAAATATCTAGTTCAATTGAATGTGCCCTCTATCCTACTAAATTCTAACATTCATGAAATTTGTCTGAACAGTAATCAATTTGGCCTAGATCTGATATAAGCTTTACAAAAAACAAAGAGTGCAGGAGAATTACAGGAGGTCATTTATTCCCAGGTCAAACACAAATCATTGTGATCAATGATACAATATATCTCCGTAAGGGGTTGCATGTTTACTTCTATTACTGAGTGATTAAAACAGTTCTAGAATTTCAGCTATGGAATTTTTTGTAAGACCAACCTGTATTTTTTGATTTGGCAAATCCTCATGATTTGAAGATGGATTTTGGTCTTTATTTGAGGGAATAACTTAATAATGCTGTCATAGACTTGGATACCTTTTAAAACGGTGGTCAAAAACTAAATCGCAACTCCTCTCAAATCAAACAGATTTTCTAAACTCTGTGGTTCACAAACAGGCTCTAATAGTAATATCAACGGGGGAAAGTTGACTGCTATTTGAGCATTGACAGCTGTTGCTGTAAGTTACAGGTAACATAAGTTTTGTTATAGAGTTTGTGAAACCAAGTTTCATCTCATTTGTCGATTTAACTGGACCTGGATTCAATGAAGAGACAAGTCTCTGGGGATACTGGTAATGGATTTTCTTGATTTCATTAACTGAAGTGCCTACACTGCTGTGTTAGGATAAGCTCTTGGGTAAAAGCAGCTTACTTAGGGGAGGGCATTTCTTGCATCATGGTTCAAGGTAATGTCTGTCATGGTGGAGAACTTAAGATGGCAGGAATTTGAAGCACCTGGTTACTGTGTACTTGCTGTTTTTGTAGGTCAACTTGACACAAGCTAGAGCAGTCAGAGAGGAAGGAGTAATTTTCTTTGAGAAAATGCCTCAGTGGAGTCCACCTGTAAGACATTTTCTCAATGAGTGATCAATGAGGTGGTGTGTGCCACAGTTGTGGGTGGAGCCATCTCTGGGCTGGTGGTCCTGGGTTCTATATATAGCATAGCAGACTAAGCAAGCCATGGGAAGCAAGCCAGTAAGCAGCATCCCTTCATAGCCCCTGCAACATCTACTCCCTCCAGTTTCCAGCCTTGTTTGAGTTCCTGTCCTGACTTCTTCCAATGATGGACTGGGATCTGGGAGTGTAAACTGAATAAATCCTTTCCTCCTCATCTTACATTTTGGTTATGGTGTTTCATCACAGCAACAGATGCCTTCATATGCATCCACAAACAAAAAATCTAGAAAAACTATTTATATCCTCTTTTCTCTCCTTCCAGAATGCAGTGTGATGTGACTAGCTGCTTCAAGCTCCTGTGTCTTGACATCTCTACCATGATGGAGCAGTCCTGCACTAAGTGCCAAAACATAACACCTCTTTCCTTAATATTCTTTTGGCAAGTTTTGTTCTTTGTTTGTTATTGTTTTTGTTTTGTGGCATCACAGCACTGGAAGAAGTTCATAAGACAGAATATAAGAACTTATCAATATAGCAGTTCTGAAAAGTTTGCCCGTGTAACCACAATCAACTTCCTTCTCTGTTTTTTTTTTTAAAGATTTATTTATTATATGTAAGTACACTGTAGCTGTCTTTAGACACACCAGAAGAGGGCGTCAGATCTCATTACGGATGGTTGTGAGCCACCATGTGGTTGCTGGGATTTGAACTCAGGACCTTCGGAAGAGCAGTCAGTGCTCTTACTTGCTGAGCCATCTCTCCAGCCCCTCTGTTTTTTTTTTTATTGGATATTTTCTTTATTCACATTTCAAATGTTATCCCTTATCTTGATTTCCCCTCCAAAAACCCACTATCCCATCCTCCCTCCCCCTGCTCACCAATCCACCCACTCCAGCTTCCTTGTCTTGGGATTTCTTGACACTGGGGCATAGAGCCTTCACAGGACCAAGGGCCTCTCCTCCCGTTGATGTCCAACAAGGCCATCCTCTGGTACATATGTGTCTGGACCCATGGGTCACTCCGTGTGTACTCTTTGCTTGGTGGTGTAGTCCCTGGGAGCTCTGGGGGTACTGGTTGGTTCATATTGCTGTTCCTCCTACGGGGCTGAAAACCCCTTCAGGTCCTTGGGTCCTTTAACTCCTCCGTTGGGGACCCTGTGCTCAGTTCCATGGTTGGCTGAGAGCATCCCCCTCTATATTTATCTGACACTGGCAGAGCCTCTCAGGAGACAGCTATGTCAGGCTCCTGTCAGCAAGCAATTTGGATAACTTTCTATGGGATGGGTCAAAAGATGGGTCAGTCTCTGAATGGACTTTACTACAGTCTCTGCTCCAAACAGTCTCCATATTTCCTTCTGTGAGTATTCTGTTCTCCTTCTAAGAAGCACTAAAGCATCCACACTTTGGTCTTCCTTCTTCTTGGGCTTCATATGGTGTGTGGGTTGAATCTTGTGTATTCTGAACTTTTGAGTTAATATCCATTTATCAGTCAGGCATACCGTATGTGTTCTTTGGTAACTGAGTTACCTCATTCAGTATGATAGTTTCAAGTTTCATCCATTTGCCTGAAAATTTCATGGAGTCATTGTTTTTAATAGCTGAGTAGTATTCCATTGTGTAAATGTACCACATTTTCTGTATCCAATCCTCTGTTGAGGGACATCTGGGTTTCCAGCTTCTGGCTATTATAAATAAGGCTGCTATGAACATAGTAGAGCATTTGTCTTTATTACATGTTGGAGCATCTTCTAGGTATAAGCCCAGGAGTGGTATAGCTGAGTCCTCAGGTAGTACTATGTCTAATTTTCTGACGAACCCCCAGACTGAATTCCAGCATGGTTCTACCAGCTTGTAATCCCACCAGCAATGGAGGAGTGTTCCTCTTTCTCCACATTCTTGCCAGCATATGCTGTTACCTGAGGTATTGATTCTAGACATTCTGACTGGTGTGAGGTGGAAGCTCAGGGTTGTTTTGATTTGCATTTTCCTGTTGACTAAGGATGTTGAGCATTTCTTTAGGTGTTTCTCAGCCCTTTGAGTTTCTTCAGTTGACTCAGTTTATCTCTGTTCCCCATTTTTTAAATAGGGTTAATTGGTTCTCTGGAGTCTAACTTCTTGAGTTCTTGGTATATATTGAATATTAGCCCTCTATCGGATGTAGGATTGGTAAAGACCTTTTCCTAATCTGTTGGTTGCATTTTTGTCCTATGGACAGTGTCCTTTGTTTTACAGAGGTTTTGCAATTTTATGAGGTCCCATTTGTCTATTGTTGATTTTAGAGCTTAAGCCGTTGGTGTTCTGTTCAGGAAATTTTTCCCTGTGCCCATGTGTTCGAGTCTCTTCCCCACTTTCTCTTTAATTAGTTTCAGGAAATATGGTTTTATGTGAAAGTCCTTGATCCACGTGGACTTGAGCTTTGTACAGGGAGATAAGAATGGATCAATTTGTATTCTTCTACATGCTGACTTCCAGTTGAACCAGCACTATTTGTTGAAAATGCTGTCTTTTCTTCCACTGGATGGTTTTAGCTCCTTTATCAAAGATCAAGTGACCATAGATGTGTCATTTCTGATTCTTCAATTCTATTCCATTGATCTTCCTCCCTGTCACTGTACCAATACCATGCAGTTTTTATCACAAATGCTCTGTAGTACAGCTTGAGGTCAGGGATGGTGATTCCTCCAGAAGTTATCTTATTATTGAGAATAATTTTTGCTATCCTAGGATTTTTGTAATTCCAAATGAATTTGAGAATTGCTCTTTCTAACTCTATGAAAAATAGAGTTGGAGTTTTGATGGGGATTGAATTGAATCTGTAGATCGATTTTGGCAAGATGGCCATTTTTACTATATTAATCTTGCCAATCCATGTGAATGGGGGATCTTTCCATCTTCTGAGTTCTACTTTGATTTCTTTCCTCAGAGACTTGAAGTTCTTGTCATACAGATCTTTCACTTGTTTAGTTAGAGTCACACAAAGGTATGTGACTATTGTGAAAGGTTTTGTTTCCCTAATTTCTTTCTCAGCCTGATTATCCTTTGAGTAGAAGGCTACTGATTTGTTTGATTTAATTTTCTATCCAGCAACTTTGCTGAAGTTGTTTATCAGCTGTAGGTGTTTTCTGGTGGAGGTTTTGGGGTCACTTAAGTACAGTATCATATTATCTACAAATCATTATATTTTGACTTCTTCCTTTCCAATTTATATCCCTTTGACCTTTTGTTGTCTAATTGCTCTAGGTAGAAATTCAGGTACTAAATTGAATAGATAGGGGGACGGTGGACAGCTTTGTCTAGTCCCTGATTTTATTGAGATTGCTTCAAATTTCTCAAAATTTAGTTGGATGTTGGCTGCTGGTTTACTGCATATTACATTTACTATGTTTAGGTATAGGCCTTGAATTCCTGATTTTGCAAGACTTTTAACATGAAGTGATGTTGAATTTTGTCAAATGCTTTTTCAGTATCTAATGAAATGATCATGTTTTTTTTTTTCCTTTGAGTTTGTTTTTGTATTGGATTACACTGATGGATTTCCATATGTTGAACCATCCCTGCATCCCTGGGGTGAAGCCTACTTGATCGTGGTGAATGATCATTTTGATGTGTTCTTGGATTCAGCTTGTGAGAATTTTATTGAGTATTTTTGCATCGATATTCATAAGAGAAATTGGTCTGAAGTTCTCTTCCTTTGTTGGGTCTTTGTGTAGTTTTGATATCAGCATAACTGTGGCTTCATAGAATGAATTGGGTAGTGTTCCTTCTGTTTCTATTTTGTGGAATGATTTGAAGAGTATTGGTATTAGGTCTTCTTAGAAGGTCTGGTAGAATTCTTCACTAAACCCATTTGGTCCTGGGACTGTTTGGTTGGGAGACTTTTAATGAGTGCTTCTATTTCTTTAGAGATTATGGAACTGTTTAGATGGTTTTTCTGATCCTGATTTAACTTTGGTATTTGGTATCTGTCTAGAAAATTGTCCATTTCATCCAGATTTTACAGTTGTTTTGAATATAGGCTTTTACAGTAGGATCTGATGATTTTCTTTTAATTTCCTCAGTTTCTGTTGTTATATTTCTCTTTTTCTTTCTGATTTTGTTAATTTGGATACTGTCTCTGTGCCCTCTTGTTAGTCTGGCTAAGGGTTTTTCTATCTTGTTGATTTTCTCAAAGAACCAGCTCCTGGTTTTGTTGATTCCTTGTATTGTTCTTTTTGTTTCTATTTGGTTGATTTCAGCTCTGAGTTTCATTATTTGCTCCTGTCTACTCCTCTTGGGTATATTTACTTCTTTTTGTTCTAGAATTTTCAGGTGTGTTGTTAAGCTGCTAGTGTATGCTCTCTCCAGTTTCTTTTTAGAGGCACCCAGAGCTATGAGTTTTCCTCTTAGCACTGCTTTCATTGTGTCCCATAAGTTGGGATATGTTGTGCCTTCATTTTCATTAAATTCTAAAAAGTCTTTAATTTCTTTATTTCTTCCTTGACCAAGTTATCATTGAGTAGGGCATTGTTCAGCTTCCATGTGTATGTGGGCTTTCTGTTGTTTTTGTTGATATTGAAGATCAGCCCTACTTTGTGGTGATCTGATAGATTGTATCGGATTATTTCAATCTCACTTTATCTGTTGAGGCCTGTTTTGTATCGATTATATGGTCAATTTTGGGGAAGGTACCACGAGGTGCTGAGAAGAAGGCATATTCTTTTGTTTTAGGATGAAATGTTCTATATATATATATATATATATATATATATATATATATATATATATATCTGTTAAATCCATTTGGTCCATAACTTCTATTAGTTTCACTGTGTCTCTGTTTAGTTTCTGTTTCCATGATCTGTCCATTGATGAGAGTGGCATGTTGAAGTCTCCCACTATTATTGTTTGAGGTGTAATGTGTGCTTTGAGCTTTAGTAAAGTTTCTTTTATGAATGTGGGTGCCCTTGCATTTGGAGCATAAATGTTCAGAATTGAAAGTTCTTCTTGGTAGATTTTTTTCCTTTGATGAGTGTGAAGTGTCCTTCCTTATCTTTTTTGATAACTTTGGTTGAAAATTGATTTTATACAATATTAAAATATCTCCTCCAGCTTGTTTCTTGGGACCATTTGCTTGGAAAATTGTTTTCTAGTCCTTTACTTTGAATATATTGATGTTAAGAGATATTAAGGAATAGTAATTGCTGTTTCCTGTTATTTTTGATGTTATTTTTGTTTGTGTGGCTATCTTCTTTTGGGTTTGTTGAAAGAAGATTAATTTCCTGCTTTTCATAGGGTATAGTTTCCCTCCTTTTGTTGGCGTTTTCTATCTACTATTTTTGGTAAGACTGGTTTTGTGGAATGATATTGTGTAAATTTGGTTTTGTCATGGAATATCTTGGTTTCTCTATCTATGGTAATTGAGAGTTTTGCTGGGTATAGTAGCCTGGGCTGGCATTTGTGTTCTATTAGGATTTCTATGAGATCTGTCCAGGATCTTCTGACTTTCATTGTCTCTGGTGAGAAATCTGCTGTAATTCTGATAGGTCTGTCTTTATATGTTACTTAACCTTTTTCCTTTAGTGCTTTTAATATTCTTTCTTTGTTTTGTGCATTTGGCATTTTGACTATTGTGTGACATGAGGAATTTCTTTTGTGGTCCAATCTATTTGAAGTTCTTTAAGCTTCTGGTTTGTTTATGGGCATCTCTTTCTTTAGGTTAGGGAAGTTTTCTTTTATAACTTTGTTGAAGATATTTACTGGCCCTTTAAGTCGGGAATCTTCACTCTCTTCTATCTGCATTATCCTTAGGTTTGGTCTTCTCATTGTGTCCTGCATTTCCTGGATATTTTGGGTTAGGAGCTTTTTGCATTTTGCATTTTCTTTGACTGTTGTGTCAGTTTTCTATGTTATCTTCTGCACCTGACATTCTCTCTTCTATTTCTTGTATTCTGTTGGTGATGCTTGCATCTATGACTCCTGATCTCTCTCCTAGGTTTTCTTTCTCCAAACAAAGGTTGTCTCTGCGTGTTATTTTTTATTTTATTTTTTCTGTTTCCATTTTAACATGCTGGATCGTTTTATTCAATTTTTTCACCTATCTAGGTGGGTTTTCCTGTTGTTCGTTAACGAATTTTTGTGCTTTGCCTTTGAGATTTTCTACCTGTTTACCTGTGTTCTCTTGTGTTTCTTTAATGGAGTTATTTATGTCCTTCTTAAAGTCCTCTATCATCATCATGAGATGTGATTTTAAATCAGAGTCTTGTGTTTCTGGTGTGTTGTGGTATCCAGGGCCCGCTGTGTTGGGAGAACTGGGTTCTGATGATGCCAAGTCACCTTTGTTACTCTTGTTTATGCTTTTGCCCTTGCCTCTTGCCATCTGTTTATCTTAGGTGTTAGCTGGTCTTGCTGTCTCTGACTGTGGCTTGTCCCTTCAGCAAGCCTGTGTGTCAGTACTCCTGGGAGATCAGTTCTTTCCATGAGGAATTTGGATATGGAGAGCTGTGGCACAGGGTCATCTCCGGGGTGCTGATGGAAACGTGAAGGATCCTTTCCCTGGCTGTTCGTTGGTTCCTGTGTCATGATTGCTCTAGGCGGGTCCCTCTTGGGTCAGGAATTTGAGCAGAAGTGGTGGTCTTACCTGTACTTATAGGCGTGTTGGCACTCCCAGGAGACTAGGTCTCTCTCAGAGGTTTGGGTAGGAGCACTGCGGCACAGGATCAGCTCATGGTGCAGAAGGCTCCTGTCCCAGGTTGCTCCTCTGTTCTTGTGTCCTGAGGGCTCTGGGCAGGTCCTTCAGTGCAGAAGTCAGGGACTGATATTTTGATAGTCACTATTTAGTTAACTTGTTCATTGTATTTATTGAAACAAGTATTAATTATTCTTTATGATGTAGTTTCAGAATGCTCCATTTAGCATATCAGACTCTTAGAAAAGTAATGAACTGTATTTTAAGATACAGAATCCTCATTTTTTAGGATTTGTTTGCATACAAGTACTTCTCAATCATTGACCTTCAGTTATCAAACCTTTAGGAAATTTGTTTTTAAAAGATTTAATAAGTTATTTAAATGCTAAATATGATGATTAATGAGAAGACTAACCATATTTATTCTTTTATGTTAAATATCAAAAGTAATTCTTAAGAAAATTTGATGACTCTAATATCATCATTCTTTGAAATCTTCCTTGTGTGATAGTAGGTGAATTGTATCATTAGCAAGTATATTCATAAACATACTTTTTAAACAATCCAGGTTCTGATTTTTCACCATAAACTCATCAGGGGGAAGCTATCAGCATGAGCTGATCCAACATAGATTGTTGTTTTCTTTTCTCCACCATTCTCTGTGAATCCGGGGACAGGCCATTGCCCGAGGTGAAAACCTTAGGCATTCTGAATCCTTCAGAACCCACCTCATGATCCTAAAACAATAGATCATGTTAAATATAATAGTGAAACTTCAATAGCTTTCCCCAGTTCTTCTTGGTTTCATTTTGACATTATGTCTGCTTAGTCATAGGGTTTTGGAAAAGTGATCAAGAAGTGGGATCATTTATTTAGCTCTTATTAATGATGTTCCCCTCACCAAATGCTTTGATACCGTGACAATAAGCCCTTTAATAAAGATAATGACAAAAGTCAGGGAATGTATTAAAAAAAGAGATTAAAACCACCTGTGAGAATAATAATATATGGATAACAACACAATATATTTTTTTGCATTCCATTTTATTTATTTATTTATATTTTTATTTTTATTTTTTTATTTTCTATATTTTTTTATTTACATTCCCAATGATTTCCCCTTTCCCAGTTCCTCCCTCCCCAAAAGTCCCATAAGCCCTCTTCCCTCCCTCTGTTCCCCATTCAACCCCCTCTCACTTCTCTGTCCTGGTATTTCCCTACATCCAGTCTTTCCCAGATCAGGGGTCTCTCCTTCCATCTTCTTGGAAATCAATTGATATGTGAATTATGTCTTGGGTATTATGAGTTTCTGGGTTAATATCCCCTTATCAGTGACTGCATACCATGTGTGTTCTTTTGTTATTGGGTTACCTCACTAAGGATGGTATTTTCCAGTTCTGACCATTTGCCTAAGATTTTCATGAGTTCATTGTTTTTAATTGCAGAGTAGTATTCCAACACAATATATTTTAAGCACTGGTGCACATCTTATCCTGAAGATGAATTCATTAAACTCATTTCAGCTATAAGGTATCTTATTCTCTAGAACTTACTTTCCTAATCATTCAACATCCTGATCTTAATTTCTAGAAAGAGACAGACTAGTCTATCTCAAGTCTATACAGATTGCACTCGAAATTTTATCACTTATTCTAAATGAAAGAAACAATCATTTTCACCAGACATGTTTTTTTTTTTTTAATTTGAAACTAGGAAGAAGACAGTGGAATGTATTGAGTTAGTTTAAGAAAGAAATTACTTCAGAAAGAAGCGAGTCAAGAAACAACCACCATTATTAAACTTTCAGACTTAATTGTCTAAAATTCAGTTTTTACTCTTTGCTAGATAGAAACTGACTAGATATTTTCTATGTTCACTAATATGTACCTTCCTTTTATGATTTTTTTAAAAGGAGTCAAACTGTCTATCTTTCATGTGTATGGGATCCTTTCCATGTAATTAACCAACCTCAGTTTGAAAATATTTGGAAAATGTTGAAAAGTTGTACATGTATTGAGCTTAAACAATATTTTCTCTGAACAATACAGCATAATGATTTATATAATATTAGATAATATAGTCTAGAATATGATTATGTAAAAGAACATGTGTAATATATACACAAATATAATTTCATTTTATATTAAGAACTTAGTTACCCTCAGAGTTTGGTACTTTCAGGTGTTCTAAAACCAATGTCCCATGAATGTAATGAAATGAGTATATTATGCTATCTTTTGTCTGGTTCTAGCATATAATCTTGTCCAAATAGGCACATAATATACTCTGGTTCTTATGCTGTGCTAATGGATGTGTTCAGACTTGACCATCAATATGTTAAAAGTAAGAGACTCAGTGCTCGGCCCTAATTGAGGGATCTATATTACCCCCAACTCCAAGTCTTAGAGAACATGGCAGAAGAGGAGGTAGAATGTTCGTCCAGAAAATGGGTCACATGCTCTGAAATGCTATCTTGTGGACATAGCCTAGCTAGTGCAATCACAAACTCTTATCAGCTGTGGTTATTAATATAAGACCTATAAAAAATCAATCCAGCCAAAATGTTAGCATAGATTGGGCAGATGATCTCCAGGCCACACCCATTACTGAGGAGCTATTGGCAGTGGGTACTGTCTAGGGGAGAAAGAACAATTCTCTTTTGATGGAGTGACTACTGATAGATTTCTCATACTCCCAAGTATGGCCTTACACTCATAAACAACTATGCATCACTAACTGCACTTCATGCTCTGTAAAAAATTATATGTTTTCCATAGTGACTTGACCAGGCACCAACAAGTTTCTGTCCCAGAACACAATCCAACACTTCTTCCAACAGTTATATCTGTAAACTCTGAGAAAGACATTTCCTTTAAGCCCACATCAACATTTTAATTAAGAATCATCTTGATATTAGCAAACAGATACTGTTTTGAAAAGTACACAATTCATACTATGTATCCTGCTAAATTCTTCATTTACATTGTTTTATGAATTTTCATTACGCACCATGATTTCCCCATTATTCGTTCAGTATAGAAACTGGGTATCAGAATAAACGTTCTCAGGAGCTGTTCATTTCCAAACTCTCAACTCAAGGACTTGCTGAGAAGGATGTAAGAAAGAGCTCAGGATGGTCAATGATTTAAGAAAAAGAAAGTATCAAAGATTTGATGTCCCCAACCAACCACACCCCCAACCCCTGGCACATATGTAGCAGAGAACTCACTTGTTTGGCCTTAGTGGGAGAAGACGCAGCTAGTCCTCTTGGTGCACTAGGGAAGAAGGATGTAAGGTGTGTGTGGTGGGGGTAAGGTGTTGGGGGGAGGGTAGGTTGGTGAGGGGGGGTGGTTGGTTGGGGGGGGGTTGTGTGGGAGCACCCTCTCAGAGGCAAAGGTGAGTGGGTATGGCGTGAAGAACTCTTGGACGGGGGACTGGGAAGGGGGTTCACTGGTTGAACACACTTAGCTTCCATTTTGTCTTTCCAACTGATTGGTGGCCCGATGCAGTAGCAACTTCCAGGTCAGAAGCAGCTGCGCTTGGACCAGTGAGGGTCCAGAGCATGTAGGTAGCACTACTTGCAACTCAGAGCTGAATTATCTGCCTTAGGAATTGCCTTGTTGACAGAGCAGCAAATGCCATTTGTGCTTTTCCTCTCAAAAATCTTTGCTTGCCAGGGACCCCCATGAGCTCTGAAGTACAAATTCTTACCAGACTGAGCACTTGGAAGGGGACCCAGAGTCCCACACCTGATTTGTAAATGATTCAATCTGACTTCCTTTCAAACACAAGGCTTTCAGGAAAATAAACTTTATGAATATTCACTTCCCTTTTGTACACTGAACTTGTATGAACTTCATTTCTAGAGAAAAGAAATAGTCATAGGTTGGTGCATTTTGCTAAAAAATTTTATTATTTAGTTTTCTAGACATCTTGTCCTCCATCGTGACCTACATCCTGATCTCTCATTCTCTCTGATGTTCTTCCCAGTATCAGAGACAGTTTTCAAAGGATTCTACTTTCAGTTTTCCATGCTCTTGCTTAAGATGAGGATGTGCAGAAGTGTCAGAAAGTCACCTGTGGCGTGAATACCATCTACTTTGAACTCTACATCAGATCTGAATTGGTAGCTTCTGTTCTAGTCCTGCGGCCCACTTGAGTTCTGATGACCCTTTGTGATCTATGCAGGGTCCTTGACTGAAGATTGACTGAGAAGCAGTTTGTACTGTACGAGTTATTCTTTCTCTGTCCTTCAGTTTGCTTTATTCTGTACTTGGTATCTTTTTACTCCTTCCAACTTTGGCACCTGATAGGAATGAGAACATGGCAAACAGAAAAGACAAGTTTACAAGAATCTGGAGTAGTGTGGAGGGTGGGACAGGGAAAGTCTACACTGATGGTAGGAGGTGAGGTCAGGGACTATTGAGTTGTCTGTATAGCAGGGAGCCTCAGGGCATAGGAGATGCAAGCTTCCTATTTTCCTGACTGACAGGATCACTCTCCTCTCTCAGTGCACTGAGAGCTTTTCTCAAATGGCATTTCTTCAGAAAATTTTCTCTCAGCCATTACATCTAGAGTAAGAAAGACTCTGTACTCTTGGTGCTCTCGGCTCAATGGGTTTTAAACTCATTTGCCTGTTCACCACTGTTGGAAATACCCTGTTGCTTGTGGCCTCACGTGATGGGTAGAGATGACTGCAGCAAGATTCTGGAGAACAGTGTCTCCAGAACAATGTACTTGATACATTCCATCTCTTTATAAATGTATCACATTCTTTGGTAGTTATGATTATTTTGATTCATTAAAAAAATATGTGGGCACATCCCTTTATATTGATCTCACCAACAACTGAAAGCTATCATGAATTCTTCCTTCTCCTGCTTTTTTACTTTTTATATAACAGATGTGTTCTAGAGTTTTGGTTTGCATTGTAAGTTTGTTCTACATTTATATCTTGTTTATATAGTATAAAACTATGTCTTTTTCACCAACACAGTAAGGTCCCAAAGGAGTAAAGAAATATCTCTTTTAATAGATTCATCACTGTTATAACTGCAGTGCTGAGAAGACATAATAGGAACTCATAAACAGTTTGCTGACTGATAAAGCAAATGAATCAAGTGCTCATGAAAGAAAACAATTGCTTCCAAACAACTTAGGGAAGTTCTGTGTACTTATCACCAGGAAGAGGAGGAACCCCAATCGAAATGTTAAAAACTGAAATGTCAGGCTATGTTGGCTGCAGGATTTAGACATTTCAAAGACTGCATCGAAGGCTTACTTTAACATTTGCCTACTAATGTTTCAGGGGATGTCAGTAATATTAAGATTATAGCTCCGAAAATAAAATACCTCTGCTACAGGACAGCAGTAGGAGATGCTGAGCACAGTCTACCATGGGACTGTGAGGAATTACTGTGTCCTCCAAGACTAAAGGCGTTAGCTCACATGGTCGAAAGACCCAGTATTTAGAGAAGTATAGACTTATTTGGGTACTAGGAATAGTCCAGTCCAAAGATGACGGTTTATGTGTGTGGGAGGCTTTTGGTTCTTTCTCTTTTTCTTTCTTTCTTTTTGTCATTCTTTCCTTTTTTAAGATAAGGTCTTGCTGTATATCTGTGTCTGGAATTCACTATGTAGCCCCACGTGGCCTCAGATTTGGCACTCTTCCTGCTTCTGCCTTCTACAGCTGGGGTTACAGTTGTGTGCCATCCTGACATCAGTTTTGTTTCTTGGAGCCTGTATCTGCTAGATTCAGAGGTAAAATTATCAACTCCATTGAGGTGTTTATGAGACTAGGCAAGACAGCAGAAGGCCAGCATCACTTTTACTATTTTTTTTTTTAATTTAATTTTATTCTATTTTTTTAATTTACATTCCAAATCACTTCCCCTTTCCCGTTTCCTCCCTCCCCGAAAGTCCCATAAGCCCCCTTCCCTCCCTCTTTTCTCCGTTCAACCCCCTCTCATTACTCTGTCCTGGCGTTCCCCTACATCCAGTCTTTCCAGGACCAGGGGTCTCTCCTTCCATCTTTTTAGAAATCTATTGATATGCTGATTGTGTCTAGGGTATTCTGAGATTCTGGGTCAATATCCCCTTATCAGTGACTTCATACCATGTGTGATCTTTTGTGATTGGGTTACCTCACTAAGGATGATATTTTCAAGTTCTGACCATTTGCCTAGGAATTTCGTGAATTCATTGTTTTTAATTGCAGAGTAGTATTCCATTGTGTAAATATACCACATCTTCTGAATCCATTCCTCCGTTGAGGGACATCTGGGTTCTTTCCAGCTTCTGGCTATTATAAATAAGGCTGCTATGAACTTTTACTATTTTATATCCTAGAGATGAGTAGAAAGCACAACCCCAGAATGCTGGCGGAGTCAGTAAGGCAACATCGAGGCTGCTTTGGCTACTGCTCTTGCAGCATGGATGTTCGAGGATGATCAGATCACAGAATGAGAGGTTTGAACCTAAGTCAATATTAGCGGCCACCACCACCACCATCCCTATAATTAGACCCATAGCCCAGGTGACCATACGATTTGTCACAGAGGTATGTACATTCTATACTTCTTTATTGAAAATAGTATCTCACCTTTTATGGGGTGTGATTTTTAATTTTTCCCTAAGTCTTGGACTCTTGTTTTTCTTCTCAGATTTACCCAGATACATAAATTATAGGGCAGAATTGTGTGTTCACTGCTCCTACCTGCGTAGTGCCAGGAACCACAGGAACAGGTCATGTTTCTGTCACTTTGGCCTCCTGGATCCCTTTGCTTTCCTTGCTGTCTTGCTGCAGTTACATCTCCCAGCTTACTCTTTTATGTAGGCGGGACATTTGGGGGAGCAATTGGTGCGGTATTTTTAAATCAGAAAAATGTTTCAACACTGCTGTTCAACAGTTCCTCAGCTATTAAGATGATTCTTGTAAGTTTGCCAGGCTCACAAGTGACTGGCTGTCTTTATTCCCCTTGCCTGCTGGGGAAATGAAAAGCACAGAGAGCCAAACTTCAGGTGGCACATTCTTTGAAAGATGCCACACTTAGTACTAGAAGTATAGGACACGCATTGCCTTTATAGATGGAAATATCCTGGCAGTGGTGACCCCAAGTGGTATTAGATGTGGCTAGAAAGGGCTTGAGGTGTGGTGGCTTAAACAAACCTGCAAACAGCTCTGAACAGCAGCGAGTCCTGTGAGGCTGTATCAGCCCAGCCTGTGCCAGTCTTCCACGGAAGCTGTCTCAAAATCCTCTGGAAACCAGTGGGAAGCCCGTTTGTCATCAGCCCCCAAGGTTAACAGTGGAGGGTTCAGGGGACTGAGAACCACAGCAGGGAAGCAGATCTGATACGATTGTGCCGTCCTGTAGGGATTCATCTCTGCGGTGTCCTCTCTTTTGAAGTAGTTTCTAACATAAAAGGGATGGAAGTGTTTGGGAACAGCCACCCTCTGCTTTCTGCTATAAGTGGTCTTTGCTAAGGAAGTGATCATCTACACCCATCATCTCCTTTCTCCTTTTTACTTTTTAAAGGTGCCGGGTTTTGAACCCAGAGCTTTGTGTATGTTTGACATGCTCCCTGTCCTAGAGCTACATTAATCTTCTATATGTTTTTAAAAGTTTTGACACAGGGTCTCTTTCAATCGCTCAGGCTGTACAACTCGGGAGAGTCCCATAACCTTTTCACTGCTGCGGTTCTCTGGGTGTGAAGGAAGAAAGGGTAAGTATACCTAGGCAGCAGACTCACTAAGCTCATTAAGTCACAGCAAGGGACAGTCTGTGTTCAAATCTTTGTTTGGTGCTTGTCAGCTGTGCATGATATTGGCACACAATCTCCAAGGCCTGGGCTCCTCATGTGCAGAAAGGAATAATGACCATGTCCACACTATGGGGTCATTATGAGGTGAAGTGTAACAATGTATGTAAAATGTTTCAGCCTGGACTTTTTCAGAATGAGTCTTGTGTAGATTGTAGCCATCACTAACACAAGCAGTGTTAAAGACAAGGCTTATAGAAGGTGGTCCCTAAACCACAAGTCTTCCATCTCTGCACCTACCCACTCAGGGCTTTATTTATATAATACCTACTAGTAAAATCTTTTCAGAAGAGGGAAATCTGATGCGTGTTAATTTTCATGCTTTCTAAGAGGGCATTTATTTTGCCTCTTGGAAACTGGCGTGACCATTTCAGGGAGGGCCGCCTCTGTCAGAATCATTTTGGGAGTCCCTTTTGTTTCCAGATCACCTTGCTCAAAGGAGGGGACAGCCTGTGACTGCTTTCATTAGCAGTTCAAGATAATTGTCACGCAGGTTTGGGAGTTGTGACAGGAAGGATGCTGTGCAGGAAAGATGAATTTCAGCTTCACCCCCTCTCAGCAACATGGCCCTAGGCTATGGCTGGGATTTGAGTTTGGAGATTTCTTTTGTTAAGCATGCTGGTAGCCCATCTTGTCAGGTGGAAAGTCCTGATAGAAATAATCTCTATATGAAAGGCTGATCAAATGAGATGGTTGATGGGAAAAGTGTCTTCTCTTGGCAAGCCAGAAAGAACGTTCCACAAACATTTGAGGACATAAAAATCCAAAGGAACTTGTTGCGATTACTTCAGGCTTCCAGATTAGAATGAATTGTGTAGTAAAGAAGGGAAGTGGAAGTCCTATTTCAATGGATTGTGGTAGCATAAAAAATGGTATGCTTGTTGTAGGTCTAAACCTAGACCAATTTCAACATCCCAAATAGGTCATGATAGAAAACTTGAAGTACCCCAGACCAGATAGTAAGGAATGGTATTTGTTCAGAGTCAATCCCTATACTGTGATTGTATTATGTATGAAAACTCATGACTAAATGGCCCTTCATTTCTTAGGCTGATGGCATATAGAGCTTTTGGTACTTGTGTGGATTTTGAGTTTGTGGGAGGAGGAACAGATGATTATCAGGAATCCCAGAGGGTGCTGGGCAACTGTGGCTCAATTCTAGACTGGCAAAAATAATCCTACGGTGTTAGAGTTTGCTTTTCTGTTGCTATGAGAAAGTAATTTGAACAAGAGCAACTTGAGGAGGAAAATGTTTATCTTAGCTGACACTTCCAGATACATTCTATCACTGAGCAAAGTCAGAGCAAGAACTCAAGGCAAGGACTGGGAGTCAAGACCCAGAGACCTTGGAGGGACGCTGATTACTAACACTCTCCCAATGGCTTATGCTCAGCTGCTTTTATTTTATATATATATACTATATGTATACATATATATAGACTATATATATATACAAATATATATACTATATATATATACATATATATACGTATATATACATATATACGTATATATATATACATATATATATGTATATATACACATATATATATACATATATATACGTATATATATATGTGTATATATATATACATACACACATATACACATATATATACGTATATATATACGTATATATATATGTGTATATATATATACATATACACATATATATATAGTAGCACATGCCCAGGGCTGTGCTACCACTTACAATAAGCTGACCCTCCCACACCATTAACAATCTAGATAAATGGTCACAGAAACATTGGATCTAGGAAGTTCTTCAGCTGAGATTCCTTCTTCCCAGTTAACTATGTCAAGTTGACAAAAAATAACTAGCCATGACAAAGCACAAGGAGCTCAGTGGTGATGGAGAAGCATATCCAGAGAGGAGTAGCTGGACACTAACCATGCCCACTCATTTCTGCAAAGAGTGGGTAGGAATCCAAAACGGGAGCAAGAGACTCCTTTTTTTTTTAGGTGTGTGGTTGTAGTCTCAAAGAAGACAACCAATGAATAGACGTTCACATTTAATCATTTTTGACTTTGGAAGGAGGAGTCTCCAGTTTGCTTGATGGAGGTTGAATATACAAAGAAAGAATTAGCAAAAATGCAATATGGCTCTGTTCTTTTAAGTCGGCTCATTAACTCTGTTCCACAAATATTCCCTAAGTATGAGTTAAATGTTAAGGATGAGTCAGCTTCTCTGGATACAAAGAAAGGAATCAATACCCATGCCCTAAAGGAATTAATATTTGAGGTAGAGAATAAAAATAGATAAATAGTGCTATTACTTTTGACACGGCAGATAATAGGACTGGATAATTCTGTTTTGTAGTGAACATCTGAGAACACTATCACTACCTGATTTTAGTTCCCAAGTAGGAATGTCTTCCTCATTTACCACGCTTCCAGGATAGCTGTGAAAGGACTCTAATATTTTCATGAGCAGGCCATTTATTTCAAGCTTGAGTTTTTCTTACTTTAGTCTTCCCTAGATGAAGCTACTCTTAAAGAAAGAACAAACTCCCATCATGCCTTTCCCCTCCTGCTTTCCTTCTGAGTCTTATTGTGCAGCCTTGAGCTTACAGCCCTCCTATGGCCACCACTGCTAGAAGCATCGCTCCCTCTCCCATCTCCCCATTCTCTTCCTCTTCCATCCCCTTCTTCATTACTCATTTTATAAGTACATTTTGGTGTAGTTTTGTCGTTCTTTGTTTGCTTGCTTTTTTCCCAGTCACTTTGGATCCTCTTCCCTATAAATTCAAATACTTTTATCCAAATTTTCTCCCACCTTTGGAGTGATTGTTCTTCACGTTTCAACTCTCTGCAGGGAAGCTTTCCTTCCTCCTTGTATTTGCACAGTGCTTTATGTTTTCTTGTATTTTACTGCTTTTATGACATCTCAAGGAGTGCGTTTTACCAAGAAGGACTGGAGAAGTGTTCTTCACTTTGTCTTCACTTTGTTTTCTGAGCATCAATGTCATGACTTTCTGGTCGGGATGTTAATGTGGAGCATGAATATTCTATTTCTGGGATAGGTCATTTGTGTTTGTAAACATCCACTTCTCTGGCACACTGGAGACTGGTGTTTCTGACTATATGTGTTCAACAACAAAGATGGGAGAGGAAAAAAAGGCAAAGCCTGCAGAAATCAGCATTGGTGGTACCAACCTTAGTGACAGAACCCAAGCAAGCAAGCTTGTAGAGTGGGTAGCAAAAACTACCATTGTTTGAGAACACATTCACATCAGAAGAATTAGGAAAATATTTTGATGATAGCTTCCCCAATGGCCAGGGCATTTGCTTTTCTAAGTCAGGATCCTGAAGGTCTGATAGATGTGTTCCAGAACATATATTTGTGCACATTTTCCTCTTTTCCCACCTCGTCTTTGAACTGTACACAGACATTTTGCTCTTTTATTCTCTTTGTTTCTGGTATTTGATTTATAGCTTCCTTACATCTTTCCACCAACTTCGACATCCTTGTCTCCCATTTTGGAGCTTTTAATTATCCATGTTTTACAGTTTTTGTCAGTTAGATCTCCATCCTTGCACAACTCCGGGCCTCTTCAACAAAATCCCTGAGATTACTAGAGAGATGGAAGTCACATTAGACCAGGAAGACATCTCTGGAACCGTGTGGGCCTTGAGGTTTGCAGTGACTTCAAATTTTTAGGGATCAGTTCCTGAGTGTGTGTGTGTGTGTGTGTGTGTGTGTGTGTGTGTGTGTGACTTGCCCAAAGAGAGTTTTTATTTCTAAGGATGCAAAACATTTCTTTACAAAAGCTCAAAAGACTGGGACATCAAATAACTCTTACAAAACAACATTTTGATGAGTTAAGTGTAAATGAATCAGAAACATATGGATTGAATTTCCCTTAAAATACACATGGGTTTAAAAATTAAGGGGAAAAGTGCTTGGCAAAGTTTTCTTTGGGTTTGGCCAAGTCTTATTCCTTTGAAAACTAGTTAAAGACATGATGCCAATCTCAGAACGCTTCTGGGTTCACACATCTCTGGTTCAAAGTGCTCTCGTCCTCAGAATCTTCTGTGTTCTCCCTTTGTTCACTGCTGTCAGGACTGTGTTCTCTCAGTAGTCCTAATCACAGTGACATCCATGGACAGAGAGTGCCTGCAAAACGCTTCTACTATCCAGGAACTGCTGAGAACCAGTAGAGAATATAGAACTTACATAGTAGAAGTAATTTTCTAAACACCTTCATAGAAATATTCCAGTGTGTTCTTACTCAGAAAGCCCATGGTCTAGGGCAAAGAGGGCATACATTTAGATAGAAGGCAAGAGACAAATGAATGTCATATGGGCCAGGATCTTGGTGGCCCAGAGAATTCACCCCAGATGGCTCATGTAGCTTTTCTTCTTGGTGGCATTCCGAGTTTCTCACCATTTCACATGCTGTAAAATGTACTGATGCCTGTACTTAAAGAGATGCAGATATGATCAAGGGGAAATTAAACTGATTAAAACACTGTAACAACAGTGTATACCCCGGGGCTGAACCATGAAGGGCAAAGGGAGTCAGCACAGCCCAGAGGGAACTGGAACCATCAAGAGAGGCCACTACTTGGGTCGTCAATGGAAGTAGCTATGGTCAAAAGCATTTCATGTGAGTAGGAAATAGTAGGCAAGAACTCAGATGAGAGACCTGTGATAGAGTTGGTGGCACTGAGTAGCTGGGGGACATTGGTCGGAAAGTGTGTAGTTCAGACAAGGAAATAGAACACAATGCAGCTGAAGGAGAAGTACTCTCTGTTCTTCGGAGACCTTGAGAAGTGAAGGTAGTAGATGAGGAAGAATTTCATCTTCAAGGTATGATTGCTCCGAGAACACATGCAGAAAATGTAACCAATGCAGGTTTTCTAAAGTTACAAAGGACTGGTTTGGGGGAAGTTCACTGGAAATGTGTAGGGGAGATAATTCATAGGGAAATCCAGCAGAGATTTAATGGGGTTTCTGCCAGATTCATTTGATACAATAGAGACTTGCATTTTTTAAAGAATAGAATACAATCAAATCAAGCTACCATCTTAGGAAAGCTAATCTGAAAATTTTGCATAAAATAAATGCAGAAAGGGAGAGTTTGGGGATTGGTAGTCAGTATGTACAGTCAGATGAGTAGAAAGGCCTGGATAAAGGTATATATCAGATTTTATTTGGGTTTGTATTTCAAAAGCACTTAGAATAGGACCTGGCAAACAGAAGAACAGTCAATACTTGTTACTATAAACAAGACTGTTAACACTGAAGTCTATTCTGAAATTTCTATGAAGCCATATTTCCTTTGTCCTGATTGTTGGTATAACTGTGAAACTAAGACTGTTCTAAAATAGTTCAGTGTTTGGATTTTCAGCAGAATAGTGTATTTACATTAAAAAAATCAAGCAATACCAAAAGATTTGTACTGAGATGTGGGAACTACTGGGGGAGGGTGGTGTTTCCTTACATACCAGTGTCACTTTCTGCCCCTAACTGTTCCATCTCAGTGGCTGTTCATACAACGTGCTGTCTTGCTTGTTCTGTCTTGATCTAGTATTTATTGACTTTTAGCTTCTTTATGTTTTGATGGTGATTTTTAATCATGCTGAATCATAATGGGTTATTTTGTCATCATGATTCATAAATATTGTTTTCTGCGAAACCAAATAGTATACCATGATTGCCTGTTTTTGTTACAAAGAGTTTTGTTTTCCTTCAAGTTCCTAGCTGGGACCAGTTTTTAAGTTGCTAGCCACAGATTTTAATTATTTTCAAATGTTCATCTCATATTCTCTGTCATAATTCCTTGCAAGTTCCTCAACACTCCTGATCCAATTGGGAGTGTGTTTTATGGCTTCATCCTAAGAAGTGAGGGTGACTTTTCTGGGACTTAATTTTGTCTTTCACTTTTGAAATTAATCTTCCCTTCATCTCTTTTTCTTTCATTTCGAGAGCACATTTCAGAATGGGAGTATCAAAAAGAACATGGCAGTTTGATTTTCTGCTTATTTGAAACCCAGACATTCATCTTTATAGACTTTGGCTATTAGCTTGATAGACTTAATGCTTGGTCAGTGGCTTCTCCTTCCCTCTGAGTTTTGAAGATAGTCTTTCTGTTGAAAATTCTGTTGTTACTTTTTTCTTGATCCTTTAGTTAATTAATTTATTTTTCTCATCCCTGTGTCTTTCTTTTCTAGCCCAGTCTCTGGAATGGCCAGTGATGTGTGTCCTGTAGGTGTGTGCTAAGTCACTCTCCTGCATATGCTTGTCTCGTTTCTAATGTCAATGGGTTTCCTGTTCTCTTCGCTACTCTGCCATTTATTTATAATTTTCCTGTACCGTCCCCTCTGCTTTTCCTTCTCTCATTCATGTTCACCAAGTGTTAGACCTCGTTCTTTGGCCATTCCCATTTTCCTTCTCTTTCCTATTTTAGCTTTTGCAAATTTCATGTGTTCTGAATTTTTATTTTTTAATAAAAACCATTGATATTTTAAATTTCAAGAGGGGATTTCTTACTAATTATTTTTCTCATAGTTTCTTCTTGGGGTAAAAAAGCAATTTTCATATCTATGATATTCTTAGCTAAAATATTCTGTAAGGCTGTTTTCTGCCTTCTGAGTCTGGTTTCTTCCAAGTCTTCTTTCTTTTCTTTCTATTTCATCCGTCAGACTAGAAACTGCCAGACTTAACTACTGTAGTCAGTGAAGTGAGACTTTGCATTAGTTGATCCATTCCTATGTAAGATTAATGAATTTTATACTTCGGTCTAGTTAGATAAAGAAATACTTAGGAATTAAAAGAAGGAATACATTGGCACTAAGAGAATAATCTTATCTGATCTTCCAAGCATTATGTTAAAGGAAATAAGAAACAGTGTATGCCACAAATTTGGAATTACCAAATTATTTTGTCAAGCATAACTGTAGTGACAGAAGAAGATGGACAGATGTCAGGAGCTGGGGACTGGTGGAGAATTCAGCTGTAAAGAAATATGGGTAGGAATTTATGATCATGGAAAATCTCAGGTGTTTATTGTGGTGGTTTTTGTATTACTATACACCTCAGTCAAAACTCATCAAGCATTACAACTAAAATTGGTCATGATAAGTTTTATTGTATGGATACTTTAATTAAGTTGATGCAAGTAAAAGTGAATTGTAAATTTTATATTTATGGGTGGAGCTTATTGGTTTGGAGTTCTGATTGGTACTTACCTTATATCTTTTTATTAACAGCATCCTCTGAATGGATGGTATGGGATGGCCTTCTGTGAGTCTAGCGATTGGCATTGGAGGAAGTAACAATAGATTTGTGTTACAAAAGGGTCAGTCTGGAAATATAAGCTTCCCATGACTCTAGTTTAATCATTAACACTTTCTAATCTGTCCTCAATATTTGAATTTCTACTTCCCCCTTTTAATTTCTTAAGCAGATCAGCTAACTGCATTTCTAATTTTAATCTTGAATGCCCGAATCTACTTACAGTATAGATTTTTACACGGATTCAAACAGAGAAAGAAATTAAAAAGAGAAATACTTTGCTGGACCATGATTTTATTTATTTAATTTTCTTTCTAGGGTATTTTAATCTTTAAGATACTTCGAAAAATAATCATTAATTGTTTTTAAATTTAAAGTGTTCAAAAAGTGATGGAGCAGACTCCCTTCCTCAGGTGTCAGCTATGCCATTTAGCAGGCTCTCTTTATGTTTGCATGACCAGTAGAACTGTCCTACATGAGACTGAAACTTCAGCCTGTTTACTGGCTCCTTGGCTTCAGTTTCCCATTTCTCTTCCAGAAGTAACTGTCTACCTTATGATAAGGTGGCAATTTTATGTGTAAGCTAGCATTTTACAAATATTCTTAAAGATAAGAATAACATATTGTTTTAGTCAGGGTTTCTATTCCTGCACAAACATCATGACCAAGAAGCAAGTTGGGGAGGAAAGGGTTTATTCAGCTTACACTTCCACACAGCTGTTCATCACTAAAGGAAGTCAGGACTGGAACTCAAGCAGGTCAGGAAGCAGGAGCTGATACAGAGGCCATGGAGGAATGTTCCTTACTGGCTTGCTTCTCCTGGCTTGCTCAGCCTGCTCTCTAATAGAACCCAAGAATACCAGCCCAGGAATAGTACCACCCACAAGGGGCCCTCCCCACTTGATCACTAATTGAGAAAATGTCCCACAGTTGCATCTCATGGAGGCACTTCCCCAACTGAAGCTCCTTTCTCTGTGATAACTCCAGCTTGTGTCAAGTTGATACACAAAACCAGTCAGTACACGTATTCACTGACATTTCAATTTTAAATGGTACGAATACCAATGTATGGTGTATTATTTGGTCATTAGATTTCTGGTTTTTGTTTGTTTGGTTGGTTGGTTGGCTTGGTTTGGGTTTTTTGATTGTTTGTTTGTTTGTTTTTTTGGTCACTCAGCTTTGCATTTGAGATTCACTTGTCTGAATGGGTAGAAACTGGTCCATTCATATTTATGTCTGCAAAGCATTCTATGGAATGAATAAAATAGCCAGAATATGTGTGTCATATTCCACAAGAGATCAAATAGGGACAGTTTGTCATTACATATAAAGTGATCATATAAGGCAAATACATACTAATCTTTCTTTGTGTTAAGTTATTTAAGAAAAGACATTAGCAGGTTGCCCTGGTGTGGAAACTCCTATCATAAACATGCTTATCTGCATCAACATATTGCTAGATCTTTCTCAAAATGCTCCTGATTCAGGAGTGGTATGAAGATCCAAGGATCTGAATTTCTAGTAAATTTGATGCTGACACTAGATCTTGACTGTCCTTACTCCAGGATTACTACTGATGAAGGGAATTTGGGTCATTGATCTACACACACACACACACACACACACACACATATTTGCTGGGTTGAGAATTTACAAATTGTTTTCCAGGGTGTGTCCATTAATACACATTTACACCATTCTACCATCAATATATTCCTATTTCTCACTAACTTGCAAAACTTATTTTATTTATGCACTTTACATCCCAATATCAGTGTTCCCTATCCTCCCAGTACCTCCTCATGCAGAACCACCCCCTTCCTCCCTCCCCTTCTCCCCACTACATCCCCCCCCACACACACACAGGCACATCTGGTCACTACAGGACTAAGCACATATTCTTCCACTGAGGCCAGACAAGGCAGTCTATTTAGGGGAATGATCCAAAGACAGGCAGGCAACAGATTCAGGAAGAGCCCCTTCTCCCACTCCTGTTGTTGGGGACCAAACATACAAAAAGTTGATGTTATGTTTCTTTAAAGTTGTTGTTAATCTAGGTCTTGTTTCATTATAAATTGTTTCATTCCTTTTTTTTCTAAGTTATTTTATTTACAATCCAAATCATTTCCCCTTTCCCATTTTCTCCCTCCCCGAAAGTCCCATAAGCCCCCTTCCCTCCCTCTTTTCTCCATTCAACCCCCTCTCGCTTCTCTGTCCTGGCATCCCCCTACATCCGGTCTTTCCAGGACCAGGGGTCTCTCCTTCCATCTTCTTGGAAATCTATTAATATGCGAATTGTGTCTAGGGTATTCCGAGATTCTGGGTTAATATCCTCTTATCAGTGACTGCATACCATGTTGTGTTCTTTTGTGATTGGGTTACATCACTAAGGATGGTATTTTCAAGTTCTGACCATTTGCCTAGGAATTTCATGAATTCATTGTTTTTAATTGCAGAGTAGTATTCCATTGTGTAACTGGGAAATGATCTTTACCAACCCTACATCCAACAGAAGGCTAATATCCAATATATATAAAGAACTCAAGAATTTAGACTCCAGAGAACCAAGTAACCCTATTAAAAATGGGGTACAGAGCTAAATAAAGAGTTCTCACCTGAAGTATATCTAATGACTGAGAAACACCTAAGAGATGTTCATCATCCTTAGTCATTAGGGAAATGCAAATCAAAACAACCCTGAGATTCCACCTCACACCCGTCAGAATGGCTAAGATCAAAAACACAGGAGGCAGCAGTTGTTGGCGAGGATGTGGAGAAAGAGGAACACTCCTCCACTGCTGGTGGAATTGCAAGCTGGTACAACCACTCTGGAAAGCAGTCTGGCGGTTCCTCAGAAAACTGAGCATGACACTCATGGAGGATCCTGTTATACCACTCCTGGGCATATACCCAGAGGCTTCCTCTGCATGCAATAAGGACACATGCTCCACTATGTTCATAGCAACCTTATTTATAATAACCAGAAGCTTGAAAGACCCCAGATGTCCCTCAACAGAGGAATGAAGTGTTTCATTTCTAACAGTGAAATCAGCATTATTTCTTATGTTTAACATTCATTCTTTCCTTTTTCTGTGAATTTCATTTTGTCTTTTTCTCCACAATTAGCCATGTTATAAAAATGTAGATTTATTTACACATTATGGACACAAAAATTTACTCTTATACTTGCTTTCAAATACTTTGAATTCATCACTAAATCTTTTTCTTTCATCTTGTATTGTGTGGGTGGTGGGAGTAAGGTGGTATTTGTATGCCACAGTGCTTGCAAGCAAGGTATAAGTCAACCTCATAGGGTCCATTCTCTTCTACTTGGTGGGCTATGGAAACTGAATCCAGGTTGTTAGGCTTAGTGAAAAGTGCTTTTACTCACTGACTCATCTTACTGGCTCTTGGTTTATGGTGTTTTGATGAGAAGTATAAAATGTTAGTGAAGACATCATTAGCAAAATCCTTTGTGATTTGTGCATATAATTTTTTTCAAGAATGCTTTCTCTGGTCAGATATTATGAGCATATATTTACATAATTAAAATATCTTACTTTTATTTTTTTTACATCTAGGTAATAATCTATTTGGAATTAATTGGATGTATTGCTTTAAGTAAGAAACTGGTTTATTATTTTTTTTCCAATTTGGAGATTCTATCACAGCCCAAATAATCAGAAATAGAAACCCTCTATTCATTTTTGTTTATCTTTCCTAATTTTCTGTCATCCCATTGATCATTTGTCTAGTACAGGGCCAATGCTATCCCTTTAAGTTACACCAATGTTTAGGGATGTTTATCTCTGATAGGAAGAGTCTCCCCACCTTGGTTCAAAACAAGATCATCTTTCTCCTTTGTTCATCTATAAAAAGAGACTTGTCTAATAGAGTGAAAATAGCATATATTAGTTGACTTTATCTCTTTTCGTGGAATAAAATTCTTGTGGTGTTCCATGTGTTATGTGCAGTTTTAGAATTCTTTTATTTATTTTTTTAAATTGGAACTTTCTCAATGTTCCCCTCCCAACTCCCACCACCTGAGGCTGCACATTCTCACTCATTCTAGCCCTCTGGGTTTCTCTCCTGTATCCCGCACCCCAATATTTGACCCTGTACCTCTTTTTCCTTCCACCTCCCCTTTCCCACCCTGGTCCCTCCCTCCCTCTACTTCCCATGATTAGTTTTTTCTCCCTTCTAAGTGGGACTTAAGCATCCTCTCTTGGGCATTTCTGCCTGTTATACTTCTTAGAGTCTGTGGGTTATATTCTAGGTATTCTGTTTTGTTTTTTTTTTTTTTTTAGCTAAAAGTACATACCAGTGAGTACATACCATGTATATCCTTTTGTATCTGGGTTACCTCACTCAGGATGATATTTTTTAGTTCCAGTCATTTGCCCGCAAAATTCATGATGTCCTCATTTTTAAAAGCTGAATAGTATTCCATTGTATAAATGAACCATATTTTCTGTATCCATTATTTGGTTGAGGGACATCTGAGTTGTTTCCAAATTCTGGACATCACAAATAAGGCTTCAATGAACAAAATGGAGCATGTGTTCTTGTGGGATGGTGGGGCATCTTTTGGGTATGTGCCCAAAAGCGGTATAGCTGGGTCTTCATGTAGAACTGTTTCCAATTTTCTGAGGAGCCAGATTGATTTCCAGAGTGGTTGTACCAGTTTGCAATCTGACCAGCAATGGAGAAGTGTTCCTCTTTCTCCACACCCTTGGCAAGTGCTGTCACTTGAGCTTTTGATAGCCATTCTGATTGATATGAAGTGGAATCTCAGAGTTGTTTTGATTTGCATTTCCCTGATGATTAAAGACTATTTCTTTAGGAATATTTCTTTAAGTGCTTCTTGGCCATTTGAGATTCTTCTGATGTAAATTCTCTGTTTAGTTCTGTAACACATTTTTTAATTAGGTTATTTAATTTTTTTTTGAGGTTAACTAAATTATATATATATATCCTCTAGGGTTAGTGAAGATTTTTCCCCAATTTGGAGGTTGCCGATTTGTTCTATTGACATTGTCTTTTTCCTTACTGAAACTTTTCATTTTCATGAGGTCCCATTTATTTTAGAGCCTGAGCCATTGATGTTCTGTTCAGGAAATTTCCTCTTATGCCAATGAGTTCTAGGTTCTTTCCCACTTTCTCTTCTATTAGATTCAGTGTGTCTGGTTTTATGTTGACGTCCTTGATCCAGTTAGACTTGAGCTTTATTCAAGTTGAAAAATATGGTTCTATTTTCATTCTTTTACATACAGACTACTGCACCATTTATTGAATATGCTTTCTTTTTTCCACTGTATGGTTTTGGCTTCTTTATCAAAGATCAAGAGTTCATATATGTGGGTTTATTTCTGGGTCTTCCATTCTATTCCTTTTATTGACCTGTGTCTCTGTATCAATACCATGCAGGGTTTTTTTTCACTATTGCTCTGTAGCACAGCTTGAGGTCAGGGATGGTGATTCCCCCAGAAGTTCTTTTATTGTTAAGAATTGTTTTCTCTATCCTTGGTTGTTTTTTTGTTTTTTGTTTTGTTTTGTTTTTCATATGAAACTAAGAATTGCTCTTTCCATGTCTGTGAAGAATTGTCTTGGAATTTTGATGGGAACTGTGTTGAATCTGTAGACTGCTTTTGGTAAGATGACCATGTTCACTAATGTTAATCCTACCAATCCATGAGCATGGGAAATCTTTCTATCTTCTGAGTTCTTCTTTCTTCAGGTATTTGAAGTTCTTGCCATACAGATCTTTCACTTGCTTAGTAAGAGTTACACCAAGATATTTTATACTATTTGTGGTTATTATGAAGGATGTTTGATTCTCTAATTTCTTTCTCAGCCTGCTTATCATATGTATAAAGGAATGCTACTGATTTATTTGAGCTAATTTTGTATTTAGCAACTTTGCTGAAGTTACTTATCAGCTGTAGGAGTTCTCTTGTGGAATTTTGGGGGTCGCTTATGTATACTATCATGCCCTTAAGACTCAATGGGGGTGACCTTAGCCAAAATGCCCGAAAATGGGAGAGGAAACTCGAATAATCTGCCTCCAGTAGATAGACAGGGCCTCAAGTGGAGGGACAGCATTACTCACTCACAGTCAAAATTTCTGACCCAGAATGGTTCCTGTGTAAAAGAAATGCTGGGACAAAAATGGAGAAGATACTGAAGACAGGAGCCTAGCATGGCTACCTTCCTAGAGGCTAACAAGCAGCTGACCACGACAGATGCACGTACTTACACCCAACCCTGGGTCTGAAGTCAGAGACTCCTGTGGTTGAATTAGAGGAAGGATTAAAGAAGCTGAAGAGGGGGACAACCTCATAGGAAGACCAGCAGTATCAACTAAGCCAGACCCCATGGAGCTCCCAGAGAGTGAGCCACTAATTAGGCAGCATACAGGAGTTTGTCCAAGCTTCCCTCCCCCCAAAGCCCCTGGCACATATATAGCAGAGGACTTCCTGTTCTGGCCTCAGTGGGAGAAGGTGTACCTAATTCTGTAGAGACTTGAGGTCCCAGGGAAGGTGGAGGCCTGTTAGAGTGGAGCTCCCTCTCAGAGGCAAAATGGAATGAGGAACTGTGGAAGAGGGAACTGAGAGGAAGAAAATGGCTAGAATGTAAATAAATAAAATAATTAAGAATAAAAATAAAAATTTGAAAAAACTCAAAAAAGATTAATGCCAGAAAAATGAGAAAGATAGGCAGAAGACACAGGAAAGAGAAGTATGATAGACACAAAACTACTGGATTTAAATATAAAACTGTGCTAAAGCTTGTGCAGTGATATTGGTGTTTGTTTAATAGACATTGACTCCTCTGATAGAAGAATAATTCCAATTTTATGCTGGTGTATTGTATTTTAATACCATATCTGATAAAAGGCAGAAATAGGGCATCTCATAGAGAATATTGAAAAATAATGTCCTTAATGATGATTTATTTCCAAGTAGACTAATGCATTTTTTATTGGGAGAATGTACCTTGGTCAGTGAAGATACACTATTACTATGGTATCCAAAAAAATATGTTAATTGGGGCTGGCTTACAGTTTTAGGGGATTAGTCCATTATGGTATGGAGCATGGCAGGTAGGCAGACAGACATGGTGCTGGGAAATAGCTGAAAGCTCATCATGACTATAGGCAGCAGGCACCCACACCCCCACCCTCCCCACTCCACCCCCATGCACACAGAGAGAGTGGGAGAGAGAGGGAGAGAAAGGGAGAGAGAGGAACTCTGGGCTTGGCATTGGCTTTTGAAATTTCAAAGACCACCCCACAGTGACACACTTCCTTCGACAAAGATATACCTCTTAATCCCTTCAAATGGTACCACTACTGGTAGCCAAACATTCAAATACATAAGCCTATGGGCACCATTTTTATTCAAATCATCGCAGGGTGTTTGTGTCAAAAACATACTAAAGTCATCGAAGTTGATAGCCAACAGCTTACTCAATGTATTCCATTCTCTAAGGCCTAATATCACTAGGAAATTGAGGCGAGGATGCTTAGGGGTTTATATATATGCTTGGGATTGATACAATTCAATGTCAAATCAATAATTAAAACAGCAGGATTTTTGGGTCAGGCACACATTACTAATTCTCTTATAAATAAGGTTTTATGAGAGCAGAGCTTTACCCGTGTGTCTACAACCATTTTTCTGTTGCAATGGCAGATTGAACTGACTCATTTGTAGAAAACTCATACAGCCTCCATTACTAAAACACTTTACTATCTGACTAAATGAAGATAAAGTTTGTCATCTCCTGCTCTAAATTATCATCCTTAAGAGTCCAGACCAAGGATGTAAGGTTCACAGTGATCAAAGTGGAACACTTTGTAAAAATAATATGTTCTTCATCCTGTATGAGAATCCACTCTCATTCTTCACACTCTATACAGGTGTTACATGAAAGAAAACCAACAACCCGATAGCACAAGTAACATTGTATTCTGAATTAGAATAGTCTTTCTTCTATTAGCCTTACTGAGAGCCCTATGCTTGATAGAAGGTTACCTATAGACATAAAGCCCTGGAAGGTTTTCCTGGTCTCTTGAAAATGAGGCTCCCTGAGATGGCATTTCCCCAGAGTCTGTCTATATTTTGGCAATGCTTAACACTGTCATTTAAAATGTGATTTTAGTTTTATTCATGTGTATGTGTGTATGTTTGAATTCGAGTGTGTGTTGGTACAAGCGGGTGCCTGCAGAGGACAGAATGTGTTGTCTAGTGAGCTAGAGTTGTAAGCTTGTAAGCCATCCTGTAAGAGATGAAAAAGAACCCCCAGAGCTCCCAGGGACTAAACCACCAACCAAAGAGTACCCATGGCTCCAGACCCCCATGTAGCAGAGGTTGGCCTTGTCAGAAATCAATGGGAGGAGAGGTACTTGGTCCTGCGAAGGCTAGATGCCCCAATATAGGGGAATGCCAGGTCAGGGAAGAGGGAGTGGGTGGGTTGGTGAGCAGGAGGAGTGGGGATGAGATAGGGGGTTTCCGGAGGGGAAACCAGGAAAGGGGATAACATTTGAAATGTAAATAAAGAAAATATCTAAATAAAATAAAATAAAAGCTGGGTAGTGGTGGCGCATGCCTTTAATCCCAGCTCTTGGGAGGCAGAGGCAGGTGGATTTCTGAGTTTGAGGCCAGCCTGGTCTACAAAGTGAGTTCCAGGACAGCCAGAGCTACACAGAGAAACCCTGTCTCAAAAAAAAAAAAGAAAGAAAGAAAAGAAAAGAAAATGGAGCACTGGTTCTCTGAAAGAGCAGAGGTGCTCTTAACTTCTGAGTTCTCTCTATAGTCTGTTTACCCCTGTGATTTTTACAGCTTCTGAAATTAATTCTCCGAGTTCCCTGTTAAGTAAGTTTTGATATTTTTTTCATAAGGACTGATTAACTGAGCTATCACAGTTCCAAACTGGCAATATATTAAAATAGGAAAAAAAAATAAAAGTACATAATTTAGAGCCAGAAGTTCTGCTTTTGAGTTCCTAACCTTGATACTTACCAGATGAATGACCTTGGGCAGCTTTATTAAACTTGGGACTCAGTTTTCACATAAGCAAAATGTAAACACTAATAATTCTTGCCGTATCAGGCTAACAGGGCTATTGTTAGAAGCTAATGAGGTATGAAAGCACGATTTGTAAATTATAAAGTAATGTGCACATGTTCATTATCATTTGTGATTCTCACAGGCTCTTTCAATGATTTTCTCTAACCTTTAAAGGAACTTCACTCAGGTTTAGGAACTAGCCACTGTCTATTGCATTATTACTATTATTGGATTATTATTGCCAAAATAATGATTATTTCTTCAACATATGTCTTATTTGACAATGACCTATGCCTCCAGACCCTGCTATCATCTATCAAGAATCACTGCTGTGGGACCTGAGCACCTTTGAGCTGGGTAGAGTGCAGGGAAGGTGAGGATGCTTCTCCTGTCTCACTCAAATTCCATATGCTCTCAATTCCCTGACTGCCAGGGTACTGCTGAGCATGCCTAGAATCGCACATGAATATACACATGCTTTAATTTCTTCCTAAATTCTTCCCTTAATTAAAAATATGGGATAGAAGCCGGTGTGATATGGGAGACAAGAAAATATAGTGTCTCCAAATACTGCCAGCTGTCCACAGGCTTCCTTTTTCTCTTTGTAGAAACCAAATTTGTTCTTGTAAATATTTCCTCTGTGGGTTCCTTTCGGTCTTTCTGCCTGTCCCATTCTCGCATCGTTTGTGAGGAAGCAAATACTAGAATAACTTAAAAAGTTCTAAAATCTAGTAGGAGGAACTGATAATCAAATCCACCCTATTTCAGAACGTGGGGAAGTTCACTTGTAAAAGCCAGTAAGTCCAGTGAACATTCAGCCTTTATTTTTTGTTTTCAATCTTGTTATATGTGTCATCTTAAGCATGCACATTGGTTTGTTTTTTCTGTTTTTTTTCCCCCAATTTGCCATACATTCAGCTACCCTGAGAGTGGTCGGTTTGTAAGCCCACTTTGTCTTAGGGTTGGAGGGTGGTGTAAACCTTCATTGACTTTGTAGCCAGCTAACTGTCTCAAACTAGCTTGACTGGAACTTTGCATTTGATGCTGGATTAAGATATAATTAGATAAGAAGGTAATTTGTTTTCTGCCCTTTCTCCATCTAAAGACAAGCCCCATAGGGCCCTCATAGATAGAGATTAACTTCAATGGTTTGTAGCATCAGGAGCTCACATAATTTACACTGTAAACTCATAAAATATATATACCTAGAGTGACTATTGACCCACAGGTGTCTACAGATGGCTGCTTTCTACATCCGAGATTAAGCTAAATAGGCCACTGTGTTCTGAACTGCAATCTGAATTTTCTTCAAGGTTAAACTCTTTTCTACAGAGTGGAAAACATGAGAATTACCAAAAACAGTGACCATGATATGTTTGCCAGATAAAACATAATCGTTTTATTTTTCCCCTTTGTACCATTAAGAGATTTATTGTCTTCTATTTATTTTCAGCACTTTTCTTCATTTCTGGGAAGCCTGACTTGCCTAAATCATTATTGCATCTGAACAGAGTTTTGCAGACAGATTTCCGGTAATGGGCTCGAATAATGTCTCTACTTGGCATTTCATAATGGCCATTTATGGCATAGAGAGGGGCAATGTGTCTTATATGTTTCCTCAGAAGCAAATACAATTGGCCTCAGGGGTCTAGTGGCATTGTCTAAAGCAGCCCACCAAACATTTTAAATTTCTTTGTAACCTCATAGTAAGGAAAAATTTGCATTCCACACTGTAATCTATGAGTGCTTCCTTAGTTACAAAAATGTCTTTAAGATTTTAATTGATGTTGCAGGCACATGTGTGCCATTTTTATCCTACACATTGGTTCTGTTACTGTTGACTTTATTGGGTAGATGAATAACTAATTTTAGATGGCTATGGTTTGGAAATTGGGAAACTAGATTTGATTTGATTTTCTCTCTTTCAAAATCCCTGAAAATGACCTGGAGAGAGGTAGAGTGGTATGAGCGCTGGCTATACAAGCCTAAGAACCCGAATAAGATGCTAGATATGATGGTGTGACCTTGTAGATCCAGTGCTACAGGGCTGGAGGCGGAGATGACAAGACATGGGCTTGCTCAGAACCAGCCTAGCTCTTGGTCTAGTGAGAAACTCTGAAGGAAATAAGACAGAGAACAAAAGAGGCAGATACCCAACATTTTCTCCAGTCTCTGTACATACATGTTTATGAACACATACATAAACATGTAACACACACACACACACACACACACACGAGAAATAAAAAAAAATATAAATGAAGAAACCAGCCTAACAATTATGTATCTTCTGGAACTGGTCAAATCTTTGTACAATATAGATCTTTGGTTGTAAAATGGACTGATTGGATAATTAAATCTACAGTTGGGGATTTGCGTGTGTACACGTGAGCATGTGTCCATGTGTGTGTGCATGTGTGTCCATGTGTCCATGTGTGTGTGTCTGTGCATGTTTTATGCTAAGGTGAAAAGACTGATTTGAACCAGTGGGGAATTTAAAACCCACAAGCGTTCTGAAGATGTTTAATCATTTTCATGAGTCTGAATTTACTCTGATTTTGCAATAGTTCCATTTTCTCATGTGAGTTCCTTGAGGATTTTTGTATATCTTTTTCTCATGGCAATAGCAACTTGAGAAGCAATGATTCTTACAGGAAACACTTGAGGCAACATCCAGCCCCAGGTTGTCACATTCACCGCTGGTGAACCCAATTCAACAGATGCTTATCAAAGGATTTCTCCTTACCCAGAACTTACCAGGTACTCTGGGCTATATGGGAAAATTGTGAGGTGAGTACTCTGCTCTTAAGACTTGACATCGTACTGAAAGAAACTCTAGAATGAGTTTTAAGAATTCACCCATGATAATATAGTTATGGGAAAGAATATATAAAGTAGTAGTGTTAGTAGTAGTAGTGTTAGTGAACTACTGAATGATGTAATGTGGTATGAGCAGATTCCTTTATTTTTCCTCCATACCAACCTGAAGGGTTAAAAAACACTTGTCCTTCTGTTTTTCTCCTAAGTAAATTAGGGTTATAGCTCAGAATATAAACATGCATCAAAAACATCTAGATTAAACAGCTTTTATTGCCATTTATGATATTCTGTGGTACTGAGTTGTGATGAGTGAATGGTTATTGGTTTCTGAATTAGAATACAGTATTTTGGGTAAAACAGAAGCAGAGGTGACAATCTTTTAGCTTCTAATATTCTAATATGAGACAGTATATGTTGTATTGCTCAAAGAGCTTATTATAAAAATAACTAAGCTCAACACCTTGCCTTATCTTTGTCACAGCCTCTTTCTGCCCTTAGCGTGGTGTCTGAAACACTCTGAGCATCAAAGTATTCATCTTACCTACCTTCTTCATCTTGATTTGTAGTTGGATTATTCATGGGATTGATAATTCAGGTTGGTGGAATGATTAAGGTTGTCAAGAATCTGAAGGACACGGCCCATTCTCTCTCCTGTGTCAACTACATGACACTAGAGTAATCCTGCAGTCAGACATGGAAATCATTTTGGTTTCCAAGTCTTTACCTGGAGGAGACTTTCCTGGACAGCCATGCCAACAGAGATAGCATTTGTAGTGGTTTGAATAGGTAAGGCCCCCATAGGCTTGTGTGCTTGAATGCTTGGGTCATAGAGAGTGGTACTATTAGGACATGTGGCCTTGTTGGAGGAAGAATATCACTGTAGAGGTGGGCTTTGATGTTATATATGCTCCAGCTATGCCCAGTCTCCTTCTGCTGCCTTCAGATCAAGATGTAGAACGTTCAACAGCACCATGATGTCTCCTTTATCAGCACCATGTCTGTCTGAACTCTGTCATACAAAACAACAAAGAGGCCAGACTGAGATAGGGATATCTAGTTTCTCTTTCCATGAACTATGAGGTAACACAGAGCTTCATCGCTATATTTCCTAGAATTCTTCATATGTGATTTCTTTGGCATACTAGAAAGAGAGATGCGAGGAGGGAAGAGTTGATCATCTTATGCGCATCTCAGGTAAACTGGGAAAGTGAACAAATTACACACACACACACACACACACACACACACACATATACACACACACGAATTAAGATTCGGAATTTGTTGTTGCTTTGTCAACTGTGTGGTCCTAGGCAAATTATTGACACAATGCAATTTCTTGATATAATTATAACATATACAGATGCTTGCATATGTTTTGTGAAGTAACTGTGAAAAATAAAGGAGACAGATATGATCTCACACATCCCAAGCTGACCTTGAATTTGGAGTATAGCCAAGCATGCATGTTTATGTGTGTTTATGTCTGTGCGTATATATATATATATATATATATATATATATATATATATATATATATGAGAGAGAGAGAGACAGAGACAGACAGAGAGAGTCAGAGAGAGACAGAGAGGCAGAAACAGAAAGACAGAGAAAGAGACAGAAAAAGCAGTGAGGAGAGGAGAGGAGGGGAGGGGAGGGAAGAGGAGAGGAGAAGAGGGGATAGGAGAGGATAAGAGAGCACAGGAGAGGACAGCCTTGACATTGGTGTGTATAGAAAGACCTAACAAAATGATAGTGACCCTTGGCCAGATTAAGGAGACTGAGGTTGGGCCTACACGTAGGTATTGTCACACTCAAATAATGAGAAGGTAAGAAATATAGAAGTCAGAGATGAAAGAAGGGCTGGCATTGTTTAAGAATAACTGAAAACTAGACATCACTTATTTGCACTTTCTAATATGTCACCAACTACTGTATGTATCTTCCTTGAAAATACATGCAACTTGACTCCACACAATGATGAACTTGTAGTCCTGATTGGGATACCCCTGTACAGACTTTGTCAACATTGCTTCAAAAGGCATTCTTTTGTTTAACTCCCTCTGAAACTCAAGTTCAGTTTCCAGGGTATTCTATTAGAAGTGCTCCACAGAAAAATATTTTGCTTTTTTTTTCCTAGCTGTCATGGGGGCTTAGGAGGTTAGTTGCATTAGTTTTTAATATAGTCTTCTCATGCAGGGTTCAAATTTGTATTCTTTGATTAGGTCTCTCTCCAGCTCTGTGCTGGGCTAATTCCCATCTTAGCTCTGCTGACATTTGTTCATGAGAGGGAGAGGGAGGCTAACAGATAAAAGGACTAGTTTGTTGGGTTTTTTTATTCCACCTAAAGTTTGCATGATCACATGGTTAAGAAATAAACCTTAGGTATTCAATTATCTGACTATATATAATCTATCAGTTTCCCACATAAGCAATGTATTTAAGAAGGGGAAATATATGAATGTATATAAATCCCATTGCAGGAGGGTCCTAAAGATTATGGTTTATTTCAACTAGAGGTTCTTGAGACTTGGGAGTTTTACAGAATTATTGGTGTAATAAACCCCAGTGGTTTGTTATGGCATTAACTGCTCACTATTTATTTCATGCTATTAATCAATGCACCAGCCATCAGTTACTAGCAACTTGGGATATTTTAGGATTAATTCTAATGCTTTTTTATAATTTCTTTCTTTTTATTTTCTCTGTTGCTGTATTAATCAGATAGAAATCTCTAGCTGATAAGATGCTTTCTCACATGCAAAGTGTCAGTGGAATTTAATAGGTAAAGGAGATTTAGTCAGAAAAAAAGTTCCTTTAAATCCATGAGATACAGAACTCTAAATAGTAAAGAGGGGAAAATGTGAGTATCTTATACAGACCTTCTGCTTTGTACATATGTTTTCTTCCCAGTTCTGCCCTAGTTTATAAATTCTACGAAGAACGATATCGGATGGCTGTAAAATCTTCTCCCATCCGTGTCTACAATGTGATTTGAGGGGTGCCATTCTGTAGGACATATTCCCCAAAGACTCTGAACCTTGGAAGTTTTTCTTGTTTTAGTATTCACCTTTTTAAAATCTGTGACTATTTGTCTTTTTTTCTTTCCATATACTTTGGCTTGATCTTTGCCAGAACAACATGCAGTTTATGAGTTTAAGAGGTTGTGTTGATTATCAAATGGCAGATCAGCAGAGCAATCAGAAAGCCTGTGCAGCTTTTGCTTTCCAGAGAGGTTCAGGCAAAGCTCGATTTCATATCAAGTGGAGGAAGTTGTCAGGTCATTTCCTAGAGTGTGTGTAGAGAGATTTGCTGTGTGCTTCAGTGTCGGTCTCTATTGATCTCGTATGTTTAGTAAGTACTTCTTAAAGGTCTGGTTCATTCTTTCTTTCTTCAGTGTCCTTATTCACAAGGTAGCCCATTATCTTTTGGGTAGATAAGAAAATAGATGGGCAGGAATATAGATTCTTTCGGTACAGGTACCTGAATGCTACCTCTTTAAATTACAGTGATAGTAGACAGTGACTGCTCATGGCAGTCAACAGACTTTAGCATTCATGGTTCCTACAGCCAATGCTACTGGAATTTATCTAAAAATAATTCCAAGATCTGGTCATGCATTTGTGTTCCCCGTACAATAAAAATAAAAATAGCAAAAAGAAAAAAATAAAAAAGGAAGAGAAAGAGAGAAATTTGTTGGTTTTTTTCCCTCCTTTCCATCCTGTCTTCGTCACTCCGAGACTAGTCTAAAAAATGATCACAATCTTCTGCATCCTTCCTGCCTCCCAAGTACTGGAATTATGACTGTGTGCCACCATATCCAATTTAAAAGGCTTTTAGTCCTCCACATAGGCTCAATATCCTGAGTCATTGTGTTTGAGCTCATAATGAATTGAAACTTAGTTTTAGCTGGTTAATAAATTTAAAATGTTAATAAGTATTATTGATAATAAATTAATAAAAAGTATTAAATAGAATGTAGTTGTTACTAATGTTCTAATCCTTTTAAATTTTGAAGTATGTCTAGCAGTGGGGCAAAAGAATAATAAAGGATGAACACCAGGTATTAAAAAATCTCATGTACATAACACAGGTAGGGATGGGAGGTAAAAATCATTACTTGATATTTTCATCTGAGGGTAGTAATGTCAACAGTTTAACAAATTCCCCAATGTGCTTTCCCATGTAAAGAATATTAACCAAACTCTCAAGGCTCAAAATATTATCATAGTTATGGTAAATAGATCACACATTTCAACTTTTCATGTTAGAAGAAATATTAAGAGACAGGAGAGATGACTCAGACATTAAGAACACTTGTTGCTCTGGGGTACTGGTTGGTTCTATTGTTGTTCCTCCTATGGGTCTCCAAGCTCCTCCAGCTCCTTTGGTCCTTTCTCTAGCTCCTCCATTGGGGACATTGTGCTCAATCCAATGGTTGGCTGAGAGCATCCACCTCTGTATTTGTCAGGTACTGGCAGAGCCAGGACAAGGAAGCAGGAGTGGGTGAGTTGGTGAAAAGGGGGAGGGAGTATTAGATAGGGGGTTTTGGGAGGGGAAACCAGGAAATGGGATAACATTTGAAATGTAAACGAAGAAAATATCTAATACAAACTTTTTTTTTAAATGAACACTTGTTGCTATTCCAGAGAACTTGGATTCAGTTCCTAGTACCCACAAGGCAATTTTCCAAGCTATCGAAATTCTTCTTCTGACTTTTGTGTGTACCAAGCATATAAATGGTACTTGGGCATACATGCAGGCAAAACATCCACATACATAAATAAAAGTAATTGTAAAAAAATTAAAAAGAAGATGCATTAGCCAAAGTTCTCCAGAAAAACAGCACTAATAGAAAATGCTGTAGATACTATAGATGAAAATGTAGATAATAGAGAAATAAATGATAGGTATATTGATTTGAATATATTTACACATACATTCATAGAGTTATTCATTTTGAGAATTGGCTTATATAATTATTTATAATTATGGAAGATAGGTAAGGAGTCACTCTCTGATATCTAACAAAGAACTAATAGTTTATAGCCTAATGAAGCCTGTGTTTGAAGGCCTGAGAACTAGGAATTCAATTATCAAGGGTAGGAAAAAATGATTATCTGAGTTCAAGAATGCACAGACAGATAATACACCTAATACACCCTCTTTTTTATGTTTTTGTTCAAACCAGTCTTTCAGTGGGTTGAATAATACCTGCCCACATTAGGCATGAATGCAAATGAAGCCCACCAATTCAAATTGTTACATTTTGTATGTCGTTCTAAATTCTAAAATTTGTAATTCGCTGTATTTACTTTTGGGATGCTAGTAATTGGAGGTAAACTTAAGGGTATCTTCTTTATATAGCCTGAACTGGCCAAAGTCTCAGTCATTCAACAGCCTAGGGAAAAGATTTGAATGACTTTTCTTAGGTCTGCTTTTAATTATCTATTCTGAATGTGTGAGGTTTTCTATCTTATACAAATCTCAGCAGTAAGTGGAACTATAAACTAATGGTGCACATTTGAAGGATGTTTTGATTGAGATGCCAATTTCAATTATTGGTTATTATTATTATATTTCAGTTCATATCTTGGAAGTTGGACATCTCCGGAAAAGGTTTAGAAACAATTTTTAGAACATAATTCATTGACCACAAATATTATGGTATAAAACATCTGATTATGCTATAGCATTTTTATTGTTTAGATTAACCTATTTTTACTTTTATTTCTCTATTTAAAAATACAGTTCTCTCTTAGTTCTTACTAAAGTGCAAAAAGTCTCTTAAATTAGTATCCTGAACAAGAAAATGTCCTTCGTCTTGATTGGTAAGAAATGAAAAGTTAGCTAAAAATAAAGATCCACTTTTGAATTTGAATTTAATTAAATTTTTCTTGCAGATTGAGCATATTTTAGTCACATGGAATTTTAAAAATCCTGGTGTCTGTGTGTTGGGGGGGGGTGTCATGGCACAGGTAGGGGTCAGAAGACAAATTTGAGTGTTGTTTTTTAATTCCACCATATTTGAAACAAGATCTCTATTGTCAATTACTTCTGTATATGCCAGTGTAGCTGGCTCAGAAATACCCTGAGATTCTCCTGAAAGTTTCTTCCAACTCTCGGCATGAATACTAAAATTTCAGGCATACGTTACCCTAATCAGCTCTCTTCTGGGTTCTCAGTATTCAAACTTGGTCCCTCTCTCTTGAACAGCAAGTGCTGAGACATGTCTCTACAACCCTTGTGGAATTCTTATCAACTTCCTTTTCCCTATTCTCATGGCCATTCTTTTTACCTTTCTTGTGCTTATAAGGGGGATAATTTTCCTTTCATATCAATACAATTTTGTTTTATTTGCTTTTATTCCTTTCAAACATCATATTCTTCATTCCTCTTATTACACAGACCACCTTTCCTATTTTTCCTATCAAGACACTGCTAATATTTTTAATTCTTACATCCACCTGTGGCATGGAAAGTATGATTGTTTGATGTCTTCCCTCCTCTCTCTAGTGTATTACACACACACGTGGAAGCATGGCCATAAGTTTTCTTGACTTTGTTAGAAATAAGATAGATAAAAATTCTGGTATGTTCAAAAACAACTTTCCAGAATTGTCAGAGCTGAGCGTCTATTAGCCTGTTCACATTAGGTTAGCTTCCACTGATGTCATTTCTGACGGAATTTTCTTTTAATAAAAGCATCAAATGAAATGAAGAATACAAAGCAACTCTTCTCTGTTAAGCAAGACAATAGAATTATGAAAGCATAGTAGTAAGGATGTCAGTTAAATATATTCTGGGAGCTTGGGAGCAAGGAGCAATGGCTCCCTTTCTTCCTCCTCTGTAGAGAAACTGCCAACAGTGATGACAAAATGTTATAACAGCAGAGGCGACTTTAAAATGAGCTGTATCAGAAAATTACTGGAAATACGTTATTTGAAATTCTAGTCAAAATGCTCAACACAGTCAGCATTGAGAAATCTGTCCTTCCAAACCCATGATTAGAAATATGGTTACCATATTGTAGGAAATGGTGTACCGAAAACTATGAAGTCCTACTGGAAAAAAAAAAAAGCCAGTTACCAACCTTGTTCATTCCGGTAACTTGAAACCAGAGTGCTCATAGAATCATTGAGAAATAAGAAGTAGACAATAGAACTATAAACAGTACAAGAAATAAAGCTAAAGAATGTCTTAAGCACTGCAAACCAATGATTGCCTCCTTTGATAGTATTATAAAATTGAGAAAAACAGAGAGCTAAGAAAATAGTTAATATGACTACTTCAAATATTCCTCTAGGCTGCTTAGTCGGGTGGGACTTATTCCCAGTCTCTAACAACATTTTGCTTGAAGGTGCATTCATATTTAAAACTACTCTGGAACCTTCTTCAGCTCAACAAGTATCACCTCTATTCTTTCAGTTGGCCGCACTGAATTTCACTGAATTTGTCTTCCACTTTGTGTCCCATCTTGTCTCACACCATGTTGATTTGTTTTTTTCTATCATGAAAGGATATGGAAAATCCTCCTGTACTGACACCTTTCCCTAGTCCTCAATGAGATTTCTCTATGTGTGTGCAGGAACTTTATTACTACCTTCTCATCTTGGGATTATTACTAAAGCAGAGAGTAGAACAGTCCTTTTCAAATCAACACAGATCTTGTTTCCTTATCTTGGAGCCTTCCACTCATGCCCAATCTCACTCAGTCTAACAGTCAAAGTGTGTGTTGCTCATTGCCCGTTTCCTTTCCTTTGTCCATTTTACATTTCCCATGAGTCTCTTTCTCCTGGCTGTTTCTTTAACCTGGCCGACATGCTGCTTCTAGAGCTTACACTTCTGCTTGTAGAGAATGCTTTTCTCTGATGCTTGCGAGATTATCCACTCCTTTTCCTTTAGAGATCAGTCAGTATTGCTGATTCAGAGTCATTCAAGATTCTGTGGAATGTAGTCATCTCCCCCACGCCCTCTGCTGTTTCTTGTTTCCAACTGTATTTTTTCCATCGAAGGGCTCAACTTTTGTCATCATAATACATATTTGTGAATTGGTCATCCTTTCTCATTCTGTATTATAATACAATATTTATGACTTTGATGATACAGTGGGCTGGAGAGATGACTTAGAAGTTAAAAACCTCTGTATGGCTCCAGCAGCTACATCAGACAGCTTACCATGTCAGTTCCAGGGGATTTGATGCCTCTGGCTTTTGGGGGCTCTTGCACTTGTATTTATATACCCACACAGGGACAAAAAGACATACAAAGAAGTAGAAACAAGTAATTTTCTATTAGAAAAGAAAGAAAACAAAACTTAAACACAATTTCTTCAGACAACTTGTGTGTGTGTGTGTGTGTGTATGTGTGTGTGTTTGTATGTGTGTGTGTGTAATTTTCACAGTTTTAATTTTTATGAAGAAAATTTTCTAACTGAACTGCTGCATCCTGCAAGAAGTATCTGTTGAAATGGTGAATGTTTTTCATAACGTACTTGTCTTCCACTTAGTCATTTTAAATGAAAGGAGCAATTAAAGTATTAGTTGAAAGTATACAGTTGAACAACAAAGAAAATATACGTTTCTGTTATTTTGTTGGATATTTGCTGTATTCTGGGAACATTGGGATTTTAAAAGTTTTTGCATGTTATTTTCTCATTCCTCACAAACATTACCTAAGTTATTGACCACTGATTACTTCTGTTATCTCACTTGGGAATCCCATTCCACAGATGAGAGAAAGCCTCTCACATTTGCTGCTCGTTCCCCTCTGGTCTACTTCCCCACAGAGAAATCTCAAGAGAGTGAGAGCAAGCTCACTATGCCAAGAATGGCCCCTTTACTCTTACCATTACACTTCTGGCTGAAAGAATCTCCTAAATCGGAGGACCATGCTTTTCTCAGTGGAACACTGCTGTTTGACTGAGAGTTGACTTTTCCATTTAGATTGGCCAGCAATGCATTTTAAAAAAACTATAAAAATATGTCATATTATATGTACAAGCTGGTATATTAACACTAAAACTCAACTTAACTGTATGATATGACTGTAGATACAGTGTATACATTGGATGAGAGTTGTTTTACTTCCTTTAAAAAGCAAATATGCACCCTAAAGCAGGCTTAGTTAGGTGGTATTATAGTGGAGTTCAATTTTTTTTCTGTTTTCTGGACCTTGTAATTTCTGCTATGATTGTATGATTTCTGTTCATGAGTCAGAGCTCTCTCTGACTTTTTTCTCTCTGACAATTATTATTGTACCACACACCTGTCCAGTATGATATTCAGTTTGTACACACACACAAAATCAGAGCAATAGAGGGGCAGTGATAGGGATGTATAGTGAATAAGCAAAAAAATAAGCTAAATTTAAAAAAAAAACTTTAAAAAATAAGAATAAGAAACAAAAAAAGTATGTGCCTTAGGTTGTATATTAGGAAACAGCTGTCATGAAAGACAGTATTCTGAATATAAAGGTTGTGTGAACTTCAACATTGAACTTTAAATAGGTAATTTTACCTTGATTTTTCTGTATTTTAAAAAAGAATACGGCCGGGCAGTGGTGGCGCATGCCTTTAATTCCAGCACTTGGGAGGCAGAGGCAGGTGGATTTCTGAGTTCGAGGCCAGCCTGGTCTACAGAGTGAGTTCCAGGATAGCCAGGGTTACACAGAGAAACCCTGTCTCGAAAAAAAAAAAGAAAAAAGAAAAAAAAAGAATATGATTATGAGCACCTATTAATTTTATAAGCAATCCGTTGCAGTATGTTTTTTATATGTGTATGTATCACACATTGGTGAGGTCCATTCCCTCTTCTACCATCCTCCTCTTCCTGCCTCTAGTTCTCTTAATATTCCCACACAGTCCTTCTTCTACTAGTTGGCCAGTTTCTCGGTTACTTTGCATCCTTCTATGGGATCACTTGCGGTCACTTGTGATCATGAGGGTGGGTCATTTGAATATCTGTTGCCAGAGATCCGAAATTGGCAGTGTGGAGGTTTCCACAGATCCTTGGGTGGTGAGGCTTTGTGGGGACTGTTTTATGTGTGATAAACAGAACAGATTGCTAATTCTAGAAAAGATAACTTGCTGTCCTCTGTATGGTGGGAGACATTTGATAGAATCTTTTTTTGTATGAGATGGCTGGTTTTCTTGACAGATGGTGCCATATTGAAGGTGAAGCTGTTGAGCTGCTAAGAAGCCACCAATGAAAGTATCTAAATGTATTTTTATATGAACTGTTAGGGACGTGCATATGCTTTATCAAATGCTACCATTGTATTCTACTCGTAGACTGATTGTGCTAACACTGGAGTGGGCAAGAGAGAGAATCCATCAGATTTGGACAGGCTGAGGTATCCCACTACCTGGTAACTGAGTACCTACTTCGGAGTAGGCTGGGCCATTGTCTGAAGGCATACGTGTCTGAAGGCATAACAACACATGTGAATCTTATCACTTTTCTTTCCCTTACAAACGATCAAATCTTGCTCTTTCCTGGTTCCATACAGATCACCCAAGTTATTTTCCATTGCTCCAAATCTCATCTATCTGTATTTTATGCCATTTTCCTTTGTATACAAATTTAACAACACACTGCTTTCTACTCTAGAGTGGACAGCAGTGCAGTATCTGACCAGTTTAGTTGTTTGCTTGCAAATGCATAAGGTTTCAATCATAAATTTTTAATTCTTTCTGAGTTAGCTGTTTGATAGGAAATCCTTCATGAGGATGCAGGCTTAAACTGATGGACAAGCTTCAGTACAAAGAGGTAGGTATGTGACTCCACCATCTCCGTAGCAGTCTATAAATGCTGTTTGGATATTAGACCACTATTTCTGATTATCATCACTTCATTGTGGATATCTTTTGTTGTACGAAGTGGTCTACTGCACAATCTCCTTGTCTAAAATACTGCCAGGAACTGCTTTAAAATTCACCAGTAATTCTCTCTGGATACAATAATGGTCACAAGAACCTATGATGCCATGAATTTCAAGCTTCTAACATTTTCAATGATGTGACAAGCTGTCTCGATAGTTTAGTTAGTGTTCAGCCCTGGGAGCTTTGAAAATCACCTAAAAGTCTTTCACCATGCCTTTTTATCTATTAAAAATCCATCCCTCAGACTAGAGAATCATCCTGTGATTCTATCATGTGCTGAAAACATTCAAATGATACATGGTAGGATCAGGCAGATACAGTTTGGTTAGATCTTTGCATGATAGACCATTGCTTCATCTCTTGAATCTCAGCCTGGTCTCCCTTTGCCAAATAACTTATAGAGCTCATGCTATAGCATAAAAGGTGTTACAATTAATAAAAAGGGACTTTTCCATTATCTGGAAAGGGAGCAACACCATTTCTAATGAAATGTGGTCAATCAACCAGAGGCTACATTCTTAGAGAAAACTCACTCTCGATTCCCAGCAGCTAATACTTGACAATAGCTCCATAGCTAGTGGTTTCTTTTTTTTTGTTTGTATAGCTCCAATCTCTATGCTGTGTCTTGAGCTTACACAGATGATGTGCGTGGTATGAGTTTATATATGCAGCTTCCCTGCCCTGTCCAAAAGATACTGTTTCCTTGTAGTCATCTCTTACGTTCTGTCTATGAGCTCTTTAGCAATGGTCCCTGCATCTTGGGGAGAGGGTGAAACATTTATGTTTCATGCAGATGTAAACATTCTTTAGTTTCTTATTCTCTACAACATGATCAATTCTGGATCTCTGCGTCAATTACCATCTACCGGAAACAGGCACTTCACAAATGAGACTTAAGTGATACATTGATTTGTGGGCATAACAGTGAGTCATTTTGAGTTAGTTTAATTCTATGTCAACTGAGCAGAATAATAGGAAGACATTTTCTCTTAGACTTATGTGACTTGACCTGTTTACTCATTGGTTCTTGTTTAATAGTTCTGCAAGTTAGCTTCTAGAATAGGACTTAAATCTGATCAGAATGTAGTACTCCCATGAAGTTTGTACCATCATTACACCAGCCCACATGCTTTGATATATCAGTAGCTCACAAACATATATATGTCTGGATATATCTTGTAGCTCACAGGGTTGATAGTTGGAAATCATTAATGAGTAATTTTCTCCTCTGGTAGCATCTGGTAGGGATGACGCTTCCAGATAGCTACGAGCTCAAATATATGGTATCTTTGGCAATATACTTCCACAGTCAAATTCTGGAGGGTACCCAAGAACAACAGTAATAGCCTATACGGGACTTCATTGATGAACATCTCCCACAAAATCAATCCATTCCAGACCATTATAGGTGAGGACTGTTGTCTTGTTATAAGGATAACCTATTTTAAATGTGTGTTTGTTTGTGCGTGCGTGTGTGTGTGTGTGTGTGTGTATGTGCGCGCGCGCGCGTGCATCACATCTATGTATCATTCATCTCTCTCTCTCTCTGTCTGTCTGTCTGTCTGTCTGTCTGTCTGTCTGTCTGTCTATCTATCTATCTACCTATCTATCTCTCATCTATCTATTTTCATAACAGTATGTACATGTCACTTTTATTTCTTCAACTAAAGGGATGGGATGAGAGTCATACTCAAGCTGTGCAAATACATGGCTTGGGTTGAGTCCAGAATATTTTCTTTTCTGTTCTAACTACCCCTAGGGCTAGGCCTGAAAGCTTCTAGTCTTTGTACAATCCAGCCTTCTGAGCTGATTGGTTCAATCCAACTTTTCTTGCCTTCTGACTGAAGTGCTTTGCCTGGCCTCATACTAACTCTGTCAGTCTGTCAATATAGTCTAATCTTCTGGTTGTTTCTCATTCTCTGGCTCATTCTATCTTCATCTGTGTCTAGCTTGGTCTCTCTGTAACTTGTTTCTGTAAAACTGTCTTGGTAAAACTGTTATACAGACACATCATCCACCATGCACTTTCTCTCTCTCTCTCTCTCTCTCTCTCTCTCTCTCTCTCTCCCCTATAAAATAGTCTTTCTTCTGCTGTTCTTGAGTGAGTTAGGTGTATCTTATCTCTGACTGATTCTGTCAAATCTTTCACTGATTCTTCAGTTTCTCTGACTCATCATTAGAGCAGCCACATTGCTAAATTAAAATATCTCCACAGTAGGTTTCCGTATGACTATTTGAAAGTTATTTAATATTATTTATCCATCCCATACTCCTTCCTCTACCCTGCTCTCTGCTTCCCACCTAAGTTAAGCTTCTTTGTTTTATCATTTCTTTTTCATTCTTGATACCAATGCATTCAGTCTCCTATCCCTTGAAAGTCCCCTTTCTTGGCTGCTTAGTAATTTCCTGACCTCAATGGGTAATTCAAAAGAAACAAAAATATTTGAAAATTAAAAGCTAAAATCAAAAAATGTGAAGAAATATGTGAATTTTTCATTCTGGGTTTTGGCTATCTCACTCAGAGTTACTACTGTATTGGTTTCTTATCTTAATGCATTCATATTAATATATTTTGTATTCACATCAACTAAAGCCTTTATTATTAATTATATTATTTTATATTTTTGAGATTATAATATAATTAAAACACTTCTCCCTTCCATTTCTTCCCTTAACACTCTCTATATAACCCTACCTACTCTTGTTCAAATGCATGACCACTTTTTTCATTAATTTTTATTTCATGCACATATGTATTACATGTATATTCTTCCATATAAGCTGCTAAGTACATATGATGTTACTTATAGGTGTGTTTTATAAACTTATATATCATTACTACTAGACTAGAGAATAAACAAGTCTTTGCCTTTATAGCCCATAATCTTGATCATTTTTAAAGATTTAATAATTAAGTAAAGTTAGTTCAGCAAAGAAAAATCAATATATAGAAATACACTAAGATTCGTTTTCTAAAATTATTCCTATAAGCACATAGTTTAGAGCAATCTGTTTAAATCCGTTATAAATACCTTAGTATAAATTATTAGTTGCATTTGCTATTTTTATTGATGCAATTAAATACTTTATAGGAAGCAATTTATGGTAGAAAGGCTTATTTGAGCTCATGGATTATGGGACTGTAGTCCACCAAGGTGGACAATCAAAGTGATGGGTTGCTTCAAGGTAGTAGTGGCATGATGCAGCTGCTTGCTCTTATATCTATGGATTAGAAAGCAGAGAGGGAAAAGGAATGATGGAACTCAGTTGGCTATCCCCCCTTTCCTTTTTCTTCTGTGTGGAATCTTACTGCCTAGCATGGTGCCACCAGATTCCAGAAGGCATATTTAGTCATTCCTATCAGCAGAAGTCGTCACAGACATGCCTCTATATAGGTGTGACTTCTAGGGGGATATAAATCCAGATAATGGGGCAATGAACTAATCACATTAGATCAGTAGGAAAATATCAGAACTTTACCATTCAAAATATAGACGTCCTTAAACTTTATGTTGATGAATGAAGAGAGAGTGAAGGAGTCTTTTCTTTCAAGTAGTCAAAGAACACACAGAACAATACTCTTGGTGATCTTATTTTAGAGAGGTGATAAGCTAACTGGTATGGAAAAGGTGCCAAACTGCATCATGTAAGCAGCAGGTTCAAGGAACTGTCAGTGTCAAGGTAGAAATGACAATGGTTGACAAAGTAGTCATTTCTCTCAAATTCTTGAAGATATATCACACGGAAAATGAATTCAATCTTGGGGCTTCAAACATTCGAATAAAATATACTCTCTTGACCAATTCAGAGTAGTCAGTCTTAAAACCACATGCGCACAAACAGCATTAAGTGAACTCAGCAGTTATACTTATATATTTGTCCATATATACATACATGCATGAATACACGCATACATGTTTGTGATCATAAATAAATATCAAAATGTATTTATATATCACAACAATTTTAAAAAAGAGATGAATCTAGAGATTATAGGGCACAAGGAAGGGAGTAAAGGAAGAGGAGAAGGTGATGTAATTCTATTTCAATTAAAAACATTTAAAAAAAAAACAAAATTTACTAATACATGCTATAGTGACTGTGACTTCACTTTTATATAAACAAACAACTTTCTTAGCCTCTATGAGGTACTTTGATGTTTCTGAAGTTGTTAATAAATTAGGTGAAGGGAATATGGACCCTGTTGGCAGGCAGAGGACTTCTGTTTCTGCTAGGAATTCAAATCTCCGCTGGAGAGCAACTGGGGAATATTTAATGGTGAGAATAGATATACTCTATATTTTTGACTCATGAATTATTCTGTTCAATAATTCTATTCACTTTAAAGAAAAACAGCATTATTTTTATACCAGTCAATGTTGACAGTATACATAACTAGTTATATACCAGTCATGAGAAACTATCCAACCAAAACAATAATGTCATTTTCCCTTGAGTAATTCTTACCAGCTTTCTGGTTTTAGAAGACAGTTGGTTAAAGAAAGTTTATAATCAGTGTTTTCAGAATGTATTTTGAGGTATGAAGCAAGCCTTACACCAACAATGCATTATTGCGTAGTTATTTTTAGGTATTAGTCATGGAACAACACAGGTGCCTAGAAGAATTTCTGGGCACATAAATATGAAACTTCTGCCCCTGAGAGCTTCCAGTCTAGATTGAGACATGCAAAACAGGAAGCCCAAGCTTTACCACAAGAAGATGAATGGCATCATTGATCCCTTAATGTGTGAGTGCTGCCAGACAACAATGCTGTATTTATTCACAAAGATTCAACCAAAACTCTGCTCAGAGGATATTTCAGTCCTCTAAAAATGTAATAACCAGTATCATCACAGTTTAGATGTATGGAACAGCCTCCAAGAATTACGCTTTTGCCTTTATCTTTATTATCCCAATCAAGAAATTTGGATGTTTCATTTCTCCATGCACGTGTGTGTGTGTGTGTGTCTGTGTGTCTGTGTGTGTGTATGTTTGTATCTGGTCTGCATGTCTCTGTGTGTTATGCATGTGTGTCCTTGCCCATTCAGGCACTTGTTGAACCCAAAGGTTGACATCAGGATGTCTTCCTCAAATTACTTCCTATATGTTTCTGAGACAGTCTCTCACTGAACCTAGAACTTGCTATTTCAGCTAGTTTGACTGGCTATTCCTGGTGTTCATTTATCTCTTCCTCCCCTTACTGGGATTACAGGCATTTGTTGTCAAATCTAGTATTTAAGTGGGTGTAGGAATCTGAGCTCAGATCTTTATGCTTGTACAGCAAGCACTTTGTCACTGAGCCATCTTCTTATTCCTTGGGTGCTCCTTATATTCCAGAGACAAAGGATGTGCAGATGAGTAAGACATTGTTGTCACCTTAAGTATGGCTTATATCTAGGAAATGCAAACTATACCATCACAAAAGAGCTTATTAGATGTCAGCCTATATTAGCATCAACCACAATATCTGTAAATATTATAGTATTAATTCTAACTCTCTTTCAGTGTATAAGATGATTATGATGAACTTTGGTTTGAAACCAAATCATTTATTTAACCTCCAAATTTCTTTTTGTAATATGCTATTTTCTAATTGATGTGATTGAAAAACATAGTCAATGAAAATCCCTAGAAAGAAGGGAAAAACAAATAAAATCCACCTTAGTGTTGTCTTGGGTTCTATTTCTATAAGGTTGATCAAGAGCTAGAAAATGCCCTATATAACAAGGACAGATAACAAGTGCTTTAAGGCATTTAGACAATATAATCTGTATTTTACTCATACTACTCTGCTATCACAGTTATGGAAAATATGTATATGGATTAACATCCTGAAGTATACTAGTTTTGGTTATGGAAATGGATGGGCTGCTCTATGCATAATTTACCAATGCTTGTACAATACTTCAACAGCTCTCAAAATCAAGAGGAGGATAATGATTACCAAAGACAAAGAAAGAAGTGTTCTGAGAAATCCTGCTAAATTATTTTCTTTGCAATTATATATATATTATATATATATAATATATATAATTATTTACAATATATTATATATATTTACAAATCATATACATATAAGTACATACATATATAATTACATACATGCATATAATTACAAAGAAAAAATTTATATCCCTCTCTTTTCAATAGTCTGAGGTGGTAGTCTGCTTACATGTAGCCTCATGTGTAGAAAACACATTTGCTTAAGTTTTGTATCTTCCTTTTGACCCATAATTCTCTCCTTATCAATACTAACACTAATACTAATACTAATACTGATACTAATGTCAATCTCAATACTAATGAACATATTCTTTAAATTTTGCTTTTTAACTATTGAACATAGGGCACTTAACTATTGAACATATAAGTTGACAATGTAAATATATAGATTTGTTTGATAGATCCGTATTCTCTTAGAGCCTTGGCATTAAATCTCCCAATTTATAAGAGACACTTGCAAGGAATTCATATTCTGTGAAGAAACAGATTCCATGTTCACATGAACTTTAAAAGGGAAATAAAATCTGTCTTATTTATTCTGTATATTCTAAATACCACAGTATATGGCCAGATAAAATTCTATCTTAATGTTGCTGAACACTGTTCAACTGAAAGCAAATCTTATAAGTGATCATTTTGTTTCATGTCAAATCATTCTCATCTTCTCAGGAATTACACAGTGAAATATTAGCTGCATATTATATTTTAGGACAAAAAGTAAAATATTAATAAACAATTCCATTCTTTAATATGATTAATGGCAAGGTCCACAGATACCACACTGAGCTTGAGTTTCTGGTAGGAGTTCTATGTTCCACTTGTATCAATCTTCAGGTTTTCTGTCACATCCAAATGCACACCTATTTAAAAAACACCAGGGGTAGATTAATTATATACAACCTTAGCTTTAAGATATCATCCATGAACAAGTTACTTTGCTTGCTTTCCTTTCATGTATAGCTTATGGAGCTTGTCAAATCCACTTTGCATATAAGATGATAAAATCTCAACAGCTAGCAGGGAGGGAGTGGACCCACATGCGGGAGATAACTGGGGCAAGTCAAAGATAAAGGTGGTGATAGAACTGTCATTACTTCCCACAAATGGGAGATAAATCCATGAGTGCCAGTGTCATATGTTGAATAAGTGAACAATCATTCCATCATCCATCAATGCCGATTCTTCTCGTGTTATCTGGATTGTATTTCAGCTGAGTACATCAGTACATCATGTGAGTTATATAGCAGTTTCTTAAAGATGAAATTATGTGTTGCAACAGGCCAAATGTGTTTGTTGTAGGCCCATCTGTCTTACTAGTTCGTGTTCACACACTAGCTATTTTTTCATATTTAAAGATATTTATTGCATATAAACACCCCAAAGCACAAATAGCAGCTAGAAGTATTTCAGAAAAGCCCGTGACATATATCAAAGAAAGAATTGAACAAGAGGGCAATAACTCTCTGTTGAGTGTCAGTAACAAATCTTTCCAAATCACTTAACCAATACTTAGCGGGTGGTCATCAACATTTCTAATTCTCTTAAATAACGGAGTTAAAATGGAATGTAGATAAATCTGAATGGGACACTCATTTATTGGGGGCATTTTGTGAAATTCCTATCCTGTCCAAATTTCATTTAAATAAGAGCTAAAGACACAGTATCAGAATTAGAAGAACCTCAGAATTCTTGCCAATAAAGCTCCTCTTGATACTGAAATCTATTTAAATCGTTGAGAAATATGATTTTTCCAGACTTTTGAGTGGTTTTTGATTTAGATATTGTTCATCATCAAGATCACAGTATGCTATGTTTGAACTATGTAGTGTTTACCAATGCCTAATATATGTAGGAAATGTTCTGGAACTTTGATCCCATGCTTCCATACAATTCAGTAGTCCCTTATGCAAACCCAAGCCATAATATAATACTTCGGCAAATTAGAGGTGGATTGGAACCCAATCCAATTTTGGATGCCTTTGGATTGAAAAGATCAAATGATTTCAGGATGCTTGCCACCTATTTATAATCTTTTTCTCTATACTGACTCTATACACAGACAGGATTAGTTTTTTTCCTATAATATATTTTTTGGCATGGTTTGAATATAAAATGTGCCCATAGATGTATGATAATTTTTTTTCAGTTTGTTATGTTTTGTGAAATTCTGAAAAGTCTAGCTGTGATTCAGTTAGAGGAAGCAGGTGGCTATTGGGAATTCCTCAAGGACATATTGGCTCTATGTCCTGTTTCTTTCCATTTGTTTCCTGTCTATAGGTAAGTTGCTTCTCTCCTATGCTCCTATGGCTATGATATTCTGTCTGTATGATCTCAGAAGCAATGCAGTCAAAACAAACAAACAACCACATGAGATGAACCATCTAAAATAGGGAGTCAAAATATATGTTTCTTCTTTTAAGTCAATCCAGTCAGGTATTTGATCACAGTGATGGGAATAGTAATAATCATTCAGTGGCAAAATTGCTTACACAGGTGAAGGACCATGTTCTCACTTTCCCTGCAGCTTCTTTTCAGGACACATCTAAAGTCAGAGTAACTAGTTTCAACTGTATCTGTCAGACTTGAGCAATGTTGTTGCCTCTTGAGACATTTCATCTTTAAAGTGGTTAGTTCTTTTTCATTACCTGCTCATCAAAATTATATAACCTCATTCTACTCTGTAGTAAACATTTGTAGAATGGATCAATGAACAAATGCATGAGTCGATGAGCAATCTGGGGATCAGCCCGGTGGTATAGCTCAGGCAGCAAAGCACTTGCTGCTGAAACTTGAGAACCCAAGTTAAATCCTCAGAGACCATGTCAAAATGTACAGTATGAAGGTACACATTTGGAAACCCAGAACTAGGGAGCTAGTGGGTGGCTAATGTCTGAGACTCACTTGCCAGTAAGCTCAGCCTAATCGGTGAATTACAGCCAGTGAGAGTTAAAAAAAAAATCAAAGTGATGGTCTCTGAGGAACAATACCCAAGGTTCACCTTTGACCTCCAAGACTTGTTTGCACAGGAGTATATTAGCATATGATCATATAAGCACGTGTAAACACATGAGTACAAATGCATGCACAGGTACGCGCACATTTGCGTGTGCGCGCGCACACACACACACACATACACACACGCACATGCACACGCACACAAAAGTTAAGGGTCAAGTTTTGCAAGTTCCTGATCTTTACACTCCTTGCAGTGTATCAAGTCACTTCTGATACTCCAAAGATATATGGCAAACACAGAAAACAGCTGTAATGATTCACAACTCAGTGTATCAGGGGTGGTGATTAAGTTCAAGGATAAGATTTAGAGTGTCTAAATCTGAAAACAAGATTAAATTCATTCGTGATTTTTGAATGATATTACATAACCTACTAAATACTAATAACAGGCTGTTGTTAAGAAAACTTAAAGATAATTTGGAAAACATTCTGCAATGTTACAGTTTCATCACTTATTTAAATTTAAATTATGTCCCTAATGACTATGAACAACAGCACAGTACTGTGAATCATACTTATTAGTGTTCTTCTTCATGTCTTCCGGTTTTGAAAATTAAAATATATTGACTTATAGTGGGTACTATAGCTACACAGGCAAATGTGCCCTTCCCTAATGAATAACATAATGCAAATTTATAATCATTTGTGATACAATGCTGTAAACAAGAGAGCACAAGTTATTATGGAGTACCTCACATAATATTTGGGGAGCTGAGTTAGATAATAACTTCTGGAAAACCTGAGAGATAAAATGAGAAGTGAAGAACTGATAGGCAAAAGTAAATAGAGAGAAATACTCATTGGAATGACTCATTTATCACCATGGCATGGAATTATGAAAAGAGACCATGAATTGAATCAATGTTTATTTTTAAGTCTATCTATGTATCTGTGTATTTATCATCCACCCACCCATCTCTCTCTCTCTCTCTCTCTCTATATATATATATATAAATGTATATATGTATATATGTATACACATATATACATACCTATTCTTCATCCTTTCTTCCTTCCTTCCTTCCTTTCTTTTGTTCTTTTTTTTTAATTAATTAATTAATTTTTTACACTCCATATTTTATTCACTGCCCCTCATCTACCCTCTGACTGTTCCACATCACATACCTCCTCCCCATTCCCCTGTCTCCAAGTGGAGGTCCTCATTCCCCACCCACCTGACTTCTAAACTCCCTGGGGCCTCCAGTCTCTTGAGGGTTAGGTGCATCATCTCTGAATGAACACAGACTCAGTAGTCCTCTACTGTATGTGTGTTGGGGACCTCATTTCAGCTGATGTATGCTGCCTGTTTGGTGGTCCAGTGTTTGAGAAATCTCAGGGGTCCAGATTAATTGAGACTGCTGGTCCTCCTACAAGGTCTTCCTTCTCTACTTCTTTCAGCCTTCCCTAATTCAACAACAGTGGTCTGATGCTTCTGTCCATTGGTTGGGTGCAAATATCTGCATATGACACTTTCAGCTGCTTGTTGGGTCTTCCAGAGTGTAGTCATGCTTGGTTCCTTTTTGTAAGCACTCCATAGTCTCAGTAACAGTGTCAGGACTTAGGACCTCCCCTTGAGTTGGATCCCACTTTGGGCCTGTCACTGGACCCTCTTTTCCTCAGGCTTCTCTCCATTTCCATCCCTGTAATTCTTTCAGAGAGGAACAATTATGGGTCAGAGTTGTGACTGTGGGATGGCAACCTCCTCCCTCATTTGATGCCCTGTCTTCCTGCTGGAGGTGGGTGCTGTAAGTTCCCTCTCCTTACTCTCAGGCATATCATCTAAGATCCCTCCCTTTGAGTCCTGAGAGTCTGTTACCTCCCAGGTCTCTGGTGCATTCTAGAGGGTCCCCCCAACCTCCTATCTCCCAAGGTTGCCTGTTTTCATTCTTTCTATTAACTCTCAGGGCTTCAGTCCTTTTCCCTCATCCAATACCAGATCAGGTTCCCCTCTCTCCCTCCAACTCCCCCACTTCATCCACTTTTCCTCCCAGGTCCCTCCCTCCCCAGTTGTGATCGCTTTTCTTCTCCTTCCCAAGTGAGATTGACATCCTCACTTAGGCACTTCAGATTCTTGACCTTTTTGAGTTCTGTGTACTTGGATACTCTGTACTTTTTTTTTTTTTGGCTAACTCCACTTATTAGTGAGTACATACCATGCATGTCCTTTTGAGTCTGAGTTACCTCACTCAGGATGGTATTTTCCAGTTCCATCCATTTGCCTGTAAAACTCAAGATGTCCTCATTCTTAATAACTGAGTAGTATTCCATTGTGTAAATGAACCATTTCTGTATCCATTATTATGTCCTGGGACATCTGGGTTGTTTCCAGCTTCTGGTTATCACAAATAAAGCTGCTATGAACATAGTGAAACACATGCCCCTGTATCATAGTGGGGCATCTTTTGGGTATATTCCCAATAGTGTTATAGCTGGGTCTTCAGATAGATCTATTTCCAATTTTCTGAGGAACCTCCAGATTTATTTCCTGAGTGATCGTACCAGTTTGCAATCCCACCAACAATGGAGGAGTTTTCTTTTCCACATCTTCTCCAACATGTGTTGTTACCTGTGGCTTTGATCTTAGCCATTCCGATTGGTGTAAGATGGAATCTCAGAGTCGTTTTGATTTGCATGTTGCTGATTGCTAAGGACTTTGAGAATTTCTTTAGGTGTTTCTCAGCCATTCAAGATTCCTCAGTTGTGAAGTCTTGGTTTAGTTCTATACCCATTTTTTGATTGGGTTGTTTGGTTTTTTTGGTGATTAGTTTCTTGAGTTCTTTATATATTTTGGATATCATCCCTCTATCTGATGTGGGGTTAGTGAAGAGTTTTTTTCCCCAATCTGTAGGTTGCCTATTTGTCTTAGTGACTATGTCCTTTGCATTACAGAAGCTTTCGAGTTTCATGAAGTCCCATTTAGCAATTCTTGATCTTAGAGCATGAGCCATTGGCGTTCTGTTTAGGAAATTTCCCCTTGTGCTAATAAGTTCAAGGCTCTTTCCCACTTTCTCTTCTTTTTTTTTATTTTATTTATTTTTTTTAATTTACATTCCAAATCATTTCCCCTTTCCCATTTCCTCCCTCCCCGAAAGGCCCATAACCCCCCTTCCCTCCCTCTTTTCTCCATTCAACCCCCTCTTGTTTCTCTGTCCTGGCGTTCCCCTACATCCAGTCTTTCCAGGACCAGGGGTCTCTCCTTCCATCTTCTTAGAAATCTTGATATGCGAATTGTGTCTAGGGTATTCCGAGATTCTGGGTTAGTATCCCCTTATCAGTGACTGCATACCATGTGTGTTCTTTTGTGACTGGGTTACCTCACTAAGGATGATATTTTCAAGTTCTGACCATTTGCCTAGGAATTTCGTGAATTCATTGTTTTTAATTGCAGAGTAGTATTCCATTGTGTAGATATACCACATCTTCTGAATCCATTCCTCCGTTGAGGGACATCTGGGTTCTTTCCAGCTTCTGGCTATTATAAATAAGGCTGCTATGAACATAGTGGAGCATGTGTCCTTATTGCATGCAGGTAAAGCCTCTGGGTATATGCCCAGGAGTGGTATAGCCAGATCCTCCGGGAGTATCATGCCCAGTTTTCGGAGGAACCGCCAGACGGCTTTCCAGAGTGGTTGTACCAGCTTGCAATTCCACCAGCAGTGGAGGAGTGTTCCTCTTTCTCCACTTCCTCGCCAACAACTGCTGTCTCCTGTGTTTTTGATCTTAGCCATCCTGACTGGTGTGAGATGAAATCTCAGGGTTGTTTTGATTTGCATTTCCCTAATGACTAAGGATGATGAACATCTCTTTAGGTGTTTCTCAGCCATTAGATATTCTTCAGGTGAGAACTCTTTGTTTAGCTCTGTACCCCATTTTTTAATACGGTTACTTGCCTCTCTGGAGTTTAACTTCTTGAGTTCTTTGTATATATTGGATATTAGCCCTCTGTCGGATGTAAGGTTGGTAAAGATCATTTCCCAGTTAGTTGGTTGCCGCTTTGTCTTTTTGACAGTGTCTTTTGCCTTGCAAAAACTTTGTAATTTAATGAGGTTCCATTTGTCTATTCTTGATCTTAGAGCATAAGCTATTGGAGTTCTGTTCAGGAAATTCTCCCCTGTGCCCATATGTTCAAGGTTCTTCCCTAGTTTCCCTTCTATTAGTTTCAGTGTGTCTGGTTTTATGTGGAGATCCTTGATCCACTTGGAATTGAGCTTAGTGCAAGGAGATAAGAATGGGTCAATTTGCATTCTTCTGCATGTTGACCTCCAGTTGAGCCAGCACCATTTGTTGAAAAGGCTATCTTTTTCCCACTGGATGGTTTTAGCTCCTTTCCAGATGGTTTTAGTGCAGAATTCTATCAAACCTTCAAAGAAGACCTAACACCAATACTCTTCAAACTGTTCCACAAAATAGAAACAAAAGGAACAGTAACAAACTCGTTCTATGAAGCCACAATTACACTAATACCAAAAGCACACAAAGATCCGACTAAGAAAGAGAATCTCAGGCCAATCTCTCTTATGAATATCGATGCAAAAATACTCAATAAAATTCTTGCCAACCGAATCCAAGAACACATCAAAACGATCATTCACTACGATCAAGTTTGCTTCATCCCAGGGATGCAGGGATGGTTCAATATAAGGAAATCCATCAATGTAATCCACTATATAAACAATCTCAAAGAAAAAAACCACATGGTCATCTCATTAGATGCTGAGAAATCATTTGACAAAATTCAGCATCCTTTCATGCTAAAGGTCTTGGAAAGATCAGGAATTCAAGGCCCATATCTAAACATAGTAAAAGCAATTTACAGCAAACCTGTAGCCAGCATCAATCTAAATGGAGAGAAACTTGAAGCAATCCCACTAAAATCAGGGACTAGACAAGGCCGCCCTCTCTCTCCATATCTTTTCAATATAGTACTTGAAGTTCTAGCTAGAGCAATCAGACAACAAAAAGAGGTCAAAGGGATACAAATTGGAAAGGAAGAAGTCAAACTATCACTATTTGCAGACGATATGATAGTATATTTAAGCGACCCAAAGAACTCCACCAGAGAACTCCTACAACTGATAAATGACTTCAGCAAAGTGGCCGGATATAAAATCAACTCAAGCAAGTCAGAAGCCTTCCTATACTCAAAGGATAAGCAGGTTGAGAAAGAAGTAAGAGAAATGATACCCTTCACGATAGCCACAAACCATATAAAGTATCTTGGCATGACTCTAACCAAACAAGTGAAAAAGATCTGTATGACAAGAACTTCAAGTCTCTGAAGAAAGAGATTGAAGAAGACCTCAGAAGATGGAAAAATCTGCCATGCTCGTGGATTGGCAGGATTAATATAGTAAAAATGAGCATCTTACCAAAAGTAATATACAGATTCAATGCAATCCCCATCAAAATCCCAACTCAATTATTCATAGAGTTAGAAAGAGCAATTCAAAAATTCATCTGGAATAACAGAAAACCCAGAATAGCTAAAACTATTCTCAAGAGTAAAAGAACCTCTGGGGGAATCAGTATCCTGGACCTCAAGCTGTACTACAGAGCAATAGTGTTAAAAAACCGCATGGTATTGGTACAGTGACAGGCATGTAGATCAATGGAACAGAATTGAAGACCCAGAAATGAATCCACACCCCACTTTCTCTTCTATTAGATTCAGTGTATCTAGTTTTATGTTGAGATCCACTTGGACTTTAACTTTGTGCAAGGTGACAAATATGGGTCTATTTTCATTTTCTTCTACATACAGACAGCCAGTTAGACCAGCACCATTTATTGAAGATGCTTTTTTCCCCATTGTATATTTTTGGCTTCTTTGTCAAAGTTCAAGTGACTGTAAATGTGTGGTTTTATTTCTGAGTCTTCAATTATATTCCATTGATCAACATATCTGTCTCTGTACCAATACCATGCAGTTTTTATCACTATTGCTCTGTAGTAAAACTTGAGGTCTGGGATGGTGATTTCCCTCTGAAGTTCTTTAATTGTTAAGAATTGTTTTAGGTATTCTGGGTTTTTTGCCTTTCCAGGTGAGTTAGAGAATTGCTCTTTCCATATCTTTCAAGAATTGTATTGGGATTTTGATAGGGATTGCATTGAAGCTATAGATTGCCTTTGGTAGGAGGCCCAGTTTTACTATGCTAATTCTGCCAGCCTATGAGCATGGGAGATCGCTCCATTTTCTGAGATAGTCTTCGATTTCTTAAGTTATTGTCATACAGGTCTTTCACTTGTTTGGTTCGAGTTACCCCAAGATATTTTATATTATTTGTGGCAATTGCATAGGGAGTTGTTTCCCTAATTTCTTTCTCAGTCTGTTTATCATTTGTATAAAGGAAGGCTACTGATTTATTTGAGTTAAAAGTATTGGAGAGATCAGGAATTCAAGGCTCATACCTAAGCATAATAAAAGCAATTTACTGCAAACCAACAGCCAATATCAAATTAAATGGAGACATACTTGAAGCAATCCCACTGAAATCGGGGACAAGACAAGGATGCCCACTCTCCCCATATCTATCCAATATAGAACAATAAAGCAACAAAAATAGATCAAGGGGATACAAATTGACAAAGAAGAAATAAAGATATCACTATTTACAGATGATATGATAGTATATATAAGCGACCCCAAAAATTCTACCAAAGAACTGATAAACAGCTTCAGCAAGGTAGCCAAATATAAAATTTATTCTTTTGCTCTTGTTTCATTTTTTTTCTGTTTTATAAGACAAGGCTTCTTGCAGCTGAGGCTTGCCTCAAAAACAAACAAACAAACGACTGTGTATCCAAGTATAACCTTAACTCCTACTGTTTCCCAATCTACTCCCCAGATTCTGGGATTCCAGATAGAGCTGTATTTCTTATCTTTCTTCACGTGTCTTGGAACAAACTTCATTTCTCTTGGCATTATTCAAGGGCATAAATGATAACTTATGATTGATAGTTCAGTATACCTTCTTTTGGTAACTGCACACGTGCAGGAAACCATCTACATTACTGGTGTCATTGATTGTAACAGTGTATCTCCTGAGTATATCTGTGTTTACTGAAGCTAGATCATCAGAGATTAGATCCTATATATGGGATATTCACATGTCTAATACATACATTTCTTGCTGCTTTTAAGTAGTTTGAGTTGTATTCTTACCTCATATTTTAAAATAGCATACTCAATGCACATTATTTCTTGGGATATGATTTCAATCCAATCGATATTTAGGAATGTAATAGTCATTAGTTTGATTTTATTCTAGTCAACAAATAAATACAGATATCGGGCAGTTAGAAAACTTCAAAGCATAGCCAGGAGACTTTAAATCTCAGTTTTATCATTTATGTTAATCTTTCTTTCTGCAAGTAATTTAGGGCTTAAAGGCTTATTTGGGGGAAATATGGTTCTGCTCAGGATAGGCTGAGATCATATTAGTGCTACTGCACTTTGCATTTATTCATTAATTCATTGAATTATGGTATCCAGAAAATTGCCTTTAAGAACCACTGGAAGTTACCTAGGATGCAATACTTCAATTATAAAGAAGTCCCTTGGGGACACTGAGGCTTCCTGAAATGCACCAAGAAGAAGCTATTCCAGTAGTGGTATTGACAAGAGCTAGACAAACTAGCAAGAGGAAAACAACTTGTGTATACTAGCTTTCAAATACTAACTCTCTTTAAAATGACAACTCAAACATAGCCCTGATTAAAATAATTTTGTGTATCAGCAATGTGATTCTTATTATATAGTTAGCAACTACAACAATTATTTGTCTTTATCAAGTACCTATAAGTTAGTCACTATAAATTAGTCCTTTCGATCAATTAGAACATGAACTCTTCATGATAGTTTTTATGGTATTAACTTATTAACAAAATTTCACAGATAAAGTCTCAGAAAAATTAAGTATTTTGTATAAGGTTAGAGAGCTAATAAATGGTATATAGAGTATGAATCTAGACACTTGACTCCAAAGATGTGATTTTAATTGTTTGAAATGTCTTCTTAAGATTATTGTGTTTATTCGTGGGATGTGGTTTGATGAGATTTGACAACATGGTTTTAAAGTCATTTTCTCTCACTTTTGTTCTGTGATGGTCAAGACTTTGTTTTATAGATAAGACAGCTGGGTTTGACTCTTTTGGAAAATATTCTCTTCAAATATACTGGGTGTGTGCGTGAATACACACACTTTCTGGAAAGGAAGAATGCCATTAGAAGCTTTATGTGCTCATTATACATGACCTTGGATTTCCAGCAATCATTTGGTGGTTCAGTTGGGGTCATTCATTAGTGGTATATGGAGTTTGGGTGGAAAGATATGACCGAATATCTACAACATTTCAAAATGAACCTCGGGTCAAAGCAGTGGATAAAAAGAAGAAATCCCTTCTATTTAATTTTGGTTTTAGAAAATGTCACTTGCTCTTTTGTAATACCATTTATTCCTAGTTTTGATTGTTTAATTCATAAAAATTAGCATAATTCAAAATTGACCAATGATAGAATTAATCCATTGCTCCTAGCTTTCATATGTCTGGGTATCCATGTGTTTCATCTTTTCCTTCAGTATTCCATTCCATATTTGTTTTAAATGCATCGTTCTAAAAATACTCTTCACCATTAATAAGCCAGTCATGGCTATTCTAGGTCTTGAGTGACTTTCTATTTCAGCATGCAACTTCTAGAACCTTTAATTTTAGACAGGGTTTGTGAAGCTCTCCAGCTTCAATACTCATGGAATCTAGGTTAGAAACTATTGTGTGACATGCTTGGGGCATTGTAGACTGCTAAGCCTTGTCTCTGGTTTCTACTCATGAATGCCAGTAGCAGCCATTCCCTTCGTTACAATACATAATGTTTTCAGATACTGCCAACTGTTGTACAGGACAAAAAAAAATGGTTCTCGCTTGGGACCATTGTGCTGTGGTTTGAATAAATTCCCTCAATGTATATTAAAGTATTTGCACAATAAACTCAATGCTGTAAAAAGGGGACACCTAATAGGCGAAAGATTTAAATGGGATTTCCTATCATAAATAGATCAATATTGTTATTGCCAGGGTGAATTTGCGTAGCATACTATTGGACTTTCTATCTTCTAGAACCATGAATTGACTAATCTTTTTAAGTTAAATTACTCAACAGATAATATCCTATTCTAGCTGCATGTAGCAAACTGCTCTATGTCAAACAACTTAGTCTTCAATATACTTTCATGTAATTCCCTGTCCATCATAACTGTTCTGCTTCCTATAGTAATCTTTAAGGAAGAAATTATGTTTTATATTTGACTTTTGTTCTCAAAGCTATGAAGGCAAAAGGAAAACTAAGAGTCAGTCATCAAAGTGCCTTGTGCCTGAGTGTGACTCAATTTGTGTGTGTGAGCTTTCCAGTTCAGTCTATATGTGTTTGTTGAGATCTTATTACGTCTCTGTGTCACTCAAGAATCAGTATTGAGATTCTGCCTTTCTCCTCAATATAACCTTGAATAAATTGCTTACCTTCTCAGTTCATTATTTTCCATGCTTATAGAACAGAGTAATAGTATCACCTATTAATGGGCTGTTGGGAATACATGAGTTGAATTATGAATATCGTGAGAGTAGAATCTATCACATATAAACATCTGCTGAGTGATTGTAATAAATGCTACTATGGATGCATGTCAGGACTGGTACTTGGCCCTTGGGGTTCAGCAGTGGATTAGTAGCCTTGTTCTTTTGGAGCTCACATCCTCATGTAATCTCTATAACCCTTATAAAAACTCCAAGTGGTGCAATTGGCTCAGTTGCACAGGTTGGAAAAATACAGCTGCTGAGAAAAGACAATTAGTGAAAGTCACCCAACAATTACATACCAGACTCAGAACTCATTGGGCCCAGGTTCCTCTGACAACAAGCAACATTGTGTTTTAGTAGGTTATCAACAAACTTGCAGAGTACTACAGTCAGTCAGGAGGATATTCACTTCCTTTTGTTTTCACACATCCTACCTTTTCTTTCATTAAGTTTTCTATAGTTGGGGCTTTCTACTAACTCCTTCCAGTGCATTCAGTTTCTCTCTTTAGATTGGGATAAATACTTGGAGACTTCTGTTTTGTTCATGGCCTTTCTGATACTGTAGCTGATGGGCCAGTCTTGGTTTGAAGATAGATGGGATTTCATTGAAAATGAAATGTCCACTGTGATTCATCTCTGCAGCAAATGGGTAATGTGTACTTTGGGCTTTAAAAATAGAGATGAGTCAAGGAAATCATATGTTTCCCATTTGAAAAGAAACTTTTCAAAGATTTAGGTACTCCTCCACCCTTTACCATCATATTAAACATGATGACCATAATTGGGGTACACATACAAATAGAGCTTAAAATAACTCATTCCTTTCTAATTATAGCATTTGGCAATACTATTTATCAAAATAATAATTTAAGCTATTTCTGCTCAAATTCCATATTGACCCAAAAATCTCCAGTGTGTCAACACTCATTAATCTAAATATCTATTGTCACATGAAATGGAATGGATGGTTTTCTACTTTGTAGCATATTATCTCTCTCCTTCTCCTCTCCCTCTCACACTTTCTGTGTGGGTAATGAGGCATGCATGTTATAGACAAAGACTGCCTTCTTCTAAATCACTTTCTGTTATTACTGTCCCAGTACTCCACCCACATTGGTTTACTTGTCCTACTTTAGTGGGTGTGGATGTAGCCAGGCTGGTTGGTTACCATCTGTGGCTGTACCTTTTCAGTAGCTTCTTGCTCTTTTGTAGGAAGTTCAGTCCATCTATGTGTACTTGGTACACCTTGATGGTAATCAGATACTCATAAGTAGGTAAATCAGAAATAGTTTCCTATATTTTAATGAAACTTAATCAAACTATATCCTGGGAGAACATGCAGTATAAAGGATTCTTTCTTTCTCTTGACATAAAAGCAAAGTTTCTAGGAAAATATCTTTGGTTAAAACCAAATAATTTTTACCTGATTTTCAGTCAAATTATGTTTTAAAAGTATATAAACTCATTCTAAACATATTCCTCAACAAAAATATGTTGAAAATAGAAAGGAAGGAGTAGAAAATAGAAAGAAAGAATGGAAGGAAGAATGACTGAATAAAAGACAGTTAAAAAACAAAGCAAATTATGATTACATTTCTGGAGAGTGTTTTCCTTCTAATCTTCATTCTGTGGCACTGATCCTCACTGGAGGACTTGAAATGTCTCTCAGGGCTATGTGCTATCTGTTTTGCTTCTTACCTGCTGCTGACTAACTGGGTTTTTAAACTCTACTTTCATGCAAAAAAATGCAAAACATACCAAGGGAAATCTCTCAGACTCATCTCTTGCTCTATCCAAGGATCAATGTCTAGCATATTAGAGCTGGTAGGTCACACCATCTGGAAGACGGAGATCCCATATGACTTTTCAGATGGGAAGTTACACACTCACCACTACTAATAATAATTCCTTTGCTGTTGTTTTGTTTTTAATTAATGTATTTATTTACATCCCAAATGCTGCCCCTCTTCTGGCCCCCTCACAGAGTCCCTCTCCAACTCCTTCCCCCTCCCCTTTGCCTCTGAGAGGGTGGGACTCTGCTGGGCATCCCCCACCCTGGCTCATCTCCTCTTTGCAGAATTAGGCAGTCACATCCTCTCTCAATGATGCCAGACAAGGCAGTCCTTTGCTACATATGTCCCAGAGACCTGGGTACATCCCTAGCATGCTCTGTGGTTGGTAGCTCAGTCTCTGAGAGCTCCCAGGGGTCCAGGTTGACACTCTTGATCTTTCAGTAGGGTTCCTATTCCCTTCAGAACCTTCATTCCTTCCCCAAATTCTTGCATATGGGTCCCTGAGCTCTGTCCAATGGTTGGTTGTAGATAGCTGTACCTGTTTCAATCAGTGGAGTGTCTCAGAGTACAGCTCCTATCTGTAATCATAACAGAGCAACATTAATAAGTGTCAGAGACTGATGCTTGCTCATGGGATGGGTTTCAAGTTGGAGTAGTTATTGGTTGGCCATTCCTTCCATCCCTGCTCCATTCTTGCATTTCTCTTAGATAGGACATATTTTTGGGTCGAAAGATTTGTGAATTGCTTAGTGTCCTTATCCCTCCACTGGGGTTTCTGTCTGGCAATAGGAGGCAACTTCTTTATATTCCATGTCCCCACTGTTAGGTATCTCCATTTAGGTTAACCCACATTGACTCCTGGAAGCCTCCCCTGTCCCTGGTCTCTAGGACTTTCTTGAAATTCTTCCCACTCTCTCCATCCCCACCAGCTTCAGATTTCCATTCATTCTACTGGCTATCTGGGTCTCTCTCCAGTTTTTTTCCCCACACATGATCCTGCCCTCTATATCCCTCCCCCTACCCTCTACCACCCAGTTCCCACCCTCCTTCTGCCTCCCATGACTCTTTTGTCTACCCTTCTAAGTGGGATTCAAGCATCCTCACTTAGGTCTTCTTTCTTGTTTAACTTCCTTGGGTCTGCTGGGTGTATTATGGTTATTCTTTACTGTATGACTAATAAACACTTATCGGTGAATACATGTGTGCTGGTCTAACTGAATGTCTGCATATAGAAGAATGCAAATAGATCTATATTTATCACCCTGCATAAAACTCAGTCCAAGTGGATCAAGCACCTCAACATAAAACTGCATGCACTAAATTTAATAGAAAAGAGAGTGGGAAATAGCCTCAAACACATTGGTACAGGAGACAAATTCCTGAATGGAACACTAATAGCTCAGGTTCTAAGATCAACAATTAATAAATGGGACCTCATGAAACTGAGAAGTGTCCATAAGGCAAAGGACACTATCGATCGGGCGAAACAGCAGCCTACAGATTATGAAAAGATCTTCACTAACCGTTCATCTGACGGAGGCCTAATATCCACAATATATTAAAAAAACTCAAAAAGTTAGATTCCAAAAAAATGAAATAACTCAATCAGAAAAGGGTTCAGAGCTAAACAGAGAATTTGTAACAGAGGAATCTCAAATGGTAGAGAAGCTCTTAAAGAAATGTTCAACATCCTTAGTCATCAGGGAAATGCAAATCAAGATGACCCTGAGATTCCACCTTGTACCAATCAGAATGGCTTACACCAATCAGAATCAAGTGACAGCACATGCTGTCGAGGATGTAGAACAATTTTGAACACTTCTTTATTGCTGGTGGGAGTGAAAAATTGTACAACCACTTAGGAAATCAATTTGGTGGTTTCTCAGAAAATTGGGAATAGTTCTACTTGATAATTATCCTTTAAGGTGAGGAAACCATCAGTTGCCAAAAATGTTTGGAGAACTGGTAAGCAATATTTTCTATTGTCTGCGTCATATAAAGCAAACAATTTCATTTGTTTTTTCCTTGCCAAATCTCCTCTCTCTCTCTCTCTCTCTCTCTCTCTCTCTCTCTCTCTCTCTCTCTCTCTCTCTCTCCCCTCGCCTCGCCTCACCTCTCCTCTCCTCTCCTCTCCTCTCCTCTCCTCTCCTCTCCTCTCCTCTCCTCTCCTCTCCTCTCCTCTCCTCCTCTCCTCAGCATTGCTTAAACTAACATGGTAGTTTTAACATGGAGCATGTCAGCAATGAAAAGTTTCAATCATGAAGAGTTTTACAGGAAACAAAACAATTTTTATATGTTTGTTTAGACTATGAGAATGTTGGTTTAGAGTCATATTGTCAGACTTTCATAAGAAATAGTTAAGTTTTAGTAATAGGAACCTGGTATTGGCTGTAAATAAGACATTTGCTGGCATATCCTATATTAGCCTGAGCTTTGGTCTATACTTTCCAGATTTGTCTTTCTCCTGGGAGCTCTCCTTGCATAGCCAGATGAAATTCAGCTTCTTCTATAAGCAATGGTCTCAACCTTCCTTAAGCTGTGTCCCTCTAATATAGCACCTTATGTTGTGATGATCTCCAACAACAAAACTATTTTTAGTGCTACTTCGTATCTGTAATTTTGCTACTGTTATGAATCATAATGTAAACGTCTGGTTTCTGATGGTTTTTGGCAACCCCTGTGAAAGGTCATTCAACCCCCACAGAGAACCTCTGTTCTACAGTGTTCTTCCTATACCTTTTGCTTCCCTCCTCCCATTTATAGAAAAATAATTTCATTTTTGTCCTCCAGTAATTATGACATTTTTCCTCTGGATTTTTATATTCTTGATATCTTAGCCTGGATTTGTAGGATGGTGGTTTATTTTCCTTTTACTGAATCACATTGCCTAGCATGTTGCTAAGAATCATAGCAGCATAGTTAATGTTTGTGGAGTCAGTCGAAGCAGTGACTTGATATTCTGTTGTCAATATGAGGGATAAAGATGGAGGCAAAGTACAAAAACATTGTCATGCAGGATCAAAGAATTAGGAAGAAGAGATGACGTAAGTCCCTGAGAAAGACTGAGTGTAAATGCTTACTATGACATCCTTCAGACTAATTGTTAATGTTTTGATAAGCATTAATGCAACTATGAGCTGGTATAAACATTGCTTCTATTATTTATGTTATAAAGATATTCTAGTCAATACTTCAGTTACTCCCTAATACTCAATAGGTTTCCCATCATTCCATTCTTTTCTTATTTACTCTGGTGTAACTAGAACATTTTCTTAGACATAGTAAATTACTATGGCACAGTACTACCAAGAAGTAAAAGATGGATTATTGAGTAGAAGGATTAATGCCCATTTTTTTTCTTGTCTTGGTGTACTACTTTGGTCATTGAGACATGTGCACATGAGAGCTTAGGATAGAGTTTGGGTACATGTGATAGGCAGCATAGTTACATTTGCTCTCATATATATATATATATATATATATATATATATACACATATATTGAACTTGCAACTGGAGACTTAAAATCTGCTGCTCTCTACTAAAGGGAAATATCCAGTTTATTATAGACCTATAATTTTCCTAGGTTCTCAATATGGTCTTGAGTTCATTGAGGCTTAAACTGGATGAATAGTTCCTTTTAGTAATTGCTGGAGGATTGGTGATATATTCTAGTTGGAAATAGACTGAGTTACACATCTCCACACACCAGAAGTATTTCTGAGAATCAAAAGAAAGAATAAAATGTAAAAAATAAATATAGAATGGCTGAACCGCCAATTAGCCACAACATCAGGGATGCTCTAGTCACTACCGGATTCCTTGACAGTCTTTAAAAAAAAGAAATAATAGTAACTTCAGATTGAAATGGGAAGGCCATGATATTTTAGTGGTTATTAGGTCTTACCAGCCTCACTTACTTATGAGGTTTGCAAGTTATGCTAAGAACACATAGAGATTTAAAAATCACAATATAAATAGAAAAGGACAGAGAAAAGCTCTTTTAAATCAGAATTAACAGCTTTTGGTGTTGATGTTTTTCCATCTTTCCCCTTTTCTTTTGGCATCATCTCTTTGAAAATTCTCTTCTTTCTACATGTGGAGGAAATACCCTTTCCTCCTAACAGCCTGGAGGAATTATGCGATGTACTTTGCATAACTCCCCATGGCCTCAGGTAACAATGTAAATGAACCTTATTAGACAATTTTTTTTAACAGTAAATAGGGGAAAATATTTCTAAATGGTTTGTTTTCTTTTGGATTTGGTGTAACTTCTTTCCTTGAATGGGAGGTGAGGCACAAGAAAAGGAATTAGGGCATGTTACAATCTGGCTATTTGAGTCAGAGGTTCGGGGAAAAAAATTGGCATTTCTGAGGTGGAAAAAGCTAGGTCTTCCTCCTTAAGAATCACAAAAATAACTGCTGAAAACCTTCAAACTTTCCAAGAGAAACTTCTTTAAAAGTTATGTGTAACTAAAAATAGGAGGATTATAATGGAAGTTAGTGTGCATGTGTGTAAAATCCCAGAGCCGCAGAGGCAGCCTGGGCTGCAGACTTGGGGCTCATGATTTTAAATCTGTCTGCAGATACAAATCTGTTGGCCAGAAGAGCATTTAACCCAATGTGACCACCTGCATTTTCCCCTATACAATGGATCTCTTAAATAAATCTCAGTAAAATGAACTTTAGATTTATCATTTGACTTCAAGGAAAATCTCTGCAGTCACAGAAAGGAATAATGACAATAGTCCTGAAAGACTGTGGCAAGCTTGGCTCATGACTGTGGTGGCTTTGATCAGTGTAATGCAATCCTGAAGTGGTGGCAACCTTGCCTTTTGGTGCATTTGTGTCTAGACCCAAGATCTTAACTGTGGTCAGACCTTGAACAAACCCTTAACCCAATATGACTGTGTGGAGAGAAGGGGGGACCCACTAGGAATTGCATTACTGAGTCTCCCACAACAAAGGATGTGTGAGCACTCCTCTCAAGTATGCTGGTGACTGAGGCTGGTGCAGGAAGACAGTGTGGGAATTAGGGAGTAACTTGCTTGATGTGTATTGGTTTCCCTTTTGAGGTGATTCAACAGCTTTTGCAACTACATGTAGGCACAGGCTGTAAAACAATGTGATTTAGTAAAAGCTACTGAATTGTTTACTTCAAGCAGTTAATTTTACAAGCTGTATCTTCCCCCCCCCAAAAAAAATATACTCACAATCCAAGTCAGAAGAGCTCCCTCTGCACACGCATTCACTGTTAGTGGTGTACATATGAAACTTCTAGGGATTTTTGGATAAGATGGCTGCAATTTACACGTCTACTTTTTCAAAAAGCCTTAACAGAGTTGGTTCTAAATGATGGATAGCAGAGACAGGAGAGGCAGACATGTGTTTAGGGGCTGTGTCTTTTCTTTTTGTTTTAATCTTTGTTTTTTTGTTTTAGAAGCAAATATGGCATTTGTTTTCTAATTGATTTTAATTTGCAGCGAAAGAAGACCTGAAGGGGTGAGTAATAGTGTCATTACACGGAGCTTGAAACATCAGGTTGGTGCATTAGGGACACATAGTCTTTCTAAGGCATCTTGACTCATACACATTTAAACAAAGCAAAGCCAAACACTCAGTTGAAAGGAATGCAGGCTCAGGAAGAATTTAGTGTCACTGCAGATTGATAAAAAGAGTTCTATCGGCCTGCCCCACATACCACAGCCTGACCATGAAACCTTATATTGCTTTTTGATACTGTGCCCTGCCTTGTATGATTTGTCAGGCCCCTCCTTCTCAAGCATTAAGTCACAGCCTAATCCCCTGCTTGAAACTCTTCCTTCTTTTGTTGTGGCCATTGTCCTTCCATGCTTAGGTAAGCAGGTTCTGGATGCAAAATGTCACTCCAGGTTAGGGCCTGCCAAGGAACCAATTTCTGCAAATAAATCATTTGTATCTAGTGTAATGATGAGGCTCACACCCAGAATACTCCCAGTTGCCTCGTCTCTCTCTCCAGACTCTTGGGTGCCAGATGATTAAGCCTTGCTTCTAGCAGGGGCTGGAAGCAGCTGCTTCCATATCAAACTTCATTTGCTCTCAGCCAGTTGCAACTTTGTCTACACCTGGCTGATTGTGTGGTACCCACTGGCAGCTCTCGTCTCCACCTCCAACCTTTCATTTAGGCACTCTATAAACTTCTCTTAATATCTGCTTGTTAAGCTGGACAGAATGGCATCAGAACAAAGCTAACCTGACTGCTGAAGCCCTGGCAGCAGCATCTGCCAGGACTCTGTTTCTCTCTTTGATAAAGTTTTACCTACTTACTATTGTGAAAGGCTGGATGGGTGGTTCTGAGGACTTGGAGCACAAGGCATCCATCCAGTTGCAAAAAGCTCAAAGTAGGAAGTGGTCCTGGGGTGTAGCCAGAGTTGAGTCATGACTTTCTTCCTCCAAATTATTCTCAGTGAATATCAAGTCCAACCTTCCCGTCACTACTTATGTAAGTATTGAAGAATTTGAATAGAACCTCTAAACTTGGTTACTGTATTTAAAAAGTGCTTGAAGCGAGATTCAGGCAGTTGTAGTAAATGGCCGCATTTGGCTGAGTTGCATTTTGGAGAAAATTGCCAGCAAAATGAAGATGAGAAGTTAAAGCCGAATGAAGCAAGAGTCCCTTTCTTTGTGGTGCAACCCGAAGCCTTACCTCCATTTCAAAGAACTAATGTGTGAAATGGTATTATTGGAGATCAGAGTGTTGCAAAAGAGCTGGGAAGGCAAGCGTTGCAAGTTCCTGTGCCTATGAAGACCCTATTCAGTTATCAGCTAGGAGAAAACCCTATGTAAGGTGAGGGTGTGATAGTTTAGCCTAACACCAGTTCCAACGCTGCTCCTGAGGAATGCTTGTAGGCTTTCCACTTGTGCTTTCTTCACAGATCTGAGGGAGGCTGAGAACTGCAGAAGCTCTCTGCAGCATGAAAAGCCAGTGCACATGGTCAGGTGAGTTGAACAAATGAATGGTTAGGTAAAGAAGAGCAATGGTAAACAAGGTGTTTTGGAAGAGAACCTGGACAATTTGCCAGTTCTCACCTTTAATGTTTTGGGAGGTAACATCTGTCCTCCTATTCCCCTGACCCAGTACAAAACAAAATGAAATTTTGTTTGATCCGTCATTGGTACACAACTACCTTTCTTTACAACTGAATTTATTTTCCCCTATGTGAATGCTGGTGCTAGAACTGAAATAATGTCTGTGACCATCTCTGCCTCATCCTTTAAAACCTAGCTAGTCCAGAGTACAGGGAAATGTCTGTGACTGTCTTTGCCACTACCTACCTGGCAGAGGGCAGCAAGTAAAGCAGAAATCTCTGAGTTCTATTTTTATCTACTTAAGTGCTTCTTAATACATAGCATACATTTGCAAAGCAGAAAAAGAATTAACACAGGAACTGTGGGTTATCATGTTAGAAACAACGTTATGGCAAAATATTAGTTTAACTCAGTTAAGGTCAGATTCAAGTTAAAGAACAAACAGATGAGCTGCTTGGTTCCTTGCTACCCCACACCCTAACTTTCCTCCTTCCAAGCTGTGACAGAGAGAGGATTCCCATCTCCAGACTTTTCTCCTTATAAGGCCTGATTTCTGCCATTAAGAAGTCTGCCTAGAGATTGGATGACTTCAAGCACTAAATTTTGTCTCCTGCTCTGTGCTCACTGGCAACAACCGTGCCAAGGTCCAGGAGGAATCTGGTGGGCGAGTCCTGATAGGAGACAGTGTTCCTATTCTAATTGCCATAAAAGCTTTGAAGCCATTGTCTGGTGGATCTAAGAAAACTGATCCCGAAGGTGTGAGGTTGGAACTGCAAGTCTGGAGCTCAGAGTTTTAATTCTTAGATTGGCAGTGACTCACAGAAGGGCCGCAGGCACACCTACTCATCTTCTCGGAGTGGTTCACTTTATTCATCTGCAAAACCTAGAAAAATTAACACAGATCCTGACAGGGATATTTTACGGTTTGGGAATTAATAGCCACAACTGTTCAGGTGACAGTAGGCAACTCTAAGTGCTGAGGTTTGTTCTGGTTGAAGCCTCTGTGAAGTTTTCGTTCGCTCCTTTGTTCTTCTTTCCAAATCTGGGCTTCCCTCTTTGGAGGTCTTTAAATCCATAGTAAGGAAATTCAAATTCCCTTGAAGTTTTGGTTGAATCTTAGCATAGGCAGATGATTCCCTTTAAGACTGTGTCATATGGTGGTTTTGCAAAAGAAATCTTCTTACCTACCGCAAAGTTGCCCCCAACCCCCTACCCCCTTCACCCTCTGTCACTACCATCCTATAGGAACAGATGCCATACACCATGAGAACAGGCTTCTGTGGTGGGACCACATTGTCTCTGAAGTCATCTGGGTAAAACCCTCCTTGTAGTCTTTGGTCTTGGAAGAGCTATGGAGTGAACCAAAAAGCATCATAAAGACATTGTCCTTTGTTGATGTTCTTCTTCCATGTCTGATGAAACAGCCCTTTTGGGGATAAAAACGTCAAGATGAAAAATGACATGTCAATAAATAGAAATTGAATGAATGTGTTAGCATTAATTCGTTACATTCGACATATGCTCCTCTGAAGCTGTAGAGTTTATATTCAGGCCCAGCTGCAGGCTTCCAGTATGGTAAAATGGGAAGGGACCCAAGAGAGATTGATTCAGCAGCCCCACATGGCTTCCATCCTACTCACTGTTGCCTTGCTGTGCATACTTCTTTCATTCGAAGGGTTTGCCATGGCTAAGTGTTACAGGCCTCGGTGTATATTGGCCTCTGCTCCTTCTTTTCCATATTTGAGCTCTCTTGGGCACTGAAGCACATTTCTGTCTCATCTACTTAACTTTGCTGTTAAGTCCCTGCCACCATGCCTGTCTCTTTAGCTTGCTACATTTTGCACTTGTTTGCCAGTGGCTGTGAAAAGAAATGACAGCAGAATTTCTCAGGGACTTGGCTCTCATCCAGCATGGAAAACATACTGAGTTGATGTCTCCCAGAGCCTGTCTTTAACTCAGGTGTCCCCATTTCATTGGGCTCCGCAGATTTCCTACATCTGTGGTGTATGACATTGTAAAGACTTTGACTTGAAGACCTGCTTTCCTCCCTTATGCATCCCCATTCCACGTTTAAGCCAAGGAGCCTATCCATCAGGTCTCAGACTGAAAAAGTGCAGATTATTTCAGTCCTGCTTTTAGCAGTGCCCTGTGGAATAAGACACCTCCTGCTCAATGTTCTTTCTATTGCTCTTAAGGTGTGAACAAGACAACCAAGATTTATGAGCTGACAGCCATGCTGTGTGAACACTAGTGTGGATGAGTGGGCCTTTGTTCCTAGCTTGGTATAAGAAGGAAGTAATGAAACAAAAGAATTCTATTTTTTTTAAAAGTCATGCCCAGAGTATTTTATTTCTCCTGCAAATAGCTTCTGCTCTTCTACTCTTATGTTCCAAGTTACTATCAAGCTAGTTGCTACTGAGTCCTTTCTAAAGAGTAAACTGTGTTAAGCATGAGGCCCCCAGCCCTGTAGAGGAAGTGCTGTGATTATATCCATTGAATGAAGAGGCAATGGAACCTTCAAGGGGTTAGGTGATGTTATACAACCAGGATCTGAATGCATGCTGTCCTGCTAAAATATCAGTTCTTACGATTGATGTGATACTACACTCATCAGACAAAAGACTTCTTGCTAAACCCTGACAGAATTGTATGACCCAAATCCTGATCTCCAAATGTTAATGATACCAAAACAAGCAAGGCCTCAGTGCACTGCTGTCTAACAGAGATAGAATATTGTACATATCGAGCTTCTCTGTGTTTCAGAATCCTCGTTCTTAGATAAGAGGAGTTTCTATTTCTCCTGGTTATTGGAGGTGGGGGTTAGGTATTCTAAAAAAGCCATGTAAGACAGCTGGGACAGCACTTGATGACCTGACAACTGTCAATTGTTTATTAATGCTTTCTTTTTAAAATTCTCACCACTTATTAGTAGCAACAGTTATTGTGAAATTTCTATATGGTAGGCCCACTGTTAATCTCGCAGTCACCTATGTGGAATATAATATACTAGCCATATTCTCTTTTATACTTTCACTGGAGTGAAAATAGCTCACACAAATGACCTGCCAGTTAGGACATGAGATTTCTGTAAAGTGATTCTTTTATATGAAACATAATAAAATACCAAGTTAAGCAAAAACTCTAACTCCTCTGAGAAGAAATTGAGTGTTATCCATGGTGGAGGGAGCAGAGACTGTCATAGGTGGCATATGGGAAACTCTTTTGGAGGGGGAGAGAAACTCACAGAAGGCAACTAGGGGATTCTATGACTCAGGTCTTTTACTGGGGATGGAGGCAATCAGATCTCCCCTACTTCTTCAGGACTTTGCAGATAGTTGTGAAAGCTTGTCAGTGGGTTAACCTGTCTTCTGTGGAGCCAGAGATAAAGACAATTTTACATATATATATATATGCTTCTCTAGAGGCCATAAGAGTAGTAATGAAAACTTGTCAGCAGGTTAGTTAACATTTTCTCTGTAGCCATGAAAAAAGAACAAAGTAGGACAAAAGGTCTCTCAGACTGGACAGCCAGAGCCCCTTCATTTTGTATTGAGAATCAAGTCCACTGGCTGAAGGGCAGAAATCAATTTCCCCTGGGATTTTTGTTCAGAGAATATGTGTATGAGCACAAAGAATATATGTATGAACATAGATTGTCTAGGAAGAAATGGAAGTCTGCGCATGTGTCACAGATAGTACTGAAAGATGCAAATGTGAGAAGAATACTCTCCATTTTTATAGAAATACAAATTGACTCTGTTATGAGTTTTTTCAGAGATGTCCCTAATCCACTTCCTTAACCAATAACAATGCTGATCCTATAAAAAAATCAACTAAGTGAAAACTGAGAATTAATATAACTATTTGATTGAAATGGGAGAAACAGAGCAGAAGATATGAATGTGATTTGGCAGCTCGTCCTAGAAGATGTTGAGAGTCTGAGTCCACTATTGTATTATGCCACGGACTGTGACCATGACTGTGAAGATGATGGTGTGATTACTCTCCGTTCTTCTTACCCATTTGTGACGTGTCTCTCTAATCTTTAATTCTGGAAAGACAATTCATAGAGCCAGGGCTACCTGAGTAAGAAGCAGAAATAACTATACCAAAAGTGTCCAGCCTCTTCTTTCTGAAGTCCTATGTACTCTGAAATGGTCTTCCTTTTAAGACTGCAAAAATAATTCAGTTACCTCCCACCACTTTCCATGGAAGGGGACCATTCTCCACCTCCCACAGCTTTCTTTGTTTGGAACTGTTCATTCTTGGCAGTAATATTCTTAAACCGGGGAAGAATGAGGGAATTTCACTGTCTTGGTAAAATTACCTCATTTAGGAATAATTGGTATTCACAGAAGAGATGCACATTTTCATCCACCTAGTAATGAACAAATTAACAAGACACCTACTGAGTTGTGTTAACACAATTGCCAAATGTAAAAGGAACTAATTACTAGCCACTTCATCCAGACAAACTCAAAACTGCATTCCTAATGGGCTTTGTGGCTCACTTGATGGAGACTGTGGAGAAAAGAAATGAACAGGTGCTTGGTGATCAAAGTCTGTCCTTGGTGACTGTTCTGGAAAAGGTACCCACTCTTCAAGACTACAGAGACTGCATCTAGCATGTCTTTCATGGTGGTGAAGAAGTCTATAATATTTGCTCTTTCTTTTCAGAGATAATTGTGGATCATCCATAAAATAGCATTTGAAGCGTGTGCAGATGGAGTTTAGAAATAGTCATCTTTTATGTAAAGATTTAGGGAGCAAACTTATGTAACTATTGGGTCAGCTAGGCACATTCAAAAAGTCATGATACCTGAAAGAATTTTACCCAGGGGATAACTTCTGATAAAGATGGATAAAGTAGGATTCTCATATATAAGCTCCATGTTGGTATTTATTCAAATTAACCAGTATGGTTATTATTTTTCCAGATTCTTATTTGGCTCCCCTTTAGAAGTATATAATTGCACATGATAGATATATTTTCCTTTGAAATTTTGATTTAATTTTAGGGTTACTTAGGTTAAATCAAACACTTTAGTAATTTAGAAAACAATGGGTGATGTAGGATATTGAACAATGCATCCTTCCATCTAGCAATTATTATTGGCTTTTTACTAGGTGCTAATATAATTCTAAAATAAATGAAGAGAGTAATAAACTCTCTACTCTTAAAAACACAAATTCTGGAACATATGACAGGCAAAGGAATAACAAAGAAGAAAGGGAATGAAAAAGATGATGTCAGAGACTAATAACTGGGCTGAAATCCAAGAAAGAGGCAGAATATAAAAGAGGCATGGGATGGAGAAAGGGCAGTCAGGAAAGCTCTGGGAAGTTATCGGCCACTTTAATCAACTCGCACAGGTATGGTGGTCTGTCAGTGCTTGCAGAACCTTGATGTGGTCCCTGTATAGATCTATCTATGTGTTTTGCTCAATAAAATAAATTGGGTACAATTCAATATAAAAGGCAAAAACTCTCATCGCATAAATACACATACATTTTAAGGACAAGGAAAGCATTGAAACTTGTATAAAGCCTTAGATATACTGTATATCCTAGTAATATCGGAAGGTACACCCATAAATTCTTGCCCACATGACTGCCTAAACATAAACTGAATAAGGATAACAGCAATAAATATGCTAGCAAGGATGGCCAAAAGCTGCAAGCCAAAACTAGTAAAGGCAACCAGAAAATGATGAGAAGCTGAGAAATTGTCTTCCTCAGGAAAGAACCTGCTAATTGGTTGTCCTATATCACAGTCTGAGCTCTAAAAACATTCACTCAAATGATATTATGTAGACTGACATCTATCTATCTATCTATCTATCTATCTATCTATCTATCTATCTATCTATCTATCTATCTATCCATCCATCCATCCATCCATCCATCCATCCATCCATCCATCCATCCATCCATCCATCCATCTATCTATCTATCTATCTATCTATCTATCTATCTATCTATCTATCTATCTATCATCTATCATCTATCTATCTATCATCTATCTAACATCTATCATTTACCATGACAGGAATTAGTAAAAAAGAAACCATGAAATTATAACAATGCACGGAGGATGGTTTAGAGAAAAGAAAAAGGAGGTAGAGATTAGGCAATTATAATATAGTCTAAAAAACTAAAAGACATAATTAACATAAGAGTGGTGGTACTGACCATCTTGGGCCACATTATGAAACCTTGTCCGAGAAAACCAACTAATTAATAGTAGTATTTGTTTCCTGGGTAATTTGGTGTGTGAATGGATTATTCAGTGATTAAAGTAAATGAATCTATGCTATTAGAAATTATTTTAAACATTAGAGAGTGAGGTCAAGGTATGGCAGCATAAAATCAGAAAACACATACCATACACACAAAACTCATCTTATCATTTTTTCAAAGTCTTTGTATAAAAAGACATTGAAATCTTTCTCAGGATTGGTCTGATTTGAAGGATGTGTTTTTCAGTAGGTGTGGCCTCAGAGATGCCCTTGAAGAGCTTTGATTTCTCCTTTTAAGATCAGGCAGGGTGCCTTATGTAGCTGGGGCCATCCAAAGTCAGGCAATTGGAAGAACATTTTCTTTGGGGTAAAGGAGAGAGATTAAAGCAAGAGACATGGATTCAAACTTAGAGAAGCACTTACTAAGTTGGTGAGTACGATGAGGTGTGAGAAAGAGCAATTGACCAGGGTTGAACTATCTGGTGGGTGGCTTTGGAAACCTATTTTCTTCCCTAAAGTGCAGCTCTGAAAATACAGAGAGTATTTCATGGCAATGTTGAGTTTAGAAGAAAGGACTAAGTTTTGAAAGGTGGATACCCTATCTCTTTATACCCATCTACCAGAGGTTCATGATGAACACAGGTACTTACGAGACTAGGAAAGACCCAAAATATAGAATTCATATATCTTTGGGTTTTCCAAAAATACATTTTTTTTGGTTGAAGAAAACTGTGATTTGAAATGTTTATTAAACTATAAGTCTTGATAAAAGTTTTAATGTGCATAGATGCCCTTAAAACACTTTTAAAAAGTGGTGAATTTCCAGCTGTGTTGGTCCATGACTTTGATACCAGTACTGGAGAGGCAGAAGCAAGGGAATCTCTGAGTTCAAGGCCAGCCTGGTCTACAGTGCTCTACTAAAGATACTCGCTTCACTTGATTTAGAAGTACAATTTCCAAACTTTCCCTTATGATTACGGTTGACATATTTTGAAATTTTTTTCTGAGAAATATGATTTTATTGTTCTGTTTACAACTTCACAGTTGGGTTTTCTGTACACAGAACATGTATGCAGTCTCTAATCACATCTCCTTTACAAATGATTCTTCCCATTTTATGAAGGTGTTGGCCTTTTTATTAGAGGATTACTGTGAGTTCAATTCACCAGGTTTTTATTTGTTGTTGTTGTTTTCTGTTGTGTTTTTTGAGACAGGGCATCTCTGTGCAGCTCCGGATGTCTTGGAACTTGCTCTGTGTACCAGGCTGACCCTGAACTCAGACACTCTCCTACCTCTCCCTCTCCAGTGCTCAGATTAAAGTTGTGCACCACCACAGCCAGACAATCTGCTACTTTTAAAAAGTGTTATAAGGGACTCTAGCCACATTAAGACTCTTATCAAGACTTATAATTTCCTAGATGCTTCAAAGCCTAGCCTTCTCCAGCCAAAAATTATATATTTTGAAAACCAAAACTCTTTGAATTCTTGCCTTTTGGGTGGATTTTTGTTTTTTGGTACTCTCCCTGAGATGGTGTAGTGCTGCGGCTGATTCACCCCTTAAATATATGTGCAACGATTTAGGTCTGAGGAATATATGTACCGGACATCATATGCTGATGAATTTTTCTGTTTACCACTAGGCCTTATGCCACTTGGACCGCTAAAACAAAATGCCACCAGCTACATAGCAGATGCAAAACCAAATGTATTTCTCATAGTTTCAGGGTTGGAACATCTTTGAATAAGGTGCTGATATATTAGTTTCTGAAGTGGCCAGCTTTTTGCTTTATAGACAGCATCTTTTTGCTGATGTTTTTAAGGGCGAAGAAAATTGTTTCCTGTCATAAGGTTGTTGTCCTCTGATCTAATTATCACTGAAAAATGCAACTATCTCATACTCTGACAGAAGTGGTAAGATTTGAACATGTGAATTTGGAGAGAACATAAACATGCAGTCATCACTCTTAGGTCTGTTGGTTTTACCATCTGCCCTTGAGTCCCCTTCTCTTCCTTCTTCACTTTTTTTTCTAACCGATCGTCATTATGTCATTATACTTTTAGTTTTAAAAATAGCTTCTGAAAATATAGCAGAATATAATTAATAGTGTCAGCTGTGGGCTCTTTCTCATGGCATGGGTCTAAGTCTGGGCCAGTCATTGGTTAGCCTTTCTCTCAATTTCTGCTGCATCTTTACCCTGCACATCTTGTAGGCAGGACAAAATGTCAGTGGAAGGTTTGGTGGCTGATTGGTATCCCAGCACCTCCATTGAAAGTCTTTTCTGGTTACTAGAGATGGCCATTTCAGGTTTCATATCTTCTATTGCTAGGAGTTCTAGCTAGGGTCAACCTTATAGATTCCTGTTCGTTTCCATTGTCCTAGTTTTCAGCTTGTCCCAGAGATGCTTACCTTTCATGATTCCAGTTCTCTCTCCATGTACTCTCTCCTTCTGTCATTCCCCTACTAGCCCCTCCATCCATTTCTCCTCCCCAACCCCTCCTCCATCCAATTCCTTCTCTCCACCTACCCTCCCATTGTCTATTCTATTTCCTTTACTCAGTGAGGTTCATATGTTACCCCAAACCCCCACTTGGACCCTCCTTATTACTTAGCTTCTTTGGGTCCTGTCATCTGAGAGGTATCATCTAGCAACTAATGGAAACAGATGCAGAGACACATAGCCAAACTTTAGGCAGAATTTGGAAGAGGGAGAGGAAGATTGAGGGAGCCACATGGGTCAAGGACACCACAAAAAATCCCCTACAGAATCAATTAACCTAGGCCTATAAGGGGCCCACAGACACTAAAACACCAAACCAAAACCATGCATGGGACAGGCCTAGGCCCTCTGTACAGATTTAACAGTTATGCAACTTAGTCTCATTATGGGACTCCTAACAGAAAGCGCGGGGGTCTGTCTCTGTTGCCTGCCTCTGGGTCCCTTTCCCCTAACTAGACTGCCATGTCTAGCCATAATACAAGAAGATGCACCTAGTCCTACTGCAACTTCATATGCCAACCAGATTGGTATCCATGGGAGGCGTGCCTTTTTCTCAGGAGAAAGGGAGGAATGAATGATGGGCAGATAGGAGGAGAGAGAGAGAGAGAGAGAGAGAGAGAGAGAGAGAGAGAGAGAGAGAGAGAGAGAGAATGTGTGAGGAAGGAAGGAGGAGGAAGCTGTGATCAATCAGGATGTAAAGTAAATAAATAATTAAAAATGGCTTCTGGCATAGAGTTGATAGATGGTTAATGAATGAGGGTGGAATAAATAACAAGACTGGAGAGGCAGAGTAGACAGGAGGGAGGAAAGAGAGTTGAAAGATGAGCTCCCATATTCCTTACTACTGTACTCTTTTGAGCTGTTGTCTCCACTTTTCAGAAGCAGTGTCTCCACAGGTTATGGCATGCTAACCCCTTCAAGGCTTCTCCTTGCTTCTCATCCAATATTCCCACAACATCTGCTTTTAAAGGTGGTGTTAGACAGTTGCTCCCAGAGATACTTTGAGATTAACTAAAGGCGAATCAATGCTATGCTAATACTTTTGGAGAGTTTCTGCTCCAGAACATATACGTTGGAATTTTTATTCTATCATTTTACTTGAAGCACAGTGTGTAGTTTTCACAGGGGGACATTTGTTCTGGGAGTGAGTTTGACATTGATAAGATCTAATTTCACACCCAATGTAACAGGTTGAAGAGTACCAGTCCTTTGCTGACCTTCAGTTTTGTCTGTTGTTTGGTGTCTTTTTGTTGCCAGACTCTCTTTCCTAGTTTCCTCTGCCAAAACTGGCAGGCAAGCATATTTTTTAAAAAAAATTAGGCAGAAGATATGATTTTTCTGTAGCATATGATGAAAAAAATGGAAATAAAAATCATAAAAGTACTACAGCGTCTTTATCCAAATGCAAGGGCTATGGAAGGTTGGCAAGAAGATAACTGTGTATCTGAGTGAAGAAGGTTATGACTACATTTAGATAAACAAAATCTGCTAAGATCATGTTCGCTGCTAGGATACTATCCTTAATGATAAACACCATAGAGGGATTTGATAAAGAAAGAGAGTTGAAGAGGAGACGTTTATACCAGTCTCATCACAATGTTAATGAGACATTAATTGGAGTAAAGCTCAACATCTAGTTGAATTGTAGATTGTGGGATAGTGGCATGAAAAAGCTGAATAGTGTATCCTGCCTGCTTTCACAATGCTTCCAGCTTGGGAATAGATAACTACATTCTTTGGTTTAAAAAATGGATGTTATCGGATTTTTTTTTGTTCCAACCCAATTTAAAACTTTCTGAATTTATTTATCCACTGAATATTTCAACGTGGGGATTCTTGAAACTGCACATGAATATAAGAAATAGATATCATTTAGTCTAATCAGTTCGGTAAACCCTTGGGATAATCACAGATCCCAAAACTGAGGCCCAAGCACTGGTAAACAGTGATTGTTGAACTGTCTTAATCATTTGGTATGATTATAAGATGAGGAGACAGACCTGGAAAATTGACTGGGAAAGGCAGTGAATGTACAAGGTGAGAAGGCAAAAGAGATAGACTCCTTACCCAGCCAATTCCCTGTGTCAGCTGCTGCTGATACTGGGATCTTCCATGGACATCTTACACAATAACTACTTTCCTTTCCATATATTTAATGAGTTACTACATGTTATTGATTTCTCTCCTTGAAACCAATGTGACCAACGTGCTTTATACTCATTGAATCTACTTGAGGGAGAATGATATCACTTCATAGTTGAGATTCTTTTCTCTGTCTCCCTTGTTTCTATAGACTGTTCTATCTCACCAGACCTTTGTAGGGCTTTCTATCAGAAATAATGAGTCTCTGTTTCCTGTAGGGTGGATTCCCTCCTCTTTAGCATGGCTTGTGTGTTTCGATGATTCACCTGCTACCTTTTCTTCACATTGCTCTTTAAAACCACTATTTGTTACATGGAAATGACATGATGAAAGAGAAATATGGATTCTGTGAGTCTTTGTAAAAAAGACAGAATAAAATGACCAATTTTCTCTGACCTTAGCTGATATGAACATGAACATTAGATTTGTTACCTAATGTGAATATGACTTTGGGCAATTTATTTTTTCCCCATCTCAGAAATTTCTGAAGAGGATAAAATGTAATACTATGAGCAAAATATCTAGGCACTCTCCTAGATCACAGTGTGTGTATACATAATGAACAGTTATTTCTCCTACCCGAACAAATGCATTGCTTTCCAATTTCAATTTGAGAATTTATCTTAAGAGTCTAAGTCACAGTAAAAGAGGAAAAATGTCAACTGGCAGGCTTTGAACGAGATTGAAACTTTGTTAAATAAGATAGTTATTACTCGCCGGGCAGTGGTGGCGCACGCCTTTAATCCCAGCACTTGGGAGGCAGAGGCAGGAGGATTTCTGAGTTCGAGGCCAGCCTGGTCTACAAAGTGAGTTCCAGGACAGCCAAGGCTACACAGAGAAACCCTGTCTCGAAAAACCAAAAAAAAAAAAAAAAAGATAGTTATTACTCTTAAGTTTAGGAAGTGGAAGTTTGTTGTGTCTCATGTGAAGAATTATTTTAGATTTTCTCTAGACAAAAAACGCTCTCATTTGTATAAAAAAATGAATAGATTAATGCCAAGATATATATTAGTGTAAAATATATTTAAAGTTTGCATAGGTTAACTTCAGAGACACTAGGTTAAGTATTTTTTAAGGACTACTTTTCTTAGGTCATGCGTTTTAATTCAAACAAGGCCATTGCAAAATGGTGACTACAAAATGACAAAAGTTCTGTCCATCTTCAATTTTGAATTATTTAAACTTCAAAATTAAAGTAAATCAATTAAAGACTTCAGTTATGAATTGAGTTAGTACTTTTGGGAAAAGTTTCTCCATCGAGGTTTGAAAAACAGAAAATTAGGGAAACACATGTACCTAAGGGTGTAAATAATTTGCTATCTCTTACAAAACTACTTTTAATATATCATAAGATTTGCCAGAGCATTCAAGTTCTCAGGGAAGAACGGAAAATAAATGAGTAGGGTGTTTTGCTCTAGTTTTTTCCAATCAGTGTGACATTGATACTTGGTAAAATTAAAAGATGATATGTATGACAGGTTCAGACAGGGACCAATGCTTTCAGAGTTTGTGACAGAAATGACTTTCTAGAAGTAAATCTAACACTTGTGATAATTCTATTGGTTATTTTTTCAGGCCTTTAGTGGCTTCTGGTAAAATATAGGAATAATTCTGACTATTCTGGCAAGCCATGTCCTAAGTGCTATTTAGGTGTTTGAGTCTCATGACAATTTATCTCCAGTTTATCAAAGTAGAGAAATGCATGGGTAGAGGCATCTGTTCATGGTTAATTCACCAGGGATACAGGACTTGGTGGTTGCCACTAAAGTAGGCAAGAATATACTTACTTATTTAGCAACTATTTATTTTGCACTTTTTCTGATATCTGGTATCATCCTCAGTAATGGGAACAGTCTGGTATGAACAACTGAGATATATATTCTGCTGTCATGACTCTAGAATCTACCTCTAGATACCAGAGCAAGTGCCCTCAAGGTCTAATATAGTAACCATCTGCACACTGCTTAGAATGTAACCTCATATGCCACATGCACTGGTATGATTTCTGCTTGTGTCATTAAGTCCTATCAAATGATGGAAAACCACTGTTGATCTCAGAACTTAAAAATTCTCCTGTATAGTTCAAGAATTTTAAGCTAGACTATGATATAACTATCAAGGTTTTTTTTTTTGCCTCTTAGAAGACAAGGCTAGAACATGATTTCAGGGGTATTGTGTATTGTCAAGGCCAACTTTGAGATTGGATTGTGGTAGGTTTGAATTCTAGTGCAGCCTTTGGACAAATTGCTTAAACTTTCAGTGAAAGAAAATAATAGGCACCATCTCAGAATTGTGTTAAAAGTAAATTAAAACAGATTTACAGGACAAACATGCTACCATGCAAGTGAGGATAGCAGTGGTGTCTTTCTGGGATGATGATTATGATGCCAACAATCAAGAATTATATAATGGGATGGTTTATACAGAGTTAACATACACATAATTTCTTCCCCTCTAATGGCCAGTTGCCTGATATTGAACTCTTCCCTACTCTACAACTTTCTTTTAGTTAAAAAGTTAAAGAACATTTATTATATTTTCATTTTCATGCATATGTATATGCTCTATGTGGATTGAGTACTGGCAGAGTCTAGAAGAAGGCATCAGATCCCCTGGAGCTGGAGTTACAGACGGTAGAGAGCTGCTACACACAGGTGCTGGGAACTAAAAGAACATCAAGTGTTCTTAACCACGGAGACTTCTTTCTATCCCCCTAAAGTCTATTTTAAGACTCAGTAGATGGCCTATTGGGTAAAGTGTTTATCATTTACCAGAATTCACAGTTTGTACCACATGATTCCCACATCAGTTATATTTCGGCATGGTAGATAAGCTGAAATCCCAGAATTTAGAGGGCAGAGACAGAGCTCCTATGGAGATGGGATTAGCTTTAGAGATAGAGGCTCCTAAGAGCAAAATGGCTAGGTATCTTGATTAGCTCTCTTAGTAAGCTCTAGGTTCAGCGTAGAGATTCTAGTTTGAAAAATAAGGCAGCGAGCAATTGAGAACTTCTAGTGTCAACATTAGGCCTCCACATACATGCACTTGAACTCACACACATGAGACCATGCATACAAAGAAAGATTGTAAGGGATAGAAGATCAAGGAATTTGCTCTGAGACAGTGTCTCATAGTAATATCAGAAGCCACACCCACAGAGTCTCATCAATTTGCCAAACATACACATGTTAAAATATTTTATTTGTAGTGTACAAATAATTATGTATTTATGATGTGTGGTGTGATATTTCTCCATTGGTACTTATTGTGTAATGGCCGAATTAGACCATTATGCCTGTTGTCTTTGCACAAAGGCACAAGGGAGCAAGGCAACTCACAGTTCTATTCAGCTATGATGTCTATGAACTACATCAATGACTAGTATGGCATGATAACCATAAAGGCACAGCACTAGCACATGTACCTTGGCAATAACCAACAGGTTTCTTATTGGACTTAAGACCTGCTCAACAAGAGGAAAACCATGCCTGATGCCTGGAACTTAGCTATATATTCAGGGCTGGTGAAGACATGGTTATTGGAAGAAACTACAGCCACTGATTTACTAAACTACCATACTCCCTAACAAAAAAATCTGTAAATATTTGTTTCTATACCTGCAGATAAGTATCGTCTTCATGCCTCACCAAGAAAAACTCTTTTTGCAGCAGACAAAGATCATTACAGAGAGCCACAACCAATCAAAATGCAGAGTTGTAGAGTCCATTCAGAATGGATACATCTGTTACATAGCCACACACTGAAGGCACAGGGAAGAAGAAGCAGAAGAAGGTGCAGAAAGATTGTAAGGGCTTAAAGATCACCGAATTTGCTGTGAGCCTATATCTCCTAGTAATCTCAGAAACTACACCCACAGAATCTCAGCAACATGAATGCTGTCACAGGGACTCAAAAAGGATGACAACAGTAGACATGCCAAAGGCGACTTGGAAAGCCCACAAGGCCTCCACCATGTACAAAGAATGATAGGCAACAGAGGAAAGTTAGGAGGGTGAGATATTATCTTCCCCAGAGTAGAGTAAATCAACTGGGAGCTCAATGTTAAGGGTCAGCCCTGAAAACATCCTAATAATGTTATGTGGAAAGAAAATGTTATACTTTGATATATACATGTATGTACAAATTAATATATTCATATAATAATTGAAAATTTATTGAGAATTATTATATATTGTTATGATAATAATAATTGGTGAAAAAAGCCACATGTTTGAAGATCATGAAGGGGTATATGAGAGGGTTCAGAGAGAGGAAAGGGAAGGGGAAATATTGTAATTATATTCTAATCTCAAAAATAAGATAAAGACACTTTTTTAAAATGCTGTATTACTTCTACTCAATGAGTGCATTGTGACCTAATCATGTTCCATGTCCAAATCGTGAATTAAATGTTCTTAATGTTATAAATATCCCACAGGATTTAAATATTCCAATGAGTTGGCAAGAAGTTAGAAGCAGCTGAAAGCAAGAGTTAGAAATACCGTTGTAACCCAAAAGCTCTGCTCTTCTAGGCTGATTTTATTCTTCAGTCATTTCTCTGATATAAAGTAGTTTCTGTTTTATTTTAAAAGAAAGTGGTTTATTGTTGCTGTACCTAGCTTCTTAGATCATTATCAGCTCACACACTAAACTTAATTTAGCTAGTGGTATTTCATTCTTATTATTTGTTTAGATAACTTCACTTTTCCCAAAATTGTCTAATATCAGTTCCTTAATCTGTCCTGACATTTATTTGACTATTTTCTGTACCTTCACTCCTTTCTCCATTCATTTGTTCTTTCATCCTTCTTCCCCCTCATTATTATTACTATTATTATTGTTATTATTATTAGTATTAGTAGTAGTATTATATATGTTGCAGGTTTTTCACTGAGTCCTTGAGATCAGTCATTGCTCCAAGGATTACTGGTCTCTTTCAGTGGAGAAGGTTGTTTATAAATCAAGACCTGTACAATTGTTGTAATCTATACTTGTGAAATTTTGTCATTTCATGGCCCTCTTAGTGGATACAGCTAGAAATGAATTTATTAAAATGTATATATACAGTAGCACACATTTAAAAACATAAATACAAATTGTAAACAGTTTTCTCTGTGCACTTATTTATAACAGGGAGGCAAAATTTGGGATGAGAACGTAGCAAGGAAAAGAGTAAGGAAAACATTAAATTATGTTTAAGAAATGAAGGTCATAGGGACTGAAGAGACGTCTCAGTGACTAAGAGTGCTCCCTACTCATCTAGATGACCACAGTTTGGATCTTATGCTGTGTGGTTCAAAACCACTTGTAACTAATGCTTCATGTCCTCTTATGGCCTACATATGCTATGGTATATATTCACACAAACACACAATGCACAAAAAAATTAAAGCTGATCTTAGGCTTTTTAACATAAAGTAAAACAATAGGTATATTTGGTTCATATACTTGTGACTGAATCCCAGTTGCCAAGGATAAGCCTCAGCAACAGAACAAAGAGGAAGTAATTAGCACAAAAAGTTGAGAATTTACTGTTGAGATTAAGCTAACAGAGTGACACAAAGGAGATTTTAGTTAAGTTGTATAGTGAACATAGGTCTCTGAGCAAAGCCTAAAGTTGAGTTTGTGTTTCAGACAAAGGTCTAGAATCATCATTAAGTCAGAGGTAGGAGATGAGAATTTTACCTTTAATTTAAATTTTGAAAGTAGTCAATTGGTCTAAACTTTTATACTATTTGATTCCATTGATTTGTATATAAAGTTTTATATGTAATATGCATATACATATATACATACATATAGTATGTATGTATGTATGTATGTATATACATATAGTCAATTCCGTACAGGGTTTTTATCAGGTCGCCCAAGTCTGATACCTGGCAGGTGATAAAGGGTTACGAGATCCATTCTTAGGGTATGGAGATAAGATCATTTTAGAGGAAGCCATATGGACTGACAGGAAAAGACCCCATAAAAATATTAATAATAACAGAACAACTGTGTTTTGTGTATACATGTGTTCTAGAAAGATGCATGCAAATGTAAACAAAACACATTAATTTATTTTCTCTAAAGCATAAACAAACATTGCGTTGTTTGGCAGAATCTGTCTGCAAAATGCATATTGCTTCCTTTGGTTTTTTTCATGCTACAATAGAAGAATGTTTTGTATTAAATCCATTGTTATTAGAAAATTAATCCCCAAATATGGCGATGATGTTTTCCATAATATTAAGAATCTGAATTTCATATGAAAAACTGCAACATTGGCAGAACACATCAGCTTTTATAAATTAAAAAAAAAATTAAGGGACAAAAGTTTCCCAAGTTGGATGTAATAGACAGCATAACATTTGCTGGAAGGTTTAGATACCTTAGCTTGTTGGTAAAGAAAGGATTATAGGAGCATGAGTATATTGGAAACTTGTGAAGAGTCATACATTGAAGGGCTTTGCTAGGGTTGATTTCTTGCAGAGCTGTAAGAAGAAGAAAAATGAAGGCTCTCCAGGGATCTGCTGATATCTGTATAGATAAATCCTGGAAGACATATTTCTTCCTTCATAGTGTAAATGGAGTAGCAGATAAAAAAGCATTGTGTGTGACCTAATCATCCTTGAGAGCTCTGAACTCAAGAATCATTATGAGGTAAGTTTGCTGACTTGATCACCCTGCTGAATGTTCCCAGGACTATAGACTGCAGCAGTGTTTGGAGAGGTATGATGCTGAATGATAACAAAAATGAACACAGCATTCTCAGGACAAAGTTCCGGGCCTCCTTGGTCCTTTCAGTGACTGGACCATGACCCTATCCAATTAACTTCAGAGGGCTAGAAAAATTCTCTTATAGCTCAAGGGGAGAGACTCATGAAAGCATGAGTAAATATGACTCTATGAGAATGGAGAAGCCACAGCTACAGTTATATAATTCCCAGCTATGACATTAGGGAAGGTAAGGTGAAATGCCTACTTTCACTGTGGAGTAGCAATACATTTGACCTGATCTTAAAACCTGACAAGGTTTACTTACTTCCAGGAAAATCTTTGCCTTTCCCTCATGTTCAAGAGTGTGAATTCTACCCTTTGTTGCTTCCCTATTTCTAGGAAAAGGCTCCTGCCGCGTAGTAAGAAGGCCATAGTGCATCTTGACTGAAGGATGTATCATTGCAAGTGTGATATGAAAGCTCCTCGGGTATTTAGTGCTGATGTGGGCATCACTTCCCTTTCCTCTGGGGCCAGGTTGGAAAAAAGTATGGAAACTCTCCTGTCTATATCCCTTTTTTGACCCCTCAGATTTTCTACTGCCCTCTCTAGAGAGAGCAGTAGGCAAGACTGGCTGGTATGGTCTCTTGTGCTGCCGTACCTTCTGTATATATGGGACCAGAGGCCCTTACATGGTAGCCAAGGCTGCTGCAATTTGACTGAGGTAATGTATCCAGCTAAAGTTATTGTTGTTTACCGCCCTGCACTTCACATCCCTAAAATGCGGTGATGCGAAATGGGAGCTTTAATGACACGGGGCAAGAAGTTTATGGACTTCAGAAATAACACTGACTTGAAAATTCTGCAACCAAATTAATCATCTGTTTTGACCTGAAAGCTCTAGAGAGGAGTTTCTGAAGGTATGGTTACATGATATTTTTGAGAAAACAAACTCATCTCTGACATTGATGATCTGGAAAATAGGAAGAGTGGTTCAAAATTGAAAACAAGCTGATACCCTGAGAAGAGGGATGGATATTTTCTGATTGACCAGTTAGCTGGGATGGCCTTGCTCTGTCTGCCTTTTAGCAGAAATAATCATAGGAATGAATGAAATGCTAAAGAAATGCTTCCACTCTGAGATCTATATTAGCAAAGCCTTAATGGGGAGACAGTACTGTCAGCATGTCACCAAAATATTCGATTTGTGTTGTTCAAGTATTTTCACATAGTGTTTTGTTATTTGCCCTGCTCAGAATTTTACTTAGAATTAAAAAAAAACAATTAGCAAAATGAGTCCTCCTTTTGGAGACTCCTCTTTTATACCGATTTAATTCTTCTCTTACATCTTTTGTATAAACATCTTGCAAATGTTAATTATTAGTTCTCACAACAGTTATATAAATTAGTAATAGAACCTTTGAATCTCAGGTTGAGCAAGCTTGGAAATCAAGTAAAAAGCAGTTTGTTATCTGGGAGGGAAACTTCAGTTTTATTAATTCCATAAGAAAATGTTTAGGGGAGAAATAAAAGTAGAAACAAAAATCTAGAAAATTGGGACAAGGAAAGTGGCAGGACCTGAAGGTGTTCATTAAGTGTGTTAGTTTGTATCTGCTTGGCCCAGGGAGTGGCACTACTAAGAGGTTTGGTCTTGTTGGAGTAGGTGTGTTACTGTGGGGATGGACTTAAATACCCTCAACAATAGCTGCCTGGGAGTGAGGATTCTGATAGCAGCCTTCAGGTGAAGATGTAGAAATCTCACCTCCTCCTGCTCCGTGCCTGCCTGAATGCTGCCATGTTCTCACCTTGGTGCTAATGGACTGAACCTCTGAACCTGTAAGCCAGCCCCAATTAAATGTTGACCTTATAAAAGTTGCCTTGGTCATTGTTGTCTGTTCATATCAGTAAACCCTAACTAAGACATCAAGCAAGCCTGAGTTTGATTTCTGGAACCATGTAAAAGCAGAAAGGGAGAACCAACTTTGTAAAGTTGTCCTCTGTCCTCTATATGTCCTCTGGTCTCCATGCATGTACCATGTTACTGAGAACTCCACCCCGCATTTCAATCACAAAACACTAAATAAAATAATCTAAAATAAGCAGTTAAATCTAGAAGATCAGGGACTGAGGACATGGCTCTGTGCTTAAGAGCACCCATAGTTTTTCCCCAGTTTAATTCCCAGCATCCACAGCAAGAAGCATATTGCTGCCTGTACCTCAGCTCTAGGAGAGTCAATTATCTTCTGGTCTCTGTGAGCACCCAAAAAACACATATCATACATGTTCTCTCTCTCTCCCCTCCTCCTCTCTCTCTCTCTCTCTCTCTCTCTCTCTCTCTCTCTCTCTCTCTCTCTCTCTCTCACACACACACACACACACACACACACACACATAAATAAATAAAAATAAAAGTAATTTTTTTAATCTAGAAAATCATTAAGATTGTATGGTTAAAGTAAAACAAACAGTAGAAACACTCTGATTAGTATCTTTGAACTTGAGGAAGAATGAGCTTGAAACATCTTTAAAGAACAATAGGAGTCCCCTTCTGTTCTTGATGAAGTCATTGCCCAATCTCCATTTTATATTAGCTTTGTTGATCCTGTTCATTTATTTACATGTCTTTGACTTAAAAGCAAGAGCAGTCTCATAATTCAATATATTCTGTTGTGTGGCCACATCTGATGCCAGAGGGTTGAAACCTGGCCTTAACTTCTTGGAGAAGGAGAAATTGAATGCACTGGGCTGCCTTCCAGGGAGGGCTTTTTCCACTTTCTGAGGCCATGTGGGCCTTGTCCATCTTCTGGGTTTTGGGTCCAAGGAAGTAAACATGGTTTGGAATAATTCATATGGAGCACGTTTGGTAAGTGACTGAAATGTACTCCAGATTCAAGAGACTTCTAAGCAACAGAGCAGCAAGTCACTGACAGCACTGTCCCACAGGGGGAGAATCTCCATTGTCATCCCCTCCTCTGAGCTGTGCCTTGGTGTGCTGGGGTCAATTAAGATCGCAGAATGCTGCCTAAAATGTTTAACTTCGAGGCCCAGATGTGGTTTCCTTTAATTCATCAATTTTAATACTGGTACATGAAAATGCACATATTTACAGAGTATGTAATGTTTCAGAATGTGTACATCACAAGCTGTTGAAATGGGGTTAAATGTATCTATTCAAAGTTTATCACTTGATGGTTTAAAAAACATTGAAAATTCTTCATTCTAGCTTTAAGATGTACATAGTAATATAATCCCATTGTCCTATGTCTATGACACCCATAGGTTTTTGACAACGTAGTGTATCTACATTTGACATGTGACATATGAAATAGTAACATTTGGAAAATAGGTGAATACTCTCAATAAGTCTGAGGAATGTTTTTATATATTTCTGGTCATTTGTTATTAAGAGTTACTTTACTACATGTCTTTAGGATAAAAATATCACCCCTCTTCCTGACCCTTTTCTGTGGTTATATTTGGGATGCAATAGGATTTCTGAATGAACAATTGCCTATATCTGATAAAAAGCTAAATGATCTAGTGGAGATCAGTAAATGGCACTAGAGAAATTGTGTGTCTGCTATACAAGTGCCATTTACTGAAAGACACTTTCTCAGACACACTACTTACCGTCTCCTGCAACTGACAATAAGTATATATTTTGTAATGTTACTTAGCTATGAAGTGAATGAAAGCTAGTTATCTATGACATCATAGAAATGGAACATCTGTGTCAACATGGACAGAAATGGAAGCTATGATGTCTAATGCAATAAGCCAGAAGCAGAATGGCAATGTTCACATGATTTCGTGTGTTTAATTTTGAAGCTTTTGATCACATACAAGGTATGAACAAATTGGTAGGTCTCAAAGGTGGAGGTTTGGGGTACATGAGACTGAGGGAGAAGACTGGCCAATAGATATTAAGTTACTTTTGTATCAGACTGAGAAGTTCTCATGTAATATTTCACATGGACAGCTATAGATGCCTGCTAAATATCATGTACCTAAAAAAGTTGGAAGATGGGATATTAATATTTTCATATTAATTAAAAGAATGATAAATACTTAAGGAGATATACTTTTGAAAATTACATAAAACCCACATGAATGAAAATGTCGCAAGGAATACGCATTAACATGTAAAATGGTGTTTTATGTTAATTTCAAAAGTAAGGAAAAGCAATGACACTATTCATAATTAGCTCAGTCAGAATTCCTTCCACCTTTCGAGACTCTGTCTAAGGCCCCTACTCCATGTTTGACCTTGACTCTGAATCCCAAACCCAGCTTTACTTGGGATCCTAAAGACAGTAAGAACATTCTAACTTAGGTTAAATAATTCTTAGGCAATGGTATACTTAATTCTAAAACATTCTGTGAAAAGTTCTTTGAACCAAAATTTTAATTACCTACCAGTGTTTCTTTACTTTTGCTAAACACCTATGATGGGTGCTTTGTTAGTTATGAAGTCTAAACTTTCCTACCAGTATTCCCAAAATTCCAACTCTAAACACAAGAGATAATGAGTTATGCAGATGATTGCACCATAAAGATTTTTGACTTAAACTCATCAATGTGAGTGAATAAGCTCTTATATGAAGAAAGTTTCTTTCTTTTTTTTATTAGATATATTCTTTATTTACATTTCAAATGTTGTCCCCTTTCCTGGTCCCCCCCTAGAAAGTATCATAGCCCATCTCCCCTCCCCCTGTTCTCCAATCAACCCCCTCCTGCTTCCCTGTCCTGGTATTCCTCTACACTGTAGCATCTAGCCTTTCCCAGACTAGGAGACTCTCCTCACTTTGATGTCCAACAAGGCCATCCTCTGCTGCTTATGCAACTGGAGCCATGGGAAACTCCATGTGTACTCTTTGGTTGATGGTTTTGTCCCTGTGAGCTCTGGGAGTACTGGGTGGCTCAAATTGTTGTTCCTCCTAAGGCGCTGCAAACTCCTTCAGCTCCTTGGGTCTTTTCTCTAACTCCTCCATTGGGGGCCCGGTGCTCAGTTCAATAACTGGCTGAGAGTGGCCCCCTCTGTACTTGTCATGCAATAGCAGGACCTCGCCAGTGACACCTATATCCAGATCCAGTCAGCAAGCACTTGTGGGCATCCTAGATAGTGTCTGGGTTTTGTAGCTGGTTTTGGAATCAATCCCTAGGTGATGCAGTCTCTGGATGGTCTTTCCCTCAGACTCTGCTCCACACTTTGTCTCTGTATCTCCTTCTGTGGATATTTTGTTCCCCCCTTCTAAGAAGGTCCAGAGTATCCACTCTTTGTTCTTCCTTCTTTTTGAGCTTCATTTGATATGTGAATTGTGTCTTGGGTATTCCAAGCTTCTGGGCTAATATCCACTTATCAATGAGTGCACACCATATGTATTGGGTTACCTCACTCAGGATGATATTTTCCAGTTCCACTCATTTACCTAAGAATTTCATGAATTTATTATTTTTAATAGTTGAGTAGTATTCTATTGTGTAAATATACCACATTTTCTGTATCCATTCCTCTGTTGAGGGATATCTGGGTTCTTTCCAGCTTCTGACTATTATAAATAGGGCTGCTATGAACATAGTGGAGCATGTGTCCTTACTACATGCTGGAGAATCCTCTGGGTATATGCCCAGGAGTGGTAAAGCAGGTTCCTCCGGTAGTATAATGCCCAATTTTCTGAGGAACCACCAAACTGATTTCCAGAGTGGTTGTACCAGCTTGCAATCCCACCAGCAGTGGAGGAGTGTTCCTCTTTCTTCACTTCCTCTCCAGCATTTGCTGCCCCCTGAATTTGTGATCTTGAACATTTTGACTGGTGTGAGGTGGAATCTCAGGGTTGTTTTGATTTGCATTTCCCTGATGACTAAGGATGTTGAACATTTCTTTAGGTGCTTCTCAGTCATTTGATATTCCTCAGGTGAAAATACTGGAAAATCTGGATGAAATGGACAATTTTCTGGACAGATACCAAATACCAAAGTTAAATCAGGATCAGATAGACCATCTAAATAGTCCCAAATCCTCTAAAGAAATAGAAGCAGTCATTGAAAGTCTCTCAACCAAAAAAAAAAAAAGCACAGGATCAGATGGTTTTAGTGCAGAATTCTATCAGACCTTCAACGAGGACCTAACACCAATACTCTTCAAACTATTCCACAAAATAGAAACAGAAGAAACACTATTCAACTCATTCTATGAAGTCACAATTACACTGATTCCAAAAGCACACAAAGATCCAACAAAGAAAGAGAACTTTAGACCAATTTCCCTTATGAATATTGATGCAAAAGTGCTCAATAAAATTCTTGCCAACCGAATCCAAGAACATATCAAAACGATCGTTCACCACAATCAAGTAGGTTTCATCCCAGTGATGCAGGGATGGTTTAATATTCAGAAATTCATCAATGTAGTCCACTACATAAACAAACTCAAAGAAAAAAAACACATGGTCATTTCATTAGAAGCTGAAAAAGCATTTGACAAAATTCAGCATCTTTTCATGTTAAAAGTCTTGGAAAGATCAGGAATTCAAGGCTCATACCTAAACATAGTAAAAGCAATATACAGCAAACCAGTAGCCAACATCAATCTAAATGGAGAGAAACTTGAAGCAATCCCACTAAAATCAGGGACTAGATAAGGCTGCCCTCTCTCTCCATATTTATTAAATATAGTACTTGAAATCTAGCTGGAGCAATTAGACAACAAAAGGAGCTCAAAGTGATACAAATTGGAAAGGAAGAAGTCAAACTATCACTATTTGCAGATGATATGATAGTATACTTAAGTGATCCCAAAAAACTCCACCAGAGCATGCCTACAGCTGATAAATGACTCCAGCAATGTGGCCGGATATAAAATTAACTCAAACAAATCAGTAGCCTTCCTATACTAAAAGGATAAACAGGCTGAGAAAGAAATTAGGGAAACAACATCCTTCACAATAGTCACAAACAAGATAAAGTATCTTGGTGTGACTCTAACCAAACAAGTCAAAGATCTGTATGACAAAAACTTCAAGTTTCTGAAGAAAAAAATTCAAGAAGATCTCAGAAGATGGAAAGATCTCCCATGCTCATGGATTGGCAGGATTAATATAGCAAAAATGGCCATCTGTCAAAAGCAATATACAGATTTAGTGCAATACCCATCAAAATCCCAACTCAATTCTTCATAGAGTTAGAAAAAGCAATTCTCAAATCATCTGGAATAACAAAAATCCCAGGATAGCATAAACTATTCTTAACAGTAAAAGAACTTCTGGTGGAATCAGTATCCCAGACCTCAAGCAGTACTACAGAGCAATAGTGTTAAAAACTGCATGGTATTGGTACAGTGACAGGCAGGTAGATCAATGGAATAGAATTGAAGACCCATAAATGAACCCACACACCTATGGTCACTTGATCTTTGACAAAGGAGCTAAAACCATCCAGTGGGAAGAAAAAAAGATAGCCTTTTCAACACATGGTGCTGGTTCAACTGGTGGTTAGCATGTAGAAGAATGCAAATTGATCCATTCTTATCTCCTTGTACAAAGGTCAAGTGCAAGTTGATTAAAGACCTCCACATAAACCATATACACTGAAACTAATAGAAAAGAAACTGGGGAAGAACCTTGAGAACTTGGATACAGGGGAAAATTTCCTGAACAGAACACCAGTAGCTTATGCTCTAAGATCAAGAATTGACAAACGGGACCTCATAAAATTGCAAAGTTTCTGTAAGGCAAAGGACACTGTCAATAGGACAAAATGACAACCAACAAATTGGGAAAAGATGTTTACCAACCCTACATCCGACAGAGAGTTAATATCCCATATATACAAAGAACTCAAGACTCCAGAGAACTGAATATTTTCTTTACAGGGTAACATGCTAAACTGATATCACCCAGGCCTTCTAGCAACTGTGGCAAATCCATTATTCCAGCAAATATTTTATAGAGAATATGAGGATTAACTGCAAGACAGTAGTCTTAAGTATATTCTTTAAATTTTCATTTTCATTTATATTCTACTTTGTTTTTGGCACCAGAATATCTTGTTTTGTTCTCAAACAAAATAGATGGGACAATGTCTTTCTCTCAGGCAGTAGCTTTGTTTTAAACATTCACGCTGAAGTTGCCTTGGGTCTCAGATCCTTTTGAAGATCTTGAAGTCAGTTCTGCCACATTGGGTAACATACAATATGTACTTAAAGATCTATCAGCTCGTCTCTTCTCCTCTGATTTCAAAGGTAAAGTGGGACATAACCTGTACCAGAGATACCCAAAGGCATTTCTTCCCTGCCTCTGTCAGTAAGGAACCCATGCACACTACATTTAAAACCCACCAAGAGTGATACAGGTGGAACACAAGTATGTTTTGATGTCGTTGTGTTTGTGCTTACAAAGTAGAGAACTATTTCTTCTCACAAGAAATGGGGCTGTGTTGGGAGTTGACACTTTAAGAATAGTAGCCCTGATATGTCTTATCATGAAGGGTAAATTTCTTTACTGCTCAGTTCTCCCATCTGTAAAGTAAACACAGCTGTAAGTTCAGTCAAATGAGAGACAAGGAAAACATTTGAGGGCCAGGAGCATAGAAAGTATCGCTCAGATTTTCTCTAAAATTATAAAGTGATGTAAACATACAATGCTTACTAACGGTCTCCCCAGATAGCCCAGCATGCTGCATGCTATTTAATTGAAGTAAAAAGTCAGATTATATTATATTAATGGGCACACTCATTCCTTATCCCACGTATTCAATTTTCTAGCTTTCTTTAGTAACTTTTAATTATCTCTTTTGCCTGACTTCTAATTTAGCTAAAATTTAATAAACACACATGCTAACAGAATATTTTCATGTTATGGTATATTATGGGATAGCTATCATTTCGCTTCCTCTTCTTTTGAAGTCTGATAAAGCATTCCAGTCTAGTTACCAACTAAAGGCATAACCTTTTTGCACTTTGTGCTGTCTTTGTAAACATAAAGCAGAAACCCAAGATCAACAACAGGGGTCAACATTTCTGGTTCCCTTTACAATATTTTTCTTTTATTTTCGAGATTATAATTACAAGATTTATCCCTTCCCTTTCATCTCTCCAAAGACTCCCAAATAACCTTCCTTGGTATCTTTAAAATTCATGGCTTCTTTTTTCATTAATTGTTATTTCATCTTTGTGTGTGTGTGTGTGTGTGTGTGTTTGTGGGTCTGTGTATGTATGCATATATGTATAACTTCCTAAATGCAACCTGCTCAGACTTTATAACGTTACTTCTATGTATATTCTCATGCCTGGTTGCTTTGGATTGGATAACCAACTGGTATGCTCTTCCCTAGGGAAGACTTTTTCTCCTGTTTAGCATTCCTTAATTGCCTTTATTTCTTTTTTGTAGGGTTGAGGCCTCTTGGGCTTTTCCCTGTCCACTTTAGCATGTCTGTTGCTGATATCCTTGTTTTGTTCATGTTCAGTCAGTCATGTTTATATAACTTCATGAATCTAGCATCTGACGTTACTAGGAGACAGTCTCACAGCAAACTCTCTGATCTTCTGGCTCATAACAATGTTTCTGTGCCATCTTAAGCATGATCTCCAAGCCTTAGATGCAATAGTATTTTGTAGATGTATTATTTGGTATAATAATCAGTAAAAATCATGGTCATTTTGGGTTTAAAGACTGGATGTAGGGGAACGCCAGGACAGAGTAATGAGAGGGGGTTGAACGGAGAAAAGAGGGAGGGAAGGGGGCTTATGGGACTTTCGGGGAGGGAGGAAATGGGAAAGGGGAAGTGATTTGGAATGTAAATTAAAAAAATAAAATAAAATAAAATTAAAAAAAAAGTAATAAAATAAAAAAAAAAGAGTTATAAAACATGTTCACAATAAAAAAGTTCCAAAGCAACGAAAAATAATTAACGAGAACAAAAATATCACAAACTACTAGTAAAATGTTTGATATATTTTGAAGCAAAATCTGCTCTTTTTATTGGCCTCATGAAATCATATTATTTTATTTTTTCTGTTATCTATAGAAATCTATAGATCAATCTATGATCAAATTACTGAATTGTGTTGCTGTAATACTCTAACAGCACTGGTAACTAGACTAATGACTTCTTGTTATGAGTCATTGTGTAGCTTTATTTACTAACAAACTTCAGTTCCAGATCAATCATAGAATGAAGTAACATTATTTGAATTCATAGATGTGAGCCTGAGTATTGAACCTGGTTAGTAACATAAACATTTAGAAAGCTTCTAATGCTAGTTCCTGGATTTCACTGGTTCCAAACTGATTTTTTTTCTCTTTCACTGCCTGACTACCTCATTCTGTCTCATTTGTCTGTGTACACACAACTGAACCATCTATGTGAAGTTATTAGAATCAGAAATCTGCAGCTTGTATTGTTGTTTTGAATATTTAATGTGTATAATAAAGCATTGATTTGATATGTGATTTTAATTATAATATGTGTGTATGTGTTTCTTGTGTATATGACTGTGCACCACATGTGTACCTAGTTCCTATATAGGTCAGAAGAAGGTGTTGCATCTCTGGAATTGGAGGTATAGATGGCTGTGAGCCATCTTATAAGTGCTAGGAATCAAAGTCAGGTCCTCTGGGAGAGTGACAAATGCTTTTAGCCACTGAGTCATCTTTACAGCCCCCACAAGCTAATATTTCATATGTACCTTTACAAGACTGAAGGCCACTTTATATAATATTTTTATTGGACTTATTTTGACTGTAATCTGTCACCTCAAGCCAAGTATAAAATTTTTCCATTTGTGGTCCCACATTCATTCTCAAGAATATTTGGATTTTGGAACTTCAGGATTTTGGAATTATGGATCCTTAGCTTGAATTTATTTGTACGCTTGCATAAATGAATGTATGTCTCTATATGCACACATATAAGGATACAAATGCTGAAAATTAACACGAGATACGTGGCAGTTTGAATGAGAAATATGCATCACAGTCTCATGTTCTTGAGCATTTGTCTTTGGTTGATGGAAATTTCCAGAGGTTATGGAATCATTAGGAGGTGGAGTCTTGCTAGAGGAAGTAATTTACTAGGGATGAGTTTCAGGGCTTATAGCTTGCCCTAATTCTGGCTCTACTCTCTGTGTGCAAATAAATGTGATCAGATGCCCACCTTCTACCATTCCATGGCTTCTCTGCCATCTCTAGCTCCCGTCCTTCTGGAACTATAAACCAAAATAAACCCTTTCATCCCTTAGGTTGCATTTGGATACGATATTTTTTATTACAGCAACTGGAAAGTAGCTAATGCATTCAGATGCTTCTCATTGTTCATTAACGGAAAGTTAATTGCAGCAGATAGTATGCAAAGTCGTTCATCCACAGCTCTGCTTCAGAAGACACAGCTAAGAAAGAGAAAAAAAAATGGAGTCTGCACATAAAGATGATGATTCGTATATTCATTGCAGTTCATTTCCCAATTGAAGCTTTTTTGCTCATACAATCAGACAAACTCCATTATCTTCAGAACTTAAAGTCAGTCCTATTCACAATTCTGCCTAAACATTGATGAATGCACATGACATCTGATAAAAATCAGTGCATTCAAATTATTTTAGATGGCTGGGAACTACGACTAGGTCTTTTCACTATCCCTCTCCCCGCCTCCTCCTCCCCCCCCCCCGTGTTTAGCTTACTGAGCAACCACAAGCTGCCTAGGCAGAGACTCAACACAATATAGGTGAATGATCATGTTAGAAAAGGGTAGATCCATCGATCCTTTCTCTAGCTCCACCATTGGGGACCTTGTGCTCAGCCCAATGGTTGGCTGAAAGCATCCACCTCTGTATTTGTCGGGTACTGGCAGAGTCTCTCAGGAGACAGCTATATCAGGCTCCTGTCAGCATGCTTTTGTTGGCATCTAGAGAAAGACTGAAGGAGCTGAAGGAGCTTGCGGCCCCATAGGAGGAACAACAATATAAACCAACCAGTACTCCCCAGAGCCCCAGGAACTAAACCACCAACCAAAGAGTACACATGGAGGGACCCATGGCTCCAGCTGCATATGTAGCATAGGTTAGCCTTGTTGAACATCAAAGGGAGGAGAGGCCCTTGGTCTTGAGAAGACTCGATGCCCCATTATAGGGGGATGTCAGAACAGGAAAGCGGGTGTGGGTGGGTTGGTAAGCAGGGGAAGGGGGAATGGGATAGGGGGTTTTTGAAGGATAACATTTGAAGTGTAAATAAAGAAAATACCTAATAATAATAATAATAATAATAATAATAATAATAATAATAATAACAACAACAGTATGAAAAGAGTAGAGTTTCATTATCAGGAAGCACACCTCACCAGACAGAGGAATCTTCATTTGTGTCCTCCTAGGAGGACATGGGGAGAGGTGAAGGCAAATGGGACATTATTCTAAACAAATAACAACAACAAAACACAAACTTTCCAGATTTTCTACTCCACATCCTTATCGGGAATAAAATCACTTTCCCCAAAAGAAAATAAATTGAACTTACTTGTTGTACTTATTCTAGACTCAGAAATTCACAGTTGTGCCTCTCATTGGTAAAGTGTTTGTAGAATGATTGATGTAAGTTTCCCAGGGCTAAACACCCAGTGCTCCAAAGCTATCCATCTTTTATACTTTCCACCTTAGAGGAACACATCCATCAGAGCTTCATTTTCTTCATCTCTAGGGCTCAGAGTTGCTGTTGGTCTAATAATCATATGTTAAACACAAACATGTTAATAATAGGAAGTCACTGTCCATCAATACATGTGTCTGTATTAATGACAAAAGGGTATCCTAAAAGCATAAGTTTACAGTTAAACTAGGCTCAGTCAACATATTTTAAATTCTGATTTTATAAAATGCTTGATGTTATTTTTATTTAACAATTTTTAAATGCTGGATGCAAGGTTTTGATGTCTATACCCTCAGTAAGTGAATTAATTGATTTTTCATTCAGTATTCCCTGTTGCTAAGAAGAATGGGATTCAAACTGGCATCTTCTAACTTGTTCTAGTTGGCAGTACCCAGTCACATTTAGTCATCATGCTGTGACTTCTCAATTACTGGATAGATCCTGTAGAAAGAAAAAGCATACTATAAATAAGCCGTCGAAAAATCTTTACAACTTGGGAATATATTTCCTGAATAGGAAGCACTATATAAAAATATTTGTTTCCATCTTGATATGTCTGAAATCCTGTCTGAATTTCCAGCGATGCAAAAAAAATTACCTAACATTATCTTTACTCTGGAGAACCTTTAAATATAGTAGGTTAAAAGGGTGATAATAAACACTATAACCTTGCCACAAAGTTGATCATAAAAAAATACATCTCTTGGAAAGATTTTCATAATTATGTAAAATGCCTGTTTTCAAGGGGATTCTTAAATCACCTAAAGTATTTCTTATACTCTGTGAGAAAGTTTTCCCTTTACGATTTAAGTCTTTCGAGTGGAGAACTGTTGTTACTATTTCTGCCTTTACTATAGCATTATCTCATAGACTACTTTTATAGAGTATGACCCTTTAAAATAGGTGTTAAATTAAATTTAATATAAAAAATTCTATTTGTGACACCATTTTAGAACCAAGGAAACAATGAAAAAATATATAAGACAGTAAATCAGCTAAAATCTGGGCTAATACAGTCTAAATTGACTTATCAAACTAGGAAAGATGTGTCTACAACAACTGAAATGATTCATCCCAGATAAAATATTCAACGAATGAAAATTATGAGAGTTTGGGGAATTAACTATGACTGTTTTTCTCCTACGGTCTCAGTCTAAGCCATCTCAGTTTTGTATTTTGGGTAGGAAGTGCATTTATCATGAAACTGTTGATAGGTTGAACAATGGGGACATGGGATGGTGATGTCAGTCACTCCCGTTGGGAATGAGATTGCTTCATGAAAGCTGAAGTGAAAATACTGGATGTTGGAAGGGAAGTGCCAAAGGGAAAACCAACAGAGTTGTCCCTGAGGTTTCCTGAGGTGAAGGGGCTTTGATAAAATGGGACAATCTGTACACTTGAAGGGAATTCATCTGAAAGAAGGCGATTCTCATGATTCTGATTGAGCTCTAAGATGAGTCATTCATTTATACTCTCAGGACTCCTGCTTCCTCAGTGGTGATAACATAGAGATATATATTGCAGCATTCATTTCCATCATAGCTATCAGTGGGAAGCTCCCATATGGAGCAATTTTTGATAGATCACCACGGGCACCTCAGTAGTCCAGGAAAATTATAAGCCATATCTGGAAAACTCATTTTTAAATGATAGATGAGATTTCTCTTCAGTTGGATAAGTAATTATCTCTTAAGTATTTTTGAAGCTATAATGACTCTATACATGATCATCACTGCATAAATGTTTGCAGAATATTTATAATGACTGTTTGTATTGCTTAATTGATTTGTTTGGGGTAATTCCTGAATATTACCATAATATCAACCTAAATTCAATTTCTTGTTTTAAAAAAAATAGTTCAAGGAGTATGTGTGTATTAAAGAGTAGAATTAGACATTAAAATGTATTTTACTGTACCAAAACATATAAAACATATGTATTATGACTTTAATGATTTGTAAGTGTTCAATTAAACTTTCTGTGGTGTTAATTACATTCACAAAGTTGTGTAGTCTGTTAAGTAATACCCCTTCATCACCTAAGACCTTGATTACTTTAAATTTACCTCCTGTTTCTAGGAATTCATCTATTGCAGATATTTAATATTTTATAAATATTTAATAATTTTATAGTATTGCAGATATTTTATATTAATAAGTAGAAGTGGTCAATATCTGCCTTTTTAAATCTAGCTTACTCCATTTAGTATGCCTTTTTCAATAATCATTCCTGTTGTAGTACATACAAAAACTACCTCTCGTATTTTTACCTCACTTTCTTATGATGAATAATTATATACTTTCATTTGCCTGAGAAAGCAACCATGAGGTATGGCTACTTATTATAAAGTCATTTAAAGGATTAAGAAAGCAAAGAGCTGAGAGATAAGTGGCCAGATTAGATTAATTGCTACCAGACTTGCAATGACTGATTTCAGTTTAAAATACTCCAAGCCATGGCTCCTTCAGCTTCTCCATCCTATTCCAACTCGTTTCCTCTCAGACATCCTTGACATTTTTTCCATTTTGCTTTGTACATGTATTCATCATATATTCATTTCCTCTTAGCTCTTCAGTCTACTGTCAGGATTTTAGAACTACCAAGTGACCAGTGGAGATAATCACATGCTACTCATCTAGGAAAATGTTTAGCTAAGAAAGAGATTGGCTCACACTTCACTTGTTTATCTTTAGAAAATCTCCCATTTAATTCAAATCTCAAATACTTTGAATCATTTCAACTGGTGCCACAGCATAATTTTTAAAACATATTTTAAAGGACATTGAGGGACATTTAACATAACTTATGGTCCTGTCTACGTCAAGTACAGCAAAATTATCTGCAGAAAGAAATGTTTTATAGTTCTGTCATGAAGAAAAAATAAATGTAATACACATTCATTTATATGACTGAACCATTTGCTTTGAACTTTTCAGAGGGAGATAAATCTGGTTGCTTTTGGAAATCCCATAAGACATTTCTTACTTAAAAATGACATTTTGCTAGCACCTTCTGGTAACATCTCCACATTCCTCCATAATTATTATAATTCAGAAATGTGCCAAACATAAAAAGTCAAAGTAAAACAAACCGAAACTAAGATTGGCAAATTCTATTGGCAACTTCCCTCAGTGTAATTGTGAATTATAAGGTTAATAGAATGGATTTTCAAAGGTAATTGATGAACTCATTTGAAATATACCCAATGGAAAGTAAGAATCATGCTGTCTCACACCTCTTTGTCTGCTCCCTAACATGCGACTCATTTCACTTAGCAGAAAGCCTCCTGAGTTAATACCTCCGTAGCTACATTTAACTATTCAACTATTTCCAACTCCTTAAAAACAAGTAGGGATGAATGATGAATGTGTGGGCCTATGGTGCAGTAAGCAGTTTGCTTACTGTAAAGTAGTAACTAACTGCCTTTCTAAGGCAGGGCATCTTTCTAAGCATCTTTCTAAGCTAGGGCATCAAGCCTCCACAGGACCAAGGGCCTCCCCTCTCATTGATGCCAGATAAGGCTGCCATCTGCTAATTATGTATTTGGAGCCATGGATCTCTCCATGTGTACTCTTTGGTTGGTGGTTTGGTCCTTGGAGCCCTGGGTAGTCCAATTTGTTGATATTGTTCTTCCTATGGGGTTGCAATCCCCATCAGTTCTTTCCCTCGCAATTCCATTAGGGGTCACCAGGCTCAGTCAGACAGTTGGCTCTGAGTACCTGCATCTGTATTGGTCAAGTGCTGGTAGAAACTCTCAGGGAACAGCCATACCAGGTTCCTGTCAGCAAGCACTTCTTGGCATCAGCAATAGTGCCTGATTTAGGTTTAGTGTCTGGAGATGGGATGGATCCCGAAGGTGGGGCGGTCTCTGGATGGCTTTTCCTTCAGTCTCTGTTCCACTTTTTGTCCTTGTCTTTCCTTTGGACAAGAGCATCCTAAGAGAATTTAACATGAGTCTTATTATGAAAGAGACCATATAGAAATTAAGTTGTGAGTCAAAACAGAAGAGGGTTAAATAAAATTTGTCCAAACCAAACAAAACCACCTAAAATGTATCAATTCTTAGTTGATAATAGTGTGTCTGGAACCATTTGGAGAGAATCATTTGGGGATGCAGAGATTGGGTCTGTATGCTTCTCCCAGGTAGTAGAGGATGGAGTAAAGTGCGAAGAACAACATCGCTGTGACAAGCAAAGTTATAACCAGGGGATGGAATGGCGCTAGATTGGATGAAAACACATGAGTAGACACACATGGAATTCCCAATTGAGAAAAAGACACAAACGTGTGCTTAAAAAAGTTCCACTCCACAGGAAAAATGGAGTTATCAAAATAGTGACAATAAAGGGATCTCAACTGAAGAAAAGTTTTGGGAATGGAAATAACTCTTAATTATGGAGTTTGACAAGTTTTGCTTTGTTTGAGATAAAAGGAAAGAAAAGAAGCCACATCAAAATAACAGTACAAGAGTTCTTTTAGAAATATCTTGATAAAGGAAAATTGCTGTAATAACTGGATTACTGGATACAGTAATGTCTGATTTTAAACATTTTCTCCAGAACACTAATACCTCCGAGACATAAAACAATGGCAATATAAAATTGTTGTGAATTAGAACTGAAACAACACCCCCTCCCCTTGCGCAAAACAAAATATGCTATTTGTTTTATCATACAAAGAGAGGTTGTCTTTTTCAGTCACACTTGGCTATAAATACATATCATATTAGTAATACAAGTTAAAAATCATATTTGATTCTACACTTTAAGGTGACTGAGAAAAAGTTAGGTTTTAAAACAAAAAGTCAATGAAATTTGAAAAATATTGAACAAGCTTTAGCTGAAAAATCAGCATTCTACATAACTGTATTTAGTGCTATAAAGAATTCAGGATTTTTGAAAGCTTTCTAATTACAACAATAATTTAACAAAATTTCAACCCTAAAACTCCACTTGATCTTAGCGAAAAGACCGAGATGCGATTGATCCTAAAACTCTAGATCATATATCAAAAGTTAAGAGAGAACGAGATTTGGAAAGAGCAATAGAACTATGGGGAGGAGTTGCCTAAAAACTTGTCCAAACCTGACTTTTACCATTCAGGAAATGAATATTAAATCCTGTTTCTGAACATTAAAATTAATTAGAAACAAAGAAATTGAAAGGAAAGACATACATATATACATACATATAAATATATATGTTTATATACACAGGAAAAATAGAAAACTGCCAGTTTGTAGAAAGATGGAAGTTCACAGGGGAAAAAGAAACCTGAAATGCCATGGTGATCTGAATGTTGAAATCACTGTCTCCTTTTCCTTAACCTTTGATGCTTTCTAAGTTTATTGATGAGAACCCACTGCAGTTACAATCACAAAAGTCAACAAACATTGCTTAACATGTAATTAAAAGGGGGATTTCAGGTGCAAAGAGGAGCATTAATGGTAGAGGGAATGTATTTGGTATAGCTTAACCTGTGAGGGGCTTGCCCAGAGATGTCCTGTCTGGAGCAGGGAAAGCTCAGAGAGGCAAAAGTTGGCTCCAGCACAGACCACTGGACAACAGATAGTTCAGAAGTCCTGATTGATAGGTCACATTGAAGATTTTGGTTTTGATACTCAAAAACAGCTTGTAAATAAGAAAGCCAATAAAATGTGAATGAAATTTTTGTTTTGAAAATGGTGTTCTGTTGAGGGTGGTGGTGCACTCCTGTGATCCAGCAGTTAGGAGGTGAGGAAGGAGGATCGTGTGTTCTGGGCTCCATACAATCCTAAGCTGCACAGTTAGGCCATGCCTCAGAAATAAAGGAGTAAACAAACAAAAGATTGGCATTTCACTTCTGTACTCCATTCAGAAGTACTCAGGCTCATTTTAGTGAGAATTCTGGGAATCTCTCAACTTTGTCGATGTGATTGACCTCATTTTAAAATCAGACAGTGGAGTATTAAATAAATGGTGACAACTCTAGAAAACACATGGGCTTCATTTGTGTGTGTTTGATCATGCCTGTAGTTAAAGAGAGTGGGAGGACAGACAAAGTCAAATATTTAAAGGATAAAACATGGGCTGCATATAAAATATTAGATAGTAAATATCTTCCTGTTAATTCTTCCTAACCACTATTATTTCCTGTAGTCTCCACACTATGATTTCCCTGCTTTGCTCCTCTGAGAAATGGGACTCTGCCTTCGAGTTCTGTATACTCCATGTATATAGCCAGATCCCATGGAAGAGTTTGATTTTAGCAACAACCTGGCATGTAAATAAACAAAATAGTGGGTTGGCCTAGATGTACAGTCTGAAATTGAATAATTAAGATGATTCACAGTTCTCAAGTCTTTTATACATCTTGCTTTCCCTCTGGTATATTTAAGGTTCTAGGGTACCATTTATATAGGTAGAGCGTTTTTGAGATCATAGGGGATCGCTTTCTATATCTTACTCTTTGGGGTTTCCTTTCCCCATCTCTTGTCCCAAAATAGAAAAGTAAATTGCATGTCCGTGGATAAATAGTAGCCAAGTTCCACCAAGGCCTATTCCTAACATTGCCAGCATGGGCTTTCGGTCCCCTGGCACAATCAGTTATCTCTCCATCAACAAAACTTAGCTCCAGAGGAAAACGATCTAGAAAACTTTCCTTTTCAATCCCCTCATGTGTTTTCTTTTAGTTTAATGTGTTTGTCTGGATACTTTGACACCATGGTGATAGGAATCATAGAAATAAATAGAAATAGACAGAAAAGCACTGAGAAATAAAATGAAAACTTGGGAGACTAGGGAATGGTATGTCTATCTGAGCACTCATTTTTTATTTCAGAATTCAGTGAGGGTGGATTTAAAGAGGACTCTATGTCAGACATGTTAGTGAATAATTATTCTAAGAGTGCTCTTTTGCTGACACTGGACAATTGGAGCTCATTAGTATGCTGAGAGTTATTTAATTCTAAAAAGTAATGCTCTAGCTGCTGCCTGATGCATATTCCTCACATCCCAGATTAACTCAGCATTAAACTCCTACTCATCTGCTAGTGTGACATGGTCAAAAGGGAAGGATCTGAGTTAGAAAGACTAAAGTTTGGATTCTTGTCACCATCTCCTATAGCTTATGCCATTAATCATTCATATGGCTCAAGTTTCTCATCTCTAATATGTTCTTATTAATGCCTACCTCAAATATTTGTGGCAGAAATAAATGCCAAACCATGATGCCCAGTATGCAGATGTTCCACCATGATGCCCAGTATGCAGATGTTTAAAAATGTTTGCCTCATTTCTCACTGTTCTCAAAATGTAAATCATTTGGTTTTGTTTAATGAAATAAATGTCTGAGAAGAAGAAATGAGACAGCCAGACTTTGTGCCTGTTGAATTTTACGAATGTTAGAACCACTGCTGCTCATTCCTCTGTCTCCTGCCCCTCCAAGACCTAAACCAAGGCCAAGCCTAGTCTCTATGCTCGAAAGTTCATGATATAAATCTTCTCATTGCATTCCTATCAATGGAGCCCAGATACATCTGTATGAAAACAACTAATTAAAACCAATAGAATATGATAGGTTAGTTTGAAAGAGGACAATATTCAAACCTCAGAAATAAAAGAGACATATAATGCTATCCAATAAAACAAAAGCAAACTGAAATGCCTAGAGAAGATTTAGCAAGAGTTCCAGCTATCATTTGCGGTTGGGGTTGGACGTACATTTCACTTTCATGTTAAACATGAGATCCAGACTCTATGTATTATTTGCTGTTATGGTTATAGATGGGTCCAATAAAATGTTAATTCTTTTCTCATTACTCTGCCTCTAAGTAGCACTGAATCCCCACAGATTGGTAAGTAATGGATTTGTTTTCTTTTTTCTTTTTTATTAGCCTACTGATGCTTATACTGGACACTGCAGTGAGAAAAACCTTGGAGGATTTCATAATGAAGGGCTACAAGCCCTTGATAGTTCAATGTGCTTGCTGTCTCTCTGCCCGACATCTTTCTTTCTGGAACAATTTACCCAAGAGTGTAAGGAATTTTTTTTTCGATCTTATTACAAAAACCTTAAATTTGAATTAATAAACTATACATTTATTGGAAAAGAATGAAAATAAAAAATTGCAATTACTTATTTTCTCAGTTCCTATAAACACTATGCTTATTTTTAGGATACCAAAGACCAATGTAGAACACAGCAGTGCATGCAAATAATTTTCATTGTTCCTTCGTTTCAGGCTAGCATCTCTCGGGCATCATATATCACTAGATATCTTAATCTTTTTGTTGAGAAAGCAAACAAATTTTAATTCTTTGTTTTAACTTTGTACATAAACCTAAATCCTCAGATATCATGTCCTCTTATTCTTAATCAAAACAAAGTTCTCAGAGTAATTGGTGGGAACAACATGCAGGCTAATGGAATGTTGGAAAAGTTTGTTCTGTAAGCTTGGGCTGGTGCCGTTAGCCTCAGGGTAGAAGTTGCCTATTCCAGAATGGGAAGGCATGTAGCCATACAGATTCCTGGTACTGTCCAAAACCAGACTGAATGCATAATGACAACAGTTTGCATCTTTGGATGAACTTAAGCTTCTTTCTAAACATTTGGAAAATTCCCTGGGTTGAGAAAGAAAAATCCAGATTGAGAGAATTCCATCAATCGATAAGTTGGTCAATCTATATGTGATGAGTGCCTATATTGTGATTTATATGTGGCTCTCAGGGGCATGGAGGCTGTCAAACAAACAACAAAATGGTTAAGTCCCCACTCAAAGCAACTTAAAAAACTAATTGAGAAACCAGAACAAACATCCATAAAAAATTAGAGAATAGCTAAATGCTAATGGATAGCTGCTGACTTTGAGTATACCAGGACTTCTTAGGAGAAAATGAATGTGTGCAGAAAGAGTTGGGAAGGGCTTCTTAGAAGAGCAATGAACTGTTTTAGCAAGAAATATGGAAGATGAGGCAAATTACAGGTCAAGTAAACAATCTGCATAGCTCTTGTGCTATTGTGCACATAGGCAGAGGGACTGGTGTCATTCACAGTAGAAATAAGGATAAAAGTAGAAATAGATAAAGAAAAGTCAGGTAGAACCAGATTGTTTGGACTAGATGCTGCAAGAGAGAGAACATTACTGAAAGTTTGAGTAGAGGAATAGCCCACTATGAGCTAGACTTAAACAATCAAGCATCTCTGGAGAGAATAAAGATAGGTTGATGTTGGTCATTCAAATACTTCTTGAATGATGAAGTGATGGCTATTTCTCTAAGATTAAGTGACTATTATTAAGGGTAAAGACCTATAGATTCCCACTGGATTATCAAATTTCTATTTTCCTTGGAGGCCAAAAGGCATCACTGGCATTACTACTACATTTTCTAATAATAGGAGTTTAGTTTGATACCTGACCCTGAACTTCATATGTGTTTGACTCTGGGTATATAAGATTAAAATTATTATTTGTCACTTGACCTTGAATTCATTCAACTGGGAGAATTTATATTAAGGAATCTGATCTAATTCCTTGACCTACAAAATACAAGACCAAAGGTTTGAGTTGAAAGAAACAAAACGATTCAAATATGAGAGATTTTCTTGCTGACTTGGAGCCTTGGGTTCTACAGCTTTAAGAACAAGAGATGGGAAAAAGACCCTGAGATGTAACCACAATTCAAGGTAACCCTTGATTGTTATTGAAGGAGAGAATAGTTATACTCTGCTTAGAATTCTGACTTACAGGATATATTTATTTCTTTTTTCAATCTCATATATTAAGTATACTACACAGTCATGTGTTTCATTACATATTCATTTTCACATACGTACATAATAAACTTGGATAATGCCACTCTTATCTTTTGTCCCTTTCATTCCTACTGATCTCTTTTACTTTCCAACTTTTTCTTCCCTCTATCTTTTACTTTTGTGACAGAATAAGTTTGATTAGAATTGCTTACAGGAACATGGTGAGTGGTTATTTGCAAGAACATAGGAAACTTATTCATGACTACAATGCTGGTAAATTATCTCTTCTGCCCCCTGCATCCATCCATCTGTAAATCCTCAAGAGAACTGTGACTTCATACCTCTCTTCCTCATGCCATGATGAAGTGTTGAAAGCACCAATCATATGCAGGTCTCTGCAGGTGATCACATCTACTGTTAGTTCATAGCTGTGACAGCAATGCCACTTCCAGAACACAGAGGTCTTCAAGCTCCCCATCTTTCTTCAGGCCCTTACATTCTTTCAAGGCTGCCTTTTATGTTGTCCCCTTAACCTTGGGGAAAGATATCATAAAGATGTCTCATGTGGTGTTGAACAATCATTATGTCTAACATGTAGGTGATGTAGCATCCAGGGCCCAGTGGTGAGTAAGACTGTCAACATGTTTACCAGAATAGATAGTGCTTTAAGCTGCTGATTATACTATAAATTGTTACTCAGCAAAGGTACACCAACACACTAGTGAACATAGATGATGAAAACATGTCTGTTATTTCGAGGAAATTAAATATGAACAGCATTAAATGAAATATAAAATATTGAATGCAAATGAAATGTAATATATTGAATGAATAATGTACTACTTGGCATGTTTATCCCAAGAATACTTTCTTACAGGGAGAAGTGTGCATGAGATTAGGAGTCCACACTTTGGGCCGGTTTCCTCTCCTTCTGTCATTGAACAGATGTATATAGGAAAGAAAAATACTGTGGTTGGCCTAGATTACTCAAAATCAAGTATGACAAGATTTATATGAATCTTTTCTTCCCAGGGAAAACCATAGTCAGAGCTTGTGATCCTCTGGAAATTTTAATTGACAACAGTTCTTTCCTATATACATCTTTTAAGTCTTCCTTAAAGCTATCAATATTGGTACATTCAGAACCCAATTTACATGCCTATCTAAATCATCCAGATTTGCCAGAGTCTCCTGTCTCATAAATATCAACTCAAACAATAGGTCATAGCAAGGCTGGCCCTTTCTGAGTTAAATTTTGTCTCAACATCCCTATGAAAATAACAATAAGCCAAGTATAAAATACTACTTCTTTTATTCCCAGTGCTTAGCATCGAATTTTTCCTCTGTTGTATTCTAGTCCCTAATAATCACAGACACCAGCCAGATAGAACCAACTCCTACATCTAAGTCAGTCTTCTAGAGATAGATTTCTACCATCTTAACTCCAGTTGTATAGCTTTTGTCTCAGGGAACGAGTATCTTAATTGCTCAGTTTCTCCACTTACACTCCACATGAAACCTTCTCCCATCCCCTATGACCAACAGCCTCATAATCTACGCTGTCAGAGCTTTTTCATTTCTTGCTTAAAAACCTTCCCCAAGTAAAGCTGTTCAGATGCAGAGAATTTCCTGATCAGCATAGGTTCTTACGCTGGACAATTTTGATGTCTCTATCTGCATGCTGGATTATGGAATTTTCTCTTCCTCTGTATTAAAGGTTAGATCTTAGGATTGTCTTCTGTTTCTTGTACAAATCTTTCTCACTCTTTGATTCCTCCCATTGGTTTCAAAATTTTGGGTCCAAGGAAGGGCCTTTTAGCACAGACCTAATTTTTACTAACCCCCCTTTCTTTCTTTGCACTTGGTCAGCTATTTAAAGAGCAAGTTAACACCTCCATCTCACCCTCTTTTTCTCTACTTTCTCTGCTAAATCAGAAACTAATGTGGAGATCAATATTTACATGCTTTTTTCCTCCCTATTGCAGTTCCTCCCCTGTGTGGAATTCATTCCCAACAGAAAGTTCAGCCTTAATTGCATATTTTATCAGCCTGAGTAAGGAATATATAACTGCTGCCGTAGTACCTTTACAATCCTGACTCTATATTGTAAGTACAAATTTCAGGGGATGAAAATCGTTTCTAGAGCATCAGTACTTTTTCAGACATTTCCATACTATTGGAGTAGATTCTATTCACTAAGGAGTCCTGACACCCCATAAGGTACAGAGGAGGGTGGTCACCTTGTGCCTCTGTCCAAGGACACTGAAGTTTTCACATATCCCAGCTTCTGGTTTAGGACTTAATCATAGTGCAAAGAGTCTGCCTCTGCCACTACAGCAGGTAGGCACACTTTACATCACAAGAAGAATGGTAGTCATATTGCTATTTCTCCTATGTGTGATACACCCTCAGACAGACATGCATATCTTATTATCTATTGTGGATACCATGCAATAGTTTCTCTTCCATGTTCTTTTCAGTTCCGCTGGTTTCTTTCTCAGTGACAATTATGTTCTGTGGCTTTTTCTGCTGAGGCATGGAAAAACATAAATTCATCCTAGATAGGGCAATAATGAAAGAATAAAGAAACAATTCCACTCCTGACTAGCCTAGTATAAGTTGATGAGTTTTCTGGGATTACTTACTTGAGGGTAAGTAACTCAAAGGCAGCTTCATCACCACAAGCCACCCATGTGTGATTGAGGAAGTAGCATCCCTAGAGTTCCTTGCCTTGTTTCTTGGTAGCTCCAGCATTGGGTCTCCCTCAATAACTGTTTACTTCTTAAGGAATCTTGAAGAAGCCTTGTGAATTATAATTTTCTTAGCTTCCTGAATTGGTTTTGTGAGTTTTCTTGAATCTCCTAACTTTATTACTATTCCAATTCTTGTGAGCCTTTTACCTCCCTTTGGAAGATAATGCTTTGATTTATAGGACATATACACAACAAACAACTGTACTTGGTACAGTTCTACCTGCTAGCCTTATTCAAAACAAAATTGTACAAGCCTGATTCCATGAAAATATCACAACCATAATTCTATTGCATCCAGGATCAGCAGGAATCAATGCCAATGTATTGATATAGGATGCTAACTCTTGACATTAACAACTTTATATTCCAAGTGACATCTTTAAGGATAATATCCATGTATCGAGAATTGAACCTGAAAAATATTAACTGCCATAATGCAGACATTATGTATTGCCATTATATGGGAAAAGTGTCCATTTGAAGTAGTTGGTGGAGATTTCTGTCTCCAACCAGTGTTTTGTTTTTTTCTTCCTCCAAGAATAGAGTGGCCAGGCAACAAAGACTACCAATGGGAGGGGCTTGATTCACAAGCTTTAAATGGGAAAAACAACTCAATTACAGATTGCCATGGACGTATTTAAATGAAAAAGAGTTTCAACTTGGAGTAACATTAGCAGAAAGGATGTTAGCAGAAAGTCCTTACAACTCCAGGAAGTGTCACAGCTCAAAAGGTTTGGGGGACTTTCTGTTCCCAGGTAAAAAGAGTAGACCATTATGGAGGAGCAAGACTGCAGGTTAACAGTGGCAGATTCCAAAAATGTAAGAAAGACCTAAAGACATAGGTCCTGGGGGCTGGAAACACCTACAGGGATGAATGTTATTAAGTATCCCTGCTAAGAATGAAATCTTGGCGGCTGAGGAAGGAGTGAGTCCGGCTCCACTAAGCTCACTGCTGGGTTGCCGGGAGCTTCCCCTGAGCTTGTTTACCTGTTATCACTCCCCAACCTCCAGTCTGAAAGGCAGTGTTCCCTATCTAATGAGCACCACAGCTGGAAGCCAGACCTCTGAACGTCTGAATTTATAAAACTGCCAGGGTGCCGGCTGGGCCCTGATTGGCTAAGTGAGTTATCCAAATAAGGAAAACACGGTGGAGCGTCCATCAGAAGAGAGATGTCAAACTGGGTTGGTGGAGGGTACAGGGGGAAAACGACTCGACTGGCCAAATGCTGTCAGAAGTTCACAATCAAATCTGCTACTCTCTGTCTCTGTAGAGCTTGAGACAGTCGTGAAAAAGTTTCTGCTTGTTCCTTTGCACTAGGCAGTCCACTGCTTGTTTCTTTGCATGGGCCTTGAAGAGGGCTACTGTTTTCTCTTTAGGATTGAGGCTGGGGGCTGTCAGAAAGCTCTCTTTCTGGGGAGGCAGGTATCCCCAACACATTCAGCTTTCAACGACAGTGAGTGCGTTCTGGGTCAGCTATTCAGTGCATGACTGGTACTCAGGCTAGACCTCTACTACCAAAGTATTCCATTAGTAGAAAGTGAAGTAAATGAAGTCACCGGTTAACAATACTTGGATGCAAATGCAATAACAACAGCACAGGCCTGATTGTACCGGGTCACACAGACAGGAGTAACAGAGGCTATAGCCCTTGGCCCTGCTTCATCTGGAATCAGAAAACCAAGCATTGCCTGGAATCAGAACGCAGCTGAAGTATACATAAGTTACTTTGATTGTCTTGGAGGGGAAAGTATTTCAGGCAGAGAGGACAACCTGGGCCAAGTTGGCATTAGTGACTACGGTAATTTAGAAAATTTTTTTGTACCAAATAGCTAGAGTTTCAAGGGGCAATCATAAATGGAGGCATGGACGAGTTTGTCTTTACCTTTATTATATTTTGAGTATATTTCAGACAAATTAAGATTTTTGTGTTTTCCTTAAAACATCTAACAGTACGGTGACAGTACATAATAGTTTAGAGAAAAATAAAATAAAGTAAAATAAAATAAAATAAAAACAGGAATACCCGTTAGGGTGACCCTGTGGTAACCCAGGCAAATACAAAACGGGTTTACATAAGAGCATTATGGTGGTAATGGAGAAAAAGAGGCTACCTCATTGGATTACTTAGAATCTGAGCAAAATGGAGCTAGAAATTGATTAGTTGTGGGTGTAGAAAGCATGGAAATATTACAATGATGCTTGCATTTGTGAGCTGATTAACTATACAGATAATGTTGCTAGATATTGAGGCAGACAGTACAGGAAAAAAAAGGAAGCTAATGAAACAACTATGCTGATTTTGAAGACTCTATGAGACAAACAGAGATAGATGTTCACGAAAAAAATGTTAATTTGGAATATTCTGGAGACTGGTATATTCATTCAGGGCTTCAATACAAATTTCATTTTCTTTATTCTGCTCCAATGACCTCGCCCTGCTTTCCTAGCAATAAAACAACATTCAGAGGTTTTCTTCAGGCAGCCAACCTTCTCCTCTGAGCCCTCATTTTTTTTTTTGGAGGAAGTTGATGATACCCTAAATCTCTAGGAGTGAGGCTGAGTAAATTTGAATAATATAATGTACCCCCTTCCCCAGGAAGACTGGCCCACCACCTACTTACTCATCTCTGGCCTCTACACACATGCAACAGCATATTTGCTCCCTAACATACAAATATAATTTTTAAAAAACAAAACATGAAACCTCTAGTTGAAAGTGAATAGCAATTTACCTGCAGCAATAGCAGCAGAGTCTCATCATAGGGTGACTTTAAGATTTTTTTTTTATAGCATATATTATGACTCAGTAGATTGCATTACATGGGTGGAAGGAAGCCTAAATTTGGGGAACCTGAATCTTTTATTATGGGTAATAAGCACAGCTGCCTTTGCTGAGAAAGGAAGAAGGAACATTATATTTTTTTTAAGCCAACAGGTATGGTTGACTTTTATATTCAGAAAAAAAAAGTCTATACCCCAAAGCTATTCTTTAGGTAAGTGCTAGTTTCAGACAAGAAGTTACTACGTAATTCACAAGCTATGAAGAGCATATGGGACTTTCACAGCGTGGGTGCTCTGAACAAGCACCCTTAACATTTAGACATTGAGGAGATATGCAGGGTTGCACAATATTTAGGAAGTAAATCATGATGTTGGAAGCTTTTGAAGGGAGATAGAGAAGAGTCTATTAGGAAAGCAGAGAAGAGTCAGCCAACAAGGAAAGAGGAAAACCAGAAACCAGAGGAATGTTGCACAAGGAAAGAAGATCAGTGCTCCTGAGGCTAACTAAGGTGCTTCGGTAATAAAGAAGGGTAGGAGGGGAGAGAGGGAGAAGGCAAGCTCTTGAAGCAGGGCCCACAGAGGTGTGAGCTGAGAAAGGAGGGAGCAGAGGCAGCAAGAGCTCATATGCTGTTCAAACAGGAAAGCCAGCGGAGAGGTGGGCACAATGATGGGAGGGATGACAAATGGAGTTTAGGTTCTTTCAGGGTTTCCTGCCTTTTGTGAAAGAACACTCCCAGGTACTCTGTGCACAGAAGGCTCTCAGTGTCTTGTATACCCATGATCAACAGGGTACTGAATCAAGACAAGCATATGATCCTGACTGCAGTATTCAGGTGCAAAGTATTATGAGGAGGAATGAAGAACCCATTCTCCATCATTTGGGTAGGTTACAGATTGTGAAGTACCGGGAGTTATGGAGTCAAACTGACTTGTATTCAAATACGCACTCCATAATTTACTGCTAGCTGTGGGACCCTTAGCCTGAACCAAAATTTCTTCAGCTTTAAACAGAGCTAGTGATAAATATATTTGGGGGATTGCTAAGAGCATGCAAAGTTCCTAGCTGAGGGCTTGCTACATTAACAATAATTATTTTTAAAAGCCTAGGCCCCATTTAAATCACTTTGAGGGCAAGAACTAAGACCTCAGCAGAATCACTTATGTTAGTTTATGTGGAGGCAGATGTGGTAGTTGAGAAATTGAGATGTAACTCATGAACTGCCCTCTTCCCTAAACAGTGCAGAGGGCAGGAAAAAAATCTGACCGGTGGCCTTAGACACGTCATTCCCACCCCTGGCTTCCTTGTAAGCTAGTTTTTGCTGTGAATGATTTTAGATTTCATGTTCAAAATAAAGTAATTAGCACCTTAAACTCATTAGACAAACTGTACTTTTACTTACCTTTGATAAATCACTCTTCATTCAGAAATGACAGTTGTAACTATAGTCCCAGAAATATAAGAGTCTTGTGTGGTATTGCAGGTGTTACACATTCTCAAAACCAATTTGTAGCTCTTACAGAGTCAGGCCTGTGGACTGGGAGCCAAATGACAATTTAGAGTTCCATGTGGGCCCCTACTTCCATTTTTACTATTTAACATATAAACATAATTATATTATATTGGAGTCAAATGAGTTGTTATGTGGGTCATTTATGATATATCATTGCAAGGAGCACTGTGAATCCTTTAGAGAATGGATCTGTATCCACAGCTTGTGCCATGAATGCAACTTTCAATATGGTGCTTGCTTAGCAACTAATTAAACTAAGAGGAAAATAGACTTTAAAATTTACAGGCTTCCAGATAGAATTGTTATTGCACTACCAAAGTCTGCTTCAGCGGTCTGCAGTTTGAAACATCATAATCTCATTGTTGTAATTAATTTTGTAAATCAAGAGGTCTGTTCTGGGCTAGATGCATTATCTGTTTGTTTTGCTTAACCTAACAGTGGCTTCCTTGTGTTTGTGATGAAATCATATTTTGGTGTGATTTTTTTTCTGTGAGATGAATTATTAATTTACTTACGTAGGTAACTTTGTGCAAATATGATTTAGATTCTAAAAGTTCAACATTTAGCACTCTTGCCAGCTATAATTTAAAATTCCCTTATTTCTGCCTTGTATATTTTAGGTTGCTGGAATTAGAATTCAAGTGGTCTTATGCTGCTGAGTTGTTTCTGTGTTCTCTTATTTATCAATCTGACTATGGACATTCCTTCTGGAGATTATTTCATTAGAGAGAAAGTATGAGTTAGATAATAGCAGTCCTGGTCTCTTCAAAGCCTGACTGTTGCCTCAGAATATATATGGCTTTGAGCTGGTTTCTTGGACTTTAGCTATGAGAAAAAGAGTATTGTTTAATTTCTATTTAAAGGAAAATGCTACGGGCAACCTAAGAACACCAAAGGATGTGGAGATGGGTTGGGAGGACAGTTGGATGAACACCTAACCCAATACTTTCACCTCCTTAATTTTTTGGCTTAACAAAGTGGCAAATAGAGACAGTGAGCTGACTCTTCATGTACACACTTCATGAAGTAAGAGTCACTGGTTCCTTTGGGCTCCAAATCCGGGGCAAACATCACTATATTAAAGATATATTTGAAATATTGAAGGATATATTAGAATTACGGAGCAGTGTCTGAGAACAAGTGGGGGTGTAACTATTATTGAGTATTTAGAAACATTAAGTTTTTCTGTTCCTATTTTGAATGTTTACTGTCACTTAGAATCAGGCTGTTATGGATAAAGACGCAATCAACAGTGTTTAGAAAACCAACAGAGCAATTAAATCAGGGTGATGTCTTTATTGGGTTTTTAAAAATACCATTAACATGATTGAAGTTTTAAATAATCTTCTTAAAACTTACTTCATTTCCTAATTACCAAGACTATTTTTTTTTTGACAAAAATGTAATGCCCTCAAGGCTCGTCAGAACCTATACTGCAAGAACTTTTAAGAATTATGAAAATAGTGAGCGAAGCTGCCCCAGATTCCAGGATGACTCTTTCCCAGTGACTGAGGTTGATATCATCTTCCTTAGAAACCTATAACTTCAGCATGACAACATTTAAATTACTCACGATGCCTGCACTATTTGAGAAGAACTTGCTTTAATATAGCAAATACATGGCAGGAAGTTAAATACCAGAAGATATTTAAATGACAACAGGAATATAAGTATGCATTATTCAGCACCAAGACAAGCTGATATGCAGATCAGACAGGTCACTGCCCCTAGGTGATAGCCCTTTCAAACTCACACAGAGTTAGTTCTTAATAAGGAAGCCAGCTTTGGGGAAGCAATTTGCATCATGGATGGGGAAAAGGTGCACAGACTCTGCTCTCTGAATTAGCACTGTGTGCTGGCTTCATCCCCTGCACCGTGCATGTGGTGATTAACCATGCTGCCCCATATTTGCATATTCAAAGTTGGCTTTTTCTGGGAATTGCCCTTACTATGGAGATGACAAAGATATATCCCATTTGATTCCAAAAGTATGACCCGCCTCGCTCCTCTGTAGCAGTAGAAACAGATCAGGGAGTTGTATCTCCTTCGCTTGCTTCTCACCCCTGAACTGCCCTCCCTTACCTGAGAGTTGACCTCTTCATCAGGATGAATAGCCCCCCCCCCTCCCTGCAGCTAGGTATGTTGGTACTGCTAAATAGAGATGGGGCTCTAGGAGCTGTAACTGTCATAATTTCCTCCTCACCCTGTTGCAATCTGTTTCGAGACATAGCCCATAGTGTTGAGTAGCTCCTTCCAGCTCAAACAAACTGATGCGGTGCTTTGTGGGTGTTTATACTCTTGGGATGCACCCTCAGCCTCCCAGCCTCTCATCATGATATTTGCTGAATGAGTAAGACAATTGCTGCCAGTATCTTTTTAAAATTTTAAGTTTCGTGAGCTAAGGCGCAGAATTCTTTCCTTCTGGCAGGTGCTTAGGCAGATGGGTTTTGATTCCAGTCTATAGAACTTTGCTGTAACCTTATGTCTTCTGTAAATTTGAATATCATAGCCCATGAATACAGTACCCCAAAACAGCAATAGTTGCAGAAGTCCCCAAAGGAAACTTTTATGCTATGACTAGCCTGGTGTCTTTGGAAGTTGTTCTCTCTTCCCACCTACTGCAGCAATTATGTGAATTGCATATCCCCTAGAGCTAACATGAGAGGTGAGTCACTTTTCTCTCTTCTTCTCTCCCACAGGGATGATGAAGTATTTGTTAACTGCCAAAATTATAAAGTCCAGAAACTTTGGGAAACTTTTCTGGACTGAGAGTGTATGTAATATTACTTCTTAATTTTAGTATTGACTGGAAAGATAAGAACAGTACACCAACAAAAGCTTGTATTTCTACACCCTGATTTCCATTAGCTAAGAAATCAGCATCTTTTCTTCATCTTCATACAATAACCCTGGGAAGTCAGTTTATTCATTCATTTACCAATAAGCATTCACTACTGAGCTACAAAATAAGGTTTATAAATATCACCTTTATGGTATTTGTATAATGTAATGTGAAAGAAAAATGGGATCATACAGCAAGAAAAAAAAATAACCTGTATGCTTGGGAAAAGTCTACAAGGGAAGGAGAAACAGATTTTGCAGTTTCGAATTTGGGAACATGGGCTTTTCTCAGACAGTTTTTCCTTGCTGAGCTGAATTGTAACAAGATTCACCAGATGTGAAGAACAAACAGGATTACATTATGATGGGATTTCTTCCTTTTATGGTAATAATTTTAATTAGTTCAAATCAGAAAAGAAAGAATAGAATAAAAATGTATAACCAAATCTAAAATGATAAACTCACTGTAATAAAACTGCATGATTAAGTAGATTCTAAGCTTTCCTTAGAAACTTGGTCAGTTTTAGTGAAGTATTTATATTTGGACTGTCACAGAAGTGAAATTCCTAAGCAAGATATTTTGCATAAAGGTATCTAAATTCATTTTTAATTTTTAATTTCATTTTCTCAGAACACCTGAGACTAATTAATACTAAACAGAATGTTATCAGCTTATGTCTCTGAACTCTAAGATGGTCAGGATGTGAGGGTTGATCTCTTACAAGGGCTTTCTTGTCATTTTACGGAGAAGATGGAAGGGAAACATAGAACAAGAAGAGACCACCCTTGCTTTTACAAAGGTACAAACACCACCAGTGAATGTAGAATGCTCATGATTTAACTACGCGTGAAAGCCCCCGCTATAGTAATGCTGTTATGAAGGGAATTAAATTTCAGCATGAGTCATGGAGGAGGAAAACATTCTTTCCAAACAAAATGAAAGGCAGAGTGATAAGAAAATTGTAGAAGTATAGGCACATGTTGTATATTTAGAACAGCTACAAAGAACATATAATATATTGATATGTATGTGTGTATGTGTGTATATAATGTGTGTGTGTGTGTATGTGTGTGTGTGTGTGTGTCTTTGTTCAGTCTTTGAAATTTAGGTGCTTATAAGCCTGGCATAGTACACTTAAATTCTAGTTTCATGATGCTATTGCTGTGGATGGATACAAGATTATTAAATGCTTCAGTTCCTCAATCTGTAAAAATATCTACCTTGAATTCTCATTGTAATCATTATTGACTTACAACTGAAGAAGACAGTTTCTTCAGTAGATAATAATTTTAGAGTGCTTTCTTATAATTTAGCATCATTAATTTATCTAACCTATTTTCACACAGTAATTGGCTGAGCTCCTCTGGGACTAATGATGTGCACAAAATCACCATTGGCGATTGCTTCTGCCAAGCACAATTTTAAAAACAGAGTGATACACACACATAGACATGAAGACAGTTGGCAAAGCCAACTGAAGGAGAGCCCTTAATCAGGATCTTCAACTCACTATCAAAAGGCCATAGACCATCAGAAGCAACAGTACATCTCTACCCAAGAAAGAGAGGGTGCCTCTAGTAGGAGGACTCAGGACTTGGAATGGTACTTTTATGAAGGGCTAGGCCATAGGGGACCTGTCCAATTACATCCTGTTTTCTTCCATAAAGTTTCCATTTCTCCTCAAGGAAGCTGCATCTTCATTATTAGATCTGCCATATTCTTTTTATTTTTACTGATAGAATTTTTCCTGAAATCAACGGAGTCACACTCTGTCAGCATTTCCTGCCCAAGAAAGTAGATCCAGAAGCCATCTTCATGCCGTATGCTATTTCTCTAGTCTCCCTTGGCTTTCTCCTAGCGATACTGCTTAGAATGTTAGCCTGTTAGCCAAAAGCTGAAATGAGGTAATGGAAGGGGCATTCGGTTTCAAACCAGGAGAAAATTATGCCAGAATTTGAATGAGGGCAAATTATTTCACCCCTCTGATCTTTGTTTCTTCAGTCCTAATATGGTAACATTATGAGCCTCCCAAGAATCCCCTGAGAACTGAATGGGTTAATGTTTGTGTAAGTGTTTGAACTTACACTTGGACATTTAACTAAATCTTCATCTTTAGTGTCTTTCCAAAATACAGTCAGATTTTTTCCAGTCAGATGATTCTGGTTGTTGTTGTTGTTGTTATTTCTCTTTAATATCATTTTTAAAACAACCCATATTAAACAGTAGGAAAATACGAGTAAAAAAAATTAGTATGTCCATGCTGATGTAGATTTGCTGAAATCTTTCCTGTGTCCTCATAACTTTAATTGTTTTTCATCCCAATAATTATGTCTTTTTTATAAGAGCATGCTTTCAAGGTCATCAATGTTTCACATAGAAACTTACCAGTTAATCTTTTTCATATAAATTAAGAACTGGTACACTTTCCTATAGTTTGAAATGAGAAGCACCGAACTGTCAAAGTTTGTAGTGGTAGATTGTTCCTGTGTGAAAAAATGCTTATTTGAAAGTAGGACTGCTCAATTAGAATTTTATATTTGCTACAGTTATTGTCTTTGAAATGAATATTTTATATAATCATATCTTTTTAAAAATTACATTGCTTTAGGCAGCCTCTGGATTTTTTTCTCATTAAAATGTTTTTGAGTTATATGAGGAAATCTTAATTGAGTTTTGTAGAGACATGCCAGTTTAATTTTTACATAAATTAAGCAAATAACCTATACTGCTTTGAGAAGCCATTTACTGCCATCAACAATACTTTCATGAGAGATTTGGAAAGTTCCAAAAGACCAAATTTTTATTTGCTTGTATTGGCATAATCTGGAAGAAGATGTAGGAATAGTTGGTAAAATGATATTCCAAAACTGTTTTGAGCAATGTCACCAAGAAGGAACAACACTACCAATCTGGACTATACCAAAGTAGACAGTACTCATAGGACTGTGATTCTTGGTGTTCCTACTACTGTGTGGTTACAGTTCACATACAACCAATTTCCAATTTGACTTTTAAAAAAAATCAACCAATCCTGTAATTGATCATTTTAGGTAACTAAGAGCCACAGTCTCCAAAGCAATGTGTCATGTCTTCTTAAGAAAGTGGTTGGAGGTAGACATGGCGTCTGACTTGCCAAAAGGTCTCTAGTACCTTCTCAATCAGATTTTACTAAGGCATTTCCACAGTTATCTGCTTTACTCATGGGAACTCAATAACAACAGTAAATTATATTAGAATTTCTTGGCTTAAAATATGTCAAACTGAACAAATTTTACTCTTAGCCCTTTAGAGAATTTCAGGTCATTAAATGCCTGGATGAAAGCCTTCATAGGGATACTTTTACTTGGCTGCTATTCCTGTAGGACAAATAAAAATCATTTCATACACTAAAATTTTAAAAATTAAATGATACAGATGGATCTTAGTTTTCAACTAACATACCAATAACGTAAAAATCATCTCCTACTGGCTTTCCAGCTCAGCTAGTACCAGCTCATGTCAGATGGAGAAGCAAGTGGCAAAGTGACACTGACCAAATGCCAGGACACCAAGGAAGAGATCACTGACAGGAGAGTCACGCTGATGTAATATACCTAGTCATTTAGCTTCTCATTCAGCCTTTTCTTTCTATTTTTGTCATCTCTCTCAAAAAGTAGAGAAAAATCATCTTCTTGCTGTGCTTCAATCAAAACAAATGCCACAATTTCTAGGGCCACCAGATGCTGTCATCACCTGATTCAAGTCTAAGTACAGTTCAACTATAAGAAAGCTTAGCTTAAAGGCTGCTTTACAAAAGCAGTGGTGAGAGAGTGTTGGTATCTGCAAGAGAAAGATATGGTTTGTGTCGCTCTTATTGTTTCAGAAACAAAACCATACTTGGTTGATCAATATTTCAGCTTAGTAGAAAGAATAAAACATTTGGAAGGAGAAAGATCTGGGCTCAAATCTCAACTTCTACCTTTCAGAATTATTATGAGGATTGAATGTCTCAACGGTATTGACAAATATAAGCAGCTGCTGATATTATTTTGCTAGTCTAGAGCAGCCCTTGAAAACCCCAAGAAGATTATATAATAATATTAACATTCATGTTATACCCAGATGTATTCTGTATATCTGAGAGAGTAGGGGGTCTCTCTCATTTGAGGCTTTTAGCTTCGAATCTTCAGATGAATATAACATAGAGTAATGACAGAGGCTAGAAAGGTAAAAAGGGACCATTGAAGGGGAGGCTAATGAGGGTCATCTCTTGATGATAACCAACAACTGTCTAGTTGGACTTAAAACCCAATCAATAAGAGAAAACACAGGCCTGATCCTGGAAACCAAACCGGTTTCCCAGGACTAATGGTGGTAATGGATCTTGGAGAAGAATCTTATGCTGCTACTTTACTAAACCAGAGTAATTCGTACATTCTATATACTTAGGCTTATCTGCACAGCAAGTGTATCTGTCACCCCCACCCCCAATCAATGAAGCTTGTTTCTCTTTGCATTAGATGGAGACCATTATAGAAAACCAAAACCTGGTCAAAATAAAGAAAGCAGCTGATGATGGGGTGCCTAGGCACAACAGAAGCATTTACAGTACCACTCTGGTAGCTCAGGCTCTGGGAATATTGCAGAAGAGGAAAAGAATGATTATCAGAACCATAGGAGCAGAGAATCTGCTGTGAGAATGTATTCCCTAAAAATGAATGACAAGGAAGCTTCACACAGTATCTCAACAGCATGGCTGCTTAACTAAGACCTGAGCAACTGACATCCTAATGTGAGAAGGAAACACCATGAGATCCCACCCCTTAACAAAGAACTATAGCCACTTAAAGTAGGCTAGCACAGAAGTGGTCTTCCCTAAGAGTAAGCCCCCTAATTTGTTATTCAGTAGCAAATTGATCAGCTCAGAAATCAAAAACATACAAGTAACACTAAGTGGACTAAATTGTATTTGTATATTTATTTGTGTAACAGTAACAATGGAAAAAAAATGAGACAAAGAAAAAACAGAATTCTGGGTTTCCAGGATCAGGGGTGTGTTTTCTTCTATCAGGCCTTAAGTTCAACTAAACATGACACAAAGAAAATGAGAAAGAGCAAGGGTGGGAGGCTTGGGAGGATGGTGGGAGGTTATGGAAGGGGGAATGTCATAATTATATTTTAAATTCAAATAATAAAGTTAACAAATAGTAAAATACCCGGGGGTTTTAAATGTCACATTGCCAAAGCCTATGATCCCAAACAACTGCTTCAGAGAGTGGCAACGTTTATGTTTTCTTATCTGTCACTGTTTTATTCTTTCTACTGTTCAAGGGTCTATTTCCTACACCTCTGAATATTTTTATGGAACGTACTTGTAGATGAAGGAGGAAGGTATAATACAAGCTACAAAGAGAAAATGCTGGAACTATTAACTTTAAAAGCCCATACTTCGAAGTCTTACTTAACAAAGATGTGTATGAAAACTAATTTGAGATCCACCCTCACACTTAATTAACAATTTTGAAAATTTTCTTCTACGACAACAGAGATCAATGTCAATAGGGCTCAACATATCATCTCAGATAATGGAATTTATTTAACACAAAAATACACGGTCTCATAAGCAATTTGTATTTTAAATCATTGTTAATGGCAATCTGGTTTTATAATATCTTTACAGGACTGATTTTGAATATCTTGTGCTCTTCTGACCTTCTGACTGTACAATGCAGGACAGGAAAACACTTCAGCACCTAGAATTGATTGTTTCTTTCCCTGTTCTGTGATGCCTTGCTATTAAGGCTCATTTTATTAGTTCAACTTGGACACTATGTTAACCCTCAGGCCACAAAGTATTGGCAAGCATTTGATTTCGTTTTTCCCATTGGCATAGCTGCCTTTCAAGAAACAGTCCCTCCCTTTCTTTTGTTTGAATTGGCTACAGTATTTCTTGCTTAAGGGATTTACCAGAATCTGGCTATACCTGGGACTGTGTTAAAATCAGGGTAGAGAGCTGGGAATGGGAAGGTTATAAACTGACCACTGAGTGGATAACATCATTCTTCCAGCTCTTCAGAAAAACACATGCACACTATGATCCCTGACTTACAGAGGTGGAAAAACGAACAGAACATATGGTAAAGTGAAAAATTAATATTAATAAATGGAAAACCTATTTCCCCAACAGACATTTTATTTTAATATTGTTCTCTACTGGAATGATTTATTTGACTCTCTAATCTACTTGAAATGAGCAATAGTCTGAAAGTTTGTGTGTCTCTGGGTGTGTTTGTGCATGTATATATGTGTGTGTATAATTTATATATATTATATAAATCACTTATAAATATATATTATATATATTTTATATGTATTACATATATATTATATATCATATAATATATATATATAAAGACTGTAGATTTAAAGTTTTGTCCAAAAAACACTTGTAACGTTTGCTAAATAGAACATTACTTTTCTGTGTTTTTAGTGTCAAGTTAAAAGATATTTTAAAAATGCTTAGAAATACAAAGCAGTATTACTTATTCATGCCTGTATAAGTATATCTCTTACATTTAAACAGTCTGGACAGGAAAAACAAAACAGACTCCAACCAAGGCACAATCAGAGATGTTATGAAAGAATCAAAGAACTCTCTGAGCAACACATGACTTTGAAAGTCAACAACAAGTATTAACACTAGACCAATGTGTGCTTTTGGTTCTGTATCAAGATTACATAATGGGACGGAGTGGAGCAGAAATGATGGAGTCAATGGTTTAGTCGTTGCTGACGTCTTAACTTCAACCTTCACTGAATTGACCAAGTGTTATTTTCCCTCCACTACCCACTCTGCTTCTCACCTCACTGTATCATTATAAAAAAGATTTCTAATATGGTAGGCAGTTGTCTATTCATAGCATTTCCCCTTGCTGTTGGGTTTCTTAGAATCTATTGGCTGGTTACTGAAATAGATGGATTAACATGGCAATGAAAGTGCAAGAGGAAACAGACGTTGGCCATTGCTCATCAAAGACAGTTGTTTCATAAACAGAGTCTGTAAGCTTGCTCTATCCTGAACTGATATATTCAACAAGGTTGTTGCTTTATACCTACCGTGCTATGTCAGCTGCATTCAAACTATGCACTAAACCTCGGGAGTCCCCAAGTCCCAATCGGAAGCCTTGTGGGGTCAAATCTATTTCCATAATAATACTGTCATTGATGCTTCTCTTTCATTCTCATTTTCCCACAAGTATGTCATGGAGCTTTCCAGTGTCTCAGAAGCCTAAATGGAATTATTTTCTGAGGGTTTCTGGTATGCATGTTTGTGTATGTTAGTGGCTAAAATTTCTCCATTTTAATTTAGAATATAATAAACAGATATTGTTAGATAGAATCTGCATAGACATGTTCTTCTTGAGACCTATGATAATTTTAAACACATTCTGGAATCTGGCACTCTGAGGACACTTGTGTTAGGCAACATAGTAGTTAAAACTGAGCAGTATCAATAGTGGACTAATGCTGTGTAGGTGCTTCTCTTCTGGTTTTCAATTTGGTAGCAGAAGCTAGGAGAGTTCAGAGCCTGTTCTTTCTAGTCTAAACATTTAATTAGTCCACTAATGTTTCCCTGCTACATCAATAGAATTAAAATCTGTTTAAATTCTGTGGATCTATATAGTCTTAAGTGTCAAAATCTAAATGAGAATGATTCTCATTTCTCAGCAACTATGTGCATAAAAGAAGGGTCTTACATTTGCATTCCGGAGAATAGGCTCATTGATAATGGTAATTAATAGCAATTAGAGGTTATGGATTAATGATCTTATGCATTTAGCATATGCTATCCTGCAAGTAAGAAGTTGACTCACAAACATCTGCAAAATGTCATTTACTAATCTTAAAATCGAATATTACCAAAAGAAATAAAAATAAAGTTCTTAAAAGTAGAGTCCTGGGAGCTGGAGAGAGGACTCAGGGGTTAAGATCACTGGCTGTTCTTCCAGAGATCCAGGGTTCAATTCCCAGTGGCCACAGGGCAGCTCACAACTATGTGTAACTTCAGTTCCAGTGGATTGGATGCCTTCTTCCTGCCTCTGTGATCATCAGCTATGCATGTGGTGCACATACATACATTCATGCAAAATAACCACATACATAAAATAAGTAAGCATATTTACTTTTAAGTAGAATTACATTTTATGTTCATAAGTATTTTTATGTTCTATAAATGGAACTTCAATCTTTCTTTTTGGTGCTCTGTTGTATATTTTCATCAGTCATTATTTATGAGGGCCATAGAGTATATTTAAGGAATTTTGAAAACATGCATGAAGAAAACCCAATTTCTGCCTTCAGAAAGCTCATAATTTACAAAAAAAAAAAAAGGCATGGTGTCCAGGAAGAGGAGATGCATATTTATTGACCATCTTCTCTTGAGAAACTTGTTCAGTAAATATCTAAGGTGTAGAAGAAACTCGATATATTCCAGGTACAGAGAACACCATACATGAACACACACACACACACACACACACACAGACACACACACACAAAGCAGTTGTTCTGCACAAGGAACAACATGAGGTTATATGATTACGTTACCTAGACTGTGATTGGTGACGGGTAAGAAATTAAGAATGGAATTTGATTTTGAATGGATTTACTGGCTGTTTTGGATCATTTGAGTTTCATTTACCTTTTCACAAAAGTTAGATTAAAAAAAGGTCTGTGTGGGCCAGACAAATGCTATGATTATTGGATATTCTGTAAGTGACACTTTTGATTTATTTTCTAATTTTGAAATGCAAAGATTTCTTAGTTTTTATTACAAGATGGAAAGGTATAAACATTTAAGTAAACCTCTTGATTTTCCCAATATTAAAATCTAATTTGGTGACAACCTAAATTAATACTGGTAAACTGCACTCAGACCTGAAGGTATCATTTCATAAGCAGTGATAACATAACGGGTTTTCATTTTATGAAAGCCAATCTGGAGGCTGTGGACAGGTCAGACAGAAAGAGCATCTTCAGTAGAAATGCTAGCCACAGGAATGGTGGACAGGATTGCAGTGCCAGTGAGAAACAGCACTTGGAAAAAGTTATTCAATCCTATATGAAACAGTTACAGCGATGGTCTAAACATTTGATTCTCAGAAGCATTTCCTGTGACACAGACTGTGACTATTTTTTTCAGGAGTAAACACATCTATTAGGCTTGGTAATCATTTTGGAGTAGGAATTAGAAAGAAAGTAAAAGTCAGTGGATCAATGAGTTTGGTATGAGATTGTGTCTCTCAGGAATATCAGAAGTTAGTTACACTCATGAAATCTCACCAATATGACTGCCTAAACATTAGTTGAACAAGGACAATAGACATACTAACATGGACAAGGAGAAACACAAGAGGCTTTAACCCTACCCAAAAAAATATAGGTATCTAAAGGATGCTGGGAGTGGGAAAATATAATTTCTTTAAATACACAAATTGGTTACTAAATATAAAATAGTCAGCCTCAAAAACATGCATACAATTAACATTTTATAGATTGAGCAAGTTGTTTTTATATATTTGGATATATATAAATATATATATCGATATAGATATAATTAACACACACACACACACACATTATACAATTAATGAGAAAAGAGACCAAGAATTGGAAAGATAGAAAAAAGGAGGTATATAGGACGGTTTGGAGGAAGGAAGAAATGGGAAAATGGTTTAATTACACTACAACCTCAAAAAATAAAGAAATCATATTTTAAAAGAATGAAGAAATGCAAGTTTTCTTATTTGTAGGGGGAAAATTCTCAAGAAAGATGCCCGAGGGCAGAGAGCCATCTCTGTTAAGGACAGCAGCGTTGTTGGTCTCACTGCCCAGGGACCCTAAGAAGCCAAGGGCAGAAGCTAACATGAAGATATTAACGAATCAAGCTTGTTAGACTATTTGTTTTCCAGATTTAAACCCGGATATTGGCAGATGACTCTATCTGTACCACATACCTGATGGCCATCTTCCCACAGAGCAGTGTCTAAAACAAAAAGTACTTTTGAGCTCTGTGCAGTTAATGCAAATGGGGCTTTGGCAAGGTTTTCCTCAGAAAGCTGCCCAAATTCCCCTCCTCATTTCTTCCTGTCTTACTGGTTTGGGTAAATAAAATATTTATGATTTGGTAATAAAATCTCCCAAATACTAAGCCCTTTCATATGTCTACAAGGTGTGGGAAACTTCAGAAGGGCTGAAAATAGTGGGATTTAGCTGACGTCCTTGAGTGGAACTGGACCACTCTAGAGTTCCCGCCTGATGTCTCCTTGAGTTAAGGACATAAGTGGTCTTTTGTTTGATTTTCACTTTAGGGAAAACTCATCAGGATGTGTCCACTCAAGGGAACTCTACCTATTGAAAATCATTTGATAGGTTTTTTTTTTTCAAATTCATATTGTGGGGATTCTGTTGACTACAGTCATCAGCAGCTTAACTGCATTGATTTATTAGACTGGGGAGAAGATATGAAATGAATTTGCTTTCACTAATCTTTGGCAATGAGGTTAACACCTGACCTAGTCTCAGCTCTTTTTTCAGCCTAACCCAAGGAGCATTGTATTTACTAACTGTGGGACCCCTCATGCCTCTCTGGACCCCAGCCTGCTTGAGCCGTTCAGGTTGTCAGATCCATGTATCCATGCTTTGATTTTTTTCTACTGTGTAAAATGGTAGATTAACAATAGCCATCACATGCAATTTCTAACAACTTACTGAGAAAGTATATGTGAAGTAGCTTTAGCAGAGTGTCTAGAATAGAGAAAATGTTGACCATTATTGCTATCGACATTGTTGGTGTTGGTCATGATGTTTTAACTCTGAGTACTGTTTAAAAGCAGATGTTAGTTAATGTAGACATGAAGTCTGATTGAACCAATGTGCCTAGCCAGCTGCTATTAAAGGACTAACAGAGACATTTGTTGGTCACCCTCAAAATGTAGGTTGCATTATTTGTCCTCTGTAACTAAAAAAATTCAGAATAAACACATTTGGTTATATTTTGCTAATTTAAAGAAAATTTAGCTACTTTGTAAGGAAATGAACAATGCAAATTTTGATTTTTGTTTGTTTTGTTTTCATTTCTGCTTTTTGCCATCTGGAAGCTAGTTACTGGATGGTTTTACTCGTTTGTATCAATTCATGTCTAGTGATAGAATGGTTGGTTCAAGGACTCCAGATGCCATTTGAGAGATAAATGATACCCCTGACTCCAGAAGAATCAATAATCTCATGTGTTGGTGAGCATTTAACTTTGGAACCCCTTTGGAGGTTCCCTCTGAACCTCCATAGGAGCAAGTTGACATATGGATGCTTGATCAAATACTTGAGCAAATATAAATTACAGGGCCCTTACATATGCCATATCCATAAACTCATTAACTTGCTTTTCAAGGTTCTTATAGTAGATTATCCAGTAAAGGTTATTTAGAATGTATTTTAAATTTTAACACTTCAACCTTGGATCTTGAAATGATTTGAGGAAGTATCACAGAATGTGTTGTACAATTCTGTGGTGACATAAGCAGATGTTTAACATATTTGTGAAACTCTATTATGTGTTTTATAACTGTAGAGTTAAATGGAATTACTATGTATGAAATTCTAAAATATTTATGTAACTTCTGGTTTTATTACTCTCTGTCCCTCCATCCCTCCCTTCCTCCTTTTCTTTCTCCCTCCCTCCCTCCTGTGCTCTTCCCCTTTCTGTCTTTCTTGCTTTTTAAAAGACAAAAATTTGTAAAACAAAATCCATGAACTTTTTTTTTTTGGCATTGAGGACATGGTTCATAGAGTAACATCTAAGATGAAGACATAGAAATGAAAATGAACACTTAAACTTATATTATAAAAGTTTCTCAATTTTCTTATAAAATATACAATATACTTTTTATATTCTTTCATCTCTTCCTACATCTTCCAGATCCTCCTCACCTCTCTACCTTCCTAATTATATGTGGTTTCTATTTTTCAAAAAACAAAAACAAAAGCCAGAAAACTAAATCAAAATAAAGCAAAAAATTAAGATAAAATAATCCAAGCTTTTGAATTTATTTTCATAATAAATGTGCCAACTCAAGAAATAGGATATATATTCTATTTAGAAGGACATAAATATGATTTTAGCTTTACTGAGTTGGTGATCCTTTTATTGATAAAGAAGAGACCTTTTTCTCAGTTTTGTCTTATTCCTCATTTTGACCTTGCAGCAATCCAGTGCATATATAATTATTAAACTTTATTATGTGCTTAACATTTTTCCACATGCTCTGAAAATCAAACGTGCAACTCTCAAACTACATGGCAGTTACTGATCATCTACTAAGGGATAAACACAGCTAGAAACTTCTTTAAATCTCTTGTAATCCTCTTGTTAGGCAACTGATAAGTGATGGCAACAAATCATGTGATTGGAAAAGAGAGTTGTCAGCCACAGAGATCTGTTTTTTCCAGGTCTGTCAGATTATGAAGCATTCATTGCATACTATGGTTTGAATCACTGTCCCTTTGGTGACAGAGAAAATGAAACCATCAGAAGTACAATCAAATCAAGAGCTATAAGAGTGGTGTTGAGGACCAGATATGCTCACTGAAGAGAATTTTCAATAATGTCCTTAAATTTGAATTCTATTTCTATCTCCAATTCTCTTCAGGTTCATAATTTTAATAACTTCTTTTCGATTAAAATTATAAGCACAGACTATTTGATACCATGAAAAAGGAACAAACTAGAAAAAAATCTGTTTATTATCTTAGTACTCAGTCATAGTTCTGCTGGCACGTTTCTTCTTATACTTCTCTGATTTTACTCCCAACCCAAACATGTATGACAAGTAGGAAATAGCATAGAACAGTTTATCCAGCAGAAGCTTCTCAGGAGAAAGGTAGCCAAAAGGACAGCATGGTTAATATGTGAGATGTTAACGAGGGTCCTAGAGCTGCAAAATTTTCATTTGATCGCCATAGCAGTCTGAGACACAGGACGGAATCATGAAGTCTGACCGGAATCTCATGTACCAAGGTGAGAAAGGGAGGCAGGTGTGATAGAGAGGTGGATTTGGGGAGCTGCAAGGGGAAAATAATAGCCTGTTAAGGACGAACTGTCTAAAAGTAAGTACTCATAACCTTAATTATGGTTATGTCCAGTTACTATTTGTCAGGGTTCTCCAGAGAAATATAACCAATAGGGTGTATTTGTAGACACCAATGAACATACACATATCTGTATGTGTATGTAAGTAAGCAGGGCGGAAGAACAATAGATTGATTTTGAGGAATTGACAGTTGTGATTCCAGCTGAAACCTACAGAGCAGGCTGACAGGGAGAGACCTGAGGGAGAGTCGATGAGGAAGTCTGGAGTTTGAACACAAGCATCACAAAGGCAGAAACTCCCACCCAACCCCTGCCTGAGGCTGTCAATCTTTTTCTTGTAATGTCTTCATCGTACTGGAGGATACCCACCTAAATTCTGGAAGATCACTGTTTCAAGGTAAATCTACTAAAATAGAAGTGGACCTCATCTTTAAACGAATGCTTGTAGAGTCCATTTTGGGCTAACAGATGATCAAAATATCTATACTGTGTGTCCTTTCTAAATTAAACCTAAAATAGATCCTTATATCATTATAATCTTTGAATGAATTTTTTTTTAACAAAGTAGCCAGACATTATTCTAGGTTCCTAAGAAATTGCAATGTAATGAGAAAACTTTTTTTTTTTAATTTTAGGTATTCACCTCTGGTAAACAGGCTTACATATTATTGGTTTCAGTTTGTACAAAGTATAATAAAGGAAACTGGTAAGGTCATGTGAAAGACTTCACAAGTGTGTTTTAGACCCTCTGACTCTAGCTAACTCACTGAGGCTGACCCACAAAACATGGGTTTGCATTGCAGCTCAGAAACAAATGGAATGTTACCAAATTTTGTTCTGTCTTCAGGAATACATGCATGCACATATCAGCATGCACATGAACCTCATGAACACATTCTGTTCATAAGCACTTACTTATAAAACTCACTCCTTGTAATTCAGCAAGCTTAGTGCTTTATCTGAGGGACAAAGGATGGTCTTTCTAGGACCTGTGAGGTTAGATCTAAGCCTAAGGACCCAGTCAGAGCAGGGTGACCAGGGAAGCTGGGATTTATTAACTGACAGAAAATAAGTGAGGCAAGGTGGGGTCTGCACTGGCGCTGCGTCATCATAATGGAATTTTACTGTAAACATAATATGAAATAATGCATGGCTATTGAAGTACTTCATTTTGGTGAGGGGAATTATTTAATGTTTTCAAAATTATTAATAAGACTTCAATAATCAGTGCATTTTCAAAATGAAAGAAATCTCTGGGCAGAAATTCACTTTGTAAACCTGAAGACTACATGGAAAGGAAATTATAGTAGCAGGGGAATGGAAATTTGAGTAGTTTCTAGGGAATTTACCATAAAGACCACGTGAACAATCCTATGGGAGGAGCAAAACTGATGAGTCCACTTGGGCAAAGGTCAAAAATGCAGGGGTCTCCACAAGAAATTTCTGGAAGGGGAAATTAGGATATCATCTAGTTGGTTCTGTTCTCTTCCTTATCATAGTGCTAGATTGGACAGCATATCAATGATGACCTCAAAGATTATTCCACCTTCAAAACTAAGGTTCTAAGTTACAAAAGAAATATGAGAAACAAATTCATCTCAGGGTTAAGCACAATTCAAATGAGTGAAAGGGTTTGGAGTGGGAGGGGCAGGTATTTGGAGCTCTCTCACTTGTCAAGTGGATGGCTCTGTCCTCAACTAATGTAACATGGCACTGATGATGGATGTTTACTTATAAACTGGAAAAGAAGACTTTATTTTATGTAAGTAATTATAACCTTTTCTATTTGGGAGGCCTCCCTTTTCATTTTCTCTTGGGAAGTCAGTATACTATAACACTTTTTCAATATCAGTGGAGATAGACCAAATCATTGAAAAATCATTCTAATGTTGAGATGGCCATTCAGAAGGAAGCATTTTCGCTTACATGACCATTAAGTTACTGTTTATTATAAATGGCAGGATGTGTATGTCTGTGAGTATGTAGACATTACATTGGGAGATACAAAGAAAATTGAGTTTTCATCAAATACCACAGAAAGGGATTTGCTTTGTTTGAGCATCCAAATGTTGAAAGGTGACTGGAAAAGTGAAAAGCTCGAGGCTCTCAATAATCAATTCTTTTTCCAAGACCACTATCTTCACCCAACAGTGGGTTATGGAAAGAAAACTTGTATTGGCTTCCCTGCATTTTGAGTATTTCCAAATCCATCCTTTGCAGTTTTGTGAAGGCCACCTTCCAAGAAAACAACACACCTAGACCATGTCTGGGGTAAGTTCCAAACATTTTACGAAAATAAGAGAATAGAATGAAGAAGGAGGAAGAGGAGGAAAGGGAGGAAGAGGAGAAAGCAGACTAGTGTTTATTGACTATTGAATAAGAAAAAGACTTTGTCTTACTGATACACGTGTATTACTGAACCTTTAAAAATTAACTGAGTCCATATTCTCCTACTATTTTAATGCCTTCTTAAACAGTGTGTAGTTATAGGACAAAATTTTACTCCATTGACAATTACACCTTTCTAGATATAGACTCAGAACTAAGTGAAAGCAAAATATTTTGCTCATTTTTAAGTTTCTTACTTTTCCTGGCATGTAAGATCTTGACAAACAAAAGAAGTTCCTGCTTTTCCACTCTCTTCATGTCCTTGACATGGCCACCCTGCAAACTGCTGAGTAGAAGCTAATCACTGGAGCCTCTGGGAATCGACGCTGTGCTCTCATGCCAGATTTTACATGCCATGAATCTGAGAACGTTTCCTTAAATCAGGTGTGAGTTGTATACCTTTTGCACTTTATTTTCTGTATCTTCAGAAGGAAAATTAATCATGAGAGATTTGAAGAATTCTTTGTCAAGTGAAACATGAATTCAGATATATTCTGATATATTCCATGTGATGTCCAACACTCATTAAATTGTTCAGTAAATGGGGAATAATTCTGTGTTAGTGCATAAATGTCTCCAGTCTCATTGCCCAGGCAACTCTGCCCCACAACCTTCTAAAGCTTTTTACAAATGTTGTAGGATTGTTTCATGTAGTGGCTCATACCTATAATCCTAGCATTCACGAAGTAGAGGTAAAGGATTATTACAAGTTTGAGGCCAGCCTAATCTACACAGTCAGTTTTAAGTTCCACCAGTATCTAAAGATTATGTTTAAATATCTACCTATCTGTGTGTCTATCTACCTACCTATTTATTTATCTATCTACCTATCATATCTATCTGTCTGTCTGTCTATCTATCTATCTATCTATCTATCTATCTATCTATCTATCTATCTATCTAGCTATCTAGCTATCTCTGTCATCTAGTCATCTATCACCTATCTAATCTATAGCTATTTAATCTGTCAGAAGAGCTACAATAATCATTTACAATGAATGCTATCAATGTCTGAAAGAAATTAGGCCAGGCTTTAGGAAACTCAGGAGGCTGTAAAAGTTAATCATCTTCTCAACATCATCTAAGGGACAAGCCATTAGGATTCATGGCTGTTCACTAGAAAACCTGGAACATTTTTCCCCCCAACTGATAGCTTTGTTTCCCCCTAAATTTATATGCAAGGTTGTCTCTGAGATCACATTATTTTAATGGTTGTCATTATTATTATCCATTTAAATTCAGAGGAATTTAGTTTGAAGAGAAACTATAATCTTTCTTTATTTTAATTCACATTTTGTACAGGAAAACCATGACTTGCAGGTTCAAAGGAGAAAGCCTTTAAAAGGGCTTGTAAATGGCCTCATAGACTTCTTGGACATCAAATAGCTCAGCAAAACAGCATTATGATGATTTAAATGTAAATGAATTAAAAACATATGGATCACATTCCCTGGGAAATACACATGGGTTTGAAAATTAAGGGAGAACTGCCTGACAAAATGCACAGCACTTGGCTTAGCACAAAAAATGTTTGAATAATGGGTTCAATTTTTTGCCAAATCCTGAAGGCCACAGGCTTGTCCTATGGATATTTTCACCAAGCTGGTGGGTTTTGAGGTTGCTTGGCTTTGAGAATTGTGTTAACCTGTCAAAGCCAGCTCCTGCCACCACCACACCAGTGCCCCTCCCCACATGGTATGTTGGGTATGTGGTCACCCAAGAATACTATGTTCTATGCCAACTGAACTAAGTGGAGATGGGAAAAGATGCTTGGATTTCCCCCTCAGCCTTCCTTTCTCTTTTTTCCTTTTCTGCTCCTTCATCTTTTTATCTTGACCATTTTTATTCTTTCTCTCTTATTTTTGGTCTCTTTCTCCCACCCCCAAGGATCTTGTTTATTCTCTTAAGAAGGACAATTATCAGCAGAAGTTTTTCCCAGCATGCTTATCATCAGACAAGCCTGGGAGTGTTGGTGGAATGAATTTTCTATTGTCTAATAAATTTTTCTTCTTTAAAATTAGCCATCGCAGATGGAAAATGTGAAAGCTTTTCTCTAAATGGCTTAGCTTTCACCCCAGCATAAGAGGAAATCCTGGCTCTTGGGATGCTGTATTTAAGCGTCTCAGAGCCTCTGGAAAGTAACGTCACTTAATTCAGCTTAATTTAAATAGCAATTTATTGTTATTAACATTAATTCTATGCATAATTAATTAATTTGGTCTCAACAAGTTGGCACATAGACTATCAGAGATGTGAGGCTAGTTCATTGCTGTTCAGCATTGATAGAGGTAAGTGTCACAGTAACAAGATCTGGTGTGTGTGTGTGTGTGTGTGTGTGTGTGTGTGTGTGTGTGTTACAGAATATACTGCCTCTTGATAAGCAGCTACAGAATGGATAGTTAAATCCATCCGCATGGCTTTGCTTCCCATATGGAACTAATTGCCTCTGGAATAGTTAAAGCCAAAAGATCTCTACAATTTCAAAAGCTTCTCTTATCTTTCTCAGCGTATGGCTGTTGACAGGAGCAAAACACATCTATTCTCATTTATTATATCGGTCTCATCAAGTGCAGACGTGTTGATGGGGGACTGTTACAGAACCAGATGGTCCAAGTTGGTCTTTTATGTTTTAGGCATTCCCTCTCCCTGATTTTACAAGTCCAGACTACAGCTGCCCCATGCTTAGGGTGATGTTCTAGAACTTGTCCAGTCTCCTGCTGGTCCTGAACAGGGCACTGAAAACCCAAATAGCAGGTTTCTGTGTCCTTTACTCCTGTATCACAAGAACACATGCTTTAAAAATAAATCTGTTATAGTGCTGTGAGTGGCTCAAAGAAAGAAGTCTGTCTAGCTTTAGGACTCTGGTAAATCTAAGTTTTCCTCTCAGATTCCTACTATAGTGCTGCCTTTCTCATTTTCTTAAGCTGTATAAACCTAAAATCTCCATTCACCTTTTTCTTCTCCTGACATTTTTATCTAAACTACTAAAGAACATAATAACACAAGGGCAATTAACTTCTAGTTATTTCTGCCTTTCTCATGGTGTTGATTGACATTATATTATTTAATATTTCTGCAACATGCAGTTGTCCCAGGAATGAGTACTTTAGGCATATGAGTACTTTAGGACTCCTCTCCACCACCTTAGCAAACATCACTGTCATCAAGTGGCACTGAGAATGAAAATCAGGCTTAGCTAGACCTGGAAGATGCTTTGAGAAAAGAGTGCATATGCGACATTTAGAAAACCAGCCATGTTGGAATTATTCAGAGAAGAAGACTTCCTCTCCCCTTGCCTGCTTTCCAGACGATATTTCTTCTTTCCTCTTCCAAGAGTAGGTGGGAAAATTTTCAGAAGGAACCCCACCTACAAAAGTTTGAAATATTGGAAATGGAAAATGCTAACAAGAGAGAGAAGGATCCCTGGGAAAGACCTTTCAGTTATGTGGAAAATGCCTTGTATTTCCTATGACCCAGTTTCTTAATCTTCGTGTTGAGATTCTAAAGAGCCTTTATCCTAAAGTCTCTCTGTAAGGGTTGACACACAATTGTTGGAGCTCTGTTTGCCTCTATGTCTAATGCTTACTGCACCCAAATCAATTATATATATATAATTTTTTTTTCTTCACGAGTTCAACCAAGACTGCATTTCTTGTCTTGATTGCTATCCCTAGTAAATTTCAGTGTAGTGGTGCTCAAAGTGAAAAGTCTGGGAACTGGCCTTTCATTTCTCTATCTCCAAAAATAATCAGTTTTTAAAGTTCTTTTGAGTCTACCTTCAGAATATTTTGTTCGTGGTTACTACCTTGGCTGAGCTCATGTAGGTGATAACTATCAACAACTTTACTCATGAAAAATTCATAAAATAATTTTTACCAGTAGTTCCTAATTTCTAGAAAATAAATTTCAACCCTGTGATGTGTGCAGTATTTCTGTTTGTTTGTCCTAAATATACTGTGTACATATATTTTTGCCCCTGGGACAATGACCATAATTTGTACTTTATCTGATAGATCTTTCTGAGAGAAGATTACATGGTCTAAATTCTGGCTCCTTAATCTCTTCAACCTTCTAACCTGAGATAATTGAACTTAGCTCAGAGCAAGGCTTTTGTGTGAAAACAGTGAATGAATGTGTCTAGCCCACTTAGCCTGGTGTTTGACTTCTCAGTGTGACCTTGGATAATTAATTTAACATTTCTGTTCTTTATTTCTACTTTTATAAGAAATTAATAGTACCTACAGCACTGTAATATAAGAACTGAATCACCCAGTACGTGTTAAGTGGCCCGTGATGGTTCCTACAACCCTAATCTTTCTTTTCTTAGTGTTTCTATAACTCCCTTATAAAATGGCATGATGCTAATTTGTAAATGAGAAAGATTTGGTGAATTTGTTGCAGTATATTAGAACAGCAGGTTTTTTGGGGTTTTTTTTTTTGTTTGTTTGTTTTGGTTTTTTGTTTGTTTTTTGGCAGAGGCCAAATGTCATCACTATTTGAAATCCTCCTCAGTGATTCTACCCTCCTAGGGACTAAATTACTGCTACCTTTATCTCTGTAGACTTTAACTGTATTTCTAGGTGAGCATGTGACAGTATGATACAAGAATTACCTATGTGTGGGTCTGTGTTCTACTTGGGGTTATAACTCAGGAGTTTCTTCTATGCACAGTTCTTTTTTTAAATCCCATTTTAACCTCCACATCCTTTCCTAGTCTATGTCAAGCCTGAGTCTGGTCACAGGAAGCAGGCCAGAGAAGTTGACTGACTACATTCTAGATTGGGTAATGAGCCATTGTCCCACCGTTGTGGCTGCCTTTACAAACACCTAAGGTTTAATTTGGGACTGTGGCTGAATTGGATGAGCTTCAGAGACCAGAATGTTGTCACAGCAGCAGGGACCCCACAAACTTGGCTCCTAGAACATTTTGACAAGAAAAATGTCAGCATTTCAAGATACCTGAGTGTTTGCTCCCTGCTTTTCTCAAACACAGTTGGGCTTTCATGTGGTCTTACACTTGCTTATTGATACACAGTATTTTTCTTGTTGGGCCAAATGTGGCAACATATTATTTATTTGACACTGCAATAATCTATTCAATTGGATGGAAAAGAACATATTAGTCAAATGAAATTGATGTCTGGTAGCCATGCACACTCACCCAAATAATCTTCCCTTGGATCCTGTTCACAGCTGCTTCTCCAGCTGCTTGACACCCAGCCACATTTGCACACAGGGATTTATTTTCCCTGGCCCTGCTGGGATGCTAAAACCAACTTTCCAATTCAGCCTCCGCCTCAGCCTTTAACAGTTGGACAATAGTAACACTGTGTGACGATTCCCCGGGACAGACTAAGAGGGATGACTGTTTTAATAGCACTTTATGACTCCTCAAGATGGACTGGAAACATCACCACAAGTAGCAAAAGGTATTTGCCAAGGAGTGAGGATGCCTGGGTAGTCAGAATCTGAGCTGGAATCAAAACCACGAGCAGCAGCAGGACTGAGGTCCTCCTGCATAAATTCCAGGAACTAGAGAGGAAGCTTGAGGACAAGCCATAGGGGCTTTCAGAAATGCGCTAATTGTGCAATATTCACGACAGGTGAGGGAGACATGATAAAATCTCCAGAAAACTGAAAGACAAAAACACAGGTTCTTGGCTTGGGGGAGAGAGAGATCCTTATGAACTATAGAGAGGAAGGAAGGCAATATTCAGTAGCTAGTCTTTCATTACTGACTTGATTTCTCTCTCTCTCTGTCTCTGTTTCTCTGTCTCTGTCTGTCTCTGTCTCTCTCTGTGTCCCTCCCTCCCTTCCTGACTGCCTCCCTCTCCCTGTCTGTCTCCCTCTCCTTCCTCTCTCTTTCCCCCTCTCCCTATCTCCTCTCTTCTATCTCTCCCTCTTCCTCTTTCCTTTCTCTCCCTTCTCTCTCCTCTCTCTCTCCCTTCCCTTACCCCTCTCCTTCCTCTCTCTGTCTCTGTCTCTGTCTCAGTCTCTGTTTCTCTCTCTCTCTCTCTCTCTCTCTCTCTCTCTCTCTCTCTCTCTCTCTCTCTCTCTCTCTCTTTCTCTCTCTCTCCCCTCTCTGTCTTTCTCCTTTTACTCTTGCTCTTAGAACAGGGAAAGACAATGAACCTGTAGAGCCTTCCTATCCTATAGGAGCAAACAGACACTGCATTGCAGTATCTGTGTTTAGAATCAATATTTAAAAGATTGGTGCATGCAACTAGAAATTCATTGATTCGACTTAGCTTTTAAATTAGATGATCAGAAAGGTCAGATGTAGTTTTGTGTCTTAAGTCTGAACTATGGGCAGCATCTGAAATTCATTTCTAAAATAGTCAAGGAATGAAGCAAGATCCTGGTAGAAATATTCTCACCTTCTAGGAGCCAAAAACAAACCAAATAGAAAACCAAAACAACCCCCATCTCAAAAAGACCCACTAGTCTATGGTGAAGCAGAATGAGAACCATTCTCAACCTGTATTTTGTAACAATATTAATACAAATGATGTCTCACTCAGTCAGGTCAAGTCTGTGGGGATGTCTCAGCTAATGTGTGAAGAGTTCTGTTGTGCCAGGGCAGACTGCCAAAAGTTGTGTATTCATGAAAACCCAAAGGGCCTCCTGGAAGAGACACGAAAAACTTAGCACCACTTCCCAGAACCAAGACCTGAATTGGGACAAAGGCTGCCTTAAGCCTTGGAGCTTGTAACCTTATATCAGAAGGAATTCATTTGGGAAAATAATTTTAAATATGCCAATGAAATTACACATATCGTATGCCACATACTAAAAACAGTCAATCGGTTGTTTCTTCCAGAGTTCTTTTAGAAAGGTTTCTGAGGCTCTATGAAGACCCTATCGGGGAAGAAACCATACTTGCCATCTAATGTTATAACTGAGTTTCCCGTTGCCACAGCTGGGGAATGAGAAGTACTTATAGATGTATTGTAACATATTGCTATTCAAATGGGATCTGCTCTGTCTGGGAAACCAACTAGGATTTTTGTAAGAGCAAGTATAAGTAAATTTAGTCACGAATAAGGATAATTATACAAAATTGTCAGTCAAAATGGAAAGAGACTTTCTTCATGTCACCAAACAGTAAGAAGAAAAGCAAGGACAGAGTGAAGGCTCTCATTTACTATTCATTGATCTACCATCTCTGGTCTCTCTACCTTCATCTGGGGAAATGTTACTATAAAGTGTCCCTACCCACGTGCCTCTTTTCTGAGTCAGAATGCCCACCTCTTTCACACAACTTAAAAAAATGGGGCTCTCAAGGGCTCTTGAAGTAGTTCATGTGTAAAGACAAGTTAGAATTTGTCAAGCCTTATAGAAATAAATTTAAATACAGTCTTTTATGTGCTTTATTCTAGATTTGGAAGAAAAGATAATTTTCTTTGACTTATGTTGCAGTGCTAAAATCAAGAGAAGAGATTAAACCTGTATATGAAGAATACCAATTTTATATAAAAAAATGTAATATCTAGGAAAAAATAATTATATTAGTACTTGGAATATAGGATAAAATACAAATGTTTAAACTGTGAATTACTATAAAGAGTTATGTATAGTATGTTTTTAATTGTGCAGTTTGAATAGTACAGTAGTATATAAAACCTTAAAGAAAAACATCCTTTCAGATTCTATTAAGAAAGTATAAAACCTGTGGAAAGCAAGATTTGTTCAGATTTGTAGGATTCTTTTCTGGAGAAAACATACTGACCACGATTTCATCGAAGGGAGGACCTGGGAGCCACTAACAAGCATAAGAGGGGAAGAACTCTAAATGTAAAGAAAAGAGGCCATGAATTCAAGTTAGAATGACGGCAGAGGTAGAAATAATGACTAAGGTGGTGGAGCAGAGGCTGTCCTTGACAGTGGGACCTCACATTGGTAGATGCCACCAGCGTACCCTCTCACTGCTCACATCTAAAAACATTACAGCATTATCTTTTGCTCCAGACATACTGCTGTGTGGTCTTCTAAAATAATTTCCATTATGTATGGCTTCTTAGATTTAGATTTGTAAAGTGAGTTAAGATTAGAAGTTATGATCATCACTCACATTAATAGTTGGAGGCTGCAGTGGATGCTTATGGTTAGTGGGGGCCATATTTTATGACATAGACAGTGCTTCCATTATTGTAGAATGTTGCATGGGAAAGCCCTGATCTAGACAACAGGAGGAAAAGTCCGGGTTTATAGAATTAGCTTCATAAGGTCAAAACGAAATAGTCTGCACTATTGTGAAGAGATGTTTACCTCCTTTCTGTTATTTTTCTAGCATCTCTTACTCAAGTCTCAATGCTAGGTATATGCAACAAATGTGGGCTGTGGACTTGCTTCTGCTTTTGTTTGATGAGTTAGCTGGCTATATAAGCCAAAGCAGGGTTTTGTGACATTTTTGGTTTTTTTCTTTGTTTATCTTTTGAGGGTGGAATGCTATTGATTAATTTTTTCCAGCCAGAAATCATTAAATGTGGAAGGAATCTTGGTTTGGGTGAAGTATTATTATTATTATTATCATCATTATTATTATATCAGTATACTACTACTACTACTACCACGACCACTACTACTATTACTAGTAATTTATTTCCAGTGTTCAAGACTGCTCTTCAAGAGCAGGATTTCCACTCATTTGTTAGCCAATGAGCATATTGAAATATTAAAATAAGGACACATAATCAGGAAGGGACAAGAAAGTGATAAACACTGCTCTCTGGACACAAACTGGATTGCTATTACTGCATATTTCCTACTTTGTAGAAAAGGAATGCACAGAGATTGTTATAAGTGGTAGGTGTAAATGGGATAGGCCAATGCCCAAGAAGGTCACTCAGCAGGTAAAGTACTTGCTCCTAAGCCTGATGATCTGAGTTCCATACTCTGGACTCACATGGTGGTAGGGGAAAACTGATTCCTATGAGATGTCGTCTGACCACCAAACATGTAGTGTGATATGCGAGCTCGCACACCTACAAGTAAATTCAAGCAATATAATTGAATAAGATTTTAAAGGCAATGCAGAAAATGTCCTAATTTTCTTCCTGGTGACATTCCCATCTGAATTTGTGCACATGACAAAAATTTGGCTTGATTTTTTTTAAGGATAAAAGTAAATAATTTCCATTTGCTCATGACCAGTTCTAGATATCTTGTCATTTTTTGCCACGTGAATATTCTGAGCTTTTCTGAAGAGTTCTATAAACTCATAAATCTTTCACTGGCCCCAAACTTTTAAAGTCAATTCGTGGCAAGTCATCAGCATTAGTAACTCGAAAGATCAGTATACTGTTTGGTACTATTAAACACGAGGCAGGAAGTATGTTTTTCATTGTTCCAAAGAACAAAATCAGATTCTCTACTCATTTGAGGTCTGCTAGCCTCTAGTCTTTCTTTCTAATAAGGCCCACCCATTTTCCTATGACAGTGACACACATGTCTTTGACGTAAAGCAGTTACCGGTCAAAGAAGGACTGGTTAGATTCAGGGTCAGTCATTTTTTTCTCGTCTTTTCCTCTACTTCATTTCTAGGTGAGTGGCAATAAAGCCTGGCAGTCTTTCAGAGAAGTCTCTTTTACTCTTCATACATAAAATTCTGAATATAGCGTGCTTTGCTCTGATGTTTTGATCTCAGATACAGTTAATGAAGCACAGTAGACGGAAGAGGAGAAAAATCTGTGCAAAAGTTTATATTGAACATAAGAATCTCAGAATCACTGCACTGGATTTGAATAGCTCTTCTGACCCACCAGGTTGTCATATTTTTTCTCCTGGAAGTGGCTATAGTCATGGTGTACTATAATACTCCGTAGCTGTTAATGAGCCAAAGTCATTGTTTCAGACTACACATTCCTACCCTTTAACGGTTTTGTTTACTCTGATTGGTTTTAATTAAAAAAAAGAAAAATTTATTCCAAACTCACTACTGTGCTGGAAAATCTGCTGGAAACCCCATCCTTTTCCTTATCTTCTGAAAATTACACAAGCACATGGGGCATATAGTTTTAAAGAATATATTTTACTTCGTTTTGATTACTTTTCCTTGTTTTATTTCTTCCTGCTTTGGAAAACTCATAAAACATAATGATGATACTAGTCTCCTCCAGGACACCAGGAGACCCTTGTGTCTACACAAGTACCATGAAAGAGCCAAAATTAGGAAGATAAGATATTTTCTGATGCCCGTTCTAGGCTAGTTGAAACTTGGGAGTTGTGTTTACAAAAGCAAGCAAACAAACATGACTCTCACCATCTCCCATTTTCCAGAATCGAAAATCAAAATTTCAAGTATTAAAAAGTACTTATTGTCACAGTAGCTGTAATTTTTAATTTGTCCCTTTGGTCACCATCATTTTGTACATTTTAATACAACACAAATGAAATCTTTAAACAAAGCTTTATGAGTCATCTGATTACCAAAGAAAAAGTTGTAAGTGCTATTTAAGAATGATTTCCTTTATTGTAACATCTTTGTACATTATCAATCAATTTAAGCAGAATTTTTTTTTAAAGATTAGGATATAATCGTTCTGTGGTCTGTTTTCAAGAATGGTGAAATATATCTTTTCCTTATGTGTATATACCAAACTTTGACTCATTTTCCCAAAAATGTATTTCTTAATAGCAACAATACTTCATAATATGGTAACATTCTTAATCACGCTGAATATTTTCTTGTGCCTTAAATACATTCTGAAAGTAATTATTTGAACCAAATGACTTGGTTTTAGATACTAATGCTCCCGTAAAGTTATTCTCTATATTTAAAAAATTCCACATTTACCATGCACTGCATATATATATATCCCTAGTATTTGGGACCTTTTTTTTTTTTAAAAAAAAAGAGTCCCTGTTTTTATTTATGAACATTTGTTCATAATATTGTAATTAGAAGCATACACACTGGAACTTTTCTTTGAAAATGTTTTCCTTGTTTATTCAATCTTCCAACATAGGGAAGCTTTTTGCTACCTCTCTCACTTTAAACTGGGCAATCTATATGATTCCATTTTCAGTGTGATCTCTACTGATTATTCTACAGAAACATTTGAGTTTCTTTGATTCATCAAAGAAGCATATGCATTTCTATAGTTGCCACTGAAAAAGTTTATTTTTTAATCTGCAGTACATTACTTCTTTGATTGTGTGTAGTCCTAAGGAAAAGTTAGTATAAAGAAATCTTTGGGTTTCTAAAGGTAATTTCTATACATACTTTTCTAACTATAATGGCATAAAACTGAAGTATTGTTTTTCTTCTCATTCTTGCTGTTATCTGCACCTTACCATTTCTATAGCTAGGGACAAGATTTTCAGGCTCTAGGTTTAAACTGGGGCAATCAACTTTGATACAGAGACTTTTCTGTTTTCCCAAGTTTAGAACATCACCTTTCTTTCTTTCTTTCTTTCTTTCTTTCTTTCTTTCTTTCTTTCTTTCTTTCTTTCTTTCTTTCTTTCTTTCTCTCTTTCTTTCTCTCTCTCTCTCTCTCTCTTTCTTTCTCTTCTCTTATTTGTATGTTTATTTGTTTATTTATTTATATTCCTTTATTTATTTTTCTTCCAACTTCACACAGCTACTGTTCTCCATCCATGCCTTGCCAATATTATGCTGTCTACTTCTATTGCCTTTAATTCCTTTGTACCCCATCTTGTCCATTCGACTTATCAAATGCGTGCAAAGCTTTGTAACACGTTTCCTTGATGTTCTACTCTCTTGTTTTTCTCTTGCTCAAAGCCTCATGTTAGAAGTTCCATCTCCAAATCCTTGAGCCGATCCCTCTACATACTATATGGCACACACTGTTTTCTTATAGAGTATTACTACTAATGCTAATATTTGCAGAATGACTTTTGTGTCTTCCTTCTAACAGACACTTAGCTGTGTGCTTTGGCTATATAATGTAATCTAACTGTGGCAACAAGTAGGTAGTGAATATGTTTGCATGCATCATGCATGAAATCATATTGCAAACCAGGGGGCTTTGAGAAGCTCACACAAAGTTAATAGTCACAGATACAGAATTTAGCCTTATGATGTAACTGAAAACCTATGATCCTAACCGGTAACCATGATGTTTCCAGTTCTATTACATTTTATAATGTATGACTTAAAGATTATTTTTGTTCTCTTTTGTTTCTTGCTTTTTTCTCAAACTGTTGTACTGTAATGCTTTTCTTTCTGTATAGTAAATAGGCATTTATTTTTTAGAATCCTAACTTACTCTTTAAATTTTGTCTAAATGGTTTGTCATAAAAGTACTTATACCCAGTTGAAATTTCTGAACATATAGCCCATCTGTTGATTGGTTTTCTTTACCATATCATAAACTTTTTCTTGTCCTATGTAATATTGATAATTTTTTGAGTATTTGCATGCTCTTTAAGCATGTTTATGAGTAACTGTTATCTTTCAATGTCTTGCATATAATAAGAAGGAAATATCTCACAATTTTATTGTTTAAGAAATTCAGGAAGTTTAGTTGATCTATATGTTTGGTTGACATACCTGTGCTGATCAATTCAGCCACAATGACAAATCCAACTATTCACTCAAGTGATGCCATGAACTTGCTTTGCAATTTTAATAGTCATACCCACAAATACACACACACACACAGAGCACAGCACATAGGGGGAGAGAGAGAGAGAGAGAGAGAGAGAGAGAGAGAGAGAGAGAGAGAGAGAGAGAGAACCAAACCAAAGGTAAATAAAACTAAAATATATGATTTCTATCTCCCCTTTTTCATTAAATAACGATAGTTATTCCTGAAGGATTTATCATAGGTTCTGAGAATAAGCTCTTGCTTTGAAGAAAACACCCATAAACTAGCTTTGCCATGGTGGGATGGTGTCAATGCTGTCATTTATGGTTTTTAGTTTTGTTTTGGTTTCATATCAACAGCACCTTTGACAATAAGCCTCAGCCAACTCTGTACCACGCCTCTATCCTTCCTCATTGTGAATGACAGAGTGCTTCACATTTACTACAGAACATAAGACAAACTTTCTTGGTTTTTCCTCTTGTGAATGTTTTAATTATTTGAAGGAGCTCCTTGGAGGCTTCATGATATTCTCCTCCCATCCCATCAAAAATCTAGTTCTTGGAGACAATCATCCTTGGGTTTGGATTCCAGATGTTCTAATATCCTGGCCTTTTCCCTTTGGATAGTCTCCTCCATCCTAAGGAGACAGTAAGACAGATGTAGACTGAGGAGTGCAGAGCACATGGAGTCCTTTACTTCCCATCCTTCAGCAATGTTCTAGTCTTTCTTAGAGCCTGAGTATGTATTAGGTTTTAACACAGTAGCCTTCTGCTTATGGCTTCTGCTGAACTTGTGGTCTAGAGCCCCAGGCTTCTAATTCTCCCCCAGGAAGTACAGTGCAGTCATGGATCTTTCATTCTCTCCTTATGTAATTAATTTCTGTTTGAAACTATGTGCAAGGCTTCCCCTCTGTGAATTTGTGCCTTTTATCATGTTGGTCCCCAGAAGTGCATGATGGGACAACAGAGGAAAAAAGAAAAAAAATAACCCACAAGATTCTTGGCTGCTCTGGAAGCTGAAGATCTGGAACAGTTCTGGTGAATTACAATGAGAGTTACATTCAATAAACCCAAGCCCTGTGGATATTAAAAACATAAAAACAAGAAAAATGGATAGAAATCCTACAAAACCGCTGGCTGGACAGAGCTGCAATTTACATTTAGTAAAACTAAATGGGAAAATGGGGAGGGAAACCCTAAATCCATAGGACCTGAATCTCCAGCCAGGACTCTATTTTTCACTCTCTAGAAGCCTTTTTACATTTATTACACTTAAGCAAGGATTACAGGTGGGGGATAACATACTTTACAAATGCTAATCATCTTGGGTGTCCCCTTCTCTGCTCTAATTAGCACTTTTCAGTGGCCTTTCCAGTAACACAAATTACACTTTCTCTCTAAGCACTTAGGAACCTGAAGAACATCTGGCTACTTGGACCCTCAGAGCAAGTGTCTCCTGAAAGACATCTTCCCCTGGAGGTAGGGGGAGATGACCAGATCACTGATAAAAGCAGCATTTCCTCCAACAAGCATGTAAATCTTTGTAGCCATTGTGACATAGTTTCCCCCCATAACTTTCCTGCCTTTTATGACTGATTTCCTTGTGGACAGCAGCAGATGCTCGTGCACCTGTAGCACGTCACTATGGTCACCAGAGCAAATGGCATAGGCTAGGTGGCAGGGACAGCAGACATTTACTTCCTCACTCTTCCGGAGACAAGAGGACTAAGATCAAGGTGCAGGTGGTACTTGTTTCTTGTGAAGCCTCTCTGGCTTGTGAGTGGCAGACTTTTGTTGCCTTCATATTATTCATCTTTATATCTTTACACTGATTTTTCCCTCCTTAGAAGTACCTCAGTTATAATAGAGTAGATAGCATACTGGTGATCTTACTTTTCCTTGAAGAGCCTTTGTTAATTAGTGTTCTAGTCACTGTGATAAAATATTTGAAAGAAGGAAGAAAGAACTTATTCTGTCTCATCGGTTCAGTGGACATGGGGCCAGCATAGTGGGGGAAAGTATGATGGTGCCGGAGCAGTTTGTGTCTGTAACAGAAGTTTAAAGCAGCTGGATATGTAATTGTCAGGAAGTAGTAAGAATGGTCCAGAACTGGGACCTTGTTATAACTCAAAAGGCCGATTCATCAGCCACCCACTTTCTCCAACTAGGCCCCATACCCTAATGGTCACACAATTTCCCTCCAACTGGGAACCGAAGGTTCAAACTCATGAGCTTATTATACAGTTCATATTCAACCTCAAGCAGATACTGTATCCAAATATAGTCACATTGTGAAATGTTGGTTGCTTGAATGTTCCAAGAATATAATTCAGTTGATAATAGGACCTTCCTTCCCTCAGATTCAGATCTCTGGATGTAGGAAACCTGAGCAAGTGTAAGCTGCTAGCTTTACTGCTCGCTCATTTCTGTATCTTCTCTGGAGTACATTGATGATCTGCTTGGTGATAAATGTCTAGTATAGACACAGTAGCAAGGTGGAGAAGGCCACATCACAACTGAACGGCAAAGATGCGTAGCATGGAAAGCTTACCAAGGTCAAGGGGACTCCCCTCTGATCTCACACTGTCGAATTGAAGAAAGGAAGATTCTGTGCACGGGGTGGGCAATGCATGCTTCCTTGCGTCTCTGAGGGAGACAATGTTTGTGGTAAGATGAGGGGTCTGGCACTCCCCAAGAAACGAGACAGCAGCTAGATTCCTCGGGGAGGATCCATGTTTAGCCCTTCCCCTGCTCATCCAGGTTATCTCACTGCTGGCTTATAGAGTAGTTCTCCTCTGAATCACTTGTGATTTTTCCATCTCAGGTTCTGCTTTATGGAAAGACAGAGCTGAGGGTTTTCTTTGGAATCATAGCGTTTGTTTAAATATTAGACTCTGGTAGTACGAAATCTATTTAATTTTGGAAATGTTTACTGAGAATAATACAGAAGACTAAGGTTCTTCCTGTGAAAAGCTTCTTAATGGTTAGGCCCCAACTCTAATCCCTTTGTACTTCTGCTATTATTTTGGTGGGGATATAAACAGACAGGCACCTAACTCACTACCATCCACATTTGTCTGTAGAAAGCACAGAAAGGTGATGTGAAAGCATGGAGGGTATGGTTTTCTAGGAGATCAGGTACAGATTGGAGGCAATTTCTTAAAGCTGGATAAAAGGAGAATATGATAGAGAAATCAATGTACTCCAGAGAAGATACAGAAATGAGCGAGCAGTGAAGCTAGCAGCTTATACTTGCCCAGGTTGCCTACGTCCAGAGATCTGAATCTAAGGGAAGGAAGGTCCTATTATCAACTGAATTATATTCTTGGAACATTCAAGCAACCAACATTTCACAATGTGACTATATTTGGATACAGTATCTGCTTGAGGTTGAATATGAACTGTTAATAAGCTCATGAGTTTCCATCCTTTCAACATATTGTATATGTTCGTCCCAGGGAGTGGCACCATTAGAAGGTGTGGCCTTGTTGGAGGAAGTGTGTCACTGTGGGGTTGGGCTTAGAGATCTTCCTCCTGGATGCCTGAGGATGCCCAGTCTGTTCCTGGTTTCCTTTGGATAAAGGTGTAGAACCCTCAGCTCCTCCTGCACCATGCCTGCCTGGATGTTGCCATGCTCCTGCCTTGATAACAATGGACTAAACCTCTGAACCTGTAAGCCAGCCCCAAGTAAATGTCTTTTATAAAACTTGCATTGGTCATTGGTGTCTGTTCACAGCAATAAAACCCAAACTAATACACTCCCTGATCCCCAGGCCCTGACCATCTTTCTGACCCCTCTTTTACCTGAGGTTTTGATTCAGTAGTTGTTTGTGGATATCTCCTTTGGGACTGGGCTCCACAACTCTGCCTTTTGATTGGTTTGGGTGCTCTGCAATCATTTCTGTCTGCTGCAAAGAGAAGTTTCCTTGATGAGCAGCGAAGACTATACTGTTTAGATCTCCTCCTGGTCCAGTTCTCCAAATCACTCTAAAGTCTCATTCTTATTTATTTCCTTGATGATTCTAACCATTTCAGGCAAATGTTTTCTGAACTAATACCTCTCTGGCACTATTAAAGTAGAAAATCCTAAGCAATTCACTCTTTAACTTTGTCTTATCCATTCATTATTTGGAAACTGGATGAAAAATTTTAAAATATGATGACAACACTGCAAAATACACTCATCTTTCCCCTCCCCCACCTCTTGCTTCTCTATATCTATGTCACAATCATTTTTGAACTATTTGTATTCTTTGTCTACTCTTTTCTTTCTACTGAGGATGTTCCGGCATTAGAACACAGCTCCTATTGAGTGTCACATGTCTTAGGGGTCACAGAACAATTAGTATAGCAACCATTTATTATTTCATTTTTATTTATCATTTATTTTATTCTTTTTGAGGTAGGACCCCACTGTGTAGCACAGGCTGGCTTTGAACTCATGAAGTCCTCCTGCCTCTGCCTTCGGAGTGCTGAGAGTACAGGCAAATGATATCATGCCCACCTTGTCATCATTTACACTGAAAATCTATTGTGCATCTTGTGGAGCCCTTATGATAGATGCAATCAGTTAAGACTACCACACTCCCAAGTTCTTTTTGTAGTAAATACATTTGATTATTAACCCAAGTAAACTAAAATCTTCCCAAAGCCTCACTTGGTTTTGATAACCACCTGATATCTCTGTTATGCTGGAAATCTAGAAATCTACAGATGGCTGACATTTTCCACTGCTTCTCTTCATGTGGAGACAGAAAGCATATGGCAGAGTCTGAACTATTTCTTACCATAAGATAGAGCAGCTGGATCTGCTTGATCTTGAGTTCACCCCTTCACATTTCTTACCTGCCCATTTCCACCCTAAATTGATGTCTCTCTTCTCATTCAGTTTTGCGAGAGAAAAATAATAAAAATAATCATATGGAGAAATTTGTCTACTAATCTAGATGGTCTGTTTGAGGCTACAGAAGCAAACAGAACTTGGGAGTCAGTTATGAATTAGAAATAACAGTAAAGATTGACTTTTTTCATATTTGCCTGCTTTACCAATAATTCAGTTGTAAGAATACAATTGTGTTGGCTTAAACAACTGCACTTTGGCTATATTAACCAGTTTGAAACTTATCTGCAGCCAGTATATTTCGGATCCGGCAAGAAAACTTCTAGTTCTATTGTACATTTTATAAATTGTCCTTAGAGCATTATTACTATTTCTGTTTTATTGAAACTGCTTATACTAGGTTCAGGAATTAGGGTTGAGCAATAAAGTGCAAGACACTCATCTAAATTCTAACATAGTGTAAGTCACAGATATACCTATATCACAGATTATACACAGATATAATATGTACCAAAAATTTCTTGCGTGATACACATACATATACCTTTTATCTGACATTCAGGTTTTGCTTAGTATTCCTTAATTTTATTTGCTAAATATGGTGACTATATATACCGGGAGAATTCATCATTTCAAGTAATTTTTTTTCAATAAATCCAGTCCTATAAGCACACATACTTAGTTGTTTACTATGTGTTTTTATAAATAATTAGATAAAAACTTAGCTTATACATTCTAATTTGTGAATTTAATGATAAATAAACTATAATTAAAGCTCCTTCTGGAGTACATTGGGATTGTATGTTTATTTCCTGTGAGTCCCATGAGGCTGCAAAATAAAAATGAAAAGGACCATACTCAGTCTGTGCTGTGTTACATTGGAAAAAGGGTGAGCAGAACGAGGAACCTTGGAATAAAAACAACATTAGACTAACACAGCAACAAATGTGCACAGTATTCATGTGCATGTGTGTGTTTGTGTGTGTGTGTGTGTGTGTGTGTGTGTTAGAGAGAGAGTATTGTGAGAGTACATGTGTGTGTTTATGTGCATGTGTGTGAGTGCATGTATGTGACTGAACGTATGTGTGAGTTCATGTGTACATGTACATGGAGGTAAAGAGAGAGAGAATACTAATGTATCACAAGCACCTTTGTCTTATTTTTGCTCAGACCGTAGTGTTAGTTAGCATCTTGGCTTTTCTGTCCTTGTAATAGAGGAGCCTTCTACTAGTGGGTGGTCAAAACCAGTCTCAGTCTATATCTGAGAACACTCTAGTGAATATTTGTCAGGTAAATATTATACCCTTTCTTTAGAAATACCATGAAAAGAAAACTGTTAGTGAAAATGCTTCATGTTCTTCATATGCTCTCTTCGTATTTCTATCATTAAATCTTCATTTCAGAAATTTAGCCCATCATATAGTTGTCTAGATGGTGGTGACAACAGTTCCTGTAAGAATCTTGTCATTGTCCTTACAAGAAAGTAACATCTCTTTGAAGCGATGGCAGCTTCAAGTGACAAAATACGACTTCTATGACAGACATTTGTGATTTTTTTTTCAAGAAAACACCATATCTTCTACTAATCTCTCTTGGAACCCCCATTTCTAGAAACTGAACATTGTGCTGCAAGCATACTGCTTCAGTCTGTGGAGCTACCCAAATGGAAGTGCACTTGCCTCCCAGGCCCACTACCCCATCTGAACTCCAAGCAACAGTTCAAACTTGCATTCACAAGAGGGGTCATTCTGCTCTTTGACACCCGGACTCTGCCCTGACTCTCCCCAGCTGAAGTCATGGGACTCAGAGCCGAGGCACTCTCACACACGGCCCAAACTGCACAACTCACGAGCCTAAACTCCATGAGCAAAGTAAATGATTAATGTTTGCTTAAAGCACTTACGCTTCCTACAGATATGGTTCTAGGTGTGATGGGACCTTTCTTGGCCCAATTGTGGCTGGTCCAATGACTTACAGGGCTGGAATTTCAGTGTCAAACTAAGACAATCGCTCAAGAACACTGTCTAATGTCGGTGAAGATGTGAAGACTAAAGATCTGGATGCTCGAGGGGAGTGGTGAGCACTGTAGAACCAGGTTTTATTTACAGAAATTAGATAAAGATGGAAGTATACAGACAGTGAGAGAATCTCAAGAAGGGACACAGATGTTGAGCTTCCTTGTCTAAGGGTTTTAAAGTACTATGGCAGAAACTTTAAAACAGCTGAAATAGTTACTGTTGGAATGGTTCGTTTCCTGGGCTGTCATGTATAGAACCAATAGAGAGTCCACAGGATCTATGAATGTCCCAATCACCCAACCAGGGAGATGATCATTTGCTGTTCAAGTGCTGCTCGCTCAGTTCTAGATGCATGAAGCCTCCCTTTGTCCACTTCTGACTCTGGCTTCCTTGCTTGTTGACCATGACTTAATGCTAGCTGCCTAGCTGTTACCCGTTGGCTAGTGCTCTTACCCCTGATCTTGCAGGTATTCAAGTGCTGTTAATTATACTTGAATTCTCTTTGTTCTCACAGATTGGAATAGTTAGCATAGTTACTTTAGTTTACTCTGACTATAGGAAGTTCTGGGACCCCATTTCTGAAATGTGTAGAAGCTTTCTTAAAAGCTACCATTGTTTAGTCTCGTGTAATCAACTGCACTAGAAACAAGAATATTTGCTATAGGTTCCTCAAGGAAGGACATATTTAGAGGAAGCTTACTGTCACTAACTCAGAACCCTGTTTTTGTACACTGGAGACCGTACCAAGAACCCTGTACCTGCTAAACTTGCGCCCTACCCCTGGACTACAACTCCAGCCTAGTCAGTTTGGTTATTTCATATCCAGCTATAAGTCCTCTTATTCATATTCCTCCATGTTTTGGGCTTTGCTGTATTAACCCCTTAACTTCTTATTAATCTTAGCATCTCTTATCACTGCAACATATGCGATCAACCTGAAGTTTTCAGCATGGATCCTTTTTTATTAATTGACTACAGAGTGCTTGCTCGTGTCTCACTATTACTATAAGGTGAATAATGGCCTATCTTCAGAAGTGTGTTGTTACTGGAACAAAAGCCTAAAATGTGTGGCCGTAGAGCAAACAGTGGGCAGGAGCTTAGTCTTGTGACGTTGAGGAGGCAAGCTCAAGGGTCTTGAGTGTGCAATTCAGGATCCAAAGTGGCCTCAGGATTAAAAGTGCCAGTAAAAGATTAAGAGAATCCCGGGAAGGCATATTGGAAGTTGAAGAATGAGAACCCTACGTTATGCAGAGGCACAAAGTTTGGTTATTTTAAAGCCTGTAGCAGCTGGAAAACAGAAACTAATCCCAGTGCTGTAGTGAGCTCCAGGTACAATACAGAAAGTTCCAGAGTAAAGAAACACGGAATACGAAGTTGGTCCATCTTGTTACTTGTGACAAAATGTAAGATGAGAGAAAAGAGCTTATTGATACCTGCCAACAAAGACAGATTCACCATGGAGATGTAGTGAGTTTGAAAACAATACAGTTTCCCATCCCATGCCTTTCTAGTTGGCAAGGTAATTTTTTTTTGTTTGTTTGTTTGTTTGTTTTGAGACAGGGTTTCTCTGTATAGCCCTGGCTGTCCTGGAACTCACTGTGTAGACCAGGCTGGCCTCGAACTCAGAAATCCTCCTGCCTCTGCCTCCCAAGTGCTGGGATTAAAGGCGTGCGCCACCACCGCCCGGCCGGCAAGGTAATTTTTAAGAAGGCCTTTTAGGTTCAAGGCACTCAAGGGAATGCCACTCATTCTCTCATAAGAATTCAGCACATTTGTAGACTATACCTTGTAGATCCCTTAAGGGTAAATAAAAAAGGAGCCCCTTGTGGATCTTCGGCTGTGCTTGACAAATCTTCCTTATCTACAAATCTTCCCAATCTACACTGGAGACTGTACCGAGAACCTTGTACTTGCTAAGCTTGTGCCCTACCCCTGGGCTACACCCCAAGCCTAAGAACCTTCAGAATATTGACCCTATAACTGTGTGATCAGGGTGCAGATAAGAATCTCATGAAGCTTGATTTATGAATTTATGGCTGTGACTTAAACTAAGTAAAATGAGTTTGCAAGACATGTCAAGGGAATAGAATATTTGTAAATGATTTATATGTTTGCTCTAAAAATAACTTAGCATCAAATTAAGAAAAGACTTTGGCCTTAATATTTATATGTGTATGAAATATGATAAACTACACAGCTCCAAATTTGGCTATTTAAAAGTTTATTAACCATTTTTTTTTAAATGTATGGGTATGTTGCCTGGATGTTTGCCTATGTACCACATACATGTATTGCCAGTGGAGACCAGAAAAGGGCATTGGATCTCCTGAACTGGAGACACAGATAGTTCTAAGTATAAAATACGGGTCCACTGGAAGAGAAACTAATGTTCTTGACTGCTGAGTTTTATTCTTCAGCCAGAAGGTTACTTTTGAGAGGTGGTGGTGAAAGTAAAATCACATTCAAAGAAAAGAACTGACAACTTAGAGTGTGTAAATGACAACCCACTCTATGAATAAGGCTGAGCTCCAGTCTAGGAAATGACTACATTTGATTGGTTGTATCTTAGCATTGCAGTGAGCTTGCATCAGCAGTCTGCCTCTCTTTTAGATGAATTTGTCCAGAAATATCATCTAGCATAATGCTGACCTACCACGTATTTCTGTTGGATACAGAGAGTGAAGAAACTTCAGTTAACAAGTCTTGGAAGATGAACTTGACTGACCGTGGAGTTTTGCTCATACTTGTGTCTGACTTAGTGGATGAGCTGCTGATTCTCTTCCCTGAGTTGATGTATAAAAAAGATGAAACTCTGGGTTATTCTTTGGAGAAGTAAGTGTAGAGAGCTGTAAATTGTGACAAATAGAAGATTGTTAGCAAATTGTAGTTTCTGCAGATAACCAGGGTATCTCTTGACTCCTGATATTTCAGAACTGTACTGTCATATCATCAAATCAAGGCGAGTCTATCACTCTTCCCTTAAACTTGAGCAGATGTTTCTGATTCACTTGCCTGTAGAAATACAAAGAATTACTATGGAAATACGCTTTTGATGACAGGTCATGAAAAATGATATGTCTTGGGTTGTTCACTTCAGATACAACTGTAACAATATCCAAAAAAGGCACGTGACAGATGGAAGAGAGTGAGTTTTACAGTCTCCTGGCATCTGCTTCCAGCTACTGCTGTGTGAGACAAAACAGGCTGATTTCATTAAGTTCGGCCCAATTTGTGTTTATGAAAATAAAATTATTATTATCATTATTATTATTATTATTATTATTATTATTATGCTTTTCATTCACTAAATTTAGAGAATTATCTATTATCAAGCAGAAGACTATAAGCCAAATCAAAAATTTAGATTCAGGGTAAGGCAAGTAAAAATGCATCCCTACCAGTTCCTGGTTCTGAGACCTAGGGATGTCTCAAGAAACCCAGCTAGAGCCCAGTGTAAGACCTAACTGCATTATTTATGGGGTGGAGTCGTCTCTCTTGTGACGCTTCAGACAAACCCTCTTCATCTCACTCCTGAGATCTTCTGACACTTCTTTGCAGCACAGCTTCTTCCTCCTTGTCCCCTGCAGAGGACTCCTGTGTTCTCTCTACTGTGTTCTTTGTTATTTCCCTCCTCTCCCCTCTTCTGCAAAGAATAACGCTGTTAAGTTTTTAAACATGTCGTTTTCAGGGATGCGGGAGACTGAGCATCTTTGTGGTCTTATTTTCAGCTGTGACTGGAAAGGGAAAGTGGAATCATTATGATGCGTTGTGTTGCATAGCAAACTAACATACGCCTTTACCTCCACCATTTTGAAATAGATGCAAAAACCTACAATATTTTGAGTCTTGTCAGTTTGGGTTTGATTGTAGGTTTTAGAGACTACATTTTACTTGACTAGTGTCATTATATACAGTGTATCTCACTTAACTAAATAGTTGATTGACTAGCACAATATAATTTCCCAATGTGTATTTGTTACTTAAGGGTTTAAAGTTTAAACTACTGTACAGACACAGTCTCCTTCAGTTACAAAAGAAGAAAAAAATGCCTAAGGAATGACAGCTTTGAATGAAAACACTCTTGTCTATCTTACACGCTCAAGAATCTCCATTTGAAAATGTCAGTAACTTCAATATGGGTCCCATGTGGCCAAACACATTTTTAGCTTGATAGTGGTCATGTGGGAGATGGAAATGATTTACTCCACCGTGCTGCATGAATCGGTATTAAATCATTTGTATGCTGTTAAGGTGGAGTTATGCTCCTGGGACCAGGGCTCACCTCCCACTGCAATATACCCCACCTCTTTTCCGCTCTGGTTAGTGTCAAGAGGAGGCATGTTGAAGAGCCAAGCCACTGCAGGTGTGCTTTGTCACCTGGGACCCTGTCAGAGCTTCTCTGATCAACACAGCACGGCTTGTGTGCAGTGAGTACTTTCACTCGGAAAGTGTGTGCATCAAAGCTGAAGGGCTAATTCTGTGAATTCAGGCTGCAAGTTTGTTGTCCTTTACATCCTGATTTAATTGTTTATTGATTAAATAAACAAAAGAGATTATTTACTGGATTGCACTGGGGAGCTTTCAGTCTGGCCAAAAGATGATAAATATGTTTCTGTTTCTGCAGTTAAACTTCTACATGTTAAAGTCTACTTAAACTTGACAGTAGAAATGAAACATTTCTCATAATTACTTGCTTACACAATATCATGCAAGCAGACTTTATTATTTCAATATAGTAGAATGTTGTTTTAAATTTAATGGGGAGAAATAATAGAAAAACAGGAAGAGAGAGAATCAGTATATAAATGATAGAAACACATTGATTTAGGTATCAGATGATTATATTATTTTCTTAATTTTATCAACCACATTAATGAATGGCATTTAAGTGTCAAGTATTTAAAATTTGTCTTTCTAGCTGTTTGCAAAGGATGAGCTCAGAATATTTTTACTAAAATAGAACAGTTATTTTCTTTTTTAAAACGTATACAAAACAACCTGCCTTCCAAGATTTTGTTGCATGTTGTTGAGTTTGCTCCAGAGCTTGTGATCTCTGGATGCTTTGCTAATGCCTGGGCTTAACCTGAGGCTAGAATGGACCTTGATTTGGAATCTGTGGAACAAACTCTACTGCAAAAATAGTTTAGTCCTCTCCACTACTTCTCTTCAAGTTTACATTCCTTACAGTGAATGAGATAGGCAGGTTGCTAAGATTTATTAGAAGAACAAATAACAGAGTTCGTACTTATTCAAAATCAGATGAATTTTATAATTAAAGGTTTAAGCAGGTATGCTACACAGCAGCAAGACAATATCCTGGTAGAATTGCATCCATACCTTAGAAGGGCATATTCTGTCTTTTGTTTCAATATAGTAGCAGTTATGAACGTTTTTGGATGCTGAACATATACGAGGTATATAGTAAGTAGGAAACTAGTTGCTATTTATATAATGGGATAAGTAAACACTTCCTTTGATTCTGTTAGATAAATATTATTAGAGACATTTTACAGAAAATATTGAATTTCACTTAAATTTGACCCAGTTATTAAAGGCTAGTATCCAATAACCAAAACTTGTAAACCCTATTAACTAGTTTCACATTGTTGTACCAGATATTTAGTGTAACTAGCATGGTAAGATTAAGTAGTGGCTAATTATAGAAAATTGACATACCATATAGAATAGAAGTTAAACATATTTAAGGAAAGTTCTTGTTGTTTTTTAATTCTCAAGAAATATGTTTTCTATAAATAGAGTGTGAATACCTGATATGCTCCAAGCAGTTACAAATATATGAACAAGATGACTTATGTTACAATTAGACTGTTAGGTTCAGGAGTATGAGAAAAGATCTTTAAGTTGTAATTTATAATTTTTTTACTTATATGTGGCGAACTGACTGATTTATATAATCACACAAGTCAGAGAATGTATTTGTACACATTCATACATCTTTGTCTAATAATATTGGAATGGACCCCAGAAACTCTTTTGTAAGGCATTAAAAGAAAACTCTGTTTACTGAGCAGAGACCTCTTAATTTAGGGATGGATAGTGTTGAATGAAAATTGGATTGCTGGTTTGCGTATGTAGTAGATATTTCAATCATTCTTTTTGCCTAGAGATGACAAAGTATTTTGCCATAAAATTTTTTGTTTGTTTTTAGGCAAAACCTTGTTACACAGTCATGGATTCGCAATGATCTTCCTGCTCCAGTCTCCCAAGTGTTGGGATTATAGGTATGCGACTACCGCTTCTAGATCACTCTTCCAATGTTCCTGAAGCTGTAGACTATTAACTATCCTAAAAATGCTTCTAAATATTGCTCTGAATGCCCAAAGGAGGCTATGACCTCCTTATGGTTAAACTTTACCTACCAAAACCTTTTGAAATTCAATTTGAGTATCTTTGACATTATTTGGATATGTCATTATTCAGTCTACAAATAATATTTATTTGGCATATATTATTTTATTAATAATTCATTATTAAATGCATTAATTTAAGAATAATGTATCAACTGAAATGCTGTGTCTGATATCCTATTTCTGCTTTAACAAATTTATGCAAACACAGCAGTTGAAAGCAGCACATTTATCATTATAGTTCTAGATATCAGAAATCCAAAATCTCACATGGCTAAAATCAAGATGTGGTATCATATCTGCTTCTAGAGACAATAGGATGCATTTCCCTAATTTTTGCAGTTTCTATCCAATACTTCCCAATCTTTGTCCTATGGTCTCCTCAAAGTAATGATTACCAATCTGTTCTCAGTCATATGTATCACTGTTACACCGATTCTTCTGTCTTTTGCACACAATTAAGGATGGTGTGACTATATTGGACTTGCTAGGATAATCCAGACCACTCTCTCTTGTGTAGTTGCTGTTTGGCAACCATAAATTCATTCTTTAGTTTAATTTTCATTTCCCATGTAATGTAACACATTTATAGTGTCTGGAGGCTAGAATGTGAGCACCCTTGAGGGTCCTTTATTCTGCTACCACAGGTAGCAGCAGAAGTATAGCAGTCCTAAGTAGCATGGCTACATATAGATCTTACCTCCTCACTGTGACCTTGAACAAATAACTTCACCTCCTTTACTGGATGACAAAACCATATTAATTATCACTGCTGCCTAAGGTAGTCATAAGAATATATATATATATCAGAAAACAGATCAATTTTCATCCCATGAAGAATTCTCCTTAGTGTCTCAATCCTATTAAATGTGAAAAAGAAAACATACCTCTCAAGAGTTCTTAGACAAATACTATTTGTTTCAAGTGAAAGTGAAATTCATCCATTTATTTTTTTCATTACCGCATATTGCTAACTCTGTCTAAAAAGACCCTCATTGATTAAGTGCCTATTATCTGCCTTTAGCATCAGCTCATCATGAGGAAGCTATATCATGGTACAATCCTTGATGAGGCACGATTAATGAACTCGTAACAATTAGGAAAAAATTGACGGATACATTGTGCTGACCATGGCTACGATTAAAGTTCAAGAAAGAAATAGGTCTGCACAGAATGGATTGATTGCTTAAAACTTTAATGCAGCATGAACAGAATTAAAAGAGATTTATAATAAAAAAGAATAAAAGAGGAAAAGATGATAGCAATGGATGAGTGTGTGAACAGGCACAGAGAGGCAGGTAGAGGTAAGGATGAAGGACAGGTTACAAGAACAACGCTTAGGGTTATGAGTACTGGTGTGTATGCAATACCGTGTCTTGAAGGCACCTGAAGGAACATATGAGATCTAGGAGAAAAGGGAAAATTCTGAAGATTATTGATCAGGAGGTAGTGAAACAGAAAGAGGAGCATTTGGAAGAATGATGAACTCTTAATACATTGGAAATAAATAGAAGAGCTGAACCACAATCTTCTTCCACTTCATAGCAATCATTGTTATTAACTAATGAATAATCCTCTGAGATAGATCATCCATTCTCTCTTTTATTCAAGCATTTCTGCCTGTATTAAAATTTGAGATATACATGTGTGAATATTTCAAACAATAAAAACAAACAAACAAATAATCAGGTGTACAAACTTCCAAGAAAGGAAATGCTGATGCATTAATGGACTAAATGGTGTCCTGAGAGGGAGTAGCATTTCATGAAAGAAATGAAGAGCATTGAAAAGACTTAAAAGACACAATTAAACACAGCAAAACACTGCCGTATCTTTGAAATAACTCTGCTGTAGTGTACACTTGTGAGTTTTAATTCAATAACCATTTTGAATATATTTTTACAATTCTAACTAACAAGAGAACTTTATAAAATTACCAAATTAGTATTTCAATTTTTCATCTTTAATAGAGAAATAGTTTTACTCTTTGCTTAATACAAGCTTTTTGCGAGGATAACTACTTATAATTCACCTTCATCAGTGAAACTAGTTAAAAAAGATTTTCGATTAATCAAAAAAAGAAATGGCTGAAAAATATGCAGCTTGCATTATTGACAGGCCAATGAATAAAGACCAAGACTAGAGATCTGTGCAGAAAGAACCTAATGGCTGTTTCTAAAGTGACAATCTGATACAGGTCACTTTTTCCTGATTTCTTCCTTTCCTACACTTTGGTCAGGATTCCAAATCTATGGGGAAAAAAAATGTTTGTATGTCCAGAACCAAATGAAGAATCTTAGATAACAAAATTAAACATAAACATACCAAGAAAGAAAGAAAGAAAGAAAGAAAGAAAGAAAGAAAGAAAGAGGAAGAGAAAGGGAGAGAGAGAGAGAGAGGGAGAGAGAGAGAGAGAGAGAGAGAGAGAGAGAGAGAGAGAGAGAGAGAGAGAGAGAGAGAGAGAGAATGAATGAGTGAACTCAGGGCCCCCAAAGAGCAGAGAGAAGATGCAACTTAAAAGTAACTCTGCAGCAACCGAGGGCAGCAGGGCGTTGAGTGAAGGGGATGAGGGATGAAGGGGACAAATGCTGGAGACCAACTTTGTCTGTTGATTCAGTTCATTCCTAAAGAAGTTAGATTTCTCATTTTTCTATCCATAGGGTAATTCATCTGGGAACAGAGCACCTACCTTAGCCTCCCTATCCTCCTGCAGAACTAAGGAAAGAACTGAGCCACGCTATTTATCTTGATTTGAAAGGGGTAGCTCTGAGGACCTAAGGGAAAGAAAGATGGCCTTGGGTGGTAAAGCTTATAAGAGGCATTTAAAAATATTTCCATATCAAAGGGACAGAGAAAGCATTTACAGTACAAGATTTCTAAGGGGAAATCCTCAAAGAACTATGGGAGGTTGGTCTGTTTCCAGAGCAGAGTAGGGGAGGATGCCTTTGTGCCTTCCGTGTGGCACTAGAAAAGGGCATACCAAGAACTTCATGTATGTTGCCATGAAGGCCACTGGAGAACAGAAAAGGAGTCCTTTTCAAAATGCTATGTGTAATGGAAACACACACACACACAAACACAAACACACAATATGTTATAAATAATTAAAAGTGACTGGGAGAGATAGAAGTTAGAAACAAACATGATATTCGAGTGATCTAACCTTATTTAGAAGTTAACTGATCGATTCAAAATAATTAGTAAACAGTTTACAGGCCACACAGAAAGAGAGATTCCATAAGATTATGCCATCTCAGGAGCAAGCTTCAGCACTGTATCACATCCTGGGAAATCCAACCTTGGATGTGAAACTGAAGACAGCAGAAATTTTTGCTGTGGCCCCTTGACAGAGTGCACGATGAAAGGGAACAGATAGATCATTAAAGTTATTAAAGTTATTCCCATCGCTAAGTCCTCCTCAGGATGCCATGCCCTTTCTCCTCAAAATTTATAAACTACTTTTCTCTTCAGTCCTGTTTGCTGGAGCATCTGTCTATCTGCTCACTCCTGCACCGCACCCGTCCTCACTCCTTGCCATGTTAAAAAGAGAAAAGAAAGAAGACAAAATTTTTTACTTCTTAAGTGTTTTCTGCTTCTAAATCACATACTTCTGGCCCTCTAACATCCCTGCTTCTGTTTTCTCTCTTTCATTCTTATAACCATACAAAAGTGTTTCTCCTTCAGGAGTCAAGGATGGTTGGACATAAGCATCTGTCACTTGTCAGTCCCTATGCCAAGAACATGAGAGAGTGTCATACACGTATTGTACATTTCTTGAGGAGAGTCAAACTGAGCTATAACTTACTCACCAGAACTCCTTAGTACCTGCCTAACACAGTATCAGATGTGACATGGTGTTTGAGTTTACATGGTTCGGGGGGCAGGTCTCTGTGTTTCCCAGGCTAGCTTTGAAGTCACAATTTGCCTGCTGTTGCTTCCTGAATGTTGGAATTACATACTGTGCCTGGCTCTACTTTTCCTTTTCTAATTGAGTTGATGAGAACAACATTACTCAAGGTGTAAAGGAATCAGTGACTCTTGGCAGGTACAGACTGGTCCATCAGTAAGTTTGCCAGCTCTGAAGTCTTGATAACCTGTTGCAGAAAGATTTCCTAATTAGTGGTGTAGGTTGGTAGGATGGTTTGAGTGTCTTGAATAGCATTCTGGCTATTTAATTTCCTCATCTGAAAAGAATATTCAAAGCCTACAGGAGGCAACGGAAAAAAGGGACGAGAAAGGGATGAATGGAAGGAGAGAAAGGAAAGTGAAGGAAAGAAAAGGTTTGTTTTAAAGGCAATTCAAAGATGACCATCGCCATTATAATTTCCGGATTTCCTCATCTCAGGCACCAGACCAAACTCCTAGTTTCCCGGCTGTCTGGGTAAATACCAGATATGGGGTAATATGCGCTAATGTGGCCCATTCACCCTTATTCATGTATCCATAAAAATGCTATTATAAGAATAATACCAGCTTATTTCAAACAAGTATTGAGTGGTTTCGCTAACGAAGTTTATATGGCAATCTAATTACAATGTATCTTTTCAGTAAAACTCTATTATCATATTTTTCAAGAGACCAGATACTAAAACCCTTTCATCAGGTTAAAAGAAAGTCTCCATAATGGGAAACGCAAAAACAAAAGAAAACACAGAAAGGAAATAAAATATAAAAGGGTCACAAAAATTTGGTTTTCTGACGAAGTTAAGATAGTTTTTATGGTATATTAATGTGGAAGATCATCCTCAGAGGATGGCACAAAGTATAAATCTGGGATAAATAAAAGCTAGCAACAAGATATTCTTTCCTGAACACTGACTCTAACCTTGGAGTGGAAGCCCTGAAAGATCAACATGGAGAGCTCTATAGTGGCAGGAAAACAAAAGCCAGGGACCAGGATCCTTTGTTTCCTTCTTCTAGTAGTTGGATGCTTTTGTGTGTTCCTGTATCAAGAGTCTGAGGTCTCTGAGCTCTAATGATACATTTATACCAGAATCAAAGAGAGCCAAACTGCAACCATGTTCTGAAGTTGCTAATCACAGGAGCTAATTTAATACACCCAGGGACAAGATCAATATTATAAATGCTTAAGGCCCAGTGCTAGAGCCCTTAGGACTAGTTAATACAGTTTCAATTTTATTCATTAGGCTCAGGAAATTGTGTCGCATTCATTTTGGAAATATCACCTTGGAAACATTAAAGGCAGGAAGCCATATACCAGCTGAAGAAAAGAACTAATTTGTGCCATGGGTCTACATAAAGATGACACCTGTTCTGCTTGACAAACTTTGTCCCCAGGGAAGGGTTCTGATGACCTGTAAACTTACCTCAGAAACCGGAGGCTCCTTAGGGGACTCAGTTTCTGAGTCTGTGATGTGTCTGCAATGATTCTCCTTTTGCATAAATTAATCACAGATTAATTTGCACAAAAGAATAATTTCCTGCTAGGGAGCCAAATTTAGAACTGGGTTCTGCTTTCAAGTCTGAGCCATAGATCTTCCTCAAGCAAGTCAAGCATTGGAAGGAGCTGACAGTGTTAGCCTAGATTCAAGATGTTTGATCTGACTCTTGTCTTGCATCTACTTAAAAGGATGGCTTCCTGGAGTTCCCCTCTCTCTCCTGCTTAGTCCAAAAGATGTATAGTATGTACATATGGAAGATCATCCTCCCCGTACTGTATTAGTTAAAAGTCTGTGGTAAGTAAAAGTCAACTATCAAGTTGTTCTTTCTAGAACACTGGAAATACTCAGGGGGAAGAAGATCTGAAAAAGCAATATGAGGAGTTCTACAGTTGTAGGAAAACAAAGAACATGTCTGGCCACTTTTACAGAAGAATGGTAAGAAGAATTACCATTCTTTGCATGACAGCCTGAAGCTAGCAGATCTGGGTTCAGCTGAAAAGACATAAGGGCACAAACTCAGATTAAGCAATATTCTATTTTGCTTTTATTCCCCTGGAAGATAGGATTGAATCTTTTAAAATTCATCAGCTATACCAATAAGCACCTAAAAAACCAAAAAACCAAACTACTTTCTTAATTGTCTTTATATTTTAAAAAAGTGTTTTCAAATGGGGTTGGGGTGGGGTGGGGGAATCTATCACCTACAAGGAACTTGTAAATTACTCACTATTCCCAAAGGCATCCAGTTTAAATTGTACAAAGTCACTTATAATGCTTTCTATTTCTTTATGACAGGACCAAAGTTGATTCTCTTGAATGCCTGTCCAGCTGTTCTCCATGATCCAGATGTTGCAAAGCTGGTTTAGGGTTTCATTTTTTTTTTTAATTGTTGAGTCTATGGCTTTAACTTTCTTAGGAGATTTTTTTACTTAGCAAGATTCTGACACGATGTTCCTCCATGTAACTTCTAGAGTGTCTTATTGGTAGTAGGAATTTAACCACATGAAGCCCCCCTGGAAACTTTCCAACGAAGCTCAGTACCTGCAGAAGACATTCGGTTTTTATAACATTGGCTTGCCTTGTTTCTACTGCTATGCCTACATCTGTGAAGAATATCAGAGCCTGCCCCACAAAGATAGCCTTGAAACCATTTCTACAGAAATGCCATTATCCCCCAAATTTCTGCCAACTCTGAAGTGTCCTTCTGGCCACAACACCATTAGCAAGGTGTCTGATGAAGAACAAAACCAGAAAACAATGTCAAAGATGGCTGATGAATATTTTTTGATAATGACAGTTACTAGCATTAGATGTTTGTCTCTATGGAGCTGCTCTTTAATTCTCCTTTATATTAAGCTTAATGGAAAAGCTGCATTTGTATTCTCTTAGGCACAAAATGAGATGAAGTGCTACGGAATCTTGACAAAATTTGAAGAAATGGTGACAACAAAGAAACAAGTCAACAAAGAAGATGGCAAGGAGAACCGCAATTCTCTATGAACTCCGCACTGTTTGTTTAGGGGTGTGTGTGTGTGTGTGTGGGTGTGTGTGTGTGTGTGTGTGGTGCAAAAAGCAGAAGACTAAGACTACTATTTGGGAACATGAAAAGAACTTAAAAGAGGCAGGTGAGGGAGGATGGGGAAAGCAGGGTATGGGTATATATAAAAATCATATAACAAAAGGCATTGTTTTCTACAGTAGCTCAATATTAGTAAAATAAATACCAGTAGTGATAAATATTTAGATAAATGGAGGTACACTCGAAAAGTTACACAGTTCATGGTAAGAGTGAAAACCTTCTTCTTTCAAGAGTAAAGAGAAGAATGACTTCTAAATGTAGATGACTTGGAAACACACAGGTGGCAGGCTGACACTTGTTCCCACGTCACCCCGAGGAGCAATTGATCCATTGTCTCTTATTTACCTATCCTCACCAGTGTTTACTATAGGGGACAGGACTGTGGAAATGTGGGCTTTTTTCCCCTCATGCATGCTCATAATCACTAATTGAAATGAGTACCGAGTTTCAGTGCCGAGGCCACCTTTCTAGAGGCATTGACTGCCTCTCTTACACTAACTCCCCATTAACATCATCCCATTTCCACCCACACAGAGCTCCCAGCTCTAACCTGACAAGGCCCCCATCTTATAGGGACATCTGTTTCCAAATCTTTCTTCTTAGTTATCCAAAGCCAGACCAAGGTTAAAAAGAAAACCTTTCCATGTAGTTTTCTTTCTTCCGTTTTTTTTATAAAGTTGTATTTGTTTTATGTATGTGAATACATTGTTGCTGTCTTCAGACACACCAGAAGTGGGCATCAGATCTCATTACAGATGAGTCACCACATGAGCCACCATGTGGTGCTGGGAACTGTACTCAGAACTTCGGGAAGAACAGACGGTGCTCTTAACCACTGAACCATCTCTCCAGCCCTCCATGTAATTTTCTTACGAATGAAAGAAATAGCTTAAAGCAATGCACTTTGATGGTGGTGGTTGTTATTTTTAATTCTATCAGCAAGTATGAGCAAGAGGACAGAGAAACTGACAAGTTTGGACACAGCTGGTAGGAGGTGAATCAGTGCACATTTTTTGGAAGAAATGCTATGTGTCAATGTGCTTCCATTTTGTTGACTTTCTCTTGCTTGCTAAGCCTCACGTCTATGGTGTCATTATCTCAAAAGAATGTTCTGTGCATGCTGGGTTTAATAGTGAAGTGCTAAGTGGCCTGTGCATTAAGATGGGGTATTGACTCAATAAATTTTGAACTATTTATACACTGGGACATTTACTTCTGAATGATGTTAAATGAATAAAACTTCTGAAATGGCATTACCTACAGAGAATATTAATTTCTTTATTGCTCATTCATGGGGCTAATGATTTGTTTATTTCACCATTTACTTAGTCATTTACTTAGGCACTTACACGTGGGGAGGTGTTTAAGAAGGTTTCTTCCAAGATGTAACTATGATAGCTGGCAAAGCATGTTACAATATGCCTGAAAGATCTGGAGGAAGGAGAAAACACAGTAGAAACACAGTGCTTTCAGTTAGGTAAAGTACACATTGGAATAGGACAGGCTGAGCTTGTTTCAAAAGTAGAATTTTCTGCTGCCTTCATATTCAGTGGACATGACACCATTAGGCCAGAGTTATATAACATAACACGAAGTGCAAAGTAAGTAAGCAGCCAATTTATCTCTTTTGCAAGATGCAGAAGAGAGGAAGTGGTTTAACCAGGAGCCTTTCCACGCTGCACAATCTTCATGAACAATACACTAATCTGTGCATCTCTGCTCTGGGTTTTGTAGTTTATCTGATAAGGATTTAGTTTTTATATAGATACTAAGTAAGGATTTCAATCTTTTGCCTATATTTGACTGTTAGACAATTTGTCAAGATGTCTATCAAATGACACAACATTATGAGAAAACTAACACCATGTAAAATCTAGAGCTTTAGGGAACTTTGGGTGATTAATGTTAAGTTTATGGCAATTATAAGCATTTTGCTGTGATATATCACATATTGTTATGTGAAAGTGGTTTAGGCTACAATAAATAAATTAGTTAATTAAAATAAAAAAAATAGATTGTGAAAATCCCTAGATATGAAATTGAAAGATAACATGGACCAGAATATAGAGATATTCAAGTTCTGATGCTTTAAACACACACACACACACACACACACACACACACACACACACACACACACATATAAATGTATGTATTCTACATCTGATTCAGTAAATTAAAAGAAAAAAAAAGAAACATTGTTGAAGGTACAAGTGGAATGCTAATTAGTTCCTATTAGAAACTGTGGGGTATTACAATCCATATTGTTAGTAGATGATTTTGGTCACAAAGTTTGAAGTACCAAATGAAATTGATAGAGAGTAATACAAAGTACCCAGGACATATATCGAGGATAAATAAGAGTGCACACACGCAGGCACACACACACACACACACATACACACACAAACACACACACACACACACCTGGACACATGCAGATGAGTACAAACACAGATGCATACACACACAAACACATACACATAAGAACACATATGTAGATGCAGACACACATTCAGGAACATATATGTACACAAAGAGACACAAGTGAGTGTTAACACACATAAAAATATATATGTAGGCATACACACACAAAAACACATTATACAAGTGTGTGCGCACATGAATACACACAGATCCATGCCCTTAATTTTGAGTGTACAAACATATATATAGATAGATAGATAGATATACACACATATATATATATACATACATATATACATGATGTATATACACACACACACACACACACACATATATATATATATCTATATATCATGCTTTGCTGTCACATTTGCACTAAACTTCGGTTTGTTTATTTAAAGAAATATGATAAAAGATTCGATCATAAAATGCCTTGGCAAAACTTAGAAGAATCTATCTGGGTCAAACACTCATAAATGTATTGCATCTGATCTCATACCCATAAAACATTGGTTTAGAAACCCCGCAGGGCAAGCAGGGATCAGCTGAGCTGCCAAAATAAGTGTTTGGCAGTTGCTGATAAAGGAACCTGCGATTCCCTGGTTTGAAGTTTGCTTCCTGGACCTCTTTCAGAGTGCAAGGAGAAAGAGTGGAGAAGACTGTCTGAGCCATTTCTGTTTTAGAGCTGGGGCTCTTTCTCTCTGATTTTGGTTTCTTTTTCCTCTCTGTCATTCCTGGACTTTTACAGAAAGCAGATCTCTTGTTCTCCTCCGGTGGTGAGATTTTATTTAGAAATCACTGCTTGGAACTTTCAAAATCAACTATGAGAAGCGATAAGGTTGTGGGATAAACAATGAGAAGTAGGAACACTTTTCTCCTTACAGGGGACTTTTTCCTTTTTATTAGTGTAAGATCTCTGAGACGGAAATGATGGCCTACGAACAATGAAGGTCTTGGTACAAGATTAGGGTTGGAAAGCATGAGAAGTAGGCTTGTGAGTACAACTAGCCAAGAAGTCAGGGCCATTAATTCTCAAAGAGTACCTTAAGAACTGACAAAACATTAAGCCAAACACACTTATCATCAAATGTTCAGATATGTGACAGCATTTAAGTGATTAGGGAAAAATTACTTTCCCCTTTACTTCAGAGAATAACAGAAATTAACATCTGCCAAACTTACCCGCGTTTTACTTATCTCAGCCCCGCTCATCTGACATCTAGCATCCAGGAATTTTTTCCCTGCTTGCTACCTCAAATCTTTGCAAGCAAAACAAAAGGGGCAATTTCTGTTCCCACGCTTGGAAAACGGGAAACATTTGTTGTCTTTCTGTTTATCCCCTCTGCCTTAATTTTGTTACATAGAATTTAGTGGAGTGGGGGAGGGCTGGGTACCCATATTAAGTCAGGGGAATCTATTAAATAAAGTGGGGCATCTGGTTGCTCTAAGATCAAAACCAAATCTTCTTTTGGTCTCACGTGAAGAGCTGTGTAGTTTGAGACTTGCTGTTCTTAATTCAATTACAGTCTCTTTTTCATTTATTTGTTCTTAAATCGAAGGCAGAACACAACATAAGACAGGCAGGAGAAAAAAAAATAACAAAGAGAAGATCGTCCTCTGCGAACTCGCAGAACATGCTCCCAAGACTTAGATCGAGACCTGCTACTCCAGACAGACGAAGTCAATTTAAGCATCCGGGGCAGTGGGCTTCTTTGTTACTGGGAACCGCATCTCCAGCTGGTAAATCTGATGCTCACAAATTTTTTCTTTTTCCTTTCCGTTTTTTCAATGCCCCTAGAGCTCCCGAGACATCCTAGGGCAGAATGTAGACCTGTGTTGACTTCCAGTTTTGTATTATATTTTGTCCTTCCTTGAAAATGCCTAAAAACCCTTTATTTGCTAAGAATCACCTGATTTCATTTGTGCCCTTTTAACATTTGCAAATATCGAATGCAGAACAATGTGCTTAAGACAGACACGCGGAATAGTTCTCATTTCCTTGTTTATGATGAGGTTTTAAAAATCCTCATTACCCATGCCAAGTTCCCTGTATATTTTCTCTATTTTCTTTTGCTGAAACCAGCATCTATTTGAATGTATTTGTATTCAGGTACAACACATTTTACTTTAAAAGGATGATTGGATATTTACTGTGTTCTGAGTGAAGCTTCCAATTTGTTGATTGCCTGTTCCATAAGCAAATGTTTTTACATCCTATAATGTTAAAAAAATAGCTTTTATAAGTAACATTTACCTTTATGTTATTTGTCTTTGCTTCTGAATAAAAAAGCACTTACCAAAAAAAAAAAAAATCCTGGTTTAACACAAGTCTGATGGCTCTGCATATACAGTCATGCTTTTGATTTCATTATTCATATTTTGTACATATTTGTTTGGAAAGAACAAGCACTTTGGAAATCGATGTACTCCTCCAGCCATATTTAGATTCTAGCACCCTACACACTATGAATTCTGTAAGCATGCACATCAAGGGCCTTCCTTCATGTAGCATACTTCTAATTAAATTATATTTTTCTAAAGGGGCTATTTCATACTAGACTTATTTTCAATGTCATCTTTTTTAGAAAGCCGCCAATTACTATTTAACTCCTACTTTGAGTTTGGCCACCAATGACTGTCTTTTCCTCTCTCTCAAGAATTATCTCCATATAACCCTAACAAACACACAGAGACACTTCTCTAACTCAAGTCCTGATATAAAGGATGCCAGGTGGGTTCAGCAAAAATTATTTCTCGAGATGTAACTTTACCCATTTATGACTCTATAAAGCAGATTGATCGATGGGTTAGGGGATGGTAGATTTGTGAATTAGATTAAAATGAAACACGTGGTAAAAAACGTAAATTCAAGCTGACAGCTTCCAGGTATTTTAAGATTATTTTGATCCACATCAGTGAACCATTCTCTGAAACATTATTTACCTTCCCTGAAAACTTGCTTCATAATTAATTTTCTCAATAAGCTCTTATGTCAAGGTCAATGCAAAGAAAAATGAAAGTGACACAGGTGTGCAAAATACCGAATATGCCTTTGGATAGTGACATTTCACAGCAGTTTGTATGCCTTAAAATTTGGTTAAACAGTGTTTCTGGACTAAGAGGAATCTAATTGATGATCTAGCCATTCATTGAGTCAGAAAGATATTTCGTACATCTCTTATGTATCAGAGTGATAGTTATGTCAAAGAACTGGGTGAGAATATATAAAACATTGACTATTAAACTAAAAGAGGCATGCATGATATTTAAGTACAATTTGGGAAAGGCTATAGTGGTTCTAAGGCAGCAATTCTCAACCTGTGGGTCTGATCCCTTGGGGATCAAACGAACTATTCACAGGGGTTCCTTATCAGATATCCTGCACATCAGATGTTTACCTTATAATTCATAAGAGTAGCAAAGTTAAAGTTATGAAGTAGCAATGCATATAATTTATGGTTGGGAGTCACCACAAAATAAGGGACTTTATTAAAGGACTGTAGCATTAGGAAGGTTGAGAACCACTGTTCTAGGGAGATATTAATTTTTCTGACCCAATAGCTTGTTCTTAAATACTTTTTCGTAGGATATCTTCTATTTTTATCAAATGTGTTTGTGGTATACATTAATGTGTATATGATTTTGCCCCTGTGTGTGTGTGTGTGTGCGTGTCTGTGTGTGTGTGTATACACTTCTACATCTGTATGGGATGGGTGCATGTGCAAGGGGAAGTCCAAGGATGATGTCAGAACTCTTTCTTGGTCACTGCTCTCTTATTCTTTGAGGCAGGATCTGTCAGTGGAACCCAGAATTCACAAATACTGCCAGTGACTCACTCCACTTTCCAAGTGCTACAATTTCAGGGTACCTAAGACATCTCCTTTGCTTTTCTGTGGGTAGTAGATATCTGATCTTCATATTTTCATGGCAAGTTCATTATCCATTGGCCATATACCTAGCCATGAGAAGTATCTTAAGAGGTTATCAGAACATGAAGTGTCCATGAAGAAACACAGTGGCATCCAACAAACTTTCAAAAGATGTCTACAACCACCAAGTACACTAGCTCCCTAGTGCTTTTCATAGAGCAAGGACAATTATATTAAATGAGGATGGGTGAGGCTAACAGACTAGCTTAGACTTGTGGGACAGAAACTGGCCAGTTTTGTTTCGGTTAATTATTAAATCAAACGGTTAAAGAGTAGGGCTTCAGAACTTCCCTGCCAGGCAGATCCTGCATCTCATTACAGGTTTGTTTGTTTGTTTGTCTGTTTGTTTTGCCAGATATGTATTCCCTGGACATGTTTCCTTTGTAGTCTCTGGGTCCTGCCAATTTGCCGAGCATGTAGGATGCCCTTGCTTTTTTGGAAAGTCCACAGTTCTCAGCATCCCTTGTATGAACAGAGTTCTCTTACCACACACAAACATTCTCTTGAGGATCCTCCAGGTTTTAGCTGTCTATGTGTAGAGAGGCATTCTTGCTCTTAATTTAATAACAGAGCAACATTTTCATACTAATCAGGGACTTGCTGTCTTTAATTACTACATATTATTCCATGTGAAGGAAGAAAAAAATAACTCACTCAAATTTAAAAATAAGATGTTAGCAGGAGTCTGACTCTAAATGCTCTTCTCCTAATAAAGTGAGTTTGTTTTTAGTACCTTGACGGTATTTTCATCTGTGTTTTAAATCAGGACTCAGAGCAAGACTAGTGGAAATACATATTACTTGACATGGTGTCTCTTTTTTTCCACCTTACAGGAAGGAAAAAAAAACCTTCAGTGTTGTTTTTCTTACTGAAACTACCTCTTAAAAATCTTATTTGTGGAATATAGTCCATCATTTCAACTGTGTCTCTGATTCCTAAGCCAAGGTCACTCTGTTAGCCTGACTCACCCGGTTTAGCAGTATCCATTATGACAGGGATTAGCTAGTTAGTTTACTCAAAACAAAGGAAGTATAGGAAACCCTGATTAAGAAACATGTAGCCCTTAGTTCTAGCTGGTCACTATCCTTTCTTCTAATTTGGTAAAGTGAAAAGCAATATCCCTTAGGAAGCTTTCCTTGAGAAAATGTGCAAATTTTGAAACACAGGTCTGGCAGTTTCTTTCTTTTTTTTATTTTATTTTATTTTTTTAATTTACATTCCAAATCACTTCCCCTTTCCCGTTTCCTCCCTCCCCGAAAGTCCCATAAGCCCCCTTCCCTCCCTCTTTTCTCCGTTCAACCCCCTCTCATTACTCTGTCCTGGCGTTCCCCTACATCCAGTCTTTCCAGGACCAGGGGTCTCTCCTTCCATCTTTTTAGAAATCTATTGATATGCTGATTGTGTCTAGGGTATTCTGAGATTCTGGGTCAATATCCCCTTATCAGTGACTGCATACCATGTGTGATCTTTTGTGATTGGGTTACCTCACTAAGGATGATATTTTCAAGTTCTGACCATTTGCCTAGGAATTTCGTGAATTCATTGTTTTTAATTGCAGAGTAGTATTCCATTAAATTAAGTAGGTGCTATCCTGATGCTACAGGGCTTACTGGGTGTTTACAATTTAATTAATTCAGTTAATGGTTAGTAGTTGCTACTTGATACACTCAAGTTAACAAATTAAAAAAGTGTGTGTGTGTGTGTGTGTGTGTGTGTGTGTGTGTGTGTGTATGTGTGTGTGTGTGTGTGCCTCTTAGGGCATGGGTGGAAGCCAGAAGTTGGTGTCAGGATGTTTACTTCTATAATTTTAGACTTTTCTTTGAGAAAGGCTTGCCCACTAATCCAGGGGCCTGTCACTGAGACAGGGTCATGCCTCCCTTCACCCAGCTCGGAGGCTGCAGGTTCTCACCCTCACCTCTATACTCAGCTTTCTACTTGGGACTTAGAGTCTCAGAACTAAGGTCTTAATGTTTGCATGGCAACCTCATCCTTCCCTAAATCATCTTCCCATCTTCCACTGTTAAAATCTAGAAATCTAAGTTGCTATAGGACTTCTTGTTATTTGGATGGTCAGACAGTTTGTTGTTTACTCCTTAAATTAGCTAGCATGCTATCTTAGGAATCCAAACAGTGTGGACCTGGATAATGTCACGCCAATCCCCTGCCTTGAGTCATGTTTATTAAAGATCACAAGACATTGGAGAAAGAAGAAAGTGGCAGTTGAGAGGTAGGCTTTATGCAGAGATATGAATATTAGCAATGGATTAAATTGAATGTTTCTTTTATTACTGAGGTCCTACTGAATACAGCTCAGTCCTCTGGTTTGGCTCATGTACAAATCCTAGTTTAGATTCTACAGATCTCTCAGGTATTTGCTTTCTTGACATGACATGTGTGTACCTTTTGTTGGCCAACACTAGTTAGGTGTACATGGGTGACAAGGCAGAAATGCACTTTGCTTTTCTATAGTATGACCTACTCTTCCTGAAATGGCTTCTGAACCTTATTTGAAAATGAATAGAATAACTATATTTTACTTAAGGGAAACAGGTGTATGTACTCTCTTAACAGGTGATCGTAAAATTTTGATGGAAGCATACTTAGGGAATTTATAAATTTAGAATTCAAGAGTTCCTTATTCCTGAATTCATATGTAGAAAATAAGACTGTGAGAAGTGAAAATGATTTTAGACACTCCTTCCAGAAAATGGAACTCCTTCTTCTTTCTGTTAGCTTTTAACAGTTGGGTCAGATCCAGTTGTCTTATTTTGAAATGCACTGTCTGTCCTTTGTTATACAGAAGGGCTAATACCTGAATTGCTATTACAGGATGACCTGTGCCTTGGCAATTTATGTCAGGATATGGTAGCTAAGAGAAAGTAGGGAGCCCAATAGACACAGCATAGTAACTGCCTAAGGGAAGCCATTTATAATCTAAGTCTCTTCAGGAAAAAAGACGCATTCCTCAAAAATAAATAATAACCACTAAGCTATTGCCTTCAGAACTAGAGTGGACTCACATCTCTCAGGAGAGTAGGACTTGACTTCCTGAGTCACAACACTATCCAGATAAATGTCAGTTTTTTTTCCTTTCTTTCTTTCTTTCTTTCTTTCTTTCTTTCTTTCTTTCTTTCTTTCTTTCTTCTTTCTTTCTTTCTTTCTTTCTTTCTTTCTTTCTTTCTTTCTTTCTTTCTTTCTTTCTTTCTTTCTTTCTTTCTTTCTTTCTTTCTTCTTTCTTTCTTTCTTTCTTTCTTTCTTTCTTTCTTTCTCTCTTTCTCTTTTTCTCTCTTTCTTTCTATGTCTTCATTTTCATCAGCTTTGGCATCATCTACATATAAATTGTCTTAACACATGCTACAGAAGACCAATTATAGAAACATTTAGTGGAAGATAATTTCTTGTTAGGCTTGCTCCACAAACACTGACAAGCACACCTTCTAACAAGCAGATGCATTTGGGTCTCAGCACCTTAAAGAAACAAATTCCTGGCTATAGAGTTTCACCTGAAAATTTTTGTTAACATGACTTCATAAGCATATTTTGCCAAACATAGAAACGGACACAACCTAGGTCTCCTAATTACATCTGTGTATACAAAGCACAGGCTCTTCTGGTAATCTACAGCTGTTGATTATTTCACACTTGACAGGATGCTGAGCAAATCAACTTTGTATTCTAAACTGAAGTGTTCACTCACTCTTCTTTATTTGGGCCATATCCCTTTCTGAATGAAGTCCATTACACTGAAGCTTTTGGGATTTTTCCAAATTTAGATTTAACTTTTTAATTTAAATTTAGATTCATCATGCAGGAGAAGAAATGCTTTGATGTATCTTTCCATTTTTTATATTATTTTACTTGTACATACATATTAAGTTTATGTATTGAAATGCAAAATATATTTAAACTCTTCAAAAATTATAGCAGGATTGCTATCTAACTCCATAGCCTCAAAAATCAATCTCAATATTTATGATGGGCTTGATTGATTTTAGTTTAAAGAAAAGACTCCATTTGAAAGTGATCAAAAAAAGCAACCTTCATGGAACTAAATTATTCCTTATGGAGAACTCAAGAGCAATTATTGCAAATGGAACATCTTTTGAAAGTTACATACATAAAATTTTATTCAGAGGTCATTGTCTCTAAATGTTTCAGCTAACTCCTTGAATATCTATATCAGAATGCCTTCCCAGAAAAATACGTATTGAAATCGTTCATCTTCCTGGTCCAGTGATGGTTTGAGGGAACTTCCATTTGATATATAGCAAAGAAACCTAACTAAACATGTTTTAATTTTCAATTTTGACAATATCATATTAAATGTATTATAATTTAAGATCCATAATCTACTATGAAGTATATAATAGGAATATTGTATATTGTGGAATCTATTCATAGAACTCAAACTACAAAATGAATTAAATACTTTCCTGGATCCAGTGGATGACAGGCATTTAGGAAATATAGTCCAATTCAAAAATTTCTCGAGTATTTTATGACCCATAACCAAATCACCTGATAACGATGACAGTTATTTTTTTCTAACACTGGTAAAAGAGGAAAGGACAGGAATGGACAAAGGTCACCGTACATGAATGCCTTTTTATTAGTGGTGGGAAAATGTCCCTTTCTTCTGTTACCCAAACTCAAGTTATCTGTGTGGTGCCTGTAGGTTGTCACTTATGGTTTTGTTTTTTAGTTCAGTCCAGTCCATTCCAGTTTCTCCCTTACAGGGACAGCATCTTAATTTCTTTTCTTACTTCTGTGATAAAATACCCTGACAAAAGCAATGTAAGAGAAGAAAGGACTGTTTTGTTTGTTCACTATTCCAGGTTACAGTCCATGGTAGTGAGGAATTCATACGTCTGGGAGTGTGAGCCACTTAGTGATATTGCATTCAATAGTTTCATATATGTGCGCAGATTATTGTCTTCACTCTCAGGACCTTGTGTAAACTAGGCAAGCTACATCTATAGTCCTCCCCCCACTAATGCTTATTTATAAGACAAAAGACTTACCTCCTACCTAATTTAAGTAGAATGAGAAATATCAAAACCACTATGTCCATCAGAACACTTTCCCAACTTAAAGGTGACAAAAAGTTTCTCTGGGGTGTCAGGAATGTCAAACCTGAGAAAAACAAGTAGGTTGTTAAAAAAAAAAGATCGGTTGGATATTAGTTTGTGTAAAGTTTAGTTTTATTCTATAAATGTAAGCTTTTCTTTCATGCTAAACTTACAGACATTTATATAATCAGAAATTCATTTGGGCTTTTAGTACTGTCTAGAATCTATATCTTTATATGAAAAGGTAAGAAAAAATGGCTGTAAGTAAGCCTGTTCTCCCGCCCCCCCACACACACACTTCTGCTTCCTCCTATGCCCTAAAGCCCAACACTAGGCACTGCAATTCCATCCTTTACTATGGCAAACTTTCTTATACATTCAAACAAATGGTGTTTTAAGTTTTTTAATGTTTATAATTCATATTTATGGAGGGATCTGTCTAATAGCAATAACAAAATATTTCTTTTAGCCTCATGATGTTTATGTGATCTTTGACTTTTTACACCATTTTAATAGGTATTCAGTATATTTTATCACATGTATTTTCACTTTACTATCTTTATTTTATAGAAAATTAAATGCAGACTTGAAACACATAGTGCTTTTATCAAATATAATGAGTAAACATTTAAAGAGACACAGTAGTACAACACCTGTATTTCTAGCAGTTGGAAGGGAGAGACAGAAAAATCACAAGTTTAAGCCTAGTCTCATCTACACAGCTAACTTGGGGCCGAATCTACAAATAAATGAATGAATTAATGAATCAATACACAAATAAATTAATGAATCCAGTAAATAAAATGAAACTCTGACAAGTTCTTCTGTGTTAGTAATTTGGCTTTGCCACTCTTCCATGCCTTGTAGCCATCTTTATTGTTTAACAATTCAATTCTAATAGTTTTCAGGTATCACCTAAAATATCATCTAATCTAAGCCATGTCTAGATATATTCTTTTCTCATATGATTTTTTGTTATTTTTCATTTGTATTGCTGATGCTAAGGACTTAAGCAGTAGTCAGGAATGAGGCATTTGAGAAGACAGACATTTGAACCAAACACAAATGACTGCAGCCATTAACTTTGTAAAGACTTTTTGGGAAGCTTTTCTAGCTGAAAGGAATAGTGTAATGGCCTCTGTATGAACACAAACTTAGAATTCCCAAGAGGCAGAAAGTTACTTTTTCTGTATTCCAGGTATGAAGAAAAAGGAGATTAGATAAACTCCAAGTAACATGTAGACTTTGCATTGTTCCACATCTTACAAACAATGATAGGCATCTGCACATTGAAGAGAAAGAAAGCACAAAGTATCTTCATTTTTATTTCTAATTCAAACTTAAGAGAGAACAGACACTGGACATAGGCACAGTTGAATTTTGTTGATATTATTCAAAGCCCTAACATAAACATCTTCATGACAACAATAATAGCTTTCAGGTTTATACATCATAGATACTTGTTTCTTATTCTGAGAGATGGATATTAATATCGTTGGCAGTATAAATTTAGAAAAGCAAGCAAGGTCCAGGAAAGCACCTGTGCTAAATTTAGTTATTTATTCAAAAGACATTAAGCATCAACTATGTGACACAGGACCAAGTATTGTCCAAATAATCAAATTCCTATGCTCATGCAGCTCATACCCTAGTGGTGAAGAGAAAAAAGATAATGAAATATCATACTGAGGTCCATGCTCAGGACAGGAATCAAACAAGAGTGGTAGAGATGTGGCCTGTTTAGACAATGGTTTCTTTGATGAGGTGATCTCTGAGCAGGCATTTGAATGATGTAAGTTTGGAGAGGAGGAAGGAATGACAAAAATATCCAGAACCTGAAACCAACTCTTTAAAAATCTAAACCACATACATTTGGCAAAAATTACCTGGTGGTTACCGAGGCCAAAATTCTCACTAGGAGTTATGTAAAGGTTTAAAATTATAGTTATAGCTTCAGAGGGTAAAAATATAGTATCACTGTCCTTCAACTTTAATTTGAGATAATTTATATCACTCCTGGTTTCCTTTGGTCTCTTGAAGGTTTTAATGCAGTCTTTAGAAAGAAGTAGCTTTCAGAGTCTCGGTGCCCTTCATCACCTTTTTTTCCTTCCCAGACGGCATGAAACTCAGGCAAGACACTCCATGCCCTCCAGTTCTCCACAGTCCCTTCTGACTTGTCCTTCAAGGTCTCGCTCTTCTTGCTCACCCACTGCTCGTGGCACAAGACTATTTTCTGGGCATGAGCAAAATAGTACAACTCCTTATGACTGATCTTCAATGTATATGTGTGACTTCCTTTTCCCTTTAGGCTGGACTTCTCAATTCTATCTCTTTAAGCAATAGAGTAATTGGCATTGCTTGTCATGGGAAGCCCTTAGCCAGCATTCTCACCTCATAGCTCATCTCCACAGGGCTTGTAGGATTTTTCTGATGTTTTCTCTGTGCCATATCAGAATGACAGATTCTGCCTAAGATTATTTTCTTTAACCCACAGCTTTCTTTCAATGCTAGCATTTTCACTCCGTCAAGTAAGAAAGTGAGATATTGTGCTAGTATCACATCAGGGTATTATAATATTCTGTTGTTTTTTTTTTTTTAAATTCGTGAAAGGACAGCATAAGCATTCATCACTCCCAAGGTCAGAATATGAGAGATAGTTTTGTTTTGAATTTCAGCAATGATTTGACTTGGAAGATAAGCAGTCAAAGCTCATAGGGCTCTGGCCACAGACCTAGCTATAAAGACGGGTGCAAAGAGACCTGTTAAACAGGAATTGCTCTCAGAGTGCCATTTGAGAGGCCCGTGAAGGTGATGTGTGAACAGGAATGTTTCTTCAAAGTCAGGGAAGCGATTTGTCTTGGGCACCCACCCCTCTTGACGGAAGGGGAAACCAGAGTATTATAAATCAGCGTGGACATAGGGATCAAGCATTGGTATAGAAATCCCATAACCAGATAGGATGGTATTTTTTTTTAATACATGATAGACACACCTGTTTACTTTGGCTTTTAATAAATCCAGCCTTTGTGTTCAGGGACAGATATTTGGGAGGGTGTTCATCATGTCTTGCCAAAAGGTAAAGTATTAGGAAGAAGAAATTTAATTAAAGGGTGTAGGTATGTATTTCTTCTAGATTTAAATGGAAGAAATATAGGTGACATATTTTCTAGATGACATATTTGTTTTATGAAATATGAATGATAAGTTGATGATATTAATGTGCACAGCAGCAAACCTTAAATTTCTTGTTAAGTGTAACACTCTACTTACAACCACGTGGCTAACAGTCCTTACCAGATGGTTAGAACATGAAAGAGTCCAAGATGAATAATGCAGCTATGCACTTCCTGTTCTAGGTTTTGCTTCTCAAACAGAAATTCTATCTTGAGTCACAAAGTTCTTAAACATATTAATAAACAAATATTTAATATAATTATTTTCCTCATTCAGAATGAACTTAGAAAGTTTCCCCTTGGTTTGAAAGAGCCGGGATCTGAGAGCTACAATTATGGAAAGAGAGAGGCAAGAAGGGAGAGGGAGGAATAGATAGATAGATAGATAGCCAGATAGATAGTAACATATTGCTAGGTAGATCATTTTTGGTAGATAATAGATCATTGATGATAGATAACTAGATAGATGAGAGATGATAGAAAGACTAGATAAACAGATTAATAGATGATAGACGATAGATAGATAGATAGATAGATAGATAGATAGATAGATAGATAACTATCTATTCTTTTTTGAATAGTTTACAAGACATTTGAAGGTTTTTTAAAAAAAGAAATAACAGAAGTAGAAAAGCTTTCGTATCTAAGAGAGGGAAACAAATGGAAATCATCAGAGAAAGAAGAGAAGAGCTTGATTGAAGGAGGTGGAGCAGAGAGAAGAGAGAATGAGACAACCATTATCTTAGCACAGTGAACCAAGGGCTAGCTTCCATTTTTTGCTTTTTGTCCCTGTGAAGTATAATGTAATCAGGAAAAAGGGGCTCTGCTTAGACATTGTTTGGTCAGAAATTCAGATCTCATGTATTGTTATCCCTCTAAGGGTACGTTTTAATATGAAAAATTATCGATTAATTATTATATCTAACCCATGTTGTTCAGGAGAATAAACGAGCTGGTGAGTATGCAACACTTGATTGATGCCTCAAAGGTGGAAACCACTGTGAGAGGAATAGAGTTATAAAATCAAAGCTCTACACATGATTTTCAAACTTGCTTGTTAACTTGATGTAATTTAGCAGTTCATGGAAGTAAGTCAGTGACTATGTGTGGGGGGGATTATATATGCAGATTAAGTTAGTTGAGTTAAGAATACTCACTCTAAGTAGAAAGCACTATTCCATAGTACAACATCCCAGATTGGAGGAAAAGAAGAAAATGAGCAGAACACAAATGTTGATTGGTCCATTTCCTGAATTGTATGTCAAAATAAAGCCTCTGTCTTTGCATTGCATTAGTCAAATGTTTTGTTGTGGCCATAGACAAGGAGTTAATACTTCCTGGTATACACTAAGATCTTACACATCTATCTACTGGCATGTTCTTTATTTCACTGTTGGTAGTACATATAAATATAAAAAGAGAAGACATAATTTTAATCTCTTTATTGCTGGAAAATTCTAGAGTTTTCTTGTTTCTTCTATGTATTATATATGTTTTGTTTCTAGTCATTAAACAAGAGAAAATATGACTTTATTGAAACTCTACATTTATTTGGTCTACTATAATTCTGAGGGTAAACCTTCTCAGAGTCTACAGGAATTAAGACAATAGAAATAGGGATAATTTATAATACCAGACAATACTTTCATGTGCATTTCTGAGATTAATGACAGCTTGCTCTCCATAACAAGTTCCAAGGCAGTCAGGGTTTCTAATCAAGGCTCTATATCAAACAAACAAACCAATCAACCAACCACCTAACTAGCTAACTACCTAAATCTGGTAAGGCATGCTTTAATTCCCAATGCTGGGAAGGTAGAGACAATAGCTCTTCAGTTGGTACACTGGCTTGGTCTTTTGCAGGTGTGCAAGGTCAAACACAGTTATGATATGTTGATGAGTTTAGTGACCCTATCATATCTAGAAAACACTGCCTAACTCTGGTTCTTCCCAGTCTCTGGCTCTCATTGGTTTCTATTTTTCAGTATTCCTTGAGATTTTCAGGAGTGGGATCAGTAATATATGTGTCCTGTTTGTGGTAGCTTGATATTTTTTTAGATGTAGGTTTGGATTGCTTGCCCAAGGAAGGAATGGTGCTACTCACAGTGAGCTGGTCTGTTGTTCTACATCAATTAATATTCAAGACAACCCCTTATAGACACAGCCACAAACAACCTGATCTAAGAAATTCCACAATTGAAGCCATACTTCTCAGATGACTCTAGGGTGTGTTAGATTGAAAATTAAGGCTATGGAGAATATATAATCTGTTGCAGAAAATATTTTCTTGATACACATCACCCAAGGTCTTCTAATTTTGATTTAACAAATTATTGGGAACATTTTGACAGCAAAATACTGGAGTGCTTGTGGAAGAAAAATTGAGTTAAAGTGTTTATCATCATCATCATCATCATAGAACATAAGGGATAGTGTAATTGATAGGGATTGTTCTTGCAGGAGAGAAGTTAATGGCAATAAGAGAGATGTGGTCAGCACAGCAGGGTCCTTGAAAGTAGGGAAGAAGATTAAAAACTTGTGGAGGTGGAGAAGCAATATCCTAATAAGGGATCAGCGCTACATCTGGTAACTCTGAAATAGCCGAGAACTTCTAGCTCCCTTCCTAAATTGGACTAGGCACTATATTCTTCCAACTCTATCCTATCACTGTTTCTGAATTTCCTGCCCTTCACCTAGATACCTATGTGGGATTCTCTGCTTAGACAATCCTTACATCTCTCCTTGATTTCTGCAGCGGCCTTTATGGGCTCAGGACTGCAACCGAGGCCCTCCCATTCACCCTCCATTCTTTATGCCATTGGACACCTCTTCCTCCTCAAACACCTTCATCTAGCCTCCTACTGCATAAAATTTGAAGTCTATTGGCTTAAAACACAAAGCCATTCAGGATCTGTCTCCTATTTCCACACAGTTTCTTCTTTTTAACTGTGTGATTATGAGTTGCAAGTAATTCATCTAAATGTGTCATGGAATCATTCATTTTTCTCTTCCCTTTTAAAAGAAAATTTCTTGTTCTGAAAATTCTTTTTCCATCCCTCTTCTTTTACTGATTTCGTCTTTTTCATCTTTCATATTTCAGTTAATAGACATTCCTCTTGTTGTTAGCCAAACAAGTGAAATGAAATTATGGCTGAATAGATAGAAGGTGTAAATTAGAGTAACAAGGCCAAATTTTCTGACTCAAGCCATTTTTTTCTAATTTTGAATTTGTAACATTCTTTGCACATGCAGAATTTTGAGTGATCAGTATATACCAAAGTCCCCTTCCCAAGAACCATTTTGGCTTTCCTCTGTGCAGCTTAGAAAGAAGCACAAAACTGGATGGAGGTCTGCTCACTCCTTATGACTTCCTGCCAAGACATAAAACCCATGGATGTGGGGAGCCTCCAGGTCTGTAAGCCAGCCACTTTCTCTGCGAAGAATGAAGATGATGAGAACCCCTGAAGTTTGCAGTTGTACTTGGCAGTGAAGGTGGTGTAGATTTTGTTATTGTTTCTGTGAATACATTTTGAAAATATGGGTCAGAACTGAACAGGGAAAGTTCTACCTCCTTATGTCATGTTACCCAGCAAAGTCCTATAGTGAGGTGTGAAAATTGTCCAGGACAGAAGGTTTAATGTAGCTTCAAAGAGCAAAGGCAGGGTGAATCTTGAGATCCTTTTGGCTTAAGTGATGTTCAGAACTAGATTGCAAGGCTCTTGAATGGAAGGCACCTAGGCCTACTGTTCTGTAAAGGAATTAAAAATGGAACAGCCAAGAGGGAACTATACAGTACAGCTGGAGGGAGTGGTAGGTAAGAATAAAGAGAATATGAGATAGAGAAAGAAAACAAGATGGAATATGGGGTATGTTGGAGGAGACCCCCCAGTTCTCAGACCCCCCCAGAGAACTCCCAAATGCCAAAAGAGTAACAAACATAATGCAGGAACTTGTAAATATTCCAGAGAAAACAGTTATGATTTATTTGAAAGTCTTCACAGTAGTGCTTTTGCCAAGCAGTAACTTTTTTTTTAAAGGCGTTATGAATCAACTTCTGTAATGACTATACTTCCCTACGTTTAAAAATGAAATAAATATTTTCAAGACTCTAGGTTTTTTTTTTTGGCATATTTGCCTTTGAAAGGCTTGCTGTGACGGTCGCTTTAAGAAATGTTTTCGCTGTTACTGCTCCATTTTAATCTTTCACTTTGTATTAACAAAATCAAAACCAGCACAATTAGAAGCCTCCTGATTTTGATTTGCTTTAATACCAAGAGAATGTTCACAATGGCACCAGCAGTTCGGGAAGTACTTCAAGCTGCGGCAACTGCAGCTTTCGAGTTGTAGAGGCAAACATCAAAAGATAGCTTGAAAGGAACGCCAAAAACATCGAAACCAATAATTCTTTACATTTGTGTTTTTATTTTAGTGTACTCTTCACAATGAAAGCAAGAAGACTGTACAGGGGGAAAGGAGGCTTGTAAGCTCATTTCAATTGTGTAACTTAAAATGAAATCAAAAGCACTTTCTCCTTGGCTTTTAACTTGGACCAGCTAGCTATATATGTATAACTCAAAAAAAGAAGAAAATAAAACTCTAAACACACAGCCACAGAATGTCCAACTCTCTTATATTATCAGATTAAATGAAAAGGAAGGTGAGCAAGATTTACAAAACACTGATCCAAAAATCCAGGGCTTCTCCTCATATTCTGTCCACCATGAATAAGAGTGAAGTTCTAGATAGTAATCTGAAGTGGGATTTGTGATTCAGCCACAGCCATAGAGGGGTATGAGTTAAATGACAAACAGGTCTTTGAAACATCACAGTGGTCAGAAAACACAAGGAATAGCTATGATCGTCCTCATGTGCTTGGCAGTTGGTATCAGAGTTACAAAACACCCAATAACTCCATTACTGCTTTTATGAGCACTGCTGTTTTTTAAGTCTCCCAGAAAACACATTTCAGAGCTTGGAAAAGTTACCTCTATTCTTATTTTCTCTTAAGCTTGGATCTTCAGTATAAATCCACTGTCTTACCCAACTCTAGGAGCCTTCAAGAATGATTATTTTTCGACACAAACATGGTTGCTTGTTGTATATTAGTTTTTTTTCTCTCTTTACACATTTATGTAAAATTTCGGTCCTTTAAAACAGTAAATAGTTGGCATTCTATCAAAGGCTATTATATTTTTTTCTATTAATGACAAAGGAAGATAGGGCATTGGTCATGCTGGCAGCTGTTTGAATTTTGGTCTTTGGGTGAGGAAATAACAGTTGAAATGTTGCACTCTGCCTCGTCCACATAGGCACCCACCCTACTTCATTCTTCTTTCAAGATGACTTTCCGGAATGTGGCGGGATAGGTAAAGAGGAGGGAAAGAATGAAGAAAAATGAGGAGAAGGAGATGATGATAAAGGAGGAAGAGGAGGAGGAGAGGAAGAGGAAGAAGAAACTTATTGTGAAACATGTATCACATATTCATTGAATTCACTTCGGTACCAAAACAGTATTATGTACTGAAGGACACATTTATTTATCCTATATGCACTCTTAGGAAAATCCAAAATTTTCCCTGCCAGAGTTCCTTCCTGCTGTTCTGTTGAGGCATCAGTGGCAAAGAAGGTACATGAATTTTCAACAATATAATAGAATACCTCTAACTTCAGCCCTGTTTCTACACCTAATTGATGACTCAACAACAACAACAAAAAGATAAGAACTTTCTGAATGAAATCAATCTCTTTTCTGTTTCAAATTACCAAATCCAGAATGATTTTGTTTTAAGTTTTATCTTAGAAAACTGGAGTGAGCATTTCCTATAACAGGTTCCAGAATGGGCCAGTTTCAATGTCAAGTCCTTTCTCTGCTTATCAAGTATTTAACCATGAGAAATAAAGAATCAGCTTTTGATATCTTAGGCCAGCATACCTCAGTGACAGCAGAAATTTCAAATGATGGGAAAGTCATCTTCCAGTTTCTCTGTAACCAAGCTCCCAAAAGACAGAGCAGAATGAGTGCTGATACCAGCTCTGGGGAACTGGAAAAGAGGGGAGGGAGGAGGGGAGGGAGGGAGAGAGAGGAAGAGAGGGAAAAAGGGAGGGAAGGAGAAAGAGAGAGAGTGGGAGAGAAGGGGGAGAGAGAGGGAGAGAGGGATTGGTAATGGACAATGTCATCTAACAGTTTCTACAAAAGAAAATTATGGTTATAAATGTCATGGCTCAGAATCTCCAAAGTTAAATTCCTTTGACACTTTCTCCTGTAGCTTTATGAAACTTGATGTATTATTATTCGAGAGAATTTTCTGACATTATTGCTATTCTGACCATACAATACAGTTCAGGGTTGGGTAAGTTCCATTTAGGAACATAAGGGGAGTTTAAATGAATCACGCTATTATGGTGATTTTCTGTAAAAACATATGTATCACCTTTCTTATTCTATGTTTCAGTCACAGAAATTACATAAAACTGAAGTTTCACACACTGGGAGACTTAAACAATTTTAAAAAGCATACAGTTTTTTAAAAAAAAATTGTCATTCTTCTTTAACTGTAGAAAGAAATACAAGAAAACCCTCAAAACTCAGCTCAAATCATTATCTGGTTGTCTAGGCTTGTGTCAACTTTGAGAACTCTCATTTGCAGGGCCTGCCCTGAGGATTGCTGCCTCCACTGATGGGTTCCCTGCAACTCTGGCACTGGTGTGCTTAGTGCTGTAGCAAACTCATCTGGCAATTCTGTTGGGTAGACTTTCTCATGGCCACTTTACAGACCAGAAGAAACAGAGGTTTGTAAAGTTGGAGTCAGTTGCCTAGCCACTTGCCCACCCAAATTCATGTGTGCTACCGTGCCAGTTCCAGTCTTTAAGTACCTGATAGATCCACGAGAAAGGCTTTGCCTTTTCTCCCCATTTGTCTTGATTTGCTTAGACACAAAGAACCAAACGGTACCGCCAAGAAGCAGTATCTAGCTCATTTATTGGCAGCTCTGGGGTCGGGTGTATTACTTCCTGCTCTTCACTCCTCAGCTTCTCTAAAGACAGCCAGAGGGTTCTGGCACTCGCTATTCTTTCCAAGTCCCTGGGATGCTCTTGTAGCAAGGATTGAAACTAGCAGCTCCATGGTGACCAGGAAAAACAAATGAGCCCCAGAGCCCATACCAGCCCCGGGATCACTTGTGAACAGATTTTGAAAAGGAGAACTCAGTGTAGTCCCGGAGTTCCATCTGGGAACTGGCATCAATGATACTGTTAGCAGCATGTCCTGCCTGCCCGCCTCTTGAAAAATCCAAGAATTCTGCAGCACTTTGGACCTCAGAAACCTGTGAGCCATTTCCGCAACACTAGGGTGCATATTTGACGGATAGAAAGTCCTAAGCTCACAAGAGAAGTTAACGCGCACCGGTTCCCATTTCAGGGTCAGTCAACTCTGGAACAGAGTCAGAACGGTATTTCTGCTTCACAAATCTGTCCAGAAGAAAGCATTGTCTGGCTTCAGGAATGTAGTGTTGGCTTAAGGGAGTTTTAATGCGTTGGCTAGAAGGATAAAAGCATATGAACGCCTGTTTAGAATATTACATTAATTTCAACTCTTATCCAACTTTGCATAGTGATGCCTTAAAATAAAAATACTAATGCACTTTATTTTTATTGAGCAGTAAAATAAGCTTGGGGTGCATTAATACCAAACCTCTACTACTTTGCTAAATCTCATGAGCTTTCAAAAAAATGAATAATTAAATGAAAGGGGGCGTCATGAAACAAGACTGAATGCCCTAGCTATATAGAGAACAATCAATCATTCCGTTGATTGATTGATAGGTAGAGAGGGAAAAAGATGTCTAAGAATAAACAAGGAATTTTGTAATAATAAGTGACCCAAGAACTACTGTTCTGGCAAAATTTTGTGTAGACAGTTTTTAGGCTTCAACACTATTTCTTTCACTTGCTAGGATGAGTTCAGGGCTCTGGGAAGCATCTTGGTTCCTGATGAGAGGTAGAAGCAAGCTGGAAGAAGTCACTCTGGGGACTACAGTAGAGGAGTCAAGGTTTGGGGAAAAGGTGATGCTAAATGGCATACTTCCTGAGTACTTCCTGTATTTAATAGAAACTGAATAGAAGGGAGAAATGTTCATCCTTTCTTTCCTTTTACCTGAGAATAAAATATTCATCTTTGTGTATGTGATTCTTTAGATTCAGTTGAAACTATTTCATTGTTCCATTTGTTTTGATTGTTTTTCAAACTGCTTCTTTACTTTGGGTGTCAATTTTAAAGATATTTCAAAATTGTGATTCATGAATCATTATTTTTATATTTTGCTCCCATACCTGAAGACCCCCAGTTAGTCTCAAGAGCCATCAATGTCTCTTTCCATGAGATGGATGAGCAGAAGACACAGGTGTCATGGAAGCTCACGAGATCAGTGCTAAAAGTAGAATTTTAAATTTATCACCACCCATATGGGTTTCATGTGTATGTCAACACACTGATGCATGTTTATATTATCATTCTTCATCACACATTAGCTCACATGTGAAGATCCTACCTTATGTTGAGAACTATGTACCAAAGATAGTTACAGTTGAGTCATTATTCATATTGTTTATAAAATTCGTGTGTACTACCTCATGAGCAAGAAATGCCAAGCAACAAGAGTGGCATTTACACATGTTTAATTGCATGTCTCAAAGAGATGTGTCCAATATGACATAGCATTTAGTCTCAAAGCTGGAACAGAGTAGATTATTTTGTTTCAATAGGAGTTTGCTACATATGCAGCTGGAGCCATGGGTCCCTCCATGTGTACTCTTTGGTTGGTAGTTTAGTCCCTGGGAGCTCTGGGGGTACTGGTTGTTTGATATTGTTGTTCCTCCTATGGGGCTGCAGGCTCCTTCAGCTCCTTGGGTCCTTTCTCTAGCTCCTCCATTGGGTTCCTGTACTCAGTCCAATGGTTGACTGAGCGCATCCACCTCTCATCAAAGGGAGGAGAGGCTCTTGAACCCGAGAAAGATCGATGTCCCAGTATACGGAAATGCCAGGAGAGGGAAGTGGAAATGGGTGGGTTGATGAGAAGGTAGAGGGGGTATGGAATAGGGTGTTTTTGGAGAGGAAACCAGGAAAGGTAATAACATTTGAAATGTAAATAAAGAAAATATCTAATAAAAAACAGAAAACAAAATAGGAGTTTGCTCTTACTGAAGAAATTTAGAGGAATGTAAGCATCAATTTTTCTGTCTAGAGTTCTTTTCAAGAAAATCCAGTCTTGGATGACGGATGAGTCAGAACTCCTAATCCTTCTAATCTGGTCCAATCCCTCTGTTGCTATGTATTCTTTCAACAGAACTTAAACTTCTACTTTCACAACTCAAAAAACAAAAAAAAATGGAAGCACCTAAATGGCCTCATTTTCATATGAGCAATAGCTGATAGATTTCTATTGAGAATAAGGGAAAACGGAGACCATTAAGTCTGCTTGATACATGGAGACTTGAGTAAGTGCCAGGAGTTCAAAGGGCACAGAATGGAAAGTTTGTGTGATTTGTGCCTATTTCCCACTTTCTGGCCAGGTCTACAGAGTAAATGTTTGGTAAATTTTATATCTGTTTTATTTCTCTATGTTATTTGTCTCTTCATAAAATCTTGGCCACCCTGTACTGACTTGCACATTTCCTTTATCAGTACTCCATGAGCCCACAGGATTTTGTGGTTCAATGGTTTCTTTGCTGTATGTTCATCAATTTCTTCTCATCCTGTTTGTTCTCTTTGTCCATTAGAAGGACTCTTCTAATTTTAGCTCCAAATTAATTTACATTTCCCATATATTGGCATTCATCTTATGCCTCTTACAAACTATTTACACTGGGCAGGCTGAATCATGAAATTAAAGCTAAAATAATGTTATTTTCATGTGTTGAGCTTTAAAAGAATACACGGATCATACTTGACTCCCTACATACATTTTATCCTCTCAGTTCACATTTGCCCATGTGGCTCCAAGGTCTTTTTGCTTGTGGTTGGAAAAAGGAAAGAATTCTGTTTTTTTTTCATATTCATTCATGATTTATGAATTCGACCACAAGTAACTAGAGTCCAGTAACAGGGGGCTCTGAGAGATAATCCCAAGGAGAAAAACAAAACTATGCATTGCAGAGCTTTGTTCCAGGTGACAGTAGATGAGCTGATGACTGCAAAGAAGTTTGCTGAATGCCACAGGAGAAGCACTGTGTGCTTTGCTCCCAGGAGGAAAACATCCATGTTTGTCTAGCAAGGCTGGAAAGAAGCAGACATCTCACCTCACATGGTAGTTGAGCGCCATCAAGCTCCTTTAGATCCCAAAGGGTCACCATTATCTGTAGAGTGATCCGGGCTCTCTGTCTCAGAAGTCAGTGCAGAAGAGAATGCCTGGTTCAAAGTTAAGCCCCTACCATGCGTTTTTCATTTGGGGATTTTGATCAAAGCATCTGAACCAGGGAATTTGAAGGCTTCAGAGAGCCTCACCGTACTATAGAAGCTCAGCTTACTTGATTGTCACACCAGGGTTCAGTGCCCTATTCTGTTGATACTGAACTGTGAAAACCTATGAAATTTACTTAACCTCTTTGCCATTAGGGTTCATCTTTTTGCACAGGAAAAAAATGGTAAAATTTCTCAAATAAAAAATGAAGAATAAAGGAATTCATTAAAAGTGTGATGTGCTGAACAATTATTACACATATACTCTTAAGACCATTACAAGTGCCATTGCTATTATTGGAGAGATATTTCTAGTAGAGTCTCTGAAACAATCCGGTGTCAATTACTCTCAGGAAGTGATTGCTTATCAACTCCTTTTTGAGTCCTTAAAATCTTTCTAATATTATCCCATTATACCTGATAGATATAATATTCAATATATTAAATACAATATAAAGCCTGCTCAGTTTCCCAGTTTCAGGTACTTTGATCGAAATTCCCAAATTGAAGAACTAATGATAAGGACTTGACTTTGGATGAGGTTTGCTCCTTTGGACTGGCTTTAAAACCAAAGAGCCAGGATCACTCCCTAGAAGACAGTGACCCTTTGTGATCTAAAGAAATTTGATGGCATTCAACCACCATGGGAAGTGGTATCTTCAGAATGTCCATTCCACTTCTGGCTAGTCCTTCTAGACAAAAAAACGGATGCTTCCCTCCTGGGAGCTAAACACTCAATGGCTCGATTACAGCAATTCAGCAAGCTTTGTTAAAATTTTATATTTCATTACATATCCATTATATCTAATGGTTTTTTTCTACTTGTCACCATCGTCATTATTATTCATTGTATGCATTATGAAGAAACTTAAAATTAATTAGACTCTTCATGTTTTGGTTAGACATACAAATATATTAGTAAAGTTTTAACTCTGTAACCTTGATGTCACAGATGACAAAACAGGGTAAAATTGAATTAAAAAAGTCTGATATAAACTAATACATAGTTTTTATTACACATTTAGATAATATAATTATTATATATAGTATGTTAATTCATAATATGGAAGATTGATAAACACATATTATGTAACTTACATTCAAATAAAAATAGGAGTTTAAGATATCCATATGCAGTACTATTTACAAAGAGACACATTGAGCTTACAGAGCCATCCATGTATGACTGCTTTCTCAAAAAGGGTGAGAAGGGGTTGCATGGTGATAATTACTAGAAACAAACTGAATTATATGGACATGCATACACATACATGCATACATACATACATACATGATACAAATCACTCAGGAATCCCATAGTTCTCCTAATGGTGTTATATTTGAGTGAGTGGTGATTATGGCTCCTTAGGATTTTTTTTTTAACAAAACACAACAACAACAGTAACAACAACAAAATCCTCATAGCCTTCAATCACTTAATAGAAAATTATACCAATAAGCCAGACATTGGAAAACAAACACATAAGAAACAGTGAAATCTAGCACTGCTTATAGTTTTAAAAATGAGTTCCTAATCCATAATTCTGTCATGACATCATCCATTTGGGTTTGATCTTACTTTAGCCCATGATTTTATTTTTTCTTTTCTTGCTCATTTGTATGTCTGGCTTTGATTTTAACTTAATGAAACAACAGAATACCCAGTAGCATATATCAAAAACTGAAAAGCATAGTATTGACTTTTATCAGTACATTAACTAAAAATGGTATTATTCTTTAAAACTTTGTTAGCTTGTAAATAAGTGAAAAATCAAATGCAACAATTTTAAGAGTGTGAAGACATTTTCTATAGCCAAAACAAAAACAAAAAACAACAAAACAAAACAAAAAAACCACAAAGCTTAAGGGATTTTAAGTTTGAACGTGACTTGTCAGCTTTGGTGCTTTCAAACCTCTATGACACTTTGAAGTTCCGTTGGATCTGGCAGTAAAATACCATTATTAGGACTGCCCTGTTCCTCTTGTGTTACATCCTCATTTATTATGTTTTTGTATTTACAGACCATAATAAGCTGTCTAAGAAAGGACTGGGCAGAAAGGGAGGCTACAGGACAAAATTCAGTGACAGAGACAGATGGCTTGTATCTTAAGTTTTCTTTTTTTCCATTCATTTTTGGCTCTGTAAATATATGGAGATTATGTAATAAAAACAGCTACCATTTGTCAAATGCTTACTCAACTCCAGCATGAGATTAGGTTTATAGGGTAGGTTTGTGGAGTCACACTGGACCTTGTGAGGATGAGGAAGTACTCATAGGCACAGGGTAATCCTTCCTTCTGAAGTGGTCCATTTGCATAATGGAGATTATGCAGTTTTCTGAGCTCTCTCTCTCTCTCTCTCTCTCTCTCTCTCTCTCTCTCTCTCTCTCTCTCTGTGTGTGTGTGTGTGTGTGTGTGTGTGATTTCTTTACTGAGGGTTGATGCTACGACTTTCTGTATACTAGGCAAGTATGTTTCCACTTGAACTACATCTACAGACTTTTATTTACTGTTCATTTTGGAACAGGGTCTTGCTAAATCATACAGGGAGCCTTGGACTTTGAATTTCGACCTCTTTCTGCTTCTGCATTCTCAATACTTTGGATTACAGTCATAAATCACCAGCTGGGGCTTCCTTTTCAGAGTTCTTTTTGCATGTTTATCATACTGTTTCCAGACTGTACCTTCTTCATCAGAAATCTCAAGCTTTGCCTTCTTTGGTATTACCATGAATGTCTACTGGCAATCAGACATAGAATATATTGACTAATGCATTGGTAATGTACTAATGGTTTTGATTGGTTAGAAAAGGAGAAGGAGGAGTGATAGAAGTGATGTAATATCATACCATAATTTAGAGTACACAGAAGTTTTCTCTTTTTACTTCACATTTTTTTCAAATTTAATATTTTGATTTCAATTATGTATAGGATGCATTGTTTATGAGCACCAATTTATTTCTCATTGATTTAACACTCAACAGTTTTTAGAGCCCAGAAATCATCATAATTACTCAATAAATGAATGAATTGTTTCTTCTCATAATATTTTGTGCTTAAGGTAGAATCAAATGGAAAAGAACTAGGAGAGAATTCAATGAAAATGTCTTTCCTTAAGAGCAGTTACTGATGATGTTCAGTTGAAGATTGAACATTGATCTTGTTTTGTTTGCTAATTCTGATTAATAGTGGCATCCTTGGGCTCTTTCCGGAGAAAAGTCTGTGGATCCTCAAGTTCAAGAGAAAAGAATATCATTATGAAATTATTTGTCAGTTGTTAGGGCAATTGTTACTCCTAGGACAAACTATAAATATGTGCTTGTCTCAGGACAGTAACCTACCTTATTGGGTATATACTATTCCATTTTTTTCCCTGTTTATATGGTAGTTTCTCATGTAGGTAAGATTTATATCAGAATTTATTTAGATTCTTCATTTTTATAAATGTCTTATAGGCTGACATGTTACCAGAACAGCAACAGTAATAAAACCTTCACTTTCTAAGAAAGTGTGTAGAAATCTGCAGTGTAGCAGAGAAGATGGAGGCATGCATATGATTCTCATCTGTACTGCAGCATCCAGGAGAATATTCGCATAAGATTCTTCAACTCCAGCCTTGTCTCAGCATAACCCCAAGGTTCCAGGGAGCTGTCCAAGTCTGTTGAAACCCACTTTTTACAATGCATTTTTCTCTATTTTCTTTTTGTTTGCCAAAATGAACAAAACTGATTTTTGTCAGCTGTCAAGTGGAGCAAGATGTCAAAAGTGTGTGTGTGTGGGGGGAGCTTTTCCATACATTCAATTCTTGTAACAAAAACAAACGATTAGGCCATTGGTTGTCTGCTCCGGGACAGGTTTATATTTCCAAAATTGCATCGCAGGCTCATAACGAAGCAGATTGGAAGCAGTGTTAAAGTCAACAGGAAGGTTGGCAGTTTTGCCTGATTCGGATGGAGCCAATAAGCTTTTGGCACCTTGGGAACAGCAGCCTGAAAGTCCTTAAGCATGGCCTTCCTCTTAGGTGGTATCAAGTGATTGTAACAGGCTTTCTTGGCATTTCCTGCTGAATTGTGGGATGGGCTGTTGTTAAATTCCTAGGTTATGTTTGAGTGTGGGCAGCACAGATACAAGTTTTGTCAATCACTACACCTGTGGCTCCTTCGGCTAATACCTTTTAGTCCAGATCTGCTAAGTGATTCAGACTATTCAGTCACATGATTGAGTCTTCTTTAAGTTAAAAAACTACCACTTAGGCAAAATACAGCAGATCACAGAGTGGTTTATAACCATCTTAGCCTGTAAATTTAAACCAATATTTTTTTTTTATCAGAATTAGATCAGCCTGCCAACTCAACTTTTCCTTAGCAAATGTTATTTCTATGACACCCTAAGTGTTTTTATTTCCACTGAAATTGACTCAGACTGTATAAAGCTACAGTGAATCTGAACATTTTTGAATATGAAGAACATTTTCCCCTCTTTTGAGGGGACATTTATTTCACTGGTGTTTCAATTATACCGCATATAATCATAACATCACACCCAAGAGGGGTCTTCTTCCTCCACTATGCTGCAGGAATCACAAAGACTAGACTAAGGAAACAAACGATTATCCTGGAAGCAAAAGCAATATAATCTACTGTTTTTTTTCACTGACTTTTATTTCTAACAGTTCATAATCTTTATGAGCTCCTAAGAACCCAAGTAGTCATAGTTGTTGACTGCAAAGCAGAAGGGTTTTAAATGGTAGGAAGGCAATGGTTGATTCAGGGGCTTGTGTTATACAAATATTGTAACTTCAGGTTGGTCGGCATGCAGGTGTGTATTTTTGGCATTAAAAAGTGGGTCGTCAATCAATGCTTTTTTTTTTTAATGGACGAAAACAGCCCAAGTTACTTTCCTAGTCAGTGCAAAAACAGAGCTCTCTATTTTGGAAGCTTCTGGAAGCCCTTTTGGAAATGTAGATCCTTAACCCTCAGCAGTTTGTAATGTTCCTCCCAAAAATCTTTTCAGCATGACTGCCTTTCTTAATCATAAAAGTCCAAAGAAAACCCAGCTACCATTTCATCTGCCATGAGTCAATTATCCTGTGTTATGCTCCGGTTTGATTTCCAGTCTGTCTACACTGCAGAGCCATGCACGTTGTCAAATTATCAAAATGAATCACCTTTGTTGTTAAAACACCACTCCCCATGACCTGAGTGTCTTATTTCTGTAGCAGCTCCTCCAGTGCCATGCTTCAGCCCTCTCCCTTACCCTACCTAACAACTAACAAGTTCATACTGGCCAGTGACGTTTCCTGATAGATCTTCCTTATCACTGGGTCACTGCTGGTAGAGCTTATTTTTGTGACTAGAAAAATGACACATTTGACAGATGACTAATATCAATTATATATTCTGCTCATGTATTCTGCACAGCTGTAGTTATGGAGATTTAATCACATGGTAAGTACTCCCAGGCATCTCTACCATTCATTAAGATACATCTAAGATGAGGAAAAACACCATCAACTTCCTGAGTAAAGTCAGCATCTTCTCTCACCTTCCACTCCAGCCTGTGATTCTTATTCATTTTACCACTATCTAATGAGTGAACTAAACGTGAAACTCAGTCATCATGATCTGACTTCTCCCTTCAATTTGTCATCCAATTAGTTGAACTTTGACCTTAAATTTGTTTTGCAATCAACCTTTCTGTTTCATCCCTGCTACTGCATTACAGATTCATCACCCCACTTTTAAATCACAAGAAAATTCCTTCAAAATTTCCTTCATTGTTTCTCTGTTGTTGTCCTTCAAACCCATTCCAAGAGAAGTCTCTGAAAATATCCTTTAGGTCCTGTCATTTAAGCTACTCACTTCAACTTATTTTTCTTTTTTTTTAATTTAATTTAATTTTTTTTTATTTTCTAAGTTTTTTTATTTACATTCCAAATCATTTCCCCTTTCCCGTTTCCTCCCTCCCCGAAAATCCCATAAGCCCCCTTCCCTCCCTCTTTTCCCCATTCAACTCCCTCTTGCTTCTCTATCCTGGCATTCCCCTACATCCAGTCCTTCCAGGACCAGGGGTCTCTCCTTCCATCTTCTTGGAAATCTATTGATATGCGAATTGTGTCTAGGGTATTCTGAGATTCTGGGTTAATATCCCCTTATCAGTGACTGCATACCATGTGTGTTATTCTGTGATTGGATTACCTCACTAGGATGATATTTTCAAGTTCTGACCATTTGCCTAGGAATTTTGTGAATTCATTGTTTTTAATTGCAGAGTAGTATTCCATTGTGTAAATATACCACATCTTCTGAATCCATTCTTCCGTTGAGGGACATCTGGGTTCTTTCCAGCTTCTGGCTATTATAAATAAGGCTGCTATGAACATAGTGGAGCATGTGTCCTTATTGCATGCAGGTAAAGCCTCTGGGTATATGCCCAGGAGTGGTATAGCCAGATACTCCGGGAGTGTAAGAACTCAAGAAGTTAGACTCCAGAGAGCCAAGTAACCCTATTAAAAATGGGGTACAGAGCTAACCAAAGAGTTCTCACCTGAAGAATATCTAATGGTTGAGAAGCACCTAAAGAGATGTTCAACATCCATAATCATTAGGGAAATGCAAATCAAAACAACCCTGAGATTCCATCTCACACCAGTCAGAATGGCTAAGATCAAAAACACAGGAGACAGCCGTTGTTGGCGAGGATGTGGAGAAAGAGGAACACTCCTCCACTGCTGATGGGATTGCAAGCTGGTACAACCACTCTGGAAAGCAGTCTGGTGGTTCCTCAACTTATTTTTCAATGGGGAGCCAACCTTCTATTCCTGGAATAGGGAATATTCAGAATTATATACTTTATATAAGGCATCCTTTCCCTTCACTGCCTCCATTATTTTCCCCCACTTTTCATTTTCAGCTAATTATATTTCTAAACATTGTTTTCTCTAAGTTCGTGTAAATTGCAGTTCACTGAACTTTTTGAATACATAAATATTTATGTTTTACCAAATTTGTGGATTGGTTTTTGTTTTTTGTTTTTTTGTCATTGCTACTTCAGAAATGTTTTATTCCCCTCACTTTCTCCTCCCATTTTGGGACTACAGACATCGAATACTCTATTTTGATGGAGACTCCTAAAAGATCTGACTATTTTTGTGCATTCACTTGCACATTTGCTTTTCATGTTTTGATCACTTTCCTCCTCCTCTTCTTTCTCTTCTGGTTCTTTTGTGGTACTTTGGGTTGAACCTAGTAGCTCCTGTATAGCTCAGAATGTACTCTATTACTGCTACATGTCCATCTTCTTCTAGACACCTTTCTACACTTTGATTACTCTACTTTATATTGTCTTCAAGAAGTTCTTGGAAGTTTATTTCTTTCAGCAATTTATATGTAATTGGGAGTAAGATTGAGTTCTAGTAAGTCTAGTAAGTCTTCATGCTAGAAGCATCCTTTATTCAGTTTTATATAACTAAATGCCACCCCATATATTGTTACTTGCTGATGAATATTTGTAGCTACCATTTTCCCCCTTTTTATTGGGGCTATTTATATTTATTGTATGTCAAATATTTCTAATTATAATGTTGAATAATCACCTTAGCATGAACTTGTTTAAAACTGAGCCCTGAGATCCATTTTCAGTTCCTCACACCTTGTTTCTTATGCTTTCTATATCTTTAGAACCATCCTGAACTCTGTTCTCTCAATGTCACATATGAATCATTACCAAATCCTATTCTCTTAACTCTCAAAGTTTTTTGGATACATTTTATTACATATCCTCTAAACTGCCATCTTGCTCAAAGCACTTTCATAGCTCACATGGATTATGATAACAGCATGGACTCTCTTGCTCATATATACTCATCATATGGATGATCAACCATTCTCAGGTAACTGTGGCATTAAAAACAATACATGTAATGCCTAGCACTTGTCTTGTAATGTGTTGAACAAAAGTGACCACAAAAGTGAACATCATATTTGGTTCATCCAATTTATGGATATAAACCAGTCAATTAATACCCAATACTTACTAAATTGGATGGCATTCTCTTCTAGAGCCTAGCACAATAATATATTGGAAAATAAAATGTGCAATCTAATTATTTTAGTTAAAATTGGGCTACAGTCATAAGTGGAGGCAAAATAGAATTTTATTCTTATTTCAAATCTATTTCAGCTTTGGACAACATTTAAGAATGCCTGAATTTTGATTTACTAGTGGATTTGTTAGTGATTCTATGTAATGTTCACCAATAGTTTTAATTAAACTCATTTTTCAAAATCTACTTAATTTTCCAAAAGTCCTCATCATTATTTATCTAATTTTCTCATTCTCTGCTTATACTAGCATTTTTGCATGTGCTATGAATGGTGTCTCTTCATGTCTAGGAGACAAAAATGTTGGACATTTTCATTAAAAAATTTTTGTTTTGAAACCAAGTTTTATCTGAAACATAAGCTAACCTTGAACTCTCAACCCTCTTGTCTCTACCTCCTGATTTCTGGATTTACAGGCTTAAGACATTATACACACAAGCATATATGCAGTCCAAATAATTTTATGACAGCTTAAGCCTTCCTCCTTTACCCTAACCCAGTAACATTCCTTTGATGACATGATAATTCTTCTATGGTTTGCTTTAAAGTGTTTACATATACAAGTAGAATCATGTCTTTATATTAAATTCTGGAATCCATACAAAAATTGTGAAATTGTTTATGCACATAAACTGGCAATATTAAGAAATATTTTATTATATATGTGTGTGCTAGTGTGTTTGTGAAGGACAGAAGGCAATCTATGAGAGCTGGTTCTCAAATTTACTGCATGGGATTGGGGGGTTGAATTCAGGTTCTCATGCTTTGTAACAATGCTCTAATCCACTTAGCTAACTCACAAGTCCAAAAAACAAATGGCATCTTTATATTTTATTTTTTAATTGTACTAGATTTATATTTTTTAAAGTAAAATATTGTTCCATGTTTTGTTTCTGGGTTTACATAGAAACATAATTTTGTATATATTAGAGATTATTGTTTTCAATTACATATTAATTCAGCCACTCAGAATGTACTACTTAACAGTGCCATTCATAAATTCAAGAATTTTAAAAATCAGAAATGAAAGGCTGGAGATACTGCTCAGTGGGTAGTAGTTGCTCTTGCAGAAGATATGAGTTTGATTCTAAGCATCCTTGTCAGATGTCTCACAACTGCCTATAACTCTACCTCTAGGAGATACAAATGCACACTCATATACATATGTATATAAATACATATACATATATGTATATAAATACATATACATATGTATATAAATAAAATTAACTTTTTAAAACTCACAATGAAGTTGAAAGGTAATTATTTGCCTCCAAAGATTAATGTCTCAAATATTTTAAAATAAATTCATTGATTTCCTCCTTGGCATTTGTAAGTAGTGCAAGTAATGTATTTAATATGAAAAATAATTTAAATGCAAACAAAATGTCAGATCAAGGTTAGTAGTGTGTATATACTAAGTGTATACACAATCATGAGGTGCATTGTTTGATTTCAATTTCAAAGGATAAGAGGAAAAGTAACAAATGGATGATATAATTTTCTAATTAACCACAAAGATTATGCATATTTTTCAGCAGATACAAGTTATGTGCAGTTTAAGGGGGAAAAGGATGTAAAGAAAATAAATGAAGGATATAGGAGACTGGGAATATTGAAGAAATTTTTGCATGTAAAGATTACAAGAAGGAGGTATTGAACTCAAAAGGAAAAAGAAAAAAGAAAAAAAAACCAAAAAAAAAAAACCAAAAAAAAAGGAAATGATGTAGAAGGACCAAGGAAAGAGAGAGGAAGATCTCAAAGACAAAGACAAACCAAAAGAGAAATGACTAACATAGTCATTTTACGGGACCAGTTCTGAGAATATTTTTCTCCAATCCCCTCTTCCTACTTACTCTTTCCTACTATTTCCCACCAGTTTTCAAATTTACAGCCTCAAAGCAAACTTAGGACAAATCTTTGGGCTACCCATTTGTGTTTTGCCAGCAACTTCCAGGGTCCAAATTAGGTGTAATTTTGGACCCTGTAGAAACTTGAATAGCACTGTGAGTCTAGTTTAAGGCTTTTGTTGTACTATATTATCCATCATAAAGAGTATATTGTCACTAAATCAGCAGAGACTTCTTTGAAGATGGTGGGGAGAATTTGATGGGTTACCCTCACTCTTCCATTGCTAGTAGGGGGTCCACCCAATAAAGCTTCTGCCATCAATTAGCACATCACTCTGTTTGTTACACATCATTTCTCATTTCCTTACCACTTAGCTCTTCTACAGTTCATTTCCTTAGAAACTCATAAGAGAAGTTACCAAAGTGTTGATTTTGTAAGATCTGTGCTCATAAAAGTCCCATAGTTGTTTATGTGTCTTTGAATATAAATATTTGTACATGTAAAGGAGCTTAAGCCAGGAAGTACTTGTAGCATTCAAGATCAGGGACAAACAATTGAAATGTATTATGACTATTTTAACTGAACTTCCCATTTTAATTTAAAACTAAAAATTACTGGATTGTGGATTGGGATCAAAGATGAGTCACTAATATGGAGTCTCTTAATATATATATATATATATATATATATATATATATATATATCTGTGTATTTTACTATTCTAAAACTTGGAAATAGTTCTAAAAATTTATTTGGATGAAGTCCATATTATAGAAATTGAATAAAACTCAGATGGATACTTCAAAGTAAAATAAGGACTGTAGAATTCCTGAACAATATTCTCGTCTGATTTAAGGTAAAGTGCTTAACTATTCAATGTTTTATCAAAATACAATGCAATAAATGAAATGTTATAATGCAGATAAAAATATGTAATAATTTTGAGGCTTAGTATTTGTCCATCAGAAAATTAAGTTTTTGCATATCTACATACATTTTTTGTTTGAATTTGCTTTCAAAACACTATGTTTGAAGTATATATACCAGGAATTATTCTATATCATTACGTTTGCATACAAACATATATTAGAAAAAACGTAATTTCCAAATTATTTTTATGAAAAATGTTTTTGCGAAGCTAATATTTGTTTTATGGTGGTAATGGAGAGAAAATAAATGTACTCAATTACATAAAAGAAGCAGTGATACAGATTTGTGATGTATATTATCTGGAGAAGGATTGATGGGGGGCATAGTAAAGAATGGCCTTCTCAGTTAACTACCAATGAATTAATTTAATACTTGAAAATTCTGCTTATTGAAAGTAAAGAATATATCCAGAAATTAATTTGCATAGACAAGCTTTAGCCAAGTGTTTGCCAACCATGTGTCATATGCTGCATTAAGCATTTTGTATTCATCATCTTCCAATTATGTCAACAATCTTTTGTGCCTGATGATATTCCATTTATAAAATAGGACGTCAAGCTTAGGAAAGAAAATATCATCTATGAAACTGGTAAATGATCAATCGGGATTCAAATTTACATTTGATTGATGTTGCAATTTATGTTGTTTTTCAATACACTATAATAAATACTATACTTAGAGAAACATAGCACTCTACTTACCTCCATTTTGATGTGATTATTATGTAAATAAATATAAATCTTATAGCTTAATTTATACAAGAAAGAACTGTATTTTTAAATGAAGAAGGACTTTCACTATGACTCAGAACAAAGAGGAAACACTAATAACACTATCTGTGCTCAAACAAAATTTGCATGATGTCAATTTTAGATATTGTTTTATGACTGAGAAAATAGAGCACATAGTCCCACGAATATTTTCACTAGCCTTGGTTGTACTAGCGTTCATGATTTTACTCTAAGATTATTTGCTAAAAATAAAATTTAACATTAATTAATAGAATTTGTAACTTACTACTGAAGTGGTTTGAGTGAAATCTAAATAATTCTGCAGAAACAAATAATTTCAGGTTTTACTGGAATAGAATCATGAAGCCAGATTGACAAATCTCTGGCCAACAGATCTGACATTCAGCTCTTTGTTAAAACTAATAAACAAATTTGCTGAAACTAATAAAGTAACACTCACTGTTGCTCTGATGGAATGGTAGTCACAATGATAATCCTAAAAATGCCTGATGCCTCTAAAATTTATGGACCATGAGATTCTGGACAATTAATTCACTCTTTCTGAGTTTGTACTAAATGCTTTGCAAATCACAGTAACAATAATTATCTCTTGAAGTACTTGTGAAAGTGTATGTGTATATGTGTGTGAGAGAGAGAGACAGAGACAGAGAGACAGAGACAGAGATAGGCAGACAGACAAACAGACAAAAAAAGGGCAAACATTGAGAGCCTATATAATTACTAGTTACTATCATGTTTGCCACTGGTGGCAGTAGCAGCAGAAATGATATCTATTTCAACAGAAATGTGAACTTATGAACAAGTTGAGTGTGTGCACAAGTTTATATGTGTGCTTGTGCATGTGAAGACCCAAGGTTGATGTTAGTGTCTTCCTCTGTTTCTCTCTACCTTATTTATTGAGGTTTTGTTTTTCAATTGAACCCAGAGCTCGTCCGCTTTGAGTCTGCGTTGCCAAGCTAGCCTGCCCTGAGGATCTCTTATCTCTGCCTCCCTAGTGTTGTGATTAGCTGCCAGGCTGGCCTGGCTTTTACCTTTGAAACTCCAAATTCGAGCTCTCACATTTTCCAGGCACATACTTTGTCCACTGAACCATTTCATTAGCCCATGAGTCAGCTTTTCACTCTTTACTCATTCTACTAGATCCTCCAGAAAATGCTGATAAATACCCATTTTGTGCCGAATTGTTGTAAAGATAATGTTATTCAGTTGATAATAAGATGATTGAAGTTATACATAACACTAACAAAGGCCTCTGTTGGTACCTACCATGATGTCAGAAGTACATGATCAAGTCATCAATCACTTGTCTTGTGTTACACTAAGCATTTTATACTCATAATCTTTCAATTATGTCAAAATCCTATGAGCTTGATGTTATTCCTTTTATAAAGCCAGACATCAGCAAGAATGTCAACAATAATAAATCTTAACAGAAAACAGTGAGACCTAGAAAAGCCCTGATAATGAGAGTTAATGTCCTTAAGAAACATCTTAGCATTCATTACATCTTAAACATACCTCATCCATATTAGCGAATCCACTTTGATTTCCGTGACTAACTAATCTTGTATTCAGATTTCTCAGTTTTCACATTTGCTTTTAGTTATATTTAATTGAATTATGTATAGGGACACATGAGAAGGTGGTTTTAATCACATAATAGACAAAATAAATATATAGTATCACAAATCAATGGTAACTATGATTTAGCATTCTCCCTACTTATCTACTTACTTACTACCTACTTGTCATGGATTTCTATTTTTTTGTAGGATGTTCATTTGTTCTTGAAATACTGCAATATAAAATAAGTATGCAATCACTATTCAAATTATGTAGATAAAAGATGAAATGTAACAAGATTAATAAGATATCTAGATTTATGGATTGTTTTGGATATAGGAAGATGTTATTTGCAGATCTAACTCTAGAGATATACATACACATGTGCATGTGCTAGAGAGAGAGAGAGAGAGAGAGAGAGAGGGCAAGAGAGAGAGAGAGAGAGAGAGAGAGAGAGAGAGAGAGAGAGAGAGAGAGATTTTATGCTTTAGTTTATTTTTCTATCTGCTTTGGGCCTGCCATTATAATTTGCTCATTTTTTTAATCCAGTACTTGTTTTATCTTCTATTTATTTATTAATGCTATTCAGTCAATAGGCATACATTCAGGCCACATAGTACATTCTACTAATCACATGTATGGAAAAACTTTTCAAAGGTAAAATTCAGGTGACTGGAGTACAATTCTTAACCCAAGTCACCTCAGTGTTCATACCCTCAGCATCTTGAAGATGAACTGTCTTTAGGGCCACATAAATTTGTGAGCACTTTTAAGAAAGAATAAATCTCCTTTAAGCAATTCTTCCATGAGTCTAAGGGCTTGCTTCTTTATTTATTTCATTTACTGCCCATTTCTTACTGTCTTGCATAACAGCACTTATCTTGAGTGAGTTAAATTTTCACAATAGGGGATTAAATCAGTGGCATAACAATGGGTTGAGGAAGAAAGGGTAAACCAGGAAAGAGACTAATATTGAGTCAGTAGGTGGAAATGCAACCCTATATGTTAGGAATATATTTTTCTGAAACTCCACTCAATTAACAGAAGTTTATCTATGTTACTTTGAGGTTTGGAAATGACTCACCCATATTTTCTCTAGTAATGTGAAATTAAGTGGCACAGTATTGCCATTAGCAGCTGCTCAAGGTTGTCAACATCCTAGGTAAAAAAAAAGAGTGTGAATATGTGCTGACCTATGGCAAGGGCAACAGGCTGATCACTCTGTTAAGTAGACTTAAATGGAATGACCTTGAGACGGAGAGAATGCTTTGAATTGTATGAATTATGTGCACGGACCACTGCTGTCACATGGGCTATGATGGGTGAGAGAGAGAGAGAAAGGAAATACCTGAAGATGCTATGTGACTGGATTCAAAAGAATGTGGCCACAGGAAAACAAAGTCCTTCAGAGAGAGAGAGAGAGAGAGAGAGAGAGAGAGAGAGAGAGAGAGAGAGAGAGAGAGAGAGAGCTGAATGTGTACAGTCCCACCTGCACCTTATTTTCTTCCTACTGATAACCATTTTTAGTTCTCCTTATAGAAGTGTAACATAATGAGTATATGATCTTTTAAGTCACTACATCAATGTGTTTGTTATAAAGGGATATTAATACAAATACAAATAAGACTGTGGGCATTGCATCCATACAGTCAAGAGTATAGATACCCAAACAGTATGATATTGCCCAGAAAGGTCAGTTTTCCCCATGTTTATAGGCAGGATTTCTTCTTCTTGATAATTACTGCAAGTCTACCTTTCACTAACTTGCCTTTTGGTTCCTTTTCCCTACTTATAATTCCAGAGTCAGCCAACTATTTTATTCTGCCCTCTACTTGTTCATAGCACTAACAATAAGTCTTTGCTGTAGGCTTTCCGAGGGTGAATTCTAATTTTTTTACTTTTCTCTACCTATAATTCTTAACCATTAAAATTACACTGTAGGAAGGAATGTTAATGATATTTATTAAAGAATACTGGCCATAGAAGACAGAGCCCTGGGTATAGATAAACGAAGAAGATGCAGCAAGACTCTGTACTGGCTATTCATGGATTGGGCACCAATGGTTGGTGCAATCATCTTGGCAGATAAAGAAGAGCTATGAGTTGCTCAACATGGCTACTAAAATTGCTTACCCAATCCAGGGGGGTGGGGGGTTGGAGGCAGAAATAGAGAGAAGGAGGAGACAGGGACACTAAGGAGAGGGGGAGATAGGGAGGGAGACAGAAAGTCTGATAAATGGTGGTAAACAAATGTTTCTGCCACAGTGTTAAAATATTAGCCCCAGAAAGGCGTGCCACGGCCTCAACTCTTGGCTTGTTTATCTACTAGCGATGAGATGTTTGAGCTAGGTAAGTTGCTTAACTACTCTGTTTCCTCGTTTTCAAACTGAGGAGATAGCTTTAGTATGTATTTCCTAGGTGTTGTAGGGATTAAATGAAATAATCCAATTAAATGTTGACCATAATAAAAAGCACTCAACAAATGACAGGTTCTATTGTTATTATGTTTATAACACCATAGATCTTCCAATGATTAAGTGTGTATCTGTTTGTATATGAGAAGGCTTTGTCTTCTGAGTGAAGCTATAATTGTTATAGGTGGATGAAGTCTTACTTTGTTTCTTCAGTCACTAGATATAAAATACCATTTCTTTATTTCAAAGAGAAGACATTTAATTTCTTCCCTCATTTACCAAATACTTCTTGAGCACCTACTGTCCTTAAATTATTGCTAGATTAAGAATTTCAAAGACTAAGAGTGTAATCTAAGGGGGTACTCTGTGTTTTGAGAGATAGGGGAAAAAAAGGAAAGGAAGTAGGTATGTAAGAGAGAGGCCCAATTCATCTAGAACATGACATCTTAAACTCAAAGAAAGGCAAAAAGCAAGCTTAAAGAATTTGATGGTCTTATTCAATACACTCATTTTATAGATCTGAGATGAGGCTTATGTGTGATCACAGTGGACCCAGCAGTGATTGAGACCTTGGGTTAGTTGAGAAACAGATGTATTCTTCCTGTTAGAGTCTGGTGAATCTCAATGCACAGCACTTTGCTATGCCTGAGCACCATAAGTCTTTGACCTTGCTGTTGCTGGAAATGTGAACACCAGCCCAGTTTATAATGCTTTAAAACCTAGTATCATACCTGTTAGAAGAGGATATTGTCTGTTGCCCAAGTGTAAGTACAGAAACCCATACCTACTTAACATGTCTTGACTTTCCTGTCTAATCCTTGCGTATTAACACATGGCTGATGTCTTTTGGTCTTTCTCCAGAATATATCTACCACACTCCCAAAGCATCAGTAACTGTCTACTAGTCTTTTGGCTATTTGTGCAGATAATTTCTCCATATATCCTTTTGGAATGTATTTCTCAAAATCAGCATGCCAATTTGTAGGAAGCTGAGGAATTATCTACTCATTTGAGTTATCTGAATGATGATCGAAACATTAATATTTCTTTGTAGAACAACTTGTTTAAGACATCATGTACCATATTTCACACACGACTTATCTAAGTCCAAATTTGCTTCACATATTGTGCTTTCCTTTGGTAGTGTATTGACAAAATTATGATGAATGATATTGTCAATGCTAGTATCTTTTAATATATTGTGAATACCTTGACAACAGAATCAAGTTGTAAATGAGAGAAACAGTCTCTCATTTACATATACATATATGCAAATGTAGATGTTTTACATTTGATTAGTTCCTGTCCCTAATGGTATCTACCTTCTAGCAGTAGACTTAAATGCATATTATAATCATTCATTCAAAGAATATTTGCAATGGCCTGTTAAAGCTTGTTCTAGTCCAGTCTACTGGGCTAAGGATAGAGTGGTAAATAATTCTCAATTCTAGAAGTTCACTTTAAAAGAAACTGTAGAATTGTGCCATTTGGAGCCTACAAGATGGCTTAGTGGATAAGAGCTCTTGTCACACAACCCTGATGACCTCAGTTCTGTCCCCAGGGTCCACACTGTGGAGGGAGAGAACTGACTCCTGAAAGTTGTTCTTTGACCTCCACACACATGCTGTGGCATATTGTAACTGCATATATATATGTATATATAATTAATAATAATAATAATAAACAATGATAATATAATTTTAAAAGATTAGGGCCATTTTACAAATAACTTTGTCATCCTCATTTGATTTGAGTGCAAAATAAGTCACAGATTCAGAAATTTTCTGTCTTTGTAATGTTTTCTGTCAAACCATGTTAGCAACAACTACTTCAAAGGTGGCTTCTGGTTCTTGAAAGGTTAGGCATATACTCTGGAGCTCCACGTCTGCTGTGTTCAGTGGCTTTCTGCCAAAAGCAACTTAGTCTAATTGGGAAGGGATGTGCCCTTGGCTTGATAAGTGAATAACTCTCATCAATGATAATGGGACTTATGTGTGAACATGAAGGAAAACTTGACTCCTAACACTGCATTGCATAAGCTTTGAAACGGCTCCTTCTGTGAATGATTGTCCCTCCCTAACTGCCTTCCATCCATCACTGTAATTTGAGGAAAGGATTGCTTTTTATCCTGGCTAATTCTCTCAAAACAAAGACTAACTAATTATTTGAAAATTCCAAAACACACGTTAGGATAGTGTGGCGGAGTGAAAACACTCCCATGTGGTCATCCCATAGGAACTGCCATTGATGAATGTTTAAAACAGATGCTTCAGTGAGAAACATATTTAATTAAATCCAAACCTGTTGTTATTATTCCAGAAAATATTATTATTAGCACAAGTTCCAAATGGAATTCACAGAAACTTCTGGTTGGAGTTTGGGGAAAGAGATTTTAATTTCTTGGAAAACTGAAAGTAGAAATCAGCAGTTATCAAGATACATTGTGTTTCAGTTGAAGGTCATGCTAGTTACAACTTAACTGAGGAATATCAGGAGTACTTTTGTAGAATGACTGAGCCAAACAGCTGGCTAGCTATACCCCATACATCATGAGAAAATGCTTCAGTGTTTACATGAAGTAGCCATCTCTGCTTCCAGAAGAAGAAGAAAAAGAAGAAGAAGAAGAAGAAGAAAAAATGTCTTCCAAAGTCATAAGATGGATTTATAAGATTGAGAGACGTGTCACCAATTATATAATTGCTTTCTTATGTGGTTCTAATAAAATTATTTGGAGCCTAAAAAATGTCTAGCAGTGAATTATTTAATTTAATACATAGTTATAACAAAAATAATTAGTATTTACTTTAAACTCTAAATTGTCAACAAAAAACCTCAATTATTTCTGTAGTGCTGCATAATGAAATAAATGTGTAATTAGTGACAGATGGGCTTTTAAATTTGAAGACAGGAAAAAATCATATCACCTGTTTTTTTTTTTTTTTTTTTTTTTATTTTTTTTTTTTTTTTTTTTTTTTAATTTAATTTTATTTTATTTTTTTAATTTACATTCCAAATCACTTCCCCTTTCCCGTTTCCTCCCTCCCCGAAAGTCCCATAAGCCCCCTTCCCTCCCTCTTTTCTCCGTTCAACCCCCTCTCATTACTCTGTCCTGGCGTTCCCCTACATCCAGTCTTTCCAGGACCAGGGGTCTCTCCTTCCATCTTTTTAGAAATCTATTGATATGCTGATTGTGTCTAGGGTATTCTGAGATTCTGGGTCAATATCCCCTTATCAGTGACTTCATACCATGTGTGATCTTTTGTGATTGGGTTACCTCACTAAGGATGATATTTTCAAGTTCTGACCATTTGCCTAGGAATTTCGTGAATTCATTGTTTTTAATTGCAGAGTAGTATTCCATTGTGTAAATATACCACATCTTCTGAATCCATTCCTCCGTTGAGGGACATCTGGGTTCTTTCCAGCTTCTGGCTATTATAAATAAGGCTGCTATGAATATAGTGGAGCATGTGTCCTTATTGCATGCAGGTAAAGTCTCTGGGTATATGCCCAGGAGTGGTATAGCCGGATCCTCCGGAAGTGTCATGCCCAGTTTTCTGAGGAGCCGCCAGACTGCTTTCCAGAGTGGTTGTACCAGCCTGCAATTCCACCAGCAGTGGAGGAGTGTTCCTCTTTCTCCACATCCTCGCCAACAACTGCTGTCTCCTGTGTTTTTGATATCACCTGTTTTGATTACTTTTTTTTTACATGAGTGAAATTAGAATATTTGAAAAAGGAGCACAAAGAGAATGAAAAGAATTCACTGCAACCAAATTAAGGTATGAGTTCTTTTGCATACTTCCTGAATTCCCAGAAACCTTCCTTCAAAGGTCTGGTTTCATAGCTGGTGACTGGTTTGAGCTGTTCTGTGTCAAACCATGTCCTTGAAGGAAAAATCTCTGCTGTCTTGTGATCACCATTTTATTTGATGCCAAGTTGCAGTGGTACAATAAAATTTAACTTAATGAAACTCACTTCTTTTATATAGGATGAGTTATTTTGAACCTTTTTCCTGATCCAGGTGAAGATATTTACCTTTCCATAGCCTGTAAAATAGGCAGGACCATGGTTAAAATGACCGATGTGATCATGTCTTGTGATTCTACAAGATGAGCACAGACTGCTGTGACCCCATTGGTTACTGTCCTCCACATGAGTGTCTCTACATGACACTCTCTGGGTGCCATGCATTGCCATCCTCTCACTGGAAACTGAGTGGTAGATCTTCTGGAGTTATAGAGACTTCTCTGTTTTTTTCTTCCTCTCATGTAAACAGTGAAGCTATGAGAAATCTGTGACATTTGATTTTGTTATTATTTTTAAGTCTGACACATGTACAGGAGGGAGATGACATACTTATGGTAGATGCTAACGGATGTGGAGGTGCCCATGGCCACAAGGAGACTGGGGGTGACAGTAAATGTGCTCCTTTACTCTCATCTTTATTCCCTGGTGACAGGGTCTTTAATTGAACTAGAAACTAACCATTTAGGTGAGGTTGGCTGACACAACCTGCTCCCAGGACCTACCTTCTTTCCTTTCAACATTGGTTTTACTGGTGTATGCAGTCATGTCTAACTTTGTATGAAGATACTAGACTTGAACTGAGTTTCTGATGCTTCCATAGTAATGTCTGTTAGTATCTGCACTGTCTTTGAGGTAAAAAAAATATTCCATAATTAAGGAGTAACATTTCTTTCCCAGCGATGTCTGAAATCATTCAGAACTATGCAGAAAGCCGAGGGACCACTTCATGGTTAATTCTGATTTTAAGAAACATTGTAGAAAAGGTTTCTTATGCAGCTAAGTCGATGGTTCGCAGCCTTCTTAATGCTTTGACCTTTTAATACAGTTCCTTTATGTTGTGGTAGCCCTAATCATAAAATTATTTTCCTTGCTACCTCATGGCTATAAATATTTTTGGAAATAGATGTTTGCCAAAGGGGTCTTGACCCACAGGTTGAGAACTGCTGAGTTACATTGAATTGGTAATCATTTCACAATAGTAGACAGATACCCTAAATCTCAGTTTTCAACATAGATGGGCATCTTCCTACATGGAATGGTAGGCTGGCTTCTTCTATGCTGATAACTAGACCTAAAGTCTCAGAAAGAGCAATGCCTTGGGAACCCAGTTTGCCTTACATAATCTACTTAGCCAACAACTTGCTCCTCCACTAGAGAGTAAATGCACAGGGTAAGATGAATATTTTTTTTCATTTTTTTTAATTTATTAGATATTTTCTTTATTTACATTTCAAATGTTATCCCCTTTCCTTGTTTCCCCTCCAAAACCACCCTATCCCATCCTCCTTTCCCTGCTCACCAACCCACCCACTCCTGATTCCCTGTCCTGGCATTCCCCTAAACTGGGGCAATGAGCCTTCACAGGACCAAGGGCCTCTCCTCTCATTGATGTCTGACAAGGGCATCCTCTGCTACATATGTGCCTGGAGTCATGGGTCCCTCCATGTGTTCTCTTTGGTTGGTGGTTTAGTCCCTGGGAGCTCTGGGGTACTGAGTGGTTCATATTGTTGTTCCTCCTATGGGACTACAAGCTCCTTCAGCTCCTTTGGTCCTTTCTCTAGCTCCTCCATTGGGGACCCTGTGCTCAGTCCAATGGTTGGCTGAGAGCATCCACCTCTGTATTTGTCAGGTACTGGCCTGGAAATGGCAGCTCACACCTGTAATTTCAGCACTTGAGAAGCAGAGGCAGGCAGATTTCTGAGTTCAAGGTTAGCCTGGTCTACAGAGTAAGATGAATATCTTAATGGGAAGATTTGTGGGTAGCAAGGACTTACTTCTCCCATTGCTGTGTCAAAACAGCAGACAACAGACACTTCAGAAAGGAATGTTTCTCCTGACTCCTATGTAGTTTGAAGTGATAGTCATCAATGACAAGGAAGGCATGGTGGTGGTACCTTGAAGTAGCTGGTTATACTGTGTTCATGATCAGGAAGGCAAGAATGAAGAAGTTGTGCTCAACTTGCCTTCTCTTCCTAAAAATTCTTCCTGGAGACTGAAGCCCATAGAATGATATTGTCTGCAATTAGCTCAACCTTGAAAAGCCCTCACTGGGGGGTGAGAGGCTCATCTTCTGGGCAATTCTAGATTATGTGAAGCTGGCGATCAATATCAGCTATTACATTGAGTCACAGAAGATCACACTTTCCTTCAATGTTCTCCAAGTTTTTAAAAATTCTTTAGAGATGCATGTGGTTTTCTTATCAAAGTTTACCCTCTCAGGAATCAAGAGTCAGGAACGTGCCAAGGTGATTGTATCTTCATTTCTTGAGGCTGTTAATTTCAGCCCTGAACAGATCATTTGCATATGCGGTCTGCTAACATGCCAAACCTTCCTGGAAACTTCAAACTCTCCAATAAAGGCTGAAACCTACCGCCAGGCATCAGAGGCGAATGGAATGTGTGTCTCTGAAGTCAGATGAGGATTCAGAAGGGCCAGACTCTGCGAAAGTCAAAGTTCAGCAGAGATAAATGAATCACCCTTCCGCTCTTGGCAATAAGGATCAGAGTTGGTGAGAGCTTATCAGAAGAGGAGGACAAGTTAACATTCTACTACAAGCAAACATGAGGAGGAGGAGGATGTAAAACCTTTAGTCTAGGATTATGAGAAAAGTTTTAATCAAGATTACAATCAACTTGTGCAAAGATCATCCCAAAGATTGTATTTAGAACAAGCAGTACTGAGAGTTGGGAGATGAGCTAATGTGTAAATAGTGACAGAGACCTCAGTATTGGGTAGTATGAGCCAAGTGTAGTATGTGGAGAAAGAAGTGATAACATAAGGACAAGAGATTGTATAAAGATCCAAGAAATGCAAATATTTAGAGGGCCCTAGGAAAGCTAAGGAAAATCAGCCAAGAAAGTTTGAAGAAAAAAATCCAGAAGGGAATTGCATAAAGGACAAAGTGGTCCATCCTGGGAAATGCTCAAGGGTCAAGTGAGATATGGATTGGCAGACAGGCCTGAGCTTGAGCAACTGGAGAGGGAATTGGAAACATCTGGAAACAGTGTGTCAGCCGATGAACTATATCGGAAGCTACACTGCATTGCCTTAAGCTGACAAGTTTGTTGGGGCTGAGGAAGTCAGCATGGATTTTAGAACCTTCCCTTCAAATGGAAGGAAAGTGAGCTAGGTAGACAGAAACATCAAGCCAGAGTGGCCTCCATCCTAAGATACTTGCCTTAATAATTTAAGCATCAGGGTGAATTTTAAGCTTCTCCTGACTTCTAAATTTACCTTTCAATTTCAAAACCATGATGAGTCAAGACATTGGGAAGAACAGTATTGGTTCTTATTAGACACTTATGAACCTCAGGAAGCAGAGGATGAAAGTTCTGTAAATGATTTGTTGGAAGAAGTGATTAAGAATTGAAAGAGGGTTCCAGTAGCGGGATGCTGCCCGATCTTTGAAGTTGGAGGTTGAATTAGCTACCAGGAGATCAGTATCTGGCATCTTGTTATACAAATACATAATATAGCAACAAAATCTATTCCATCAATCATGCTTCCTGAAAAACTCACAGCAGGTTCTTGGTGATTAAAACTATGCAGACCTAGTCTAATTACATGTACTCTTGAATATGAGTAAGAGAGATACTAGAGAAAGATGATCAAAAAGGATATTCCGAAGAAAGTCTTTTATATAAAACCAGGATCAAACTGACACTTTATAAGAAACTATTGGAGCTTGGAAGCAAGAGTCTCATGCAGGGTGAAGGATACTGAAAGTGAAGAGCCTGAACCTGTAACAGCTTCACGAAAAATGTTGCATTCCTCAAGAGGAGATTATTCTGTAGATAACGATGAATCACTCCCATATGTTAAGCCTGAAAGTGGCAAGGTTATATTTGCAATAAAGATAGATTGCTCCATTAGCTTCGAATAATTTAGTTGCAGATAAAGAAAACCTGATTAACAGAAATTTAAGCCTGTGGGTGCATATTGCATTGTTAATGAGAAGTCTAAATAGGATCAGTGTAATATGATACTATTGATGAGTGGTATCATCCAAGCCCTGACTCTTGACAGTTTCTGCCTACCCCTTCTCTTTCTTTGGATGCTAGTTAAGGCTGATGCAACACGGATTAGTCACTTGGTGAAACCCACATACCCCAAACATCTAACTTATGAAAGGAGGGAAAAGGATAAGATGCCATCTTAACATGTCTCTTGTTAGGTGGTTAAAGCCAATCCCAGGCATCCTTACTTGACATCCCCTTATGTTCCACTAGGCAGGAACAACATACTTAAATACTATTAAATAAAAAGGAGGTAAAGGGAAGAAATATCTGCCAATAAACAAAACCCTCCTCAACAGTATATATCAATCAGAAACTAATAGCACACTCAATGGGAGCAATTTTCAAACAATTTAACAAAGCAACAAATTTTACATTGACTTGACAGAAGTGTAGGAAAAGTGTAAGAAAAGTTTTAGAGTTTTACTCAGTGCTTGTGAGAATAGGACTATCATTTTGATGCTTCCCTGAAGTTACAGGTGTGAAAAAGTATCCACTAAAACTGGGGCCAAAAAAAAAATGTATGTTCAGTATGGATTGTTCAGAATACAGTTCCTGGTCATATAAGATAACCAAAGTAAGATGGAGAACCAGCCAAGACAACACCCATCTTACTAGGTTCTCTTTATCAACTCCCAGCTGAATCTATCTCAACAGTCAAGTAACAAATGAGTCTATTGCTGTGATCTTCAGAGGTCAACTCTATTGTGCTAAGAACACTGGGAGGGAGAGGAAACAGTGTATTTGGGCAGATAAATGAAAGCTGCCTGGCCAATTGACTTATCCAGCTCGATCTTGTCTACTTTGCTACCAGGACACATGATATGCTACCAGAGGAAGGCAGGAAGTTACCACCAGTAAAACAAACCACGCAGCAGTTTGTAGATGTATCAAGGAGGGGAAATTTTTCTTTTTCGTTTTTTAAAATTATTATTATTATGTAATATTTTTTTATAGTCTAGTTGTTAGCCCCCTCCTGGTCCACCTTCCAACTGTTCCTCATCCCATACCTCCTCCCCACTCCAAGAGGGTGTCCCCACCCTTAACCCCTACTCTACCAGAACTCCCAACTCCCTGGAGCCTCAAGTCTCTTGAGAGTTAGGTGTGTCTTCTCTCACTGAGGCCAGACCAGGCAGTCTTCTGCTATATATGTGTTGGAGGCCTCATATCAGATGGTATATGCTGCCTAGTTGGTGGCTCAGTGTCTGAGGGATCTCGGGGGTCCAGGTTAGTTGAAACTGCAGGTATTCCTATGGGGTCACCCTCCTTCCTCCTCAGCTTCTTCCAGCTTTTTCCCAATTCAGCCACAGGGGTCCCTGGAAAATCTTTCGCAAGAGATGACACAAGGAAGTATCTGATGCTTGACAGCACTCTTGATTTGGATATATTTGCTTACAAATTTAAAACATAGAGTTCAGTTATAATTCAGAGAGTATTTTGTTTGGTTTTAAGGAACTTTACTTTACTTTTTATTTTAAATAAGTAAAATCTGAAATTTAAAGATTCTCAACACTCCCATAGATCCCAGTCAATCATATCAGCCATGTGAGGCGGTTGAATGTGTGAACTGGAAATAAATTTAACTGAATATTAGGATTCAATTAAACATGGTTTAGTTCTGCAGAAGCAAGATACTGAGTAGGTCTTTTTGTTTGTTGTTTGCTCACGGTTCATCTTGGAACACTAGGTTGCTGGGCTTAGATTTCCTCATTAACAAACACCAACCTCCTATACTTCTAAAGTTATTATTTAACAAATATTATATAAATGTAGTTGAAGGGAATACAAGTTTTCCACTCACCATAATATTCTGGAAATCTCTCCAGCTTCTTTTATCTATCAGGGTTTTATGGTTTAATAGAATTCTATGCTGTGTGGGAAAACAACTGGTCCATCTGTATTCCTCAGTTTATTGTATTGAGTATTTGTTGAGTTGCTTATGTAAACTGATGTAAACTCTTACTCCTTGCTACTTAGTGTGTGGTGAGCAGACTAGTAATCTCAACACCCTGCATATAGAGCTTGTTAACGGTAGAGTTTCAGATCACATCCCCTTAACTCAGAACCAAACTCTTCATTTAAACCAGGTGATTCACAGAATGTTTAAGTTAGGGAAGGAACGATCCAAGTCATGGAGAGTGACTTCATAGAGAATGTCTGTGAGGGTAGGTTTGCTCCAGATATCAAAGGAATATTGGGTGGCTAGTCAACCTTTTGGAAGCAATCAAATGTATTTTCTCTAAGCCCTCAAATTGTCATTCATTCTTTGTGAAAATGGCAACTAGAATAATTTCCCCTAGGTTCCATCAGACACATTACCAGTCTGTATGAAAATATTCTCTCCTTTAGCCAATCTGGCAAACTCACTGGAGAAAACTGAGAATTGGCTCATGGCCATTTTATGTGCAGAGTACCACCATGTTCACTACAGAAAGCCCATTGTCTAGAAATAATGGTGAGGTTTTGCCCACAGCAAAAATCTGCATTCAATCCTGCTATCCCAGGAGTGGAATTTTGCTGAAAGCCAAATTTTCAAGTCTTCTTAATTTTGGTGAAGATGTGTGTTTTTGCAAGTGCAAATTCAAGAAATTAAAGTTAGACTTTTCCTAGCTTCCCCTCTCTAGTGTTTTATGACTAGAAGGACCTTTGAGTATTTTCTCAAAATAGCAAGTACCAGCCAAGCTAAGGCAGCTTTGCTGTGAAGCTCACCACCCAAGGCTTTGTGAAAGCTTGGCTGGAAAGCACAAGGGAAACACTGTGATGCAGAGCAATCTTCTATGCATTAAGCCAGGTGTAGACAGAACTCCAAAGAATCATCACCCTGGAGAGACTCCTACCCAAATCCCACTGGTCACCAGAGTTCCTCCATTTTCTGGTCCTCTTACATATAAAAGTAGTGAAAGTCTCAAAGGTATGGCATTTAAGATAAACAAATGAGCACAGAAACGGAAGACTGCCAAGTTTGAGTTTTGAAAGGAGACCTACTAAAGATGTGTAAAATGGCTTTTTTTTTTTTTGGTTAGGAAAAAATACAAGTTGAAATGACTGTGTATTCATCAAGTGATATGTACTGTTTCACTACAGCAAGCAACAATTTCTTTGAAAAGCTTATTTCTTCTAATGGTGAAGTTGGAAAGATGTTTATTTCCATATCCCTAGCTGTCGAATGGAGACAGACAGAATTTCTAACAATAGCTATAGTATGTGGCCTTTAAAGCAGTGTACTCTTGCTGATATAAATTGTGTCAAAGTAGCTAGGATCTCAAAGGTAATTTATCCTCTCCATTACCTCAGTGTGTTTAATGCCCAGATGTAGCTCACGTGGGCAATACCAGGTGTGTTTCTCTACACCAAGTTATGTAAGCCACAAGGGTGTTTTCAAACTATACCCTGTTAGGCAAAAGTTTCAGTAATGAAATGAGAAAGGCCATTTTCATTTGTGTTGTTGGCAAAACATGTACCATTGGATTAAGACAGACTTTTGCTACGTCAAAGATGAGTTGTAAGTTTGTATGGTAAAGCCAGTGGAATGCTCGGCAATCTTTTATCACAGAAAATTTCCTCGTCCAAGTAGATGGAAAACTATGTCAAATAGCATAATAAAGTTGATATGTTAAGGGTAAAAGGTCATTACACAGCAGGAGTCTCAGTGTAGATTTTGCAGCTAGAATCTGTTTGCTTTGCCATTTGTCCTCTTGATCACCTCCAAAGACATTTTGAAGCCTCTTGGGTTGGTACACAAAACACCTTAACTCAGAATTTGAGTATTCTCTTCCTTTGACATTCTTGGATCCTTGTATTCTAGAACTATTCAAGTGCCTTGGCTCTCTCCTGAAAGACAACACATCTAGAAAAAACATGTTGCCCATTGTGTATCGTCGCACTACTTTCAAATTTCAAAATTTTAACTAAAAATTTTTCCTTTTATTTACCTGAATTTTGTCTGTCCTGTTTTCAGATTACTCCAACTGTGTGTAAAAGAAGCAAGTGACAAAGTTGCAACTGAAGGTGGGTTCTGAAAAATCACCTGAAACTGCAACATTTCTTCAGGTATCTTGTGGGACATGGCTTCAAATCTAACATAGCAATTAAGATGAAACTTCAGTCCACAGAAACTCAATAACTCATTTATTTGTGAGACGGATTTTTTTTGTAGTGTCTCATAATTCTAATCATGAGTTTTGTACAAAGACAAGGTACCTTAAGAGTACTTTCCCTCAAATGCTTACCTGTATTAGTCCAAGATCACTAAGAAGTTTCTAATCCTTTTTTGAAAGTGTTTATTTGCCTGAATGTGTATCTCTCTGTCTCTGTCTCTTAGTCTCTCTCTTTGTATCTCTCTCTGTCTCTCTTTATGCCTCTCTCTCTCTCTCTCTCTCTCTCTCTGTGTGTGTGTGTGTGTGTGTGTATGTGTAAGCATGTGTGTGCTTGCTGTTCATGCATATATGCAAAGACTGGATGCTGAAATCAGCATTTTCCTTAGTTACTTCTCGGCCTTGTGTTTTGAGACAGGTTCTCTCATTGAATTTTGAGCTAGCCACTTCAGCTACTGGTTGGCCAGTGAGCCTCTGGATTCACCTGTCTCAGCTCTTCCAGTACTAGGGATACAGGCATGTTCTGTCATATCTGACTTGTCTACAGGTGCTGAGGATCTGAGCTCACCTCCCATGCTTGTACAACAAGTACTGTACCAAGAGTGGAATCTTCAGAAAGCCCTTGGGCTTGCAGTAAATTCCTAGAAACACTTTCACAAATTTTGAAGACAAGTAGATTTGTCTATGATTTTAACGGAAGGACCCCCTTCTCTATACTGGCCAGATTCTCCTACAATGAATTGGGGCTGAGGCTGGTAACTGCCTCTACATGACTATCTTTTCAGCTCTGACAGCATCCTCTCCTACTACCTTGCTGCTTATTTTAGTGATGGCAAATGTGCACAGTCCTGAGTTCTTGTACTGGAAGAGGGTTCATAATGGCAGTTTTGTCGTGATTTCCTTCTTTGTCAGGCTTCCCATTGTCACATGCCTGTCCTTTTCCAGAATGAATTGACTCGGATCTTTAGCTAACCAAATCTCTTTCTGGCTTATATTTTTCTTTCTTCAATTGTAGATTATTTATTATCAGTTGCACAAATACTCAAATATGGGAATTTAAATTCCTAAGTGAGTATTTCTGGATAGTTACAGTAGCTCTATTTCTGCACATGTGCCCTTGGCTTTTTACTTCTCGTTTAATCTTTTCACTTTACCTTTTATTCCAGTCTTGACATTTATTGATTGAATTCACTGTTAATGGTCAAAAATTGATTATTGATGGGGACAATATGATCCATGCCATGTAACTGAATGGAGAAAATATAATACAGAGCTTCAATGATATTGGTGAATCCAAGGGGACATATAGGATAATGAAAAATCTGTATATTAACAATCATGATAGGAGGCAAGAGAGAGAAGTGAGGTATTAGCATTATCCAAGTTTCATTGTCATCTGTATCATTAAGGTACAAAATTGGAAAGACTGTCAGGGAAAACAATGTCCCTTTCATTTCTCTGTCATCAAAAATCTTGTCAATGTTAACCATCAAACTGACATATAAAGCAGGCATGTTGGTGCATGTCTCTAATCCCAGCAATCTGGAGGTAGAGGCAGACAGATCTCTGTGAGTTCAAGACCAGTCTGTTCTATATGGTTAGTTTCAGGAAACCCAGATCTACATAGAGAAACCCTGTTTCAACAACAAGCAAGCAACTAAACAAACAAAAACCTGAATACTTATAAACAGCCACTGGGAGAAGTAGGTTGGAAAATATAATTCAAAGAGGTCTGCTATCTCCAGGTTAGAAGAAAACTGGAGGTAGCAATAGGAAGAGATCTGAGACACAACAGGCAGGTGGTTTTTTGGACTGTGGGCAGAGTTGGGGTATTTTTCACTCTGGGCATATAATTTTCTTAACAAACGTTAGGTGTAAGAGTTACATATGCCTATCACAAGCTTTGTAAATTTGAGTCACAGGAAAACTGAAAACATCCATATTTTGCTGAGTTATTTCTGTTTGTATCTTATGGATGAAATGTAAAGGATTATGAAAGAAAATGTCCATGTGGTGCTTAAATATGTACATAAAGAACACGCTATGAAGTAAGTGTATCTACACAGTGTCTACAAAAGACTGGGGTATGGAAGATTATGTCTTGGAAAAAGCATGTATATCTTGAGAGAATGAGTTTTCCTCAAGAAGTTGAAAGTATCATGTGTTAGCTTAACAGCCTCCCTTGGAAGTAACATGTAGGCAGACTACTTAAGTTCCTTCAGTGAATTGTTTAATAAGTGACAGGTATCATGAGAAACAATTAGCATTGTTAGGAAATATCTTAAATTCCTGGCATTATGATGTCAGAGTAGAGGTACATTTCAGTATTGGACAGGTGGAGCAAGGGGTACTTGTTACGACTGGAGGTAGTGGCTTCGAAGTAGAGGCTGGTCTTGTATGTTTGAGACATCTTTCTTCTTATATAGCCCTTGCTAATAATTCCTTGGGCTAGATTACCAGGGTCAACCATCTCCAATTGCAATGAAATGATGTGTTAAGGTTCCTTTTCCTAAATAACTGGCCTTCCTGTTCATAGAGATTTATTTATCTTAATATGCTTATTATTTGGATTGTGGTAGAACTGAATGTAGATTCACCTGTTCCTTTCCCATGCTTGTTAAGCAGTCTTCCTGTATGGTTTTCCTTTCCTTAGAGTTTTGTTTTCTAAGGAGAGCAATATATCAAATAGCTGACAGAATGCAGGAGCCCAGAATGTTTCATTATTTTCAAAATTTTAATAACTTTCTGGTCAGATTTCTATATATATGCTTAGCAGAAATCAGTTCCAAGAGGCTGCTTTTAAATTAATTTTTGAGCATTTCATACATAAGTACTGTTTTACCTCATTCTTGCTTTTCATTTTTCTCCAACCCCTTCTGTGACCCCTGTACTCTCTCACCCTCATGACTTCTTTTAAAATTATTAATGATATATCTATATATAGTGTATATGTACAAATAGAATATAGATAGTACATTGATAGATGATAGATAAATAGTTGACATATAGATAGATAAATGATAGATAGATAGATAGATAGATAGACAGACAGACAGACAGACAGACAGATAGATAGATAGATAGATCAATGGATAGATAGATAGATGTATATATAAATATAGTCTTCTCAGTCCAGTTAGGTTTTTTCATATGTCTACATTTTTAAGGCTGACTTCTTGGGATTGGATAACCTGTCAGAATGTTTGTTGCTAGAGAAGGTTCATTCTCTCTTGTTCAGCAGTCATTAATTTCCTATTACACCTAATCTAGGGATAGGGTCTTGTGAGATCTCACCCATTTACATTGACATGTCAAACAGTATTGCTATTTTCCTGTTTTGTCTAGGCAATAATATTTTTGGGTTTCGTGGATGCAGCTTCCGTCTCATATATTGATAACATTATTTCATATCAGACATCCTGGTTCTCTGACTTTTATGATGTTCCCTGAACTTTAAGTGCAGGGGTTGTATTGCAAGTATTTTATGCATAGCCATATACTGATTCTTAGGTTAAATCAGTCCCTGAAACCTATTAATGTAGTATAGATAAAGATCACATTTCTGGGATACAAAAACAAGCAAGGATTTGCCTGAGCCTATGAAATTACCACTCTGTGTAAGGTATCCTTGAAGTAGCTTGCCAACTTAGTTTAATGAAATTTCCTAATTGGGAAATCCAATCCCCAGCAACACCATTTGTATCAGTTATGTTTTCTCATTATTTTTCACCCAATTTCCCACAAAGATTTTGCTTTTCACTTTTTCCATTCTTTGGCACAAATGAAATTGGGGAAATAGAAAGATAAAGCCATGTTTGTCTTCGAATTTCATAACAAAGTGTACTGTTGCAAACCCTTGAACCATCCCATTGCTTTGACTGCAGCAGAAGCTGGCTGATAGGAGAAACTGAAAAATAGGAAATCAGTTTTTGATCCGATTCTAAAGTAGCACATTAAAAATAATAAATCTATGAGCAGATATTCATATATGGGATACTGATCACAGGGAAAGAGAGGATGAGTTTTTAAAGTATTTTCTCTATCGAAATTAACTTGAGCACTAAATAAGATGAAGAGATTGTGTTTAAAGCCTATTAATAGTCTTACTAACTGTAAGACCCCTACATTTTAACCCATGTCTCAACTACCTGCATTGTTTGAACAATTAATCATGTGAATGGTCTTGTGTAGTTTACAAAGAATTGTCACATGAATTTACTTATGTGAGACTTGTAGCATCCCTGTGTAATGGCCTTGAGTCATTAAAGTATTCTAACTCTTCAATCTCAGGGTAAGGCTTCATGAAGAGTCATCATAACATTCTTTCACAGTTTTACATTTTCTGTGTTTAATATTTTGGTTATAAGTGAAATTTAGAACAGGCTCAGAGTGGTTTAGCCCAGCAGGTAAGATCAATGCTGAATGTGGGTGGCACCGTTCAGTTGGCTGAATGCAAATAAAGAGAGCCAGCTGAGCTTTAGTATTCATAGCTCTACCCAATTCCTTAAGATGCCACGTGACCACCTATTGCACTGTCCTCATGTCACAACCAAGACCTATTTCCATTGCCAATCCAGCAAACAGTGATGCATCCTGAACTCAATCATAAATTAAAATATATACTTATGTACGTAAGTGGCCTCTTGTCAGTTATTAGGTCACAGTAGTGAGAATAGTAACCAAAACAGCCAGGATCTCAAGTTATTCTTAAAAATGTGAGGAAAAATTATCTTCCAGTTTAATTTTTATTAATGGATGATGTACATGGTTTACTCTTGGGTGAAGAACTGAGAAAACGGTACTTTGCTCAGTAATGATTAACTTGGTAGAAAACCTGATGAAATACCTTAAATTCAATGTGTGCAGTTGTGCAAATAATATCTATTTTCGTTGAACTGAGCACTTGTTATTAAAACATGGACATTAAAGTTGTAAAATTGGGTAACTAACTTCCTATAATGTGATAAGAAGATTGTAACTATTACATACTGACTCTCTTACAATTTGATATTGTAATCAATGATTTACACCTCTTATTAACATTGTTCCTCACTAAAATCATCAGAATAAATAAATATGAAAGAATTGAAAAATAGAATGTTTAGCCGTAAGTCAGATGATATGGAACCAGCAAGTGGTTGTGATCCAATGGCGTTTAAGATGATGTTTAGCTAAAGTGGTGCATTGTGAAGGCAAAGCATTGGTATCAGGTGAATCTGCTTGACAGGCAGGTTACCCTGGGCACCTACAGATGATGAGAATATAGCAAAAAATCTTCCATTAGTAATTGGTAAAATATTCAAACAATATTGCAATAAAGCATTGAAAATTCTTATGTACAGAGGTTTTCCAGTGTGCTTGGACCACTGTGGGAGCTCATAGAAGTTTAAATCCCTGGCAACATCAAATAATCTTCATCTTCTGGCAAGTGATGCTGAAGAACTTTTGTAAAGATTACTCTAGATGATTTTATCATCTTTTCATCTTGGCATACAATGCAGCCAATACACAAAGAGTCAGGAAGAGAAATCAGTAGAGATTGGCATTATCAGGTAATTCTCCACCAAAGAATTGAGATTTAGATTGGCAGTGGAGAACTATCCAAAAAAAAAAAAAAACAAAAAAACAAAAAAAACCCAAAAAAACAAAAAACAAAAACAAAAACAAAACAAACAAACAAAAAAAGGGTGAGATATGAACTACATACACAACGTGGTAACACACAAGGAGGTAAAACATTATCTCAGCCAACTGTAAGAAACAACTCTTTACATTATAATGGTTTGAGGCATCAGAAGTGACTTTTTAAAGTAAAAGTATATTGAAGGTGTTTCTAGCTGGTTAACAATATGTACACAGTTCCCCAGAGTTCCAGATCCAGTAAAAATTCAATTCTTTCATTTCTTATACATCACTACTTTTGAACACATTAAAAAACATCCAATAACCAATCCTTTCTGAAAATAATTTGCTTTGAAAATGCCCAATTTGTATATGTTCACATTATACTGGTAAAGGGTAGAGACATGGCCATCGTTTTTATTCTCTCTCTCTCTCTCTCTCTCTCTCTCTCTCTCTCTCTCTCTCTCTCTCTCTCTCTCTCTCTCTCTCTCTCTCTCTCTCCCTGTGCAATGCATATATGCTTGTGTATGTGTTTATTTTGTATACATGCATGCGTTTATGTGCATATGTATGAAGACCTGAAGTTGACATTAGATGTGTTTTTTTTTTCTTTTTTCTTTTTTGGCTAGTTCTCCACTTTATCTATTGAGGCAAAGTCTCTACCTGAAACCAAAACTTAACCAGTTGCACCTAGTTTAACATATCTATTTGTCCAGTGGGATCCTCTTCTAACTCCAGTTCTGAAAATACATGTGACTGCCATGCCTACCTGCCTTTTATATAATTCTGGGGATCCAAACTACGGCTTTCTTACTTGCACAGCGAGTGCTTTATCTTCTGAACAATTTCCCCAGGGGAAAGAATGCAAATTATAGTCCCTGTCTGAACACTCACCTCTTAGTAACATCACTTCCCAGAAAGAGGGCAACAAACTTGAAATTAAAATGAATTGTAACCTTGATCTCCTACAGATACAGTTTGCTTATTAATATGTGTTTCCGCCTGGTCACTTCTCATTTTTGCATTCTATAGGTTTATGAACTGAAACTTAGAATATTAATTATATACACTCATTGGCTTCAGCAGATTGATGCTTCGTGTGTGCAAATAACTTCTGGAAGTAACAAACCACTGCTATTCTGGGTCATTTCAACCCTTTGGGAGAAGCTAAGTGGCTAAAATAAATGTGAATATTGTCTGAGCACATTTGACAGTTCACTGCTACATATGGAAAAGGGAGTTAGAATCAGAAGGAATTTCTCTAAATGTTTAGTATTTATGTGACCCATTTGCATGAGAATTCAGTTATACTGTTGGTATGGACGAATGAAGGGCCTTTCAAAAGGAAAAAGACAAAAGAAGATACTGTCATGCCTAGAGTTCTAAAAAGGGAAAAAAAAACTCTTGAGAGTTCAAGGCCCCTGAAGATATAAATTTTGTGAGATAAGTAGGTGTGTGAAGAAGCTAAAAGTAATTTTATTTCTTTTGTTACAGGTTTGATTTGTGTTGAGAACAATTGGTACTCTGACATAATTAGAACAGTTCTGACATTTTGGTGTGTTTCATTGTTGGGCTATGCACAGAATGTTCCTACTGTCTTTGTTAATGTATTTTGAATAAAGATGGGTTTTATATTCATTCTGACCTTGTGATACTACCTTGAGCTGTGCAGTACTGTATAAAGAAAGATAAAGAAATTTTACAATGATCAGTTTTGTCTATTAATGAAAGAATTGTTTATTGCCAAAATGGAAATGTATTTTTCACTACTCTAAACTGAGTGACAGTTTAGCCTGTTGAAATTATGTCTGTGAGGGCAACATGGCTAAACTCTGTTATTTTGTATTTCCTGTGAATATGAACATATCACTAATGATTTGATCATGTTAGGGTGAAATAAATTTGTGATATTTGTCAATCGTAACCTAATCTTTCTCGTGCTCACTTTCTAAAGAAAAGAAAAAGTCAAATTATTGTAAGAGAAGAACAATCTCAAAACTTTTAAGATGTACATTCAATTTAGGAAGACACTATTTTTCCAAAGTGCTTATATCATGTATGTTTTCCTTGAGATTAAATTAAAATTACAGCTGTTTTACTCCCCTAATGTATCAATTTGTTAACTTCACATGCAGCTTCCAGACTACAACCAAGAAATTTTGAAGGCACTTAGCAGTCATTGCTAGTGCCATTAATTCCAAACAGAGTTCAGCTTCTTCTTCTCTAGAGATTGTGACAGACCTTCAGGGCCAGGATTTATTGATGTCTAATCTCTAGTAGCTGTTAAGACTACTGTGAAGCATAATTAATTAGACAAGGTATCTTCCTTAAAGATTCTCGGATAATAAGGCATGCTTTAAACTTAGAAAATTCAATTTTAATCTTTTGAGATTATAATGTAATTTCATCATTTGTCCTTCCCTTTTCTCTCTATAAATGCCACCCCTTAGTCTCTTTCAAATTAATGACCTACTTTTCCTTAATTCTTCACATACACACACACACACACACACACACACACACACACACACACACACACACACCAGATTAACTCATATGAAGCTATCTGTGTTCTTGAGTACTTCAGTTTTGGGTAATGTAAAATGCCCAGGCTTTTGCAAGCTTGGAAGCAGCTACAGCCATTTCTTCCAGGAATGCTGGTTGCATTTTATGGGAGATGATAATAAAAATCAAGGTCTGAACAATAAATGTTTTTGTTCCTATTAATAATAACAATAATGTATTATTATTATTATTACTATTATTATTATTATATTTTGTACAAGGGTCTTTTACCTGACAAGGCAAGGAAAGTTCTGAACTCTCTTAATGTGGACCATTGGGGCTCATCTCAAATCTGATTCATTTGATGTCTCAACTCTCATCTGTTAGCTAACGACTCATTTTAGTTGTTTTTCTCTGCTTGTCTAACTTCCCTTTCTAATATTAAGAGTCTTGTTTCCTACTATAGATCATTCATTTACTTAAAATTTCAACTTTTGGAGAGAGGGAGAGAGAGAGAGAGAGAGAGAGAGAGAGAGAGAGAGAGAGAGAGAGAGAGAGAGAGAGAGTTTTTTTTGGTTAGATTATTTTTTATTAGATATATTCTTTTTTTTACATTTCAAATGATTTCCCCTTTCCTGGTCCCCCCTTCCAAAAGTCCCATAAGCCATCTCCCCTCCTCCTGTTCCCCAATCAGCACCCTCACATTTCCTGTCCTGGTATTCTCCTACATTACTGCAGGGAACCTTTCCAGGACCAAGGGCCTCTCCTCCTTTTGATGTCCAACAAGGCCATCCTCTGCTGCATATGTGTCTGGAACCATGGGTAACACCATGTGTACTCTCTGGTTGATGTTTTTGTCCCTGGGAGCTCTGGGAGTGCTAGATGGCTCATATTGTTGTTTCTTCTATGGTGCTGCAAACCCCTTCAGCTCCTTGGGTCCTTTCTCTTGCTCAATTAAGACTTTTAATCCTTAATTCTTTCCTATGGGGCAGAATTCACTCTACCACAAGGATTATATAGATTTTGTTTTGTCTTGAATCTTAAGCATTTCAGCCTTTTCTAAATTTTCTTAAGTTAGGACTTGCTCCCATAGGGATATTCTGCATTCTCTTCTGCAATCTCTTGATTTTCCCAATTCATATTATTAAATTTTCATGTATTAAGGTGCACCCTTTTTGCTTTAACATTCTATGGGCTATAAGAAATGGATATAATAGTATACAAAATTTTTTCCTTGACTTCCCCCCCAAAAAAAGTGTTTCTCTTATTCAAAATACTGCCTGTTATCTGATGAACTCTTTATTGTATCTATACTTTTGTCTCTTTAATAAAATGTCCTATAGAATCATACAATATGTCACTTTTTCAGATTGTGTGGTTTTTTTTTAACTTAACACTATGTATTTAATGTTTAAATGTGGCTCTAGGCTGTGCCCTTTTCTATTATGGAATAATATTCCATTGTTAGGATGAGCCTACTTTATCTATGCATCCACTCAAGGTCATCCCCACTGCTTTCATTGTGGAACAACTGTGAACAAACCTTCTCTAAATAAACGTGAATGCAGGTTTTTCTTTGAATATAAGTTTCAGTCTCTTGGTTGAATGCCCAGGATTGCAACTGTCAAATTGTGTGTTAAGATTATCTTCAGCATCATAAAAAACTATCTGAAGCTGGATAAGGAATGATTTTCCCAAAAGCAATGACGGACTGCTGGGCTGCATTCTTCACAGTGATTTTATTTTTTTTATTCTCTTGTAAGTTGACTTACTGTTGAATTATAATAATTTTCTGTGTATCTAGCATACAAACTTGTAGTTGTTGTCAATGATTCTGCCATTATTGGGATTTTTCAAAATCTCCTGAACCAAGACTTCTATAATTCAGAATTTTAATTTTAATAAGCAACAATTTACCATATTCTTTTATTGAAATTATAACTTTTCTATCTAGAAAACCATAGCCGAATTAAATTCACATAAAAATTTCTATGTTTTTTTCTGAAATTAAAAAAAAATAAACAATCCATTCTGAATTTAAATTTGAACGTAGTATAAGATCTACATATGTCCAACTTAAGTCTATAAAAATGTAATATTGTCCTAGCATCTGTTGCAAACATCCTTTCTTCATTGAATTGCCTTTATGGTTTTGCCAAAAATTAGTTGATTATATTTATGCTGGTTAATCTCTCAGCTCCTTGTTCTATTTTCTTCAACCAATAACATGCCACAATGATCACTGTTGTCTTACAATAAATTTTCAAAGAATGTAATATTTGTCTACCATTTCTTTTCTTTTTTAGTTCCATTTGATATGTCTACATATTTTCTTTCCACATAAAATTTGTAATCATTTTTTTATTTGAAAACTCTGGTAAGACTTTCATTGATGCTGCATTACATTCGGCAATCAAATTGAAAAATGACATTTTAGTAATAGTCATTCAATCCATGATCATAGAGTATATTTCTATTTATTTATATCCTCTTTGTCTTTTTGTATTTGATATATTTATATCACTACGAAAGTAATTTTCCTTTTTGATGTTATAAGTTATATTTTTCAAGTTTTAAATTTACTAGTTCGCTGATTTTATGTTAAAGCTATTGACTTTTGTATAACCTTGATTTAAATATTTTTATCAATTCATGGCAATTCTTAGAAAATAATTTTATGTGTTAATGTAGTCAAATGGGCTGTTTTCTTTTCAGGAAAATACACTTACATTATTTTGGAAGAGAATGGTCCTATAGTCTCAAGTGTTTAAATACCTGATCCTTGGTTGATGGAACTGTCTGGGAAGGATTGGGAGGCATGCCCTGTTAGACAAGGTGTGTGAAAGATACTTTGAATCTTCAAAAGTCCAGTACTCCTTGTATCATCTTCCTGTCTTCTTTCTGCTTGCTTTTAGAGATATTGGTTCTCAGTCAATCCTGCCACCATGCATTCAGCCCATTATCATGAACTCTATGCCCTAAAACTATAAGCTCAAGTAAATATTTTATTTTTTAAGAGTTGCCCTAGACATGGTGTTTTATCATAGCATTAGAAAAATAACTGATACAATGTGGGTTACTCTTTTAAAAATTATATACACATTTTATATTACATTTTTGTCATTATTGTGGTCAAATTAAATCTCCCATTATGCTGTTGGGCAGCTGGACTTGGATATAATATTCACATTTTTTCCTGTTTTAATAGAAGCATTAAGTTTCATTATTAAGTATAAAGTCAGTGTTAAAATTTAGAAATACTTTTTACCACAAGGAAGATGTCTATTCAATACTTTTCATTTGCCAATAATGTTGTAAATGTGCTTTATGTATTGATATATATTTAAATTTAGGGCATTAATAAGTTAACTGTATTTGTTGACCTTTACTAATTGTTCCAGTCTTGTATAACAGGAATAAATTCCATTTGATAAATACCTACATTTAAAAACCATATTGTTGAATTTTACTTGCTATTAACACCTTATTGAGGCCTTTGCATGTATATTTATGAAATATGTTGGTCTATAATCTTAATAATTTCTCTATTTGGTTTTGGCAAATCCTGTTTCCATACAGTGAGTTGAAATTTTCTTCCTTTTGCTTCTATTTTCTGGAAGAAAGTCTGAAGGATTGACATTATACTTCCTTAAATGCTTTCTAAACTCAAAATATCAAGCATTTGAGCATGATTGTTCATGTTTTAAGGTTTTAGTTATTAGTTTTCTTTCTTTACCAAATATTGAACGACTCTGAAAATATTTTTGTGGGAATTATGTTAGTTTGATTTTAGGAATTTGGGAGGTTAAGTCAGGAGCACTACCACAAATTCCAGGCTGGCCTAGGTTTACTATTGAGATCTGGCCTCAAATCAACAAAATAATTGGCACAAGAAAAAAATATTTATTTCTGATTACACTTTCTATTGAAGTAAATTGATAATGCATCAGGAAATAGCTATTTAAATTCTTTCTTCTTTTCTTATTCTCGTCTTTAAACTTAGGCTGGTTTCTTGTAGACAAAAAGTGGTGAATTCTTATTTTGTTTTAAGTTGACACTATCTTTTTGTTAGGATGTCTAGACCATTCAAATTTAAATTGATAGTTTTCAGTAATAGGACTCATAGCTTCCACTTTTGAAACTCTTTTAGTTTCATTGCACATTTTGTTTAATTTAATTTATTTATATGTTTATTTAATTTTTGAGACAAGGTTTTCTATGTAGCCCTGGCTATCCTAGAACTCATTTTGTAGACCAAGCTGCCCTACACAGAGAAACTTTAATCAATCAACATGGCTGCTCTGGCAAAGGACCACAGCCAAAGACCTTTTAGGTGTATGTGGTTCAGCTGGAATGGATTCCAATACTCTGCTCTGGATTACAGTATGATCTGACTGGAATACAGGCATGCTCTTAGTTTACATCTTTAATTCCTGACAATATAGGTAACGTTAGTTTGTAGAAGAAAGCAGCATGTTTGAAAGTGACAGCTAATTGAGGGGCAAAGTCAGAGAATGAACTGACAGAATGAGTCAGAGATAGGATATGCCCAACTCTCAGGAGAACAGGAAAAGAAAGAAAGGCTACTTAAGGGCAGCACAGACAGCAGGGGAGAAAGAGAGGGCGGGGGGGGGGAGAAGGGAAGGTGGAGGGGGAGGGCGAAGAGGAAGAGGGAGAGGGAGGGAAAGAGGCAGTTTTACATGGACAATTTTACAGCAACAGGCTGCAAGTGAAGACAGAACAAGCCAGAGAATAAGAAGGGGCTAGAAGATTAGAACTGATGGCCAGAGTTGTAGCAGGCAGAACAATTCAGTTAGAAACTGAGAGAAGCCAGTTTGAGTCAGTCAGCTTGGAGAGAAGTTTGCACCAGAGCACCTGAGTTAAACCAACCAGTCAGAGTTCAGAAAGAGCTAGAAAGGGTAATTGTGTTCAGCATTAAGTTTCAGAGAACATTTCTAAAGCATTCTAGATCTAGGTTAGCAGCTTCCAGGCCTAGGCCTAGTGACTCCATTTCCATTTTATCCTTTTCTTGTCTTCTTTCTTTATATAGATTTCTGACATTATTTTCATTATTTCTGAAAATCTTTTTTAAAACAAGCTGCAAGGCTGACTTAGGAATGATGAAATCCTACATTCTTATTTGTTTAAAGAAGTTTCAATATCTCTAGGTTTTCCTAGATGATATTGTCTTTGGTTGTTTAAAATAGGTACATGACATGCCTAAGTGTGGACACTTTGTTTTGTTTGGTTAAATTTATCCTGTTTGAGTTTCTCTGAGATTCTTGGTATCATTTAGTTTTTAAAGTATCTCATTTATTTGCAAAACTTAAGAGTCAATAATATCTCATTCTCTTTTGTTTTACTTTCTCTTTCTTCTTCCTCTGTTGTTCCAATTACATGTAAGTTATACATTTGACATACATTTCATCCACATTTCTTATAAATTCTATACTTGCTGCCTTGTTATTATTTCCCTCTCTGCTTATCCATATTGATTCTTTCTTCAGTTATGTCTAGGCTATTGGAAAGCTGCAGAAATCATTCTTTTATTCATTTGGTGCAATAGTTTGATCCAAGCAATTGCTCTCGATTATTTCTTCATACTGTGCACATGATCTTGCTACGAGTTAGTTCCTCCACGGAGCCTTCAAATAAGTCACAATGATTTTATGATTCCTTTCTAATCATTTTAATCCCTGTGATATCTGAGTCTGGGATTATAGCTCTTAGGGCTGCATTTTTTTAACTTAACTTTCTTGTTTTTATTGAAAGCTGAGCTTGTATAGGTAATAAAATTTACAATTTTTGCTTTGTTTTCTTATTACCATGATAAGTAATATGTTTCCTTATGGTGCATTCATGCCTACTCACAAAACCTATTTCCCTTTCCAAAGGAAATTCTTGTAATACCAGGATAGATAAATGGAATTGGCGGGCATCTGGGTAAAATGTGGAAATCCAGTGCAATGGAAACTCCTTGGAATCTGTAAGGATAATTTTAGAAAGACTCCTAGTAATGGGGAGTAAGGAGCCTGAACTAGCCATTTTCTTTAACAAGGAAAGGCTGCCAGTATTGGGACTAGTACAAAACCTTTGACCTAAAATATATCCTGCCTGTAAGATTTGCTTTGGTAATGGTAGTGGAGAACTGATGTGAGTGGCCAACCAATAATTGCTCAAACTTAAGTTCAGGCCATGGATGGGAGCCCATGCTTAACAATGCCTGGATGGCCATGAACCAGACGCTTGGTTGCCAAGAGAACAAGGATAGAGCCAAACTCAACTGGAAAAAAAGAAAGAAAACCCTTGAGATGATTCCTAACAACATTGGGGTATACTCATAAATTTGTACCTAGCCCAATAGACATCAGAAAAGGCTTCCTCAGGTAGCTGATGGGAGCAGATCTAGAAACCTGCACTGAAACATTAGGTGGAGCTTTGGGATCCTTGTGGAGATGGGGAGGAAGGATTGTAGGAGTCAGAGAAGTCGAGGACATCAGGAGAACACTGTCCACAGAATTGAATAAGCAGTTCTCATAGGGGCTCACAGAGACTAAAGCCTGCATGGCTCTGTGCTAGGTCCTCTGCATATATGTCATGATTGTGTAACCCCATTCAGCCTTGATATGAGCTATGTGCTTAGTCTTATTGTAACTTTTAATGTCATGTTCAATTGATATCTCTGGGAGGCCTGTTCTTTTCTCAAGGAAAACAGGGGAGGAGTGGGTCCAGGGAAGAGAGGAGGTATAGAGGGGATTGGGGGAGTAAAGGAAGTGATAACTCCTTTGTTTACTTTTCCTTTTCATAAAAATAGGATTAATAATACCTTATAGAAGCTTTGCTAACAATGTTAGAAGATTGACCATTTCCAAGTGAAACCAATATGACTCTTTAAGATTTTTCAGAGACACTTCTTTTTTCAAAAAAAAAAAACATACTAAAAGGATGTATTTTAGCCATATAATTTAAGAACATATATTAAAGAGAATTTTTATGAATTCATAAACACACAATCCATACTAACATAGTATAAAGTGTATTTAAGCCATGTCTACTGAAATTATCAAATAAAATGTTAGAAGCACAATCTGATTAATGTGATGATAACTGAAAGAAATAGTTATTTGAACAAGCTTTCCAATAAGACTAATTTTATATATTTTTATTGAGAACAGATTTTTTTCCATATTATGTATATTATAATTTCAGTTCCCCCTCCGTCCTGTCTTCCCAGTTTCCCTCCCATTTCCCCTCCAATCCAGAAACATGCCTACTCGGTCTCTCATTAGAAACCAAGCAGACATCTAAGAAATAATAATAACATAAGATAAATTTAAAACAAAAAATAAGAATGTGAAAAATGCAATTAAACAATAATATGAACAAAAGAAAAAAACAAGAAATATATAGACAAAGATACACACATTTGCATGCACAGGAATTCCCATAAAAACCCCAAACTGGAAACCATAATAAGTATGCAAAAAATCTGTAAGGTGGAGAAATGCTCCAACTAACATTATGTGACAAAGACCTTTCAAAGACCCTGTTGAGTTTGGTTTTGTTGACCATCCACTGTTGGGCATGGGTACCCATCTACTCACTGGGCATGTTTGTTTCCCCAGCGAGAGTCCCTTAGAAAAAATTAATTCATCATTTCAAGTAGCTATGTGTTGAAAATAGATTTTGGGCTAGGGATGGAAACATGTGTCCACTTGTCCGTCCAGCTCTAGGAACCCCTCTGATGCAGAAGCATGTAAATTCTGTGTATGTTACCACATTCTTTGTGAGCTCATATATGTCCCTGCCCTGTTGTGTCTAGAAGGCCTTGATTTCTTGATGCTCTTAATCCTCTCTTGCTCTTATATCTTTACATTTTACAGAGTTTTCTGAACCCCGAGGGGAGGGATTTGATGACCCCGTTTAGGGCTGAGTGTTCCAAGATTTCGCACCTTCTGCATATTATTTGGCTTTGTGTCTATCTTTTCCCTTTTTTTCTTTTCTTTTTCTTTTTTTTCTTTTTTTTTTTTGCAGGAGTAAGCTTCTCTGATAATGGCACAGCATGGCGCAGAACTGGTTCCCAGCACCTACCTCTCATTTCTAAAATTACGTAACAAAGTACACTTTTTGCCTCATGTCTTACTACTTAAATAATTTTAAACACATTCTTCAATATCAAGATCAAGAAAAAAATATTTTTGATTCAAAGAAATAAGCATGTGTACTATGTATTCAAAGTGCTGAGTAATTGTCATAGGAAAAACACTCAATAAGTTTATTATAAAATTTAGAATGCCAATTATATATGTATCTATCTTCATACTTTTATTCATCTGTACATAATCATATACTGGAAATGTTAGTCTTAGAACTAAAATTTCTAGTTAGAATTTGTAAAAATAGTACAATACATACTACATACGTATTTTTGTACACTAGTTAATCACAGACGTTTGGTATACTTAGATCTTTCAAACATTTAATTTTTGCATTTAATTTGAGAAGAGTCATTGGATTTATATAAATGTAAGAGCCCCAGAAATTATATATGGTGAGAAATTTCAACCTTACTGTTTCTTTACACTTAAGATCTTTCAAGCATTTAATGTTTGCATTTAATATGAGAAGAGTCATTGATTTGATATCATCGATAGTAAGAGTTCCAGAAATTATATACGGTGAGAAATTTGAACTTATTGTTTCCTTACACTTAGATTAAAAATAGCTCAGATTCAGTGATCCAGATATTTGAGATGTTTGGTTAGGTACATGTGCAACAAGAATGAGATTTCCATGTGCACTGGTAAAAGATTGTTCATATGATACAAAATTGCTTTTGTTACATTTGCTATTCTACCTTATATATCTGGGTACTAGCAATTATTTTAATCACTTGGTGTATTCATCCATGAGAACAACCACCATCTCACTCAAGCCCATTATACAAATGAGAAGCCACTGTTCTTTTCATGTTTGTTGGTAGACATTAGCATGGATGCTGTGAACCTATTGTAGACAGAAGTAATGGAGTGAAATTGCTCACACCATTACTTTAAATTGAAATGCGAGAGGCTCCTCTGCACACAAGTCATGAGACTGCTTTAACTAAGACATGAAAATACTTGTTGGCAAATTTCAAACAACAATAGGATTCTGTGCATTTGGAAGCAGTTTTTCATCCATGACCTGCATAATGTTTAGAAAACCCTCATATTTTCCTCTAATTGCCTCTGTCCTTAATTTCATTTTTAAATTTTGGAACAGAAATCCTGTTCTCACAAAATAGAAATCCTAGGGTTTTTTGGTTTTGTTTTGTTTTATTTTGTTTTGTCATGTGCTACTATATATTACATTTAGATTCATTACTAAAAAGAAAATAGGCATGCTTCATCAGGTAAATTTTAAGAATCATGCATTAGGAGAAAAAAGAACTAGCTAATTTTCTATTATCAAACTAATTTAGATTTTTTAAAGCCTCATTATCTTACATATTTCAAACTGATCATTTCTTAATAATACCTGATTTTTTTTCAGTCTACTTTTGTGTAAAAGAACATTAGGAGAAAATATGGCATTTTGCAACAGCAGCTATTTTAAAGCAGATGGGCTGTGTCAATCCTTAAGACAGTTTCTGCATTTGTTCTTATAGAAATCATAAATGTGCCAGGGGATATGAGGATGCCATGCTGCAAAGCATTAGAAAGGTTGGAGCAATTTTTATTTTTGAAACTAATGCCAATTGTATTTTATCAGATCTCTCCTACTATTAAATAACAGTTGATGGTCAGCTCTAAACTGAATTCCACTGATTGGATCAAGGAACATACTCTCATAGTCTAGGGGTGCTTATACCTCCTGTTTCACAAAGGCATTGAAGGAAGTAAAGAGGAAGATGTTCAGTGATTCCTATCATGTCCTCCTGTCAGTCAGCCTTGTACCCTACATTTGGCTTCTGGTGTATTAGTAGAAACAAAATTCCTATCCTTCTACCTAAATCCAGGTAGAGATTTTGATATCTGATCTCATTGCTTTTTGGTATTTATCACTTTTCTGTTCATCAGTATTGATTCTTTTCTGTCTCTTGGGTCATTCCTGTCATAGTACTTTTATTTTTTATTTTATTTTATATATATATATATATATATGAGCCATTGAGATCACTCAGTGAATAAAGCCATCTGTTACTAAGCCTGATGACTTGAGTTTGACCCCTGAGGTCCTATAGTGGAAGGAGAGAAGTACACGTTGTCCTATATCTTTCTGACATATGCCTCGGTAAGTATGTGCATGCCCTTTCCCTGTGAAAGGCATTTCTCAGCCTTTGTTATTTGCCTGTAATTCTCTGTGTATGGCTAACTCTACCCTCTGTCCCAATTAGAACGTATTTTGGTGTCATCCTTGTTCATGTCATGTATAGGAAAACATACTAGTGAGACTTCCAGAGTGTAGCTTCTGACATTTCCAGAAGACGCAATCTTATATCAAATTCCCTGTTCCTCTGTTTCTCTGGCTCTTAGCATCCCCCCTCCCTCCCTCCACTCTTCTACAGAGTTTCCTTAGTCTTAGGTTCACGAATATTGGATTTGTTTCTAGGTCTGTTGGACACCCTTTCCTTTAAACACTCCAAGGAAATAGAGAAACCAGTTTCTTTTTTAATGCAGATTTGTGGACTCCTAGCCACGTCACATCCTAGTTTGAGGACAAGAGAATTAAAAATGACATGGAGTAGAGTATGGTCTATGGCAAACTTACTTAGTGTTTAAGAGGTAGACACATTTGAATGAGAGAGTTTACCAATTTTAAAGACACTGTAATAGATCTAGATTCAAAATTCCATGGGAACATAGTATAAAGGAACAGATAATTCTTCATGTAGGAGTCTTAAATAAGCCAAAGTCAAATTCTGCATGTAAGAAACTCAAAATTTCAACTGTTTACCACAAACGCTAACTTAAGTGCTCATAGTTTTGCATGGCAGCTACAATTTGGCTGTCATAGACTTGTTCTATCTAGGCCAAATTAGTGTATAAGTCTCAGAGGATCATGCCTGGCCCTTGTGTCTTATTCTCTGATCTGGATAAAGGGGAGAGATTACTGATTTGTGCTTTTGTGATACAAAAGATCAAGCCAAATCACACAAGCTTGCTTAAGCTTGTTTAAAACTGGGTCTTGCCCACACACATTCAATTGACCAAAGACATCTCATGGTCAAACCCAACATCAATGGGGCAAGAAATATACAACAGCCACAGTTATGGGAAATACTTTAGAGTCATAGTGTGATTTCTGGGTGTATATTCTATACAAAATGTACTTTTACAGATAAATTTTAAAAAAGAGAAACAAAATGAGATTTTCCCCCATTGTTATGATTCTGAGTTCTGTTCTTTGTTATATTCATATTGCAGCCTCTAGATTATCTGAGGTCAGTGGGAACTACTCTCTGTTTCATGTCACATCTGATTTTCTTTAAAGAAAATGATCTTCATCAAAAGTGAACAGTTAGTTAAAAGAGAGAGAGAGAGAGACAGAGAGAGAGAGAGAGAGAGAGAGAGAGAAGAGCAGAGTTCTGGAGTTCTGTTGGAAACAAGGAGCTAACAGGAATTATAACACCAAACACTGTTAAAAAGAGATGAGAGGCTGTGGACGTGAAATCAACAGCTAGAGAAGATCATTGAGATTCATGAATAGAAGAGAAACATTTGCATTGCCAAGGATTAAAAATCATTGCCGAGTTCAGACAAAATATTAATGCATGTGTAATGTGGAAGCACAGAACTCCTGGTAAGAACTAGCCTCAGGCAAAATTTCGTCTTAAAACAGAGAATACTTTATATTATGATTCTACGAATGAATGTTGTCTAAATATTTTTGCTAATTGTCGAATATTTCACGATAATAAGGACCATCAAGTGCTGAAACTGTGGTGATTCATTTGACATTAGAAAATGGAAGTATATGCATTTTAGGCATAAAAATTCAAGCTCTTTTGAATTTCAACTATATTCATATGATGGAAAACAGCAGAAACCAGGGCCTCTCCACACACTCAGGGTAGACAGGGATTCCCTGAATATTTTGCCACATAGCTGGAAGGAAAACAGGCTTTTAATTATTTCTTTGCCACCAGGGTAGTCTTGCTGTTCTACTGAAAAGTTCTTCATATAAAAACACTGTCATTTTTTTTAAAGAAGGTTGCAACAGGTGAAGGTTAATGCTCTATTTTTGGCAAGATTTGCTGCATTAGGTACAAACAGAAAGTTTCTTTAGAAAAATCTGTACTTGGATAGAACTACTTTGTTGATAGTCAATAAAACAGAAAAAAATCATTCAAGGATCATTTTAAACTCCAACATGAGATTAACATATCTTGAACAAATGAATACCTACTGAGTAGCCATAAAACCTAAGTCTCTGTTTTGAACACTTGAATGGACAAGGAGAAATAAAATGAGTCATAGTTACTGTGCACTTGGGACTGTTTCAGATTCTATGATACAATGTCATTGACCAGATAGAAAGATATTTGATTTTTTGAAACTGTTATTTTTATTTGGATGAGATGGGTGTGAAGTGATCTCTCCATAGCCATTGGTTAACCACCCATGAATAACAGACATGTGCAGAGAAAGTTGTGACTACTGAAAAACAACAGATAGATTGTTCTATATACTGACATAGTCTAGCAATGACTCCCTAAGCATTTAGTTCATATCACATGTCACAGGAAAACTAAAGATGAGTACAAGTGTTTAAGAGGATGTATTTTCATTATGTGCAAATAGCATATCATTTTGTATATGTTGAGATAAGGCACTGCTTTAAGTTATTTCATATTGTGTAACACCAGTAAATTTGAGTCTTTGTCTTGCTCTGGGTGACACTAGTTTATGAGTAGAATTTGGCTTTATTTAGAGTGGAAATACAGAGGCAGAATGACTCTGTACCTTGACAACATAAAAAATTGCCTAGCACTACCATGATGCACAGAATCATAAATAGCATATTACTCCAAATTAAAATACAAGGATCACCCTATAGATAAATCCAATAAATTAGGCAGACCCAATAACTTATTGAATAAACCAGACTAAAGAAAAGGTATAATATCTTTGAGTGAACCCTAAAAAAAGAAAGATACCTAACAGTCTGATGATAACAGCCCTTACCAACCCATCAGTTGACCATCAATGTGTGGATCAAGAGACAAAACGGCATGGAATTTCATAGTCCCAGGGACTTTAGCTAGAGTGGTCCCCGCTGTCCACAGGTCCTACTCAAAATACCATCCATCCACCCATTCATTTACCTATCTGGACATAGTCTTCACTTTTACAATGTCCTCTCTCTTCTACCTCACTTCTGCAAATTTTTAACAAAGTGGGTTGTCTCAATTCTGACCCTGTGGCTTGATTCTGCAACAGTGTCTCTCGCACATTTGTAGCAGGCTTTGATTTATCATTCTATTAAAGATTTTCTGTGTGTTCCTTGTGTTCCTTGAATTCTATTGAGGATAGAGAGACAGAGACAGAGAGACAGAGATAGACAGAGAGCTAGAATGGGAGATAGAGAGGTGATTTGAGAGTTAAGATCATAGTCAACGAACCTGTGTTTACCTTGTCCATTTATCAAGAAAAATCAGAACTAGCTGGAAAACTGTTGTCAATGAGTGTTATATTTGCAAGTTCACTGCTTTTCATACTAAGTACAATGCCTAGTGAGATAGGTAGTATATAAATATACACTATTAAACAGATAAGCAATCTGTATTTGTTTGGCCAACTGTGATTTATACATGAAGAAATAGAGATCAGAGAGGGAAAATTACTTGTCTATGATAATTTCTGCATTAAATGTTAAATTGGGATTTTAGTCTAATATTTCTGTCCCAAAACATGAATTTCTCAGATTTAGGTACATTTATTTTCACTGGATGAAACAGTGACCATAAACTCGAAAAAGAAACTAAACCCAGCATCTAAAAAGAGAAATTATCAAATGAAGCCAAAAGACTAGCTCTATTGTTCTTATTTACTTTTAATCTAGAGGTCTTCTCCTCCTCATTCTTTTGGAAAATCTATAACCTGGAACTTTGAAAAAAAACTGTATTTTTCTTGATCTTTTACAACACTTGACCCTCACATGGCATCGTCATGATCTCCAATTCCATTGCCTTTCCCTATTTCTCAAGTCTATGTATATCTTTGTGTCTCGATTTCTCACCATAGTTCATTTTGACAAAGGAGAATGGGTAGTAATTTCTATTCTGTCACAGGAAGACTTGCTTCCCTGGTTCAGTGACCTCATTCTGGATCAAGTGTGAACCTGCACTAACCCAACTTCCCATCTCATTTATTTCTCTGATATATGCATTAAAAATGTCTTATGTGCAACCATTAAGAAATTGGAGTTATTAACTATCATAGCAAACTTCATCATTAAGCCTCTACCTAAAATAGAATAAATCTAAAGTCTGTCGCTAAATGAAGACTCTCCTGAAATGACGACATTTGCAGTCATTATAGAAACACTGTAGCTATAAACATGATCACCCAGACATTTGCTCTGCTTCATTTTTTCCTCTGAGATTATCCTAAGTTAAGCTTCCTTCATATTTCACATATCTGTAGATGTACATCCATACATACCCTACAATAGAAATCTGGAATTTGTTTTAGTTATTTTCTGTGTAACCACTGAAAATAGTCTACAACTATATAAATTCTACACTTGAGGTGATTTTCTTTTCCTTCTGTTCCTATTTTCCTTGAAGGTCTACAGGATCCTGAACAATGGTCCCTTCAATGCCATTCAGCAATTTGTATCTCATCTACTTCATAAACTGTGTGAGATTTAGAATATATTGGTTAAAAGCTGGGGCTATCGCCGAGGACAGAGCAATTGAATTGCATGTGAAAATCTCCAAATACGAACTCAAGATTCTTCAGATAAAACATAAAACAAAAACACAAACACAAAACATTGATTGGACTGCATAACTTTCAAACACACACACACACACACACACACACCCCAATAGCACTGAAACTACCATTGTACAAGGTACACCACAGATCATATTGCCTTTTCTAGAATGAGAAGTCACATCTGTAATAGCATTTATTTCTCTGTGTATGTTTGGGCAGGTACATATTTGTGTAGATTCACAAGGAAGTGCATATAGGAGTCACCTGGGGTATCATTTCTTATTTCTTATACACTGGGTTTTACACTGCCTCATCTGGAATGCTTTGTCTTTCTCCTGAAGTGATAAGGGCTGGTGCCTTTCTTTAGCAGTCCTTACTCTGACAAAATGAATCATTTTAATTCTGAGCTTCGGTGATATATTATAGATGTAATTTTTTGAGCATTTACAGCCTGTATTCATTTCCTTCTGCTGCTGAGACCCGTTTTTACAAATTTGAAGGCTTAAAATAAAGAAAAAAGCTATCTCACAGTTACATAGGGAAGGGAAGACTTCAAAAATAAATGTGTCCTGAAGGGAGTGGTGCTCCTCCCCTAGAACAGTCTCTAGAAAAGCATCCTCCTTGCCTCTAACTAGATTATGACAATCATTAGAATCCTTTGACTTGCAGTTTCATTGTTAATATTTGCTTCCATTTTTATGTGGCCCTGTGTCTATGTACTTCTTCTGGGTCCTATATTCAAGTCTCGTCTTACACTTACAGAAAAAAAAATTACGGCTCATACCTATCCATGATAACCTTATCTCAATGAAATATGGTGGCAAGAATCTTGTTTCGATATCGATTCTCATCTATATCATCTATAGGTATTGGGGTTTAAGACTCTACCTTTTTTTTGTTTGTTTGTTTTTAGAGACAGGGTTTCTCTGTGTAACACTTGCTATCCTGGAACTCACTCTGTAGACCAAGCTGACCTCGAACTCAGAAATCTGCCTGCCTCTGCCTCCCAAGTGCTGGGATTAAAGGCATGTGCCACCAGTGGCCCACAAGACTCTACCTTTTAAAGAGAGAGGATAATGCAGCCTATTATCCGAACTTTCAACATTATGCTGAGGACTTACAGTACATAAAATTGAGCTGTATGAAACTATACTCATCAAAGGCCATTTCTGTAGCCTGGGTGCGAATGTTCCCAAAGCTCAAACCTTTCTTAAATACTTTGTTCCTGGTATGATACTAGTAGGGGGTGATTCAGCCTTTAAGGAATGAGGCATAGAGAGAGGCCTTTAGGTCACTGGGGGTGTGTCCTTAAAAGGGATTTTGACGTGACCCTTACCTTATTGTCCTTGGCTTCATTGTCCTTCAGAACACCCACCCGTCTTCCCCATTCTTAGACACATTACCCAAATGGCAAGCTACAATGAATCTTTTCTTTTAAGAAGTTAATATCCCAGGGCCGTTCTGTTTGTTTGGCTCTGTTTATTTACAGGATTTTGCAATATAACCCAGTCTATCTCTGAGTTTGTACTCCTGCTCTCTGCCTTCTGAATGCTGGTATTACAGTTTACTTGGGCTGGTATTTTGTCATAATCTAGTGAGATGACTAACAGTGATAAAAAACTGATTCTTGAGCATTTCATATTATTACTCCAGTACGAACATATTCTGGCTTTACATCTGTATCAGGAAATATCATTGTTAGACTCACTTTATGATGGGGGCAGTAAAGACATTACTCAATTTGCTCAAGGTCATACACTGAGTAAGTAAAAGACCCAAAAGTAAAACAGTAAATTCCTGGTCTGCCAACCACTCTCCTAACAATTATAGTACGTCATTCTTTGGCCATAGTGACACATGTGCTCACAATTCTGCAACTTATCATGCATAATATGTATATTCTTTTTCTATGAACTGTATGAGGAAGTTCTGTGTACTGTATATTCACAACTTTTAAAACAGTATGTGTCATTGGATGGGAAACAAATGTTCTTCAAAAAGAAAAAATAAATGAGTTCATGATCTGGATAATGCTTGTTCCCTTGAAGAGAAAAGAGAATATACTTGGGAACAATAAAATGTCTTGCTGTCCCCAGGCCTTCCATGTGACTAAGAAGAGATAGTAGGGACTAAGAAGCTATTAGAAATTCTGTCTTGATCTCACACAGTAATGAAAAAACTACTCCATATTGTCATCCAATTCTGGGTTCCAGCACTACCACTGAATGTCTTCCTTTAATCTTGTTGTATGTGTAAATGGCAATTCAGCCCAGAAGGTAAACCATTCCCTTCTACATGTGAGCATTTGCCATCTGAAACTGTTTTTGCTTCCCTTTAAAATTACAATATGTACTTGCTTAAAGTTAAAAGTCAATGGAACTGACTTTTATAATTAGGGAAGAGTCTACTAGAAGTATATTAATGTGTAATTGTCTACTAGGAAAAGATGGTGTGTCTTTGGAGGTAATATGCTAGAGATATTTCTTAATTTAAGTTGGGTAACTGTCAGATAAGCTTTATATTTTTGCATCTTTTGAGACTATCTGGGACCTAACTAAGGTTGTAAAGAGACAAGTTGGCTAATTTCACATAGTTACTTTCTCTCTCTCTCTCTCTCTTTCTCTTTTGCATGCATGCATGCACACACACACACACACACACACACACACACACACACACACACGCAAATGTCAAAGGACCTGGAAGAAATTTTTTATACTAGGGCAAAATGAAGGAGAATAATAGCAGTCATATAAGACATTCAAAAAACGCCACAGAACACTTTTTTTCTATCTCACTTATGAAGCAAAATACATACCCTGCAAGGAGAATGCTAACAAACCACCTCTCCCTTAGGACCTGAGTTTTTACTCAGGTATTCTGAAGAAGATAAATAGAAAAAAACAACCTTATCTTCAGGGCAAATAGTGAACAAATGATGGGCGTAGAACTGTGGTACCTTGGAGAGAAGAACTACAGAGGTCAGACATGTGATGAGCAGAACATAGTGACCTACTCCCTTCCTTCATTACCACGACCCTAACCCACCAAACTAATCTCTGACTTTGAATAACAAGAAACAGCCAAGAGCTTCTGAGAATGAAATAGGACAGGACCACAAACAGGTAGAAAAACAGGATACAATGTTTAGGAGAGACTTTGGGCAAAATGGACCCTGCACATTGTACTTATAAACCAGTCCACTGAAGATATAAGTATTATTGCAGGAAATTATTGCCTATGGCACAATGAAGTGTTCAGCAGCAATAATCTTCATTATTAAACCAAACCCACATATCGAAGGCGTTGTATAGGGAAAGGTATACATATTCTTAGAAATTACATTTGTACATTTTATCCTCTTATGCCTGTTACAAACTATTAGATTTCAGACAATTCCTAAGCTGACAAAAAAGTTAACTGATTTAAAAAAAAATCCAGGAATCAAGGACAACAAGATACAGATTTAGATAAAATATAGACTTGAAATTTTAAATGACTGTAAATAAAGTGTAAAGGACTCAAGATATCAAGATGGGCAATTTCAGAAGAGTGTTAGAGTACAAAAAGAAAATAATCTAATGGAAATGCTAAAAGAAAAAAGGTGAAGAACATTGTTTATGGAATTATTTTTTAAAAAATGTGTCTAAGTATGTCTGTGTGTGTGTGTGGGGGGGGGGGTGTACAGATATATCCCAAGCTAGCTGGCTCAAGAATGTCTCAGGATTCACCCATCTCTGCCTCCCAAGACTGATTATACATGTGTCACTATCAAGTTTTGTGGGTTCTGAGGATCTGTTTTCACGCCATTACAATATGCACATCACCCTCCAAGCCATGGTCCCCTTTAATGAAATCATCTTTAGACCTGACCCAGTCAAAGGAAATTAGAAGATGAAGTTGAAACTGCCCAAACAGAAACATAAATGCAATAGAGGCTGAGGAATGGAAAAGTCCACAATATCTAATTGTAATCCTTTTCAGTATTCTAATATATGTGTAATTTGAATTTTACAATGAGAAGAGAGAAAATGGAGAAGAAACATATAAAAAATAGTAGCAGAGAACTTTCAAAAATAATGGTAATGCTATATGTAAAATATCAAAATAGTAAAAATTTGATTACTTGAAGATGTGTAGTTTAAACCCTAAGAAAGCCACTAAAATATTTAAAAGAGATTTAAATAAAAAATAATATGAAAAAGCATAGAACTGTGGGTAACATTCAACTGACAAAACACAAAATAAATAACAAATTAAAAATGTGGGTAGGAAAGGACCACGTGAAACAAACTCAGGAATATACTTACACAAAATAAATAGCCTGCAAGATTCAGCTGTCTTTTGTCCACAAGACAAAAGATAGAATAACAGAATTGCAAAAGGCTCAAAGAAAGTTCTGAAAACAAGTTCTGTTTGTCAAAAAGAAAGCCCTTGATTCTGTGTAATGTGGAGGAATGAAGTATTTGGAAGAAGAGACATTATTACAAAGGAGAACATCACATAATGAGTTCTTCAATTCCCCAACCATAGGTCATGATATCCAATGTATAACTGATGTGTGAACTACATAACCTCAAAATGCATAGACAGAGAAGTCACAAAACTTGAATGAGATATTGTGGACATAAGTAGTAGGAGATGTTAGGCCTACTTTTAGTAACTAATGGAATTAGTAGCAAAACAATCAAACAAACAAAAAAGGCCCAAACATTAGAAGAGACAGAATGAACAATATCAGGACTAAAAGAAGATACAATACGAAATTGTTATAGACAATTGAAGAACAGTAAAAAAACGACTCTAATCGAATAGTATAATAGCAGAGGACTTGATAGTAATACTAAATGCTGGCAAGAACACAGGGCTGTAGTAATGTCATATGTATCTTACTAGTAGGAATATAAAAATGATACAGATGCTACAAAAAATTTTCTGTCAGTTTCTTAAAACATTAAATTAAATGTTCTTATAAAATATTTCTAAGCATTGTTCCTATGGCCATCTCTTCCTGGGAAATGTAAATTATACTCATACAAAAACTTTTATGTGTATATGTATAAGTTTTATTTTTAGTGTTTTAATTATACATAGGAAGCAATGTAAGTGTCATGAAATTGTGAATGATGGGGAAATGTGTGGTTCATTTGTAAAATGGAACAGTATTCAACAAGGAAAAGAAACAGACTGCTTATTGAGGCATATGGGTACAGAATGAACTCTAAATGTTTACTGCTAAATGAAAGAAGACAGATTTGGAAGGCTACAGAAAATGAGGTTGTATTCATATGATATGTGAAAATTCAACACTGAGAGAAGGTCATCATGAAGCAAATTTGTGCTGATGAAACTATACATTTATATTTGTGATGGTCATAACTGTTTGGAGGAGAACTATCCAATTGGAGATGTGGCTTTGAACATTTTTCAAAAGCATGTGCTTTTCTGCTGGACAAAATTATGTAAATATCCATATCAAGACGATGAACATGTTGTAGCTGAGGAAGGCGTGCGAGTCACACATTTTGAGGGATAAGGAACGGTAAATGCTTAAAGGAACCCTGTGGTTCTGGGTTGGAGTTGTGGACTTGTTTGAGTAGGCTGGAATTAGTAACAAATAGGGCCCTAGCTCTATCCACCAAGAGGAATAAGAAGAATTAGCAATAGCCAGAAGCAGTAAGGCACACCCAGTGTCCAAGTCATGGTTTAATACCAGTCTCAAATAAAGAAACCTGTGTTACTTGGAGAACTGGATGATTCTAAGATTTTGAATAACCTTGGAGTATCTTAGGATACCAAGCACCAGAGGTGGAATAGAAAGAAGGAAGCAAGAGAAGAATGAATAGAGGAGGAAGAGAGGATGATGAAAGGAGGGAGGAGGAATGAGGGAGGAGGGCAAGACACTTTCATGTGATGCGCAATTCTGGATTAGACTGTAGAAAAGAACAGGAATATTCATGGAAAGCTGTTAAAGTTCAAATAAATTACGAAAGGTATGTGAAAAATTTCTGTACTGACAAGCTTCTTTAGGTCTAAAATTATCTCATTATCTTCAAAAGCAGTTAGCATTCACATAAAAAAAGAAAGATGAGCATACAACTTATAAACCCCAGAACAGATTCTCCCAGACTGCCATTCAGTTAAAGAAGGTTTGGAGGGGTATAGCCTAATCTAAGACATAAAAGTGCCAAAGAAATTATTGGTCAATGAACTACACAGGTGATTAAGAGCATTGTTGTCCCTGAAGAACCTGAAAGACAGGATAAGTCATCAGCTCCCTTGAAGGACGGAGGCTTGACTTTTTTAAAGGAAGTCTGGGAGTTCTCTCTGAGCATTTTAGTCACGTGGAAGATTCCAGAAATAACTTCACACTGAGATTTAGCCTATGCATTTGTATGTAGGTTAATGGAAGTCTCCACCGTTCAACTGTAATGTCTTATACTCAAACCTAAAATTTGGAAACATTCAAAGGAAGAACACATCAGGAAATCTTGGGTATGGATTGAATATACACAAGGATTTTTATTTTCCCCCTTATTCATTACAGTTCATTTTAAGCTCAAGTGGTTTCCCATCTGGACCAAGAAATTGCATTACTGAAATGTTAATGCTTTTTTTTCTTGCTATTGTTTTATTATAATTCATTTTGAAGAGGTTTACAGCCTAGCAGATTAGAAAGTCTACTGAATTGACAGAACTCATGCGTTAAGAAACTGATTCTTCTGAGGGATAGAAGCTACCAATTGAATAATCTGGATATCAGCAGGTTTTATTTTTCCTGATGTGACAGAATCCTTAAGTCTTTGATTGTTTTTCCTAGCCTAGATTTTTTTTTTTTTTTGTTCTCAGTCTGATTCATCGAAAAAAGCTGCACCAGGAAACAATCTAACTTTGCAGCAGAATCTTGACCGGGGAATCAAGGGGGTATTCCATTTCTGATTCAGGGAGTAATTCCATAGACTGCTTTCTTCATTTTCCATTTCACTTCTAGTCTCCTTTCCTCTGTTAATTTTCTTCTTGGAAGCTTTGCAGCTGAAACACAGGTGGGCGGGTGTGGAGGTTTTGGTTTCCTTTTCAGGGTTCCGTCGACATTGCTTTAAATCTCCTCTGATTTGAGCAGCCTGTCTGATCTTTTTAGTATTGATGTTAGGAATGGACACAAAGGGCTATGGCAGCCCAGAGAGGCAGATTGTTAAAAGTAGGTTTCATTGTCTGCAGAATTGTGATAATGATAAATGACTGAGAATAAATACTTTATGTTGTTTGAACTACTGCACTCTCGTTATTTTAAATTATAATATAGCTAGCCTTTGATTGAGTGAGCTTTTTATTTTTCACTCAGAGAATTAGTCAAGATCTAGTTATATAACCAAGACAAGAGAGGAAAAGGCAGATTGGAGAAGAGCAGAAAAGGAAGGAAGAAAAGTCGCTGGTTATTTTTAAATTGATGTTGGTAATTTAATTGTACAGTTTGAATTGAATAGGAAATATTCTCCTAACAAATGCAAAGTGATTGCTTCATGCAGGAGGATGAGGTTTGCTATAAAGACAAAACAGTCAAAGTTCATTTTTTAAATTATGCCTATGATAGTTACAGTTCCTGCCCTTAAGGATCATGGATAAGATAGGGTTCAGAAAAGCCGCTCCCGTTTCACAATACTTGACATTTCTCCACAGCCTGCATCTTTATGAAGAACATAAAGCTTCCTCTGCCTTTATATCCTACATCCAGCCTGGACCCTAACGTCTGCTCCATCAGCAGTCGGTGCCCCACAGCCATTGCTAAGAAGGTCTATACAGATTTCATCGGATTTGCAGCAAATCTGTAGCCGCATGAAGCTGTTACTTTCTCTACTAAAGTGGATCATTCTTTTCTTCTCTTTCATGCTTTTGTAGTATGGTGTGCAAGGCACATGTTCAGATAGTAGGCTTTGAGAAGACTCTGCATTAAAATGCGTTTATAGACGGCAGTTGGAACCATAAAAAAACACACTAATAGGAAGGCAGTAACGACAACAATAGTGACCACTCTCCTGTTGGTGTGTCCATTCTGTACTTTCAATAGCTACTTCCTGGTTAATTCGACTTTGTGACTGTTCAACACACCCATTGTCAAGGCCAGGTGAATTTAGGTCACTTGCAGCATCATAGGTAAAATTATACACATGATTTATTAGCTGAATTAATATTAGCTAAATGAGAAAATATGGAAATCATTTTAAATACAGAATTATTCAAATCCTAGAGTTCACTGAGTCCTTTCAACAATTTAATACAAAAAAAAAGTAGTCATATGCGCAAAATATAAGGAGATTGTTGTTCAAGTATGTATTTTTAATATATTCCCTTTCAGTTCTGTACCCTGTTTCCACCAGCCATTCTAAGCCTTTTAGTTTTGATATAACAAGTACAGAGAGAGAGAGGAGAGAAAGAGAGAGAGAGAGAGAGAGAGAGAGAGAGAGAGAGAGAGAGAGAGAGAGAGAGAGAGAGAAGCTTTGTAGCTTTTACATCTTTTAGGTGACATGTTCCATAAACCTTAAATCTGACGAAAATTTTTGTGAGTTTCTAGTATAGCTATTTGTATCATTCTAATGAAACAAGACTGGAACTTCAGAAAAGTAAAATCACATTGTATTAGTAAAAGTGTCACTTAGAAAATTTATGTTTAATATATAAATTCAACCAGATGCCTCAGACATCATGATTTGACATAATGACGGTAGGTTAGACAAGAACCACACCTACATAATTTCCCCAGATTTGCCTTTATTGGTTCCAATTTGATACTTTAAGGATTTATTAGACCTGTTTTAGACATAGTTATGTTTAATATAGATGAAAAACTCTAGAGAAAGAGCAAGCAAAACATCAATTTGTACATTCAAAATGTAAGCTAACGATAGCTAAAATTATGATGTAATCACAAAAGTATGGTAAGAAACAGAGAAGAGGAAAATAAAAGGCCTACTGCTCCTCTATTATGTGTTGTGGTGGAGAACATTACAGCAAATACTTGAAACCTTACTAAGAATGAAAGGAACCCAGAAATGAAATTGAATACCCAGAGAGAAGGCCTGTTTACTTCAGGGACATCTTGTACTTGATTGCTAAAGGAAACTCTACTGGACACGGGAAGGCAACATTTTACCACCCTGTATATGGATGTAGCTCTGGACATACAATATTTCATAACACATTCAAGAGAAGAGCATCATCAAAAAGAAAGGAACTATTTTAGAAAGAACACTCCGGAAAGATAAGATTCACCTATAAAGTTTATAATTTTTAGACATGTATAAAAGTTCAGTTATAAAAATAATGTCTCATTTTGAAATAGATTTTATCCAGATTGGTACGTATATGTGCACGTATGTGAGCATGTATATGTATGTGTGTATGTGTGTGTGTGCGTGCGTGCGTGCGTGCGTGCGTGCGTGCGTGTGTGTGTGTGTGTGTGTGTGTGTGTAAGTGTATTGTTGGTAGTCTTTTACTATATGGATGAAGCTCATACTGGCCAGCACGGGCAAAGACAGAAGGTGACCCTTTCACTGTGAGTCTGTGAGCACAGTCTAACTGCACATGCTCAGATACTGCCATTGCTTCCTGCATTGATGTTCTCAGATGGGTAACGTGGATCCGAGCCAGAAGACTGCTGGCTCTTTTCAACATTGCTAGTTGCTAAGGAAAGAAAATGATTTTTATATAAATTTTAAATATAAAGTTTTGAGGGCCTTCCAACAAAATCCTACATCTGTGACTGAAAGAGGCACTCTTTTCACAAAAAGATAAATAAACTAAGGCTGTTGTCAACTAAGAAAAATAAGCATGAGGCCTCTGCTTAGGTGACACGTTCTCCGAATTTTTGTTTGACTGTTTTGAGAGTACTTTTAGGTTCACAGAGAAACTGTGATGATCCGTGTACCCCCCAAATATGTAGCCGTTACCCGTGCTAGCATCTCCTCCGAAGGAGCACATTTATAACAGTTGATGAGTCTATACTGACATGTGGGGCCACCTCACCATGGTGTACATCATCACAGTCATCTTTGTTGTGCATTTGGCAGGCAGACTTTCTGTGATAAGCAAGCACATCCAGCAATTTTCTGCACCGTTTTCTGAAGCGCATTCCCAGGGTGCTTCAGAAGATTAAATGAACTAATGTTACACTTGCATAGTATTAAACACCTTGCTATTCCTAGACAGACTTTTCTTTTAAAAAGGTCATATAAATTATCTTTATGCTATTACTTTAAAACAAATACAAATCTTCAAATTGGTATTAAATAATTTAATTATTTTTCTCTGAGACTAGTAAAAAGCTAAGTTGCTAATCTCTCTCTCTCTTCTCTCTCTCTCTCTCTCTCTCTCTCTCTCTCTCTCTCTCTCTCTCTCTCTCTCTCTCTGTTGTTTTGCAAGCTAAAATGAAATGAAAGATTAGCACTGAGTACTTCTTAGGCAAAAAAATGAGCAGTTGGTGGTGTGGTCTTTCCAGACCGCATGGCGTGTTCTCTGGAATACAGGTCATTTTTCCAAGATGCAGTCAAGTCCCCTGCTATGGAATGAAAATGTCAACAGTGCCAAGAGTGAGTGCCAAAGGACACAGGGCATCAGGATGTGACCTTTCTCTGTGTGAACGGTGACAGTCATATGGCTTCTAGTGGGACATTAACTAAGGACCATGAGACAGACCTCAATGGTCTCTTAAGATCAATAGTGTCATTAGAGGAGCACAATTATATGATGTAATTAATCTTTTGGGCAATTTGTTTTGAATTTTATATATTTTGCATCTACTGTCACTCCCTTTTAAATCATCTTTCTTAAAATATATCTCAGTTCATATTCAGTCCATGCCCTTAACTCATCTTACCCAACAGTTCTCATTATGACTAAGTTGAACAACTATTAGTCTAATCAAATTAAGACTGCCATCATATGTAAAAGGAACTCAATTAACAACAAGTAGCTATCAAGTGTACCTCAACATTTCTAACTCCTTTACTTTACATTTCCCTACTTCCATTTGCACGTCCTGGTAATCCCTTATTGAATTTTGAAACAGCCAATGCCATTACTTTATCATTATGTTAGGATTAAAATATTGAATTCACTAAGCATGAAAAGATGAACTGAGCTCATAAATTCATACAGCATGCCCTTCAGCTCCTCAACAAACTAAAGGGAGGAAGTGGAAAGAACTTCATTGCAATCTGGCCACTAGGGATTTTGTTCTGCTTCTGCTACTAGGTACCTAACACTGGGCAATTAGCAGCTGCAAGTATCAAAGTGCATGAGCCAGATGTGGTGGTATACACACCTGTAATCACAGTACCCAGGAGGCAGAAGCATGCAGATCTTTGAGTTCAAGACCAACCTGGACTTTAGAGTGAGTTGCAGGATAGTCAGAGCTAGAGAGAAGCACTGTCTTGAAAAACCAACAAGCAAACAAGCAAAATAAAACAAAAAAAAATCACTTAGAATGCTTCGAATGTTCCAGATAAATATGAATATAATGTTTTTTACATTAGGACTTTCTAAGGGAGAGTCCTAATGAGAGTATTTCCAGTGGGAGTACTAAGTGATATAAAAATTATGAGTCTTAAAACTATTTTGATTTTTCCCTTGTATTTTAAAGAGATAAAATTATTAATCAAAGTCATTTTTAACATTCAGATTGGACCAAATTTCTTCCTAAGTACATTTATTTAAGTAAATACAGCTGATTCATTTTTTAAAAAAGAGCTTTACAGTTTGTATGGATAAAGAATAAATTTTTCTTCAGGACATCTGCAATTTTCCCTGATGTGGGGAAGAATTTTCTAAGGAGACTGTTGTGGCACATATCCTTCTCTGGCCAGTAGTCTGTGAACACAGGATCCCTTCACATATCATAGGTACTCTTGACTGGCCAGGTAATGCCCTAAGTATTCTCTTCTTGCACCTTCTGCTGCTGTCTCAACAACTGGTCAGGTTTCTGAAAATTCTTTAATTAGTATATATTGATTATACATAGCAATGGACTTTATTCTGACATTTTCATTTTCATCTATATAAAAAATGTGGTCTGAATTTATTCCCAGTCCCTGTTCTCATCCCATCCCACTTTCACTTATCTTTCTTTCCTATACAGTTCCCTTCCTACATTCATCTGTTGTTCTTCGTTTTCTCTCTTCTTCCTTCCTCACCTCATCTCCCCAAACATCCCTCTTCCTTCTCTTCCCCTCCCTTCCCCCTCCTCCTTCCTCTCCCTCTCTGCCCCTCCCCCAGAACCAATGAGTTTAATTAGCTTTGCTTACAAGAGTATATGTGAGGGCAACTTACCAGTGGTTACATGAAGCAAATGACTTGTCTTTTCCGGGAACCAGAATCTATAGTTCTCCAGCAAGGGGTGGGTATAATCTTGTCCTTTCCCCCATACCTCAGTTTATGAGTAATGACTCGGAGGCTAGTTATTTAGTTAAAAAGGTATAGGCCATAAGCTAGGCTTATTCCCCGACTAGCTCATAACCCCCTTTAAACTATTCTTTGTCTGCCACATGGCCTGTTACCTGTTCTTAGTTCTTCCTTACAATGGATCAGCTTCCTTCCAGTCTGGGTGACAAAACTTTCTGTTCCTGACTATCTCCCAGAATTCCCCTTTCTCTACAGAAACTCCCACCTTCTAATACCTGCCTATTGCTAATAGGCCATCATCCTTTTAATTGACAGGTGATACTTCCCCACAGTACAAAAGAGATTATCCCTCCAGGTGGAGCTGCATGAGTTCCACCATAATCCTTTATGGATCACTGATGACTCCAATTCTGTACAGGACTTGTGAGAGTAACCTCAGCTGCTATGAGTACAGGAGTAAAAAGATCATGTCATATCCAGAAGAAAGTCTGTTTAGTGAACAGAAAGATCAACCCCTCCCCTCCCCAAATAAGTCAGGTGATAGATTTGTATACTCCAAGGAATATTAACATTTTCAGGTAACTACATTTGAAATCATTTCCCTAACTTATAGGGGTTGCTGTTTCGGTTAAGTTATTCTTCTACTTTCAAAAAATGGAATAACTGTATACCTAAATATGTTAGTTGGCTCTGTCCACTACATGGCACACAGCATGTGTTTAGCAGGAGGTAGATGGGGTGATGATTATTGTAGTGCCTGGTAGAGCATGCCCAAAAGGTCTGTGATTTAGTTTCCCCATCTTGGCACAGACAGAGAGTCATCAGAAAGCATCCTTCGCAGCAGCCTTCTGTGCCACGCAAGCCTTCCAGTTGTTAAAACCCTGTCCAGGAGCAATGAGTTCAAATAGCTCACTCTTCCTTTCCAAATACGTGGACTTATGCAGGGGCCACTTGGTAGCCATGCTCTGAAAAGGGAGCAGAGTTTAGATTTCCACTGCATGTTGTGAACACAAATAACTCAAACTCGATAAACCCTTGTATTGCCCTGTGGTACAAAGTGTGTTGCAACCTCGATATGACAAATTCTGAAGATGCTGAACTTGTTTTTAAAATCTAGGCTAACCGAAACAAGCTTTGAATGTCAGTAAGTCATCCTGATCTGCATCCTAAGCGCCCTCTTTCTCTTGAGGGCATTGATATGGAATTCTCTGGAAATACTTGGAGACATTGCTACAGCATAAAATGCCAAGCCAGATGCTCGTCTAGTTTTCCTAAGACTACTATATCCATCGTAAGTCGACCAGCAGCTGTCCCATCTGAAGTCATCCATATTTGTAGGAAAAAGTGAATGTGAATTCGATTGAGCTGCTACGAAAAAGCAGTAAGACCTTCTCAAGGAAACTTGGGAGAAATGAGTAGCTTCTGCCTACAAGTGAATGAAAGATGGGTCTGGTGGGAGTGCCAGTTAGAGCCAGTTATGATCAGTTTGATGTGACAGGGTACTAAAATACCTCCTTGTCTCCAGTCTGACTCTCCTAAGTTTTTCTTTCTTTCTTTCTTTCTTTCTTTCTTTCTTTCTTTCTTTCTTTCTTTCTTTCTTTCTTTCTTTCTTTCTTTCCTTCCTTCCTTCCTTCCTTCCTTCCTTCCTTCCTTCCTTCCTTCCTTCCTTCTTTCTTTCTTTCTTTCTTTCTTTCTTTCTTTCTTTCTTTCTTTCTTTCTTTCTTCCTTTCTTCCTTGCCTTTCTTTCCTTTTTTTCTGAGGAGGGTATTTTTGTTTCTGGGCATGGTTCTGATTTGGGAAGTTCCTAGTCTTTTTTTTTTTATTTTTTAGAAATGCAGATGTAGCCATTGTTTTAAAAGACTCCAAGTGGGTCACCCTGATTTATCCTTTTAGGATGGTTCCATTATAAAACGAGTCAGTTACTTCCTGGAATGAGACCAATGCAAAGAACAATCCTAAACCCTAATTCAGTGCAAACATTTCTCTGAATGCATGGCATTCATTGCTATTTGTTTAAACAAGGACACTGCAGTTAGAGCTCAGGAAACAAGCTACTAATGAGAATGTACCCTGTCAAAGCATCTCCAAAAAAGGAACTGATCGTAGAGGCACATCCTAACAACTGTATTTGAACTGTATTGCATGCCCTTTGACTTTTCTTAGGCATATTAGGATTATTTATAAAATACATATATGGAAAGCAATTTTAAAGTTAATGTTTTAGAGTCTCATTTCAGGACAGTAGCTTGCATTGTCTTAGGAAGCCAGCTGAGCACACAAAGAGGCATGCATATCTAATCTTGCAGATGGGCAGTGTATAATGTGAAGTTTCTTTCCTTGACATTGTCTCTAGAAGGAATCCTGTTAACCAGCCATGTACTCCCAAGTTGGTGGAGGCGCTGAGCTCAAACACTCACAAGGAGAATACTCCTCAGAGAAAATACGTTGTGTAAGCCTCAAATACATCATCTAGAAAATCTGGCAAATAAAGACATTCTAAGTTATAAAATTGGTAGAGCATCTATTTTATACAGCTGTTGTGGACATTAAATGAGATAGCTGTGTAAAGTGCTGGATGCATCCAGAAAATTAAAAGCTTTCATTGTTATCAAGTTAATTATTCTTTTGACTCTTGGTGGTTTGTAATTAAGTTACTCCCTATTACTTTTAAAGCCTCTGTTAGTTCCCTTTAACATTCTCTACATGTTTGGCACTACACAGAGAGCTCTTATTGGGCCTTTTTACCTATAGCACATTTAAAATCTCCATTTTCTCATTCTTTCTGTATATATGCATATATATATGTATATATATGTATATATGTACTGTACTATTTCTCCAATGTGGAAGCAGAAAGAAAGAAAAAAATGAAAGAAAGGAAGGGAGATAGATTTTGTCTTCTCACATGTGCAGAAAGACATGCTATTTGAATTGACTAAACACCAATCAAGTAAGGCATTTATGTCCTTTTAACTTTAACTTGATTTCACTAAGATTCAAGAGTTTTTCTTCCCCTCTCTGTTTTCACTCCCTCTTCTACTATCTCTCTTTTTATCTTATTCTATTCTTTCCTTGTTAATCTCTTTTGTCTATTATTAACTAGTACTAATTTTTTAGAAAAAAAAATTGTGTATATCATTTAAATATGATTCCACAGTGAGAAAAAGCTAAAACAGTTTCTGGGAAAGGAAAATTGAGGTGAAAATGGCAAAACCCAGGAACATCCTTTTAAAATTGTGATCATTTTAAGCCATATAAAAATTCTTTAGGATATAAATTGAACTTTAAAACTTTTCTGTGAAATTTTACATAAGTACGCAATTAATATTAAACAAGTGTTTTTACACTTTTAAGGGTTAGTTAAAAATTGTGGGCAACACTGCTGTATTGATACAGGGGTTTGGCATTGGACCTATGTAATTGTAGCAGGCCAAGAACACGAAAGAAGAATTGGATAAAATCTATGTCACATCTGGTTTCCTTATTAAAAAGGCACTGCTCACCAGAAGCCCTTCCACAAACTAGACAAGTCAATTATGTGTCATGATGCCTTCTGGGATACATTGATTAGTGTGTTGGCTGGGTCTTTAGATTTTTTTCCCCTGCCTTTATTTTAGCTAATCAATTTCTTATTTTATCTTTCCAAAGATAATTTCCAATATGGAACCCTTTTGTTCCCCCCCCAAAAAAAATGCAGAAGGACTGTCATGGTCTAAATTGCCAAACTCTACACTTAGTTCTGCTTTCTCCGTAAGTAAAAATTCCCACAACCAACTGGCCATCTGATGAGTTAACTGAGTTCCAAGAAACAAAGACCACATTTCTCTTCAAGTTGGTTTTGAAAAGCTTGCAATGATGAAAGTAGGGAACACATATTTCAGGAGTCTGCATTGGTGGCTCTAAAATAACACTGACTTTAAAAATGAATCCATATATATATTCAGAATTTGTCATCGTAAGGAAATATTTTTCTATAGTTTTTTTCATATACATTGAATTATAATGCCTTTTTAGGAAGAATCTTGCAATCCTCATCATATTTTGGAAAAATAGGGAATGATATTTAACCAAAGAATATCAGCTTATGAATATGGAAAGGAAAATATAATTGGAAAGTGCTTATCTTAATATAATAATTACCCAAAATATCATCAGTGGATACTGCAATCAGTGAACATGTTGTTTATAGTTAAGAATATTCATGAATCCTCATAGTGTCAGTCCACTTACTAATTCAAAAGGGGAAAGGCCTTTTGCCATGGGAAGATTTGGCAGACATGGCTCCACCAAAGTGATCAAAGTTAATATCCCATCAACCATGAAATGATTGGCAGCCTATACTTGCAAGACAACATAATGGGAAGTACAGGACATTCTACCTCCGGAGAAATATTTTATCTAATCCAATGAAAATAATTAGATGAGTTGTTTTACTTGATATCCTTTTTAGATTCTTGAAAAAAATTCATGTCATGAAAGATAAATGACAACAAGGGCATAATTCAAAATCTCTACATATTTATGTGTTCATTGTTTATTTATTCTTCTCTAATATATCACAACCCCCACTTCTTCCAACCCCTCACCCACCTACCTTCTCTCTTTCCCAGATTTGGAAAAGAGCAAACCTGCCAGAGTTATCAACCAAAACAATATAACACGATACAATAAAGCCAGGCACAAACTCTCATATCAAGACTGGACAAGACAATCCAGCAGAAGGAAAAGGTTCCAAAAAGCAGGCAAAAGAGTCAGAGACAGCGCCTGCTCCCACTGTTATGAGTCCCACAAGAACATCAATCTACATAACCACAACACATATGCAGAGGATCATGAATCAGAAAAAGAACAGTTGTGAAAATTTAAAGATGGAATAAATATGTATTTTGTTTTCGTAAAATACTTCTGGTACCTTAGTATGTGCTCGCAAGTATGTTCTTGTTGTTTAGTAACATCTGTATGGGGTCTCTAGAGCTTGAGGATGACTGCAATCTATTCAAATGAGTCACACACACATACACACACATGCACACACACACACACATGCACACACACACACACACACACACAAACACACACAATACTGGCAAGAACTAATTAAAAGCACAGCTGATGAATCTGGGCCAAGGGAATAGAAGTGCTTATGAGCTCTATTTATCTACTTGTTCTGCAGTTGGAGCCAATTACAAGTGCCTACGTTTGATAGGGAAGATAGTATAGAAGTCTCTCCACACAGCAAGAGAAGAATCATTCTACAACACCCACAATGTAACCAGTTCCCTGGCCAAGGTAGCTTAATCTCAGATTGATGGATGTCTCAGGTCCTCACACAAACACCAGACTGCTGGGAGATGCTGCTCATCTTGAGAGACAAAGAGATCTAAGGCAAAGAGATAAAAGATTGGAGAACAATAGGTGTGGAAATAGAATTTTCTATTATTTCTACAGGCAAAAGGCGGCAAGGCCTTCCTATCTCTCCTAGAGCATATAACATAAAAGCAGAAACACTTAATTTTATCCCAGATTTCCTTAGACTTTTTAGAGCCTACACACTTGACAGGGTAATCTGACTTAGCTCCAAGTTGTGTGCAGTACTTCTTCAGGGAAGAGATTTGGGTAGCACCAGCAAAGGATTCAAGAAACCCATTGATATCTTCTGTGCGTGTCCTATCAAGCATGGTGAGAAAACAAGAGTCAGAGCAAATAACCTGGAGATCACTTTAAGGGCAAGCAGGAAGGCTGAGGGATTGCTTAGAATGCTATAACGTGAATTAGAGAAATGAACCAGCATGTCTGCTGGCCTGGAGTAGGTATGCAAGCAGAGAGCCAGATAGGAAGGATGCTTCAAAGGTTTTATTTGAAAAGGGAGCAAACAGGATGGTTTCAACCCCCAGTTTCCTGGTTAAACTCAGGCCCAAAGTGACAATAAACTCAGCTGCATCTCTTGCTATCAAAGAAAAGCAGGGGGAGCAATCAGAGGGCTTGAATAGATCAGGTGAGAATCTAGGGGGCTCTTGCTCAATCTACTGTTTTACAAGCAAGCCACTCTATTCAGTTCATCAGACTGAGGTTTAGGTTGAGTTGTAGATGTCTTTGCATGTTTTAAAGTCTCATTCTGAACTCTTCTAGCCTTTAAGATCACTGTGTGCATGCATTTTTCGTGGCTGTTGCTTTTCTTGACAAATCTTTCATATGTAGAGATAAAGCTTTTTTTTTTATAAAGAACTCATTTAACAACTAAAAGGGTAAACATGCAAAAGAACGTGTAAACCCCAGTGTAATTAAGGAGCTTGTCTTAGCTATGTTTTACTTTATTAGGAGTTAAGTATTTTCCCCAGCAACTTCATAGGAATTTTCAAGAATATTTACAAAATGTCATTTTAGTCAATGAAAAGAAAAAAAAATGTGATTTCTTCAAAATCCAAATCTTTCCAATAATTACAAAATAAATTACTTCTCACTCCAAGTCTGGAGGAAATAATTTCTTTGCGCAGAATATTTTTTACCTGACTTGTGATTTTGCTGAAGTTTGCTCACTCACAGAAGTCATAGTAAATATGAAACACACTGCATAAAAATTTTATTACTTGCTTAGAAAATATCTTGTTTCAATATCAGAAGAAGTACAGTACAAATAACAAAATATGGACATAGTAAAATAATCTTGATATGGGTTTTTTTGGGTTTGCATTTTTTAATATAAGGCTAACACTTTAACTGCCTCATTCTTTGAATAATCATTTCTGAATTCAGGCAGATTTTAATTTAACAAAGACAGTCAAGTCTCCCACATAATATTTCTTCAGTTGAATTGTCCTCTTAGGGCTCATATATTGATATTGGAATGGTATTTTCCCATTTCCTTTCATGAGACATGTTTTAAAAAAAATAAGGCTTAAATATTCTGAAAGACTCTATGAGCAATTTCAGTTTTATTTCTAAAATCAGTTTGAATGGAGACATCTATGTCAGACACTGTGGTAGCGAACACAGTTTGGTCCCATCACGAACATTTGATCCCAGTTTCTGTATTTCTTACTATAGGGAGGAATCATTTTTCATCTGCACAGTTTTTCACTCAATATTTCAGCAACACCTTCAACAGGGAGATCAACTTCCTGAGTGAGGCAGAGATGGATTGTGAAACACTGAAATACCCTGTTGTCAGAATTGCTTGTCACTCATGGAGTACATTCTCCATCCTGGTCTCTTGATTGATTTCCATAACAAACTGCTCTTACATCATTAAGAGTGTTTTGTATCAATATTGATTAGTAGGAAATTGTAGTCAACTAAAGTTTCTTCACCTGAAGGAATCACACACGGAGCAATGAGATGAGCCATGGGAAGATTCACAGCATGTGTGATATGTGTGGAACACTTGCTCAGATATTCTGTGAAACTTTTGCACTCAGAGAGAACAAGTCTTGTACATGAACATGGTACTCCAGACCACATGTTGAAGGACTCAGAGACCTTAGAGACAGTACCATTCATTGTTTTTCTAAAACCAAGGCCACGTGTTTAATGCTTTCAACTCACATAATGCTGTGTGGTATAAGAGCAGCATGGCATTCTGGGTACTGTAACCTTACCATTTAGTTCATAGGGTTACAGGCTGAGTAGTTTCTAAAGGAGCTTTAAGATACTGCCTGTTATTACCTAAATAGAGATGTGCAATGACAATGATGGTAAAGGTAATATTTAACATCTGAGTATCTGGCCAGTACTAGGATCATATCAACTACTTTGTAATTTGTAAGAACAAGCAGCTGAGATAAAGTACAAATTATTAAAGAAAAGTCTAGTTTATAACTTTATTCTTACTTCCCCTAATTTATTTATATATCATAGTGGCTATTCTTGGCTGTCAACTTGACTATATCTGGAATGAACTACAATCCAGAATTCGAAGACTCATCTATGATTCTAACCTGGAGACTGAGAGATACAAGTTTCTGACCTGGATCTTGGCATGGAGATCTTGAAGCATAGTGGCTATGAATTCCAGAAAATTAAGACAGGGAGATCACTGAGTTCAAGGTTATCTGGGATTAAAGACATGGTGGCACACACCTTTAATCTGGGCCACACTCTCCGCTGGAGCCCTACATAAGAACATTGGAAGAAGGAAGACTCACTCACTCTTCTTTGCCTACTTGCCTCATGGGACTGAGCAACTGCTAGATCCTTGGACTTCCATCCACAGCTGCTGCTGACCATTGTTGGGGAGTTGGACTACAGACTATAAGTCATCAACAAATCCCCTAACTATATAGAGGCTACCCATACATTCTGTGACTCTAGAGAACCCTGACTAATACATATATGCATCCCAACAATTCATTGAAATCTCTCATCTCTGAGTCTCTCTGCTAAGTGAATTGAAGTGAATTCTAAATTTTCAATTATTTAAATATATTCATTCTGTTGGAAAAATGCCCATAGTAGTCAATATAACACAATAATATTGCATATATTCTATATTTATTGCTTAGCAGGATTCTAACTTTCTAAAAGGAACTAAACCATTATATCATTAGAATAACTTTATGTTAATTGGTTTAATGTAAGTAGGCTATTTAACATAGCTAACCCAAGATAGAACATAGACATGGTGTGGTGCATGGTTATTTAGTACAGCTCTGTTTATATTATTTTTGATACACTACAAGTAATTAGTTAACTACACTACATGAGACAACTCTCTAGCATTTTTCCTCGTGAACTTTTATGACTTCTGGGTTATCACTGCATAGGTGGGTTGTACAGACTCGGCTAATGTCTCCTATACTGTGGGTGCCAAGGCAAATGATTTGCTGGAATGGTCCTAGGTACTCAACAGAAGGAATAGACTCATGTCAATTATATCTCAGAGACAGCACTTAAATATAATTGATTTTTTAAAATGTGGATGTTGGTTTTGGCTTCTATCTTCATTTCCTAAAATCTGTTTTTCAGTGAAATCCAGGTAAATTCCATTAACTTAAAAAAAGATTGAATTTAAGTGTTTCTTTAATTGTTATTTTGGCCAAATAAAATGAGTAGCTGCCTCAGGTGGCCTATCCAAAGGGCTCCCACTAGTCAGTGCCTCCATGCTCTGTAAAAGTTGGTGATCAGATTACAGGTAGGAACTTAGATCTATATTGCCTAAACCTAAACTGGGGAAAATCATTTTCCACTGATGAGACAGTACAACGATAAACAAAAGCACACTCTGCTTCATCATTTCCCACGGATGAAAACCCATTGCCATTCTTTTTTTTTTATTTTATTTTTTTAATTTACATTCCAAATCACTTCCCCTTTCCCGTTTCCTCCCTCCCCGAAAGTCCCATAAGCCCCCTTCACTCCCTCTTTTCTCCATTCAACCCCCTCTCGTTACTCTGTCCTGGCGTTCCCCTACATCCAGTCTTTCCAGGACCAGGGGTCTCTCCTTCCATCTTTTTAGAAATCTATTGATATGCTGATTGTGTCTAGGGTATTCCGAGATTCTGGGTCAATATCCCCTTATCAGTGACTGCATACCATGTGTGTTCTTTTGTGATTGGGTTACCTCACTAAGGATGATATTTTCAAGTTCTGATCATTTGCCTAGGAATTTCGTGAATTCATTGTTTTTAATTGCAGAGTAGTATTCCATTGTGTAAATATACCACATCTTCTGAATCCATTCCTCCGTTGAGGGACATCTGGGTTCTTTCCAGCTTCTGGCTATTATAAATAAGGCTGCTATGAATATAGTGGAGCATGTGTCCTTATTGCATGCAGGTAAAGTCTCTGGGTATATGCCCAGGAGTGGTATAGCCGGATCCTCCGGGAGTGTCATGCCCAGTTTTCTGAGGAACTGCCAGACTGCTTTCCAGAGTGGTTGTACCAGCCTGCAATTCCACCAGCAGTGGAGGAGTGTTCCTCTTTCTCCACATCCTCGCCAACAACTGCTGTCTCCTGTGTTTTTGATCTTAGCCATCCTGACTGGTGTGAGATGGAATCTCAGGGTTGTTTTGATTTGCATTTCCCTAATGACTAAGGATGATGAACATCTCTTTAGGTGCTTCTCAGCCATTAGATATTCTTCAGGTGAGAACTCTTTGTGGAGCTCTGTACCCCATTTTTTAATAGGGTTACTTGCCTCTCTGGAGTTTAACTTCTTGAGTTCTTTGTATATCTTGGATATTAGCCCTCTGTCGGATGTAAGGTTGGTAAAGATCATTTCCCAGTTAGTTGGTTGCCGCTTTGTCTTTTTGACGGTGTCTTTTGCCTTGCAAAAACTTTGTAATTTAATGAGGTCCCATTTGTCTATTCTTGATCTTAGAGCATAAGCTATTGGAGTTCTGTTCAGGAAATTCTCCCCTGTGCCCATATGTTCAAGGTTCTTCCCTAGTTTCCCTTCTATTAGTTTCAGTGTGTCTGGTTTTATGTGGAGATCTTTGATCCACTTAGAATTGAGCTTAGTGCAAGGAGATAAGGATGGGTCAATTTGCATTCTTCTGCATGTTGACCTCCAGCTGAGCCAGCACCATTTGTTGAAAAGGCTATCTTTTTTCCACTGGATGGTTCTTGCCAACCGAATCCAAGAACACATCAAAACGATCATTCACCACGATCAAGTAGGCTTCATCCCAGGGATGCAGGGATGGTTCAATATAAGGAAATCCATCAATGTAATCCACTACATAAACAATCTCAAAGAAAAAAACCACATGATCATCTCATTAGATGCTGAGAAAGCATTTGACAAAATTCAGCATCCTTTCATGCTAAAGGTCTTGGAAAGATCAGGAATTCAAGGCCCATATCTAAACATAGTAAAAGCAATTTACAGCAAACCAGTAGCCAGCATCAATCTAAATGGAGAGAAACTTGAAGCAATCCCACTAAAATCAGGGACTAGACAAGGCTGCCCTCTCTCTCCATATCTTTTCAATATAGTACTTGAAGTTCTAGCTAGAACAATTAGACAACAAAAAGAGGTCAAAGGGATACAAATTGGAAAGGAAGAAGTCAAACTATCACTATTTGCAGACGATATGATAGTATACATAAGCGACCCAAAGAACTCCACCAGAGAACTCCTACAGCTGATAAACGACTTCAGCAAAGTGGCCGGATATAAAATCAACTCAAGCAAGTCAGAAACCTTCCTATACTCAAAGGATAAGCAGGCTGAGAAAGAAGTAAGAGAAATAATACCCTTTACGATAGCCACAAACCATATTAAGTATCTTGGCGTGACTCTAACCAAACAAGTGAAAGATCTGTATGACAAGAACTTCAAGTCTCTGAAGAAAGAAATTGAAGAAGACCTCAGAAGATGGAAAAATCTGCCATGCTCATGGATTGGCAGGATTAATATAGTAAAAATGAGCATCTTACCAAAAGTAATACACAGATTCAATGCAATCCCCATCAAAATCCCATTGCCATTCTTAAGCAGCACTTTTAGAAATGATTTCATAAGTTAAGACAATGCAGCCTTGTGGTAGAACACTTGACCTAGCGTGTATAGGGCCAGGGATATAATTGCCATTGCCACAGAAAGTATAGCCAGGAATATGGTTCATGCTTCGAACCCAGACTTGAGGGGTTGAAGCAGGATGATTAGCATGAGCTAAAGGCCAGAAAGATGGATAATGACTATTTTGTTGTTGCGGCTGCAATTTTACTATTTTCATGTTAGCTCAAATGAGTGGCGTGCATGTGCGTTGACTTTTTGTCTTTGATTACCAAGTCGCCTCCTGTCACTACATGAAAATAGTACAATTGCAGAAGCAACAATAAAAGATCCGTTATCAATCTTAGAGACATTATTACGGACTGTGTTTTGCTCTCATGAGGGTGCGTTAACTATTAAGTCATTCAGAGAGTGAATTTAATGGAAGCAGTAGACCTTAACACTAAACAGCACACAACCATGGGGATAGCAGGAAGGATTAAAAAGAGTAGAAGGATGGGGAACCCTAACTTTCTGGTACTTTCTGGAACAATGTGCTACCTGGACAAATTACACATCAAGTTATACTCTTAAGTTAACTAGCTTTGAAAATGATTGATACTAATCAGTATCTTGTCCTTTTATCATTCCACCTTTTTCTCCTTAATGTAAAATATTAGTCTTCTATGATTTTTACGTAAAAACATAGTGGTTTACCTTTCCATACCATCTGTATATTTTTCTTATTGCTAGGGATAATGCCTGCCCTCCAAACGGCATGATGGTATGATTTTTTTCCACAATTTGTGAAAAATAGACATTTAGGTTTCAACAAATAAGCCTGAAATCAGTGTTGTCTTCATACTCAGAGAATATTATGTTATTTACATGTGTTCTTCTATAATGTCAACCAGCAAGATGTGCACATATGTACACAGTATTTGTGCTAATTCCATAGATGTATATATGCATATGGGAATATGCAGATACATATATATGTGAATGAATAACACATAACATCATAAATATATGTCCACTTTCTATATAGTTGTATCATACACAGGAACATAAAATATATAGAATTATTTATATTTTAATATTCATAATTCTGAGGGAAAGGGAAAGCGCTAGCCAGCATAAATCAAAGTCAACCTGAGAAGTAAAATCTTGGTGCTTCTGAGTGAAACCTTGAGAGATAGAAAGGAGCTATGCTATTTGCAACAGCAGCTCTTCATATTTGAATATTTATATTTATACGATGACGCTTCCAATACTGCTAAGACATCAAAACTGGGCATGGGAAATGGAGCGGGACAAGAGCTTACATCAACAGATTTTAACTATAGTTAGCAGAAGAATCTTTTTTCCAAAGTAAAAGTTTTATGATACAGTTTTAGTGCATGAAATCCTTTTTGTTGTGAAAACTCAAATTTATAATAATTTCCAAGTACTAACTTACTTTTGAGAGCTGCAGTAAGTAATATATATGTATGTATTTAAAATAAATGCTGTAAATGACATTGAACTATGCTTCAGAATCCAATATATTTATATACTTTATTTCTGCACAACAGAGCAATTCCTAACTCACCTGTAACTAGTTGCAAACCGTAATAGCATTTAAACTGTTTGCAGCATTATTCTTCTGAAATTTTCAGAAAGATATGATTATCAGGCTGCACCAATTTGTGTACAGTAGATATCATTAACATTTTAAATACTTGTATAGTTCTATTATGCATATGTAAAGACAGTTAAAATATTCTTAGCAAATTTTAAACTAATTAAAAACAATACTCCAAAGAAGACATTGAGAAGTAAAAGAGGATACAATTAGCAATGCACTGGCTTAGAGACTCCCAGAAAGGGTCACAAAGAAATGATTCATTAGGACATGCAAGAAATGATAGCAGGGAAATGATAGTCACAGATTGTCAACGCATACCTTAAATATTGAGCATTTTCAATCCTAATTTTCTACTCTAACAATCTGAGGCATAATAACACCATTTCAGTGGAGGCTTACAACCAGTAGGCCCTGAAAAAAATAAGTCAAAGTAGTAATACACACATGGTTTATGATGCTGAATTTTTAGGGTCAATAAATAGGGGGGGACTGGGCTAAAAGAAGTTTTAGAAGATAAAGACAAGAGATTTGGCATAGATCTAAAGAGAAGATTCAGTCATGGATGTCGTAACACAAGGAAAGTAAAGTTGGAGTTACATAGGTAAGCCTAGTTATCTTCTCATGACTTAGATCTTTCTACATTCACCACTATCCTAAAACTGGAGCAGAGCTCTCAAGGGTAGCACAGGAATGAGGAGATGAGCCCCAGGATGTGAATGTTTCAAACATTACCTTTCCTGTGGTCTGAGTATGGACATAGGCTGGTGGACACACTGGTTGTCACTTTCACTTGCTCACAATTAGACTGTTGTTTGTTTTTGAGGAGAGAAGCCACATTCAACTTATGCACCATTAACTTGAAGTATAACTCAGTATATAACATGTAGCTGGTACCATCAATGTTTTTGGAATGTTAAAACAAATGGTAGTTATTCATCTGTACCCAGAAGGAGATAAGGACACATTGAGAAGACAAAACAGGATGAACAACTTTGGAGTAAAAAATAAGGAAGAAAAAAGATATTGTTGGAGGCTGGGGAGATTGTGCAGAGAGTAAAGACATGGTTTGGATCCCAGCATCTTTGTAGAAAGTTGAGTACAGCATCATTGTCTGAAGACCCAGCAATTGGGGAGGGAGGAGAGGAAGATCCTGTGGATTTGCTGGCCAGCAAGTCTAGCTGAGAGTGAGTTCTGGATTCATTGAATTCCCTGCCCTAAATAATAAGGTAGAGAAAATTTAAGAAAGATATAGAACATAGACCTGTGACCTCGGCACATACCAATGCACACAGATATATGTACTAGCTCACACATGTGTGCACACTCATGATCATATATACACACTATACTCACTACACACACACACACACACACACACACACACACACACACACACACACACACCTACAGAGAAAGAGAGATAGAAAGAAGGAAAATAAACATCGAGATTATTAAGTTTTCTATAGACCTTGATTTTTGGTTTTGGCCTCTGGACAAATGCTGTGACCAGCCTAGACTTTCCCAGAGTAGCAAGGGGTGAGGCTAAACCTTTTCCAGTGTGATTCATCATCTGATATGACTCTCAGAGGAGAAAGTGGTGATGTTGATGATTAAGTGGAAGGCATTTGCCCCCTGGAGAGGTGTTAGGAGGAGGGCATTGCTTCCTGGAAGTAATGTTTTTCATCAAGATGCAAAGTTGAGATCTTAATCTTTTGGAACATTGCTGGTTCCCTGGACTGCTGGCTAAGATTCTATATTTTGTAGATTTTTTTCTCAGCTCTTAGAGTACTATCTTATTCATCACTTTACAAGATGTTCACAGTGACCTTGTAACAGAACAGAATGTTTGATAATAGAACAACTAAGCCTCAAAGATAAATCCAATCTCCTGTGGCAAAAGGCTTACAAATGTGGCATGGAGACTTGGTACTTTTTATTTACAGGGTTAGTCTATGTGACCATAGTAGGGCAAATTAAGTACTGAAAGAGTTGTTTGTGTGCAAAATTCCCAAGATAACTTTTTGGATTTGCATAAAAGTGGAAATTTCAGAAGCTGTCCCATGCCTTGGTCTGTTTATTTGCTTAGTTTGGTTTTTGACTGTCACTAAAGAAATGAAGGCTGCCTCCCTCTAAAGAAAGACTAGTCTTTTCATTCAGCCTAGTCAATGTATTTCTTACAAGGAGGTGGAGGGACAGTATCACTTATAGTCTTATTAAAGCTAGGGTGGTCTTGAATAGGCAATAACAGAGAGCTAAATTTCGGGGAAATTGACTGTGTTTCATTTTATTAGTGACAACATGTGTATGTGTGTTGTGTGCTATACTTTTATGCAAAAGTACTTAATAAGTAATTTCCCATTCCCTCATTCCCTCACCCTTGAGGAAAAACAAAGAAAACATTTTTTTCAAATCAGTTTGCGTAATGATGGATGTAGATTTCCTGAACTCTCATCAGATGTCTCAAAGTTTTTTTTTTCAAATCTCAGAAGTAGACACATCTGTCCACCATCAATTCATAATCCTAAAATCTTTCTAAATGACCTAAGGCACAAGTTATGTGTTTCTGAGTTCCAGACCCCATTCCTGTGATTTCTGCATCTGTCTATCACTCCACATGTATTAGAATACCAACAATTTTTGATCTGAGTATATCAAAGATATTGGAAATGTATTACTTTGTGTTTTTTGATAGAAATCAAACATGCATCATCAAGATTTACCAGAATTTAATATGTATACAACGACATGGAAAGAGTTGCTTAAAGGAAAGGCTGGAGTGTAAAATGGCTATTGTGAGAAGTCAAGAAGGAACAAGAAGTTTTCAAGATGTGATATCCCAATGAAGAAGGCAAATTTCCAACTCCTAGACATGGAAAGAACTGTAATTTCTCATCAAACTGTATCCTTTCAGCCAGTCCTTCTCTGGAGAGAAATAGGGATAGCAATAGATGGGGGGAGGGGGGCAAGTTTGGAAGGTGGGGAGAGGAATTGGGAGAAAAGGAAGGAGAGGAAACTGGTCAAGATGTAAAATAAAGTAACAAACAAACAAAACACCAAAATGCCTCCTTAGGGAGTATCAATCTTAAAAATTAACAACTTTAATCACTTTTTGGTTAGCATTTAGTATAGAGGAGAATGAACTAATTTGTCTTCTGTTGCCGAGATACAATATTGACCAAAACCAACTTGGAAAGGAAATGTTTGTTAGGATTTCGGGTTAAAGGCCATTATGCTCAAGGCTGGGTCCTGGAGTCAGGAACTTAAACAGAAATCATGGAAGAATGCTGCTTACTATTTTTCACTTTATTTCTTACTCAGCCTATATTTTATGCAGTGGCTGGGTCCTCAACATTAAGCATTAATCAAGAAAATACCACCACAGACATGTCCAATATGACAAAGGCAGTTCAGCAATTGGTGTTCCATTTCCTCAGATGATTCAGTTTATAACAGGTTGACAATAGATAACCAGCACAAAGAGTTAAATTTTTGTATTTACATTCAACTTATATACTAACAAAAACACAGTATTTTTTTTGAAAATTTATGTACTCTTTTTTTACCCTCAAGTATATGAATGAGCTTTTATAATAAGTGAAATGTAAAGACAAAATAAAAGGTAGAAACCTGTGACCTCCTCTTCTGAAAATGAAGCTGCCATGTTCTTATTATGTGACACTATTTCTACAAAGACATAAACAGAGTTCTACTCACTGCAGAGAGAGAACCAAAGACAGATCAGAATCACAATACCACCAAAGTTCAATTTGGTGAACCAATGAGCTTATAGTGTCGCTTTAGTTCCTATTCTATTGTTGTGAAGAGACACCATGACCAAGGCAACTTTTAGAGGGAGGCATTCAACTGGATGTCTTCTTGAATTTTTTGAGGGTTAATGCATGCTCATCATCGCAGGAATCTTCGGAGCAGTTAAACAGGTAGGCAGGCATAATGATGGATCAGTGGTTAAAAGCTAGCGTTAATCCACAAGATAGAGGCAGACAGGGCATAACTGGGCCTGGTGTGGACTTTTAAAAACTCAAAGCCCAAGCAGAGTGACGCACACCTCCCAATCCTACCCAAACTATTTTACCAACTAGGGATCATGCATTCAAATATATGAGGCTATGGGGCTAATGTCACTTAAAACTCCTGTTACTTACATAGGTATGGGTGAGAAGTTACAGAAGCATAAATAATGCAAAGGCAGCTCTATTACTGATAGTTTTACTCTAGCGTAGGCGATAAATCACAAAATCAGAACCCTGAAATTCTGTACAAACTACTCGCTAACTGGAGAGGTTGGGGAGTCTTTTCTTCAGAAGTTCTTATTGCTATATGCCGTTTTGTTGTTTGACAAACCTTCTGCTATGGAGTTCTCCACAAATATCTAATCATCTCAAAAAGGGAGCCCATGAAAGACCAAAAGTAAAGATATCACCAAAATCCAAGATGGTGAATCAATTACTTCATTAGTGTTATTTTCAGGAGCTTGAATGGAGGTTTACTTATAGCAAGAGTAATGACTCAAAGACACTGCATCGCCAGAACCCAGGACAGCACAAGTAACAGCTCAGAAATCTTGTAAAACTGGGGCATATCGCACAGCCTGCAGGCAGTGCAACAGGTCATAGTGTATTTTTCCTAAGACTTTGGTCTTAAACCTCTTTCTGGAAACTTGGCTGGTCTCTGCTTCTTCCAGGCAGCTTGACTGGCAAGTGTCACCTTAGCAGTTTGACTTGTCGTGAGTGAGTCTTCTTTTCAGCTTGTCTTGTCTGAAAGTGACTCTCAGTAGCTTGGCTGTTTAACTCTTGTAAGGAGGGGTCGAGTGAAACTTGTCAATTTCAAGGACTTCCTGACACTATTTTGAGTTATTTACCTTCATGCTTACAGAGCTTCTCTTATGTTTTAATGTCAGAGGAAACTGTTCACAATACTTATTGGGGAAAGGAGGAACCTTTTGCATCTGTTAAGTCTCAGAGACTTCCCAAGACTTGTCATTTTACTTCCTGAGTCTTAAAGAGCCTCCCTTTCCAACTTCCAAGGTCTTAACATCATCTTTCCAGGATGGAATAATTTAACTCAAACTGCTATTTAACATCTCTTAACCAAGTAACTAACTGAAAGCAGCCTTCTATCAGAATCCCCTCCAACCCTCTTTTAATGGCTTTTGTGTAGAGTTCTCTAAACACGAAGTAGATATGTGATATGGGATAAAAAGAGACTAAGAATTTATAATTCTCAAGTTTTACAGTCAAATCCAGTGAATAGATATAAGGAGGACTGTGCAAAAGGTTTCAAGTTATCTTTGCTGTCAAGGTCAAGTTCCTCTTCCTTCACTGATAATGGCGACAACAAATAGTACCATAGCTATAAATATATGCAAGCGCTGTTCCTCCGCCTGCAGTTACAGGGTTCTCATACCACCTTCATCGGCATGTGGATCCAGCTTCAGTATATAGGCGGTCAGCTTCGGCTGTTTGGATGTCCATGCAAGACTCAAACAGTGCTTCAGATTAGTATGTGTTTCTCTGGTTAGATAACACCTCCTTGCATTGTTGAGTGATTAAAAGCCCTGTTCATAATGAAATTTAGTTTCCACTGTAATAATATGAAGAGGTGAGATGTCTAAAAGGTCCTATGGCATTTGCTCTCTTGACTGAATTAAGTGTTATTGCAGAGTAAATTTCTTATAAAATTTCTTATAAAAGGACAAATGTAATATTTTCCCCCTGATCCACCACAGCACTGGAAGAAATTTTGGTTTAGATGTCAGTACCTTAATACATGATTTCCCAGGTTCCAGAAACATGAGCCCATATGCTTCTATCTATTATAAATCACCTAGTATGTGATGTTCCAAGACAGTACAGAACACACTAAGTACTTTGCCTTTCAGAATTGTTAGAGTCTGTTTTCATGACCGAGATCCTCCTATAAAGTCCAAGATTGAGAAGTAAACATGAAATGGAGACTATTAACAATCTGCAAGTGATCTACTATGAGACACGACAGTTAGTGAGCTGCCCAATGGGACCTAGTTAACTCATCATCAAATTTCTGAAACTAGTTCATTTCTTGAACTAATAACAAAAATAACACCTACCATTTAATAAGTATTTATTACAATTCAGAATTGGTACACCCATCATTCTAATTATTTTAATAATCCCTTCATGAAGACATTGCTAATTTGCAGATGATAAAAATTGAAGCTGCAAATTATCAGGGAACTTGCTTAAGATTCAAATAGCTAGAAAGTGCTGGAGGCAGATCTGCCTGTCTCCTTCCTGATTTTCAATGTTCAACAGACTTGCATTTTAATTATGAGTCGCACACAGGGCTAGGGATTTTGAGAAACATGAGAACAAATAACAGTAAGAAAAGAGCAAGTTCTTCTGATTTTTTGAGATTGATGTTGGTATTTGTTTCACTCTACATTTTTTTTACTTGATACCTTCCAATTATGTAAGATTATGTTCATGTAATTTGAGGTTTGTATTTTGAGTAAAAGTTTCTGTCACCCCCCCAAAAAGGAGTTCAAGCCTTTCTTTTATGGTATTCTGATCTGGAAAATATTTAAATTAATAAAGTTTCTTAATAGAAAAAATTATGTAGCCTTTTCCTATGCTTGGGTTATAAATTCGTTAAGCATACCCGATGTTCTTTGATTTGGTGTTTGCCATGAAAAATTCTTTCTGAGAATTTATTTTCTCGGAATTAATTAATTTGTAAACTAATCATTTACAGGAAAAACCCAAGTTACTGAAATAAACTATTAATCATAAATCTATAGTGATTCAAAATAACTGTTTTTCGTTTCTTATAACAAAATATTGTTGTATCCTATTGGACAACTGGGAAAAAACTTGTATAGAGAAATTTCTACATTATTGAGACAGTAACCTAAGAAAATGGAAAAGATCTAGATGGTACTTCTAGACTACCTGTATATTTTAAATATTAAACTATTTTAATTTTTGCCTTGTAATCTCCAAATGTAGTAAAGTAGAAATGAACAACATAGAGCTTTGGATGACAAAGGGAAGACACATCCAGATTCTCAATCACATGTTAAATTCAGCCTCCAAAGATGAGTTCTTATTGACATTTATTTCTTGCCATCTCTATGTGATAGAGCCTGATCTTCAATTTTAAATGTAATTTTTTTTATCCAGAATTATGGTTTCAGGGCCTTCCTGTGGAGAAGGTCTTTTATTGAATCTGTAAGCGTGTCTCTAATTTGTGACACTATTACTTCCATGCGTGTATCGTACTACATGGCTGATTATTTTAGCTCAGAAGGTTCATAAATAGCTAAAACTCTTGATGACTTTTCTTTCCCAGCAGCCTTCAATCTCCATCAGATACTGGAAAAACCAGATAACTGGGAGGAAGCTTCCTGGCTAGTATCAACTTGCTTTCTTCAGGTTATGTGACTAAAGTTCATAAGTATCTTCAGCAACTCAGTCTCACCAACAAAGTCTTGTGAGAAAAAAGAACAAGGGCAATCATTTGTTTTATTTTGGAGTGCTCTGTGATAACTCTGACACAGTTTCAGCTGAGGAGTCTTATACATGGCAATAAAACTTTTATTTGGCAACTTATGGTTCTGAAAGGAGCATTATTCCATATGTACTATAATGTAAACTATACTCTTTCATATGAATATATATATACATATATATATACATCTTACATATCATATTTAAGATAAGATATTATATGATAAGATCTTACATATCATATATAAGATCAAGCTTATACCCAGAGTCCGGGGAGTCAAAGCCGGTTGTCAACCCAGTCCTGTCCTACACTCGCCTGCCTCTTCCTTTTTGCTTTCAACATCACAGATGCTGCTGTGGTTGCAGCCATCTCCAAGATGGCGGTAGCACCCATCGAGCAAGTCAAGATGCTGCTGCAGATGCAGCATGCTAGCAAGCAAGTCACGGCAGATAAGCAATACAAGGACATTATAGACTGCATGGTTCGTATCTCGAAGGAACAGGGAGTCCTGTCCCTCTGGCGTGGTAACCTGGTCAATATCATCAGATACTTCCCCACCCAGGCTCTCAACTTTGCTTTCAAAGATAAATACAAGCAGATCTTTCTGGGTGGTGTGGATAAGAGGACCCAGTTTGGGGGCTATTTTTCAGGGAACCTGGCAGCAGGAGGTGCTGCTGGGGCCACATCCTTGTGCTGTATGTACCTTCTTGATTTTGCCCGTACCTGTCCAGCACCTGATGTGGGCAAAGATGGAGTTGAAAGGGAATTCAAAGGCCTTGGTGACTGCCTGGTTAAGATCTATAAATTTGATGGGATTAAGGGCCTGTACCAAGGCTTTAATATGCTAGTACAGGGCATTATCATCTACTATGACACTACAAAGGGAATGCTCCCAGACCCCAAGAATACTCACATCTTCATCAGCTGAATGATTGTACAGTCTGTTTCTCAGTCGTATGATGATGCAGTCAGGATGCAAAGGAACTGATATCATGTATACAGGTACTCTTGACTGCTGGTGGAAGATCTCTCGCGATGAAGGAAGCAAGGCTTTTTTTTCAAGGGTGCATGGTCAAACGTTCTCAGAGGCATAGGTGGTATCTTTGTGCTTGTCTCATATGATGAGATCAAGAAATACACATAATTATGTCCTAGGTATTCTCCCCGAAAACAGGGATGTTATATAATATACCTTATCTTGAACATTCTGGAAAGATTTTCTGTTTTATCAGGGGCAACTATTTACCAGTTGAAAAATGGGAAGCAATAATATTCATCTGATCAGTGTTCTCTTAAAGCCATTTCCATAATGACAATAATGATGGGACTCAATTATAGTTTTTATTTCAGTAACTCCTGATAATAGAAAATTGAAGAAAGAAAAATATCCAAAACCAAACAAAAAAGATCAAGCTTGTAATTACTCAGGTTCCATAGGGTTTTTTTTCAAACATCTTAGATTGGTTTTTGTTCTCTTGCTCCTCAATCACTCCACCCTACCATTACTCTTGCCTTGTCATATCTATGTGTATCTTGTCATATCTATGTGTATCTTGTGATATCTATGTGTTCTACTCTATTCTGCTTTCTTAAATTTGTCTTATCCCCATAAATTCAAGGGACCTTCCCAGTTTTCTAAATTGTACAGATACTCTTAGTTAATCACACAAATCTACAGATTCCATACTAGGATCCACATACTAGAGAAAACATGTGACATTTATCGTTCAATAAATACAGTACAGTGTTCTCCAGTTACATCCATTTACTTGGAACTTTTGTAATTTTCTTTTTCTTTAAAGCTGAAAAAGTTCCATAAATTTATGGATACCAGAAATCAGACACAGTTTATAACAAATACAAAGAGCACATGAAGTTGGAAAAGGTATAGGGGAAAGAATATTATCAATATGCATTGTATGTATGAATAAATATTGGAAAGAATTGATGCAAATATATGAAAAATACAGAAATAGACTGTAAAAAGGTTTTTATTGAACTAATAAAATTTATTTTAAAATATACAACTCAGTATTGACATTTTTAAAGTCATCAAAATAATGTATAGTAGTTAAATGCCTCTTAAATATATATGACATCTTCTGAAGCTAAAAGTAATATGCACTCAACCAGTTTATAAAATATATTTGGAACATTAAACATGATAGAAGCAGAAAAAATCTCTTATGAAGTCCTCTAGGAAAGGAAATTGTGACAGCTTCCTGAGAAGACAAAAAGCATTCCATCTCCAAGGGAAAATATGCAATGTAACTGTGGCTTCATAGAATGCATTGGGTAGTGTTCCTTCCGTTTCTATTTTGTGGAACAGTTTGAAGAGTACTGGTATTAGGTCTTCTTTGAAGGTGTGATAGAATTCTGCACTAAACCCATTTAGTCCTGGGCTTTTTTTTTTCTTGGTTGGAAGAATTTTAATGACTGCTTCTATTTCTTTAGGGGTTATGGGCATGTTTAGATGGTTTATCTGATCCTGATTTAACTTTGCTATTTGGTATCTGTCTAGAATATTGTCCACTTCATCCAGATTTTCCACTTTTGTTGAATATAGGCTTTTGTAGTAGCATCTGATAAGTTTTTTAATTTCCTCAGTTTCTGTTGTTATCACTCCATTTTCATTTCTGATTTTGTTAATTTGGATACCGTCTCTGTACCCTCTGTATAGTCTGGCTAAGGGTTCATCTATCTTGTTGGTTTTCTCAAAGAACCAGCTCCTGGTTTTGTTGATTCCTTGTATATTCTTTTTGTTTCTACTTGGTTGATTTCAGTCAAGTTTGATTATTTCCTGCCATCTATTCCTCTTGGGTGTATTTACTTCTTTTTGTTCTAGATCCTTCAGATGTGCTGTTAAGCTGGTAGTGTATGCTCTCTCCAGTTTCTTTTTGGAGGCATTCAGAGTTGTGTTTTCCTCTTAACACTGCTTATATTGTGTCCCATAAGTTTGGGTATGTTGTGCCTTTATTTTCATTATATTCTAAAAAGTCTTTAATTTCTTTCTTTATTTCTTCCTTGACCAAGTTATCATTGAGTAGGGCATTGTTCAGCTTCCATGTATATGTGGGTTTTCTGTTGTTTTTGTTGCTATTTAAGACCAGCTTTAGTCTGTGGTGATCTGATAAGATGCATGGGAGTATTTCAATCTTCTTATATCTGCTGAGGTCTGTTTTGTGACCAAGTACATGGTTAATTTTGAAGATGGTACCATGAGGTGCTGAAAAGAAGGAATATTCATTTGTTTTAGGATAAATTGTTCTATAGATATCTGTTAAATTCATTTGGTTCATAACTTCTGTTAGTTTCACTGTTTCTCTGTTTAGTTTGTGTTTCATTGATCTGTCCATTAATGAGAGTGGGGTGTTGAAGTCTCCCACTATTATTGTGTGTGGTGCAATGTGTGCTTTGAGCTTTAGTAAAGTTTCTTTTATGAATATGGGTGCCCTTGTATTTGGAGTATTTATGTTCAGAATTGAGAGTTCATCTTGATAGATTTTTTCCTTTGATGAGTATGAAGTGTCCTTCCTTATCTTTTTTGATTAATTTAGGTTGAATGTCGATTATTTTATTTGATATTAGAATGGTTACACCTGCTTGTTTCTTGGGGCCATTTGCTTGGAAAATTGTTTTCCAGTCTTTTACTCTGAGGTAGTGTCTATCTTTGTGCTTGAGGTGAGTTTTCTGTATGCAGTAAAATGTTGGGTCAAATTTATGTATCCAGTCTGTCATTCTATGTCTTTTTATTGGGGAATTAAGTCCATTGAATTTAAGAGATATTAAGGAATAGTGGTTGTAACTTCCTGTTATTTTTGTTGTTAAAGGTGGAATCAATACTGTGTGGTAACGAGTTAGGAGATAACTATGTGGAGACAAGAACTGGCTTAAGACTTGCAGAACTATAGATTCTCTCTCTCTCTCTCTCTCTCTCTCTCTCTCTCTCTCTCTCTCTCTCTCTCTCTCTCTCTCTTATTAGCTATATTCTTTATTTACATTTTCCCTTTCCTGGTTCCCCCCTCCCCAAAAGTCCCATAAGCCCTCTTCCCTCTCCCCTGTTCTCCATCAACTCCCTCCCGCTTCCCTGTCCTGGTATTCCCCTACACTGCTGCATCGAGCCTTTCCAGTACCAGAGGCCTCTCCTTCCTTCTTCTTGGGCATCATTTGATATGTAAATTGTGTCTTGGGTATTTCTTTCTCTTTTTAGGAATAATATAAAGTTTTGCTATTCCTAAATTTTGTATATAAAAAAAACTTTTATAGCCAAGTGTCTCATCTTTCAGACTCCCAACATCTGACTTTCCCGACAGCTCTTGACTAATAGTTTCTAAGGTCATTTTCCTGAGGTATTATACAATATACTTATTTATGTCCTTATTCAATTGGTGTGGTGTAGTCTTCTGAGCCCAAATTCAAGAAAACTACTTAATCCTCTATCAGGATCCATACCTTTTCTTACATCACCCCCAAGTATGCTGATAATTTTGGAAGATTTTCAGTAGTGATTGTTTAATATATGATGGGGAATTTTAATGTATCCAACTGTAATTTATCCCTCTAATCAATGCAAGCATTCAGACAGGCCATCAATAAGGTATAAATACTCTGAACCTGTAAATTCTGAATGCTGTAGATGGGGGCTGGACACCACACATTTTATTTTTGTACTTAAATCCTGTATATATATATATATATATATATATATATATATGGAAATTAATAAAATATTTTTATTTTTCAGAAAGAAAGGAGAAATGGGGAAGAAGGGAGAAAGGAAAAACAAAGGCTAAAATATCCAAGAGGTAGCTTATGCTTATCTGAAGATGTTTCCAAGGTCAATTTTACTTTTCAGAATGTAATTGGCAACATGAAAGTTATGTTATTCCTAAATTTTGTATATAAAGAAAGACAATTTTAAGCTCAAGTATCTCATCTTTCATACTCCCTGCAACTGCCTTTCCCTCCAGCTCTTGACTGACAGCATGTAAGATCATTTCCCCTAAGTATTATGCAATGTACTTTATATATGTACTTATATTTGGTATGGCATATTCTTCTGAGCCGAAGTCTAAGAAATCTACTAAGTATAGTCAAGAATACAATAGTTCTCTAACTAATGACAAAGCAAATTCAGCTGTGATAGACTTTGTTGCTGTTCAAAAAAAAAATCAATGACCTACAAGTACAAATCATTGGCTATAAGGTGAAAGAAGATAGTGACTTAGAAGGGCAAGAAGGCTTCCTTAAGGTGGGCTGATGGCACCAGGAAAGATGCTGCAGTCAATGGCAAATCAAACACTATGACCACAGTAGCATGAGCATGCTAATTAGCCACACCCATGTGCTCTCTTCCTTTCTAACAGACTAATGAATATGCAAGAACTAATAAAGGACAACCTGAAAGGTTATTTTTATTCAGAGAACAAATGTGCTCATGATAGGTCTCCAATGGAACAGCTTCAATAATTTTAACATTTTAATTCATTGGGGACCATGTGGATCCATAAGTCATTATTTCCATAGCCATATTAGCAAAGCATAGGGACTCATAAGAAGGAAACCAATAATTGTTATTGTTTAAAATTTGTAATAGAGAATCAAGTATCCAATGAACAGATGTTTAGCTAGAATGCAAAGGTTTGAGCTCCCATTGTATATCATGCACAGAGGCAATTATTAAAGAAAGTATTTGGAATTCTATGATGATGACTTAGGAGATAACTATGCTGAATACCATAAACACAGTCAAGGGTACATTCATGATGAAAAAGCATGTGAGTTTTTTATTTGTGAGTGTTTGGAAGCATCTGTAAACATTTTTTTAACGTAAAGAAAATTCTTTAAATAAAGGAAGGTGATTAGAGGACAAATTTTCATTCTTCAAACTGTCATAATGAAGACTAGTTTATTATCAGTAGACCTGGAAGTGTACACTGGGCACCTTCTACTGAAAAGCAGTGGAAGTCTCTAGGAACGATAGAATAAGGTTTAATTGTCCTTTCTCACTTAAGAGACCTTAAACAAAATGTTGCAAACTTTTCATTTGAGCATATGATTGTACAGAGTACTCATGTCATCTGCTGATAATGTCTGGGTAACCAGTAAATGCTCACAAAAGTGTACCTATTTCTCCTGGAATTGAATTATGCATTATTAAACAACATATTTTACAACTAAGTAATAAAGTCTCTGAATTTGTATCATTTCTACAATATTTAGTGCTATCAAAAGACCATTATACATTCTCAATCTGTATCTATCAACTTAAATGTTCTCGGAATGCTGATCCCTGCAAAAAATACTCCATGCAATAAGTTGCTCTTTTACCCCATGAAGCCACAGACAAAATTTTGCTAATTTGGCAACAGCCCTAATGTGCTTCCACCCAGATACACAGAGATTCATAATATTGAAATGTTTTCTTAGGGTATTATAAGATTCACTGTCAAGACAATTAAAAATGTCAGAATGGACTTTCATGTTATTCTTTCTGTCTTTATCAGATAGAAATTTCAAATTCCAAACCATATGTTACGAAGTGAGTACCCGATGACTCAAGAATTATATAATACTGATAAATACCTTTCTGCTACTGTGACAACTCAACTTCATCAGTACTAACCACAGAGAGTGCTTTACTGAGGAACACAAAGTTCAACAGATCGTGTCCTGTTTCTGATAAGGCAAGTTTGTTGTGGGCCTAAGAGTAAGAAATAGCTTCATTCTTGTCAGTGTGTACTGACCCAGAACTGATCTTGACTGGGGCCTGTGTGAACACTAATGATTCATCTGACCTTTCAAAATATAGTTTCTTTTTTCTACATTAAAGGATAGACAAAAACGGGGATTCTAAACCCTAACTATTGGACAGAAAACATTACATTCACATAAGTACCAGGTTACAAGTAAAGGTCAGACCAGCTTGTCTAAAACTTGATCAGAATCTCTTTGGAGTCTGAAAACTGTTTTAACACAGACATTCGAAGATACCAGGGTGGTCAGTTAGGTTTTTAAAACTAAACAAACAAACAAATGAACAAACAAACAAAAAGCTTACATGTAGTGAGCCAGAGGTTTTTTTTTTTCTTTCAGCTCCAGAATTATTTTCAAGTCTAGAAACAATTGAAAATCTTAATTCTGTTTAGTCACTTTCTATATGGACCCTAGTGAAAGGATGCTCATAGATTACAAAGGTTCTAGCCAGACTTACATATCAGAGTTTTCACAAAGATTCCTATACTCAGTTCTTGGTGGTGGAGAGACAGAAAGGTTTTCCAAAATCTCTCATTTGTTCTTAATTGCCCATGAATGTATATTTCCATTTTGTGGAGTAGCACGTTGGTTTGGTGATGACCAGTAATTCCATTGTATCTATTATTTTGGAGCCAGAAAAAGACAAAAAAAAATAGCTATTATCCTTGGAAACCTTTCTTCTCAGAAGGAATAATACAAGAAAAGGATATTGGTGATCTTGGGATAAAAGATCCCCTTTGACCACTTCTTTTAAAAGATTTAGCGATTAGATGAAAAATAAAGATTTTTTTCGATACACGATTTAGTGGATGAGACTAATGACGGTATGAAAAACGCTGAAGGGTGCAGTTCTTTGACATTTAATAATGGCAGCAGAGATCCTGACAGATCCTCCATTAGCAATTCCTAAGATAACTTAATTTCCTGATTAAACACAGGTTTCTAAATCATATTGACATTTTAAGAGAGAAACAAATAGTCATGCCAATTTTCTAGGGCACAGGAAAAAGCTCTCCTTTTCCTTCCCTACCACTACCATAATCCTTTTTGAATCCCTCCTATCTCAGTGTTAGACCTGTGTGATTCAGAAACTGCCTGAGTGTAAACTCTGTAGCTTGGTACATCTTGTAAAACTTGTCATAGATGACAAGTTTAGATTTGCTGCTATTCTGTGAATGAAGTTTAATATCTTTGGTTGGGTGTCTTCCACAAGAATTCATGGGACTGAGGAGCAACAAGGCATGGTATGGAGAAGTGTGGCTTTATTGTACTGATTATTGAATTGATAACTGCCCAAAATATGGTCTGCAGCCTCCTCCTCCTCCTCTTCTTCTTCTGCCTACATATATGCCTATGTACCATATCAGTGCCTCCTATCTATATATACTAGAAGAGGGTAAAGATTCCTCGGATATTGGAGTTACAAGTGACTGTGAGCCACTATATGGATGTGGAGAAATGAACTCATGTCCTTTGAGACAGAGTTCACTTCTCTTAATGTCTGAACGATTTAACCCCATTATATCTGCTTTTTTTTTTAACTGTCATTGTTTATTACTGTTTGGCTACATTCTCTATAATTCCAGCAGCATCTTAAAGAGACAGTGTGTCTATGTACAATGAAAACAAGCAAACAAAACGGCTTGCAACACCAAGTAAGAGCCACAGTTTAACTGTCCATGTTAAGGGGCGTCTGGCAGGGATAGCCTGTTTTCCGCAACATGGACAACTTACATGTAAGTCTCAGCATTATGAATGTGACAATAAAGAAAAAAAATCCTTAGAAGAATGATATGCAGCATCCCAAAAAAGTATTGGTTTCTACCACACAAGGCAGTTGGAAAATGTTCACATTTTAACAAATCTGTACAAACCACAAGGGATATTCTATGGTACCATCATCCCACCGTGATGCTGAGAACGTTCTAGAAATGTACAATAACCATGAACCATTTATAGATCTAGTTTCTATGTGTTCTACAGCTCTATAAACTACAAACTGATTTGCGTAACTCAATATGCCCAACATCGACCATTGTACATGCCTTGATTGTTAATGAGTGCCTGCTTTTAATATTTCTCTGCTTTTTTTTCCATTTTTTTTATTTTCTAAGTTTTTTTATTTACATTCCAAATGATTTCCCCTTTCCCATTTCCTCCCTCCCCAAAAGTCCCATAAGCCGCCTTCCCTCCCTCTTTTCCCCATTCAACCCCCTCTCACTTCTCTGTCCTAGCATTCCCCTACATCCAGTCTTTCCAGGACCAGGGGTCTCTCCTTCCATCTTCTTGGAAATCTATTGATATGTGAATTGTGTCTCGGGTATTCTGAGATTCTGGGTTAATATTCCCCTTATCAGTGACTGCATACCATGTGTGTTCTTTTGTGATTGGGTTACCTCACTAAGGATGATATTTTCCAGTTCTGACCATTTGCCTAGAAATTTCGTGAATTCATTGTTTTTAATTGCAGAGTAGTATTCCATTGTGTAAATATACCACATCTTCTGAATCCATTCTTCCGTTGAGGGACACCTGGGTTCTTTCCAGCTTCTGGCTATTATAAATAAGGCTGCTATGAACATAGTGGAGCATGTGTCCTTATTGCATGCAAGTATAGCCTCTGGGTATATGCCCAGGAGTGGTATAGCCGGATCCTCCGGGAGTGTCATGCCCAGTTTTCTGAGGAACCGCCAGACTGCTTTCCAGAGTGGTTGTAACACCTTGCAATCCCACCAGCAGTGGAGGAGTGTTCCTCTTTCTCCACATCCTCGCCAACAACTGCTGTTTCCTGTGTTTTTGATCTTAGCCATCCTGACTGGTGTGAGATGGAATCTCAGGGTTGTTTTGATTTGCATTTCCCTAATGACTAAGGATGTTGAACATCTCTTTAGGTGCTTCTCAGCCATTAGATATTCTTCAGGTGAGAACTCTTTGTTTAGCTCTGTACCCCATTTTTTAATAAGGTTACTTGCCTCTCTGGAGTATAACTTGTTGAGTTCTTTGTATATATTAGATATTAGCCCTCTGTCGGATGTAGGGTTGGTAAAGATCATTTCCCAGTTAGTTGGTTGCTGCTTTGTCTGTTTTTTTTTTTTTTTTTTTGGTTTTTTCGAGACAGGGTTTCTCTGTGTAGCCCTGGCTGGCCTGGAACTCACTCTGTAGACCAGGCCAGCCTCGAACTCAGAAATCCTCCTGCCTCTCGCTTTGTCTTTTTGACAGTGTCCTTTGCCTTACAGAAACTTTGTAATTTTATGAGGTCCCATTTGTCAATTCTTGATCTTAGAGCATAAGCTATTGGAGTTCTATTCAGGAAATTCTCCCCTGTGCCCATATGTTCAAGGTTCTTCCCTAGTTTCTTTTCTATTAGTTTCAGTGTGTCTGGTTTTATGTGGAGATCCTTGATCCACTTGGAATTGAGCTTAGTGCAAGGAGATAAGAATGGGTCAATTTGCATTCTTCTGCATGTTGACCTACAGTTGAACCAGCTCCATTTGTTGAAAAGGCTATCTTTTTTCCACTGGATGGTTTTAGCTCCTTTTTCAAAGATCAAGTGACCATAGGAGTGTGGATTCATTTCTGGGTCTTCAATTCTGTTCCATTGATCTACATGTCTGTTACTGTACCAATACCATGCAGTTTTTAACACTATTGCTCTGTAGTACAGCTTGAGGTCCGGGATACTGATTCCACCAGAAATTCTTTTACTGTTGAGAATAGTTTTAGCTATCCTGGGTTTTCTGCTAATCCAGATGAATTTTTGAATTGTTCTTTCTAACTCTATGAGGAATTGCGTTGGGATTTTGATATCTCTCTGCTTTTAACAGCAGAGTTGAACAGCCCTGCCAGAGATGTTATAAACCTACAGGGTCAAACTATTTAGTCTATGGCATTTAAAAATAAAGCAAAAAAATAAAACAAAACAACCTCAAAAACTCTTACCTAATGCTGGACTACAGATACCATCACTTAGTAAGTACTGGGTGCACAAAAGGAGAGCTGTGTGAATGAAGCTGCCTGAGGCTCAGTGGACACTCCACACAGGAAGGCAGTGTGAGCCTAAGCTACCTCCTTAAGATCAGTGAGGGAGGATGTGTTAAGCAGGGGTATGTTACTCTCAGACACTGACTTCTTAGTGGCTTCTGAACATATAAAAGACCCCATCTCTACTCATGAAATTAAGATAGATCTTCCACCTTTCAGAGAAGTTTTATTTGAATCCAAATGATATCTGTTCTTTTCTTTCTTTATTCGTTTCCCTGGTAGGGGCTATACAGTAAAGTCCTGAGAGATTAGCAACCATCAGCAAGTCATGGCTTTGTTCCTCATTTCCCAAGTTGTCTCTTCTTGGACATGTGAGGAGCATCTGGGAAACTTTCAATGAGAAAATTAGGAAAATTCACCTCAGAAGCCAATTCAGAATTGAGCTTATTTCTTTTCTTAAAAAAACAAAACAAAATGGTTTTAGCTTCCAGATTTTCATATTTTCTTACATTGGAATTAAATTTTTTAATCCATTAAGATATGATATTGGAAATCAGAACTTTTGTAAAATGAAGTCTTTATAATATTTAAAACAAAAAACAAAAACAACCATAAAGTGAAGGCACACAGTGTACCGTGGGGTGGAACTGTGCTTTCAAGCCCAGCCATGTGGCATCTTATGGAAATATAATGAGTTAAAGATGAAATTCCACTTCTAGCTTGCATACATACATCTTGCAAAAATTCTGTCCAGTAAAATGGTAATTAGAGTCTTTTTTACAATAAATATTATAATTTTTAATTCTAATATTGTAAGCTATGAAATGCCTTCCATTTCCTCCAACATATGTTTTCTGTCCTGTTTCTCCATCCAAGAGACAGAAATAAAATAAACACCTTAATGAACACAATACCAATTCTCCTGAGACTATGTTCCTATCTTATGGACATAACATGTAGCAGAGATTTTGAAGAGTCTTCCCCAGAGAGAGAAAAATCTGCCTCATTTCTCAACCCAGTGTGGTCTGCAGAAGTGTTCAGTCTGGTTTGCTGTTAAATTGCTGTAGACTCCAAATAAGTTGCAATTTGCAATTACAAGTGTATTTGTGAGGTGTAAGTGGGCTAATTTCCTCCTTTGGAGATGACGGCAAAGCACTCCAAGATGGCAGTTAAGTTAGGGTGGGGTCCTTTCAGACACTGAGAGGCTGATCATGAAAATATGGCTCTCAGTTGGTCTTTTTGGTTAATTGCAAAAACATGAGGAGGAACTCCTGTTAAGACATTATATTAGAAACGAAATATTTAGAATATTTTTCCCTAGTGATTACAGATGCATCATGAGAAGTTATGAGAGCTCGGAAGTAAGGACTTTCAGTCACCTGTTGTTTAAGTGGTTAATGATTTCCAATGTGATCAGTCAGTGTAGGGACTTATCAAATGATCATCCTTATATTCTTTTTCTTTCTTTCTTTCTTTCTTTCTTTCTTTCTTTCTTTCTTTCTTTCTTTCTTTCTTTCTTTCTTTCTTTCTTTCTTTCTTTCTTTCTTCCTTTCTGTCAGTGAAAATGTCCTGTTATACATTCCAGTGAGAGGGGGAATTCTGCAGAGATCTGCACAAACTCATCACAGCTGCTCTACCATCTGACATCCTGATGGTTGGTGGAGAGGGGAGACCTCAGTGCACGTGTTGTTGGTAGTGCCAAAATGTGAAAGAAAATTATTGAACCACAGAGGATTACTCTCTTCCTGCATGGTGAGAAAGCCAAGCCAAAACTTGTAATCACAGACAACAGCTTTAAACATCCAAGTTAGGAGAAAAACAGATCCTGGATGTGCCACAAGTCAACAGCAGTGACATCTTACCACTCTGCCATTGTTGCTTAGCAAAGACCAAAGATGTTGATGAAGTGAATGGATAATAGATCCAATGGGGTTCAAATCATGACATTGTAAGAGAAGATATATAATATTTTCCATTTGGGAATGCCTCTTCTCCTCAACATCTTAATGTGGTCACCTTGTGAAACTCCCAGCTCTTCACATCTACTGAAATCCTGACACACTTTGAAGGTTATGTCACTCATATTTCTAGCTAACCCTTCCAATAGTACCTTAAATGCTTATCTTTTACTAAAAAGGCATTAGCATGTTTTGAGAAAATGTGAGAATTGAAAGTACTTACAGGGACTTAAAGTATTCTGTAATGGAGAACTTGCTTAGCATATGTAAGGTGATGATGATTTAAACCTCCAATCCTGCAAATTTTAAAAACAACTTAGAAATAAAAATATTATATTTTATTATGGTTGTACATTTTTGTGTATTTATTTTATTTTAAAGGTATTAAAGATTACAGGTTTTTAATGTTTTTAAAACAATGGATATTTCTTAAATACTGAGAAAATGATTTGTCCTCTGTACTTCAAAGAAACATTATTTCTATTTTTGTTTTTCTGGAGATATCTCTAATATAGTACATGCTTAGTTTATAGTCTTGAATCAAAGGTCATTTGCCTAGAATTTGACATCCTTTTGAACATCATATTGTCCTTTGCAGACCTATAAGTACTAACTTTTCCTTTCTTTTTATAAACTTTTTATTGATTCTTTGTGAATTTCACATCATTTCCATCCCTTTGTATCTACCCTCCACTTTTGCAATCTTCGTTCAAAAAGAAAATAAAATAAGATTGTCTGAACAACTAAACAGAAAAACAAGAACAAAAGCCATCATATCATAGAAGCTGTAGTGTGTCACACTGTGACAGAGTATATTCTTTTATCCAAACATCTTTAATTACAAATGTACATTGTAATGAGTCATTGGTCTGTTTTAAGGCCACTGGCTTTTGTGATGCTGTCCCTACTGAATCTTCACTGAAACTCCTCCCGTATATCCTGTTATTAAGTTGTGTTCTGGAGATCTTTGATTCTACAGGACTGGCAACTTCACATGCTCTAGCAGATCATAGGTGGGATAGATGCTGGGGTGGACCAACTCAAAGACCTGAGTCTGAGTCTGGGAGGTAGCTGGTTTGGTTCTATGCCTGTACCACCAGGAAAGTGAAGAGGTCAAGCTCAGGGCATTTGGAAAATCCCACCAGGCTCCTCCCCTCCTGGAAGAGAAAGGTCATGGAGCACTTAGGCACCCTTCCCCTCTGGAAGCAAGATACTAATTATCACAGTGGTCTGGGTGGAGATAGGGATGGAGGGAATGACCATTCGTCACCTGTGGGTAGAGAAGGCCCAGAGTAAGTAGACACATTTCACAGGACAAACTGACTGTTGGCCACCTACAGACAAGGGAAGTCCTTGCCACCTCATCCCCTAAAGACCAATCAGTTTAAAAGTCACACTCTTCTGCCAATCACAATGTGCCTAATGGCTGATGCTCTGAAAACTGTATAAAAACTCGACAAATAGGCCACCCATGGTCACTGCCTCTCCTTCAAGTACAGGATCACAACCCCAGTATGCTAGAACAATAAATTCCTCTTGCTTTTGCATCAATCCCTGGCTCCACAGTGTTCACTTGAGGGGTTGGAGGGGGGTCTGGTAAGCTAAACCTTATCAGAGTCTTATAAGTGCATTTCATCACTACCCTTGTTAATTCACCCAATGCTGCATCCTGTAAGGACAGGGTCAGCTCACTGTTCTCATGTCCTCAGGTAGGCTCACCCTCACCTTCACTCCCAACTCTACTGTGCTACCTAGGCAAGCTGCAGGGTCTGTTCTCCCAAGTACTGTAGCCAGTGAGTTGCAGAGCCAGCTCTCCTGTACATGGGGGTCAGCTCTCCTGCCTAGCACAGTTGGCAAGGTGCAAGGAGAAAAGGGAGAATGACTAAAATTTTTTTCAACTTGACTTGTGATTTTCCTAGCTCATTGGAGAACCAGAGACCAGTGAAGGTGTACTTAAGAATTCAAAAATAAATTGCAACTTCGATTCATCAGAGATTGTTGCCTACACAGAGACTCTGGGGTCCATGATGTTAGTGAATTCATTCTAAGTTACCATGTGTAAGCACTTACCATATCTGTAAAAATGTTGTTAATCATATGATGTGAAAGTGATACAAATGACCATTTCCTCATAGTACTTCTTTTGTCTTCCATTCCCAATAATTGTTTTCTTAACAATGATCATGTCAACAAATTAAAATTTAGGTTCTTAAACCTCTAAAATAATAAGTCAAATCCAGTAGAAAATTCAAAAGCAGGGAAATAGAAGGGTCTAGAATAACTTGTGGGCCACACAAAATTCTTATGTATAGAAAATATAGTATGAAATGAAATGAGTTTTGTGAGACCAAGCCTAGGGTTTGAGCCTGAGCTTGATGTGATCTCTACATTGCTTTGGTGTCAATAATGCATTCTTTCCATGAAAGATTCTGTGTTCATTAGTTTATAAAAGTCATAGAAAGGGGCTTGGTGCATGGATGCTGTATTAAAATGAGGTAGGCCCTCAGAAGTATGTTATACTAAGTTGTTTATTTGGTAGGTGAAAGTCAGACACAGAAACAACAGCAAAACAGTTTAATGTTCAAAGCATTCAAAATGGACTCCCTTCACTTGTTTTAGCTTCCAAGTGCTTTGAGACAATAAGAGACCATGTCCCATATGAGATGGAAGACTGTTCAGACTTCTTTCCCACAGAGACAGACATAGCTTGGGTGACAGTTAAAATAAACAGTGCACACCATTCATTAGAGTTGTGTCATACTCTCTTTTTTTGTTTTGTTTTGTTTTGATTTTTACTGGGTGCCAAGATTTCACAGGAGAACTTTGCTTTTACCTCTAATGACTCTAGCATCTCAAGTTTGGAAAAAAAATTCTCTGAATATTAGAGATTTTTCCATGTGGTCAGTACTATTAGCCATCAGTCTAAGGAGAAAATAATTAAAAGCATGACTACTCTGGGAAAATTCCAAAGTCACAGCCAAAAAAAAAAAAATTGCCAAATTTTTAAAGTTTTCCTTCTTATGCAAAATAAGTAGAGATCTAGGAGGGAGGTTGATTCATGTGGGAGAACAGAGAAAGGAATAGCTGTCCTCTGTGACTGACACTCCCTCCTCAGGCCCGGCACCCTCCCCACATCTTGCTCCCATTACAGCTCTTTTCAACTTTTGTTGACAGCTAAAGTTCAGAGGTTGCCTTGTTTGCCTTGTAGTTGATGTTAGTTCAACATTAGACACTAAAGGTGGAGCAAACATAGGAATTGGTGCACAGGGATAGGGGAAGAACCTTGGCAGCCAAAACTAACATGTGTTTTACACTTGGGGCAAGTAAATTAAATATGGGAGAAAAAACTGGGCAAAAGTGAGATAATTGGCTAGTATAAATGCCTGTCAAATTTGATTCTCTCAGTGAGATTCTGAGTAAAGAAACAAATAAAGTTATTCCCCACTATGCTCAATCTACACATCTACACTCTGTATCTTAAAGGAAACCTTATAGTACTCCATGAGTTTTGGGCACAAGAAATATAGCATATACGTGGGAAGAAGTTAGGAAAGAAGAATGTTTGTGTGTGTGTGTGTGTGTGTGTGTGTGTGTGTGTGTGTGTGTATGAGTGCACGTGCATGAGCGTTCCCATGCTTTAAAATTACATTCTACCCAACATTTTTTTTTCTGAAAGAGGCTAATAAAACTATACTGACCCTTTTTTTTTTTGAAAATGAAGGTAGTTGCCATATATTCATTATCTTTCAATTTTTCAAGAATCACTATTAGATCTTCCATTTGGGCTTAATAGATCTCTTTGAGTCTAAACAGAATGATATGGTTCTGCATATCTGACGAGTTTAACTTCACAGCTGATACTTCAAAATGAAGTCAAAAGTATCAGATAAAGCAAACTGAAGTCTGGTAAATAACAGTATACGTCTATATTCAAGTGCAGAAATTCATGAGAGGCCACATCTGGCCTCTTTAACCTCACCAGCAAGTTTTGAAATGTTTTTCTAATGAGCTATGTGTTTTTGGAAAAATCTATGCTGTATAATGTACAGGGAATAAGAGGAAAATTCCAAATAAACCATAAGAAATATGTATCTGAGCTGGAAAGTTTATTTCCCATTAAAAAGGTATCTTCTTCTTCTCCTTCCCCTTCCTCTTCCTCCTTTGCCTCCTCGCCTTCTGCCTCCTCTTCCCCCACTTCTTCAAGAAAACTTTCTTACTGGGTTGTATAAGCGTGTCTGTGGGACTCATAATGGAGAGGTACTAAGACTGCTATATTTAGAAAGTAAACAAAAATTGTTAATAAATAATAAGTGGTGGTAAGAATCCTGAGAATCTATAAGATAAAGTAAGAATAAGTTTCTTATTTTCATTCTTATGAAAGATCATTAACAATTGGTATAGAAAATGTGATGTTGAGTAGTAGTAGGATTCATACTCATAGTTTACAGGATCATAAAAATAAACAAATAATGATAATCAGAAAATTGATACAAATATTCCTCCTGAATTGCTAATCAATTAATTTGACAGCAAAGTGTTCAACTCAACTTTAGTATCTTCCTTACCATGTTTCTTATCCTCAAAAGCATAGATTTCTCTGTTTTAACTTTATCTGAAGATTATTCCAAATGTCCCAAAGCATTAGTGCTATAAAAAGTAAACTGGTAAAAGTAATTTGCCAAGTAAGATTCTGTAACTTTAGCATACCCTGAGACATGTGTCTTTACTCCAAGTTTCAAAAGATCTTATTAAAACAATATTCCTCCCTGTGATAGCTCCTCAGGAAGACATTTCCAACATGACAGTTCCTGGAATATCTGGCTTCTTCTGTGTTCCCTGTCTAAGAGGATTTTCAAAGCAGTCTGGGAAACTTCCAATCCTTACCGGCATCAAAGAATATACACATGCATGTGTGAGTGCATCCATATCCCGTATAAGAATATTGGAAACGTTTTATCTTGACTTAAACCACCCAAGGAGTACTATAAACTTGTCAAAAGGGTAAATCACATTCAAGGACTCAAACGGCACTTAAGACAGTTTTTGAAATTTATCTACCTTCTTTCTAATATACTTTTCTTCAGAGTTAGTTCATGTTCAATAACCATGATCCAAGTAAAGATATTTTGCCTGGATAAACTTATAACATCTTCGACAGCTTTATAGCTGAAGAGATGGGTGCATTATTTTCTTGCAGTGTACATGCTAATTGGATTTAAGCCAAAATTATACTAAATATTCAGTAATTTGCCTAAGAAATTGTAGTTGGTTGCTGTAAAAGGGTGACAGGTTTTTGAGGCAACCTTTATGAAAATAATCCCATTGTTTAACCTCAGGGAGGTTAAAAAAAAAACTTTTGGCCTTGTTTCAGTGATCTGAAATCTTCATCTATACATGTAGGTCCTCGAGAAGATGACAAAAATCACAATTTTATTATATCTCTATATTTTTTAAGGCCCTAATTGACTTAAGCCAAGAATCATATGTAAAGATAAATAAGTAAGATCTTGAAGATGTTTGATTAGCTTAGAAAACCAAGAAATATTTTTCCCTTTCCCCCTTTTATTCCTTGTGCATACATTACACCCGACCACCTTTCTCCTCCCCCCACTCTTCCCAGTCCTCTACCTCTCACCTCAACTGTCCTCTAGACCCATGGCTTCTGTTTTCCTCTAAAGAGGAGCAGACCTGCTAGGGATACCAAAATTTTACTTTAAAAAATTAGTATTTTGTCTTACTTTCCATACAATGTTTAATGATTCTGATTTGAACTTCTCTATATTCTTTGTAAATCAGTGTGACTTGGCAGTGAGGAATGAATAAGCCTCCTGATTGAGAAAAACAAAACAAAACACCAAAGCAAAACAAAGCAAAAAAAAGTAATAAACAAAAAACAAAACCAAAAAACCAGAAATCAATGTAAAGTTATTAGTTAATGAAACAGAACACATGCCTTTGAAATGTCATACATTTTAAATAAAAACACATTAGCCATTCAATTGTAAAACGATCGAAGTATTTTCAACCAAAAATCGTCGAAAGTTTGCTCAGCATGGGGGATGACCCAAGGTTTTATTTGACATAATCTTTTGTGTTTATTATCAATTATACACTCTCAGAGAACATTTTTTCATGATTATTGTCATAATTACAGTTATAGTTTCATGTAATTAGAAATTAATGTCTTTAATGATAACATCTAAACTGTAAAACATGTGAAACATTATAAATATATGTTAATTGAATGATTACATAAATAAATTGCTATACTTAGCATTTCAAAACATAATAGATATTTGTCTTTAGTTCATGATAGGTTATTAGCAGAAAGAATTTAGTGATGTAGATAGCAGTTCAATTAATAAAGTTTTTATTTTGCTGTTTCATGAAATCCTTGAAATTCTTTTGTTTGCTTGAACTTTTCAAAATATCAAGGTTACACGTTCTTACACATAATTCAGCTTATTAGCTATTTGTGTTTTTTGGAATATCGTGGCCTCATGCTGTTGTGAGATTCATTCGTTTACAGTGACTATGTAACTTTATCCATTAAACAGTCCTCATTCATAACTAACTAATTTTAGGACTGGAGAGGTAGCTCAGCAGTTAAAACCCTCTACTGTTCCAGTAGCAGCCCAGGGTTCAGGGTTCAGTCCCCAGCACCTACATCAGATGACTCACACCGTGGTTTAGTCCAGGTCCACAGTCCCAGTAGTTCTTCTACAGTCACTGAGCACATATATTCAAGTGCAGCTGTGCACATAGAGGCACACATGCATGCACATAATGTTTCAAACGACTTTATCCTCTTGGTTAAAAATAATGTCATAACATACACATTTACTTTTCTTGCTTATGAAATATATAATTATTATTTAATCTTATAAGTTATCATCAAAACCATATCTTTGTATGGTATTTGTTTTGCTAGCTACAGTCTTGCTTGGCATTTAATTAGTTTCATTTGTCATCAAGTACTAAGCATTTCTACAAATGATTTGTGAAGATACTACTTGTTTTCAAAACTATGTTATAAATAGTGGTATCAAGACGTATTTTTAATTCTTTCTTTTTTCACTCATTCAGATAAAAGTGAAATTGATAGTTATAAAAATTTAAACTTCTATCAATAATTTTATAAGGTTTACATTGATTATATATTTTTACTAAATTCTAGAAACCATTTATAAATTTTCATATACATAGCCTTATTCAAAAACATTAATATATATGATCATTTGTATTTTCCTTATTTTATTTTCTACAAATTATCATGACCAAAGCTATATTTGATATGCAAATTACAGAAATAATCAAATCAGTTTTATTTTGCGTTATTAAATTTTTAAAAATAACAACCAAATAGTCTTTTTTAATATAATTTTCTTTATTCTTTAGTTCTTTAGGAGTATAATAGATACATGTAAAGCATTTTGATAAATATTCTTTCTTCTCTGTCCTCCTCGGTTCCTGTCCTATTTCCTCACGACTTTTCCCTCCTGACTTCCTGTGCTCTTTTTTTTTAAACTCTCCAGATGTACTTCATGTAATTTCTTTTATTCCCAGAAACTTTATACACACATATAATAAAATATGATAACCACAACTATTCATTTTGCCTTTTTGCACCTCCCTTTCTCCCTCTCATGTATCCTTCCAACTTCAGGTCTTTCTTGTCTCTCTTTCTCACCCCCCCTCCCTTACTCTCTCTTTCTCTTTCTTCACAACCCGCCAAATCTAATTAGTGATGCCCATATGTGCATGGGGTTGAAGCTTGGGAAATCTGTCATTGTCCACTCCCTTAGGAAAAGAACAATTTTCATTCCTCCAGTAGCTATGAAATGTAAATAGCTGTTCAGGGAAATATTTAAAAAGGTAGCGCCATCGCGTTCCCGCTCTTGTGCCTCTGCCCTGGCGACCTGGCCAGCCATACATTGGCAGACAATGGCCAAACTGTTTTTATCTCGTGGAGATTCTGACTCTGAACTCCACCGTCTCTCCACCCAGATCCCTAGGTTCCCACTGGTGTGTCGTTACCATGACAGCCCAGTGCTTTAAATCCCCCACAGCCTTTGTGGAGCACCTCAAACCCACGCTTGGCCACCATACCTTTCTCTCTTGAACTCTTGAAGTAAAATGCTACACAAACTTAGTTTACAAAAAATGATAACTCAATCTCTGGGCACAACAACTAAAACCTAATCTTCTAAGCCTTGTTAAAATCTGATTCCTCTGGTGGTGAATCCTTGCGGATCCACCATAATGCCAGAACACTCTAGCAGCTACATCTTACCCATATGCTGTCCCTATTCCAAAAGGAACTAACTCTCTCCGGCTTCTTCTCTTCTGCGTCCAATCTGGAAGTCCTGCCTACTCGCCCAGTGATTGGCTCCGTTATTCATTAAGGGATTGGTTCACAAGGACAGCACCAGACCCATGACAACAAATAGCTCCTTAGTAAGGCTTAAAACTCACCTTCCCATCTGTGGCACAATGTTGGTTATCATATTCTGCAGACCTTCATCTATTTTGAGTTCATACCTGTAACAGGGAATAGGGAAGAGAAAAGAATAACAGGTAGGCTAACCAAAACTTAAGATGTAAGAAGTGCAGTCTTTTGAGTAAAGAACAGGTTTTGTTTAATATAAGTTGCATTTTGAGTGTTTACAATGGTAGCAAATATATCATTTTATTTAATTATTTCAAAATATATGTTAGATCACTATGATCAATAATCTACTAAAAACAGTTACAATGAAAACTCAGTCTGGAATAACATTTGTAAAACAAATTAGAAACTTACAGTCCTAAGACACACTTCTCAGATTCAATGTGTATCAATAGAATACTTAAAGAGTTAAATTAGTCAAAAATTTCTCCAAGGGAACTGGAATAAGAAAAGGAATTCAAATCAGAAGAAAAGAGTTATGTAATGTTTAGACCATTATAAAGAGCTCTTTAATGTGGCTTTTTAAATGCGTAATAGTTAGCATTAAATGGTGCTTACATTCTGTTGGACACCTTTCAAAGCATGAAATAGCTTTATTTAAGGATGCTAGCATTGTGATACATTGAAAACTGCAAGTTTTGTGGTTAAATTAATGGAAAATGTTTAAATGTTACTCTTAAGACATGTAAAACTATTTCATATATATGTAAATACTCTGTTTAGTCGGTGGAATTCAAAAGAAATCTCCTGTGCCAATTGAAGATGAGCAGTACTTAGCACTTATTTAAAAAGAATAAAATTTAAGGAAAAATGACTTACCAATGGAGAAACATGACAAACACTTTCTTTTATTGTTATTTTTAGTTTTAGTTTATAAATGAAAATAAGCTTTGTTATATTAAGTAATAATATATGCAAGCGACTTCAATCATTTTCTTCCAGATGTTTTGATCACCCACAGTAAGCATAGAACTGAAATGTACATACAGTCTCCAGATGAACACATTCAGGCACTTGGTAGATTGGGTTACCCTTTCTTTTTCTTTCTTTCTTCCTTTCTTCCTTCCTTCCTTCCTTTCTTCCTTCCTTCCTTCCTTCCTTCCTTCCTTCCTTCCTTCCTTCCTTTCTTTCTTTCTTTCTTTCTTTCTTTCTCTGTTTTTCATTCATTCATTCTTTCTTTCCCATAATTTATTTTTTATTCACATTAGATCCCAATCACAACCCCCTCCCTCCTTCCCAGCCTGCCCTTATGATTCTTCCCCCATTATCCACAATCCTAGCCTCCCTTGGTACCACTCCATAGGGGAAGACATATGGACAAAATGTATAGAACAATTTAATACAATTAAAAGATAACACTTTTTTAATATTATTTCCAAAGCCCTAATAAATCCAAGTAAACCATGAATCACATATCAAACAGGAAAGAGAATCTGCAGAACACCTACTCGGTATTCCCCAATACTGTCATGTTTAAGAAAAATTGTAGTGATTGAGAAAATATCAAAGACAAGAATGAGACATAGACGACAACTAAATTCACCATGGAAACTTGTGTAGCAGCCTAACAGTAAAGGAGGTATTAATGGAAAAATGATGAGATCCAACAAAGTCTAGAGTTTTGTTTTGAAACTATGTAAGAGATAAGGAAAGGGTTTCCTATTAGTCAATGTTTCTGTCAACAGAAACTCACTTCAGTTATCAGTACTTCCAGTTAAGGTACTTCCAGTACCTTAGTTTCCCCTTAGTACAGTGGGAGTAAAAATGGTATCTACTTCCCAGGTAGGCCTTAAATACGAGTTACCATTTCTAAGTGATTAGAACAATGACACTAAGATACCTCATTGTTAAGGGAGACAAAAATGCTGAAATAAAAATCAACCAATAAACCATCCAACCAATACTATCAATTCTAACCAAAATTTTTTGTGTGTCCATGCTTATGTGTTTCGCTCCAATAAATTAATTGTCTCATTTTGCAAAAAATGCTCTTGTGACAAAACATTAGTTGATTTGTATTGTCCTTTCTCTAAACACTTCAAAATATATCATATTTGAGTGTGTTGACAAGAACTGAACGAGGAAAGGATTCTTTTTCTCATTTTTCATAGAAACATTCATTGGCTGCTCTGCTCTGGCTAAGACAGAGCAGTGAGCTGAAAGAGGAAATGGGAAATAAGCAGGTGTGAGTCATTTGTAACTTATCAAGGTCTGAGTATTTCAGTTTTCACACCAAAACAAAACCGTCGGTTGATAAAACAAATTTCATTCTTCAACATGTATTTTCATGATTATACAATCTAAACAACTTACATTTTATAAAAAACATTGTAAATACTATGTGAACTCTGATCTCACCCAAATACAAATGATATTTCCTTCTGAAATTTAAAATAACTGCTTCACTACTAACAATATTACCTAAGATATCATTAAATTATTTTTTATTCTTAAAAGATGTCAAGTGTATTAACTCAGATTTCATGCTTTAATAAATGGTCTCTTCTACCAAAATAAAAGTGTTCTAACTATCTTCATGTGTTCTCATCCTCCAACTTAAAGCTTGTCTTTCAGAGAAATACTTTAAGCCTGTCTATTTAGAAACCCATAGAGCATTCTAGAAGCCCTAAGGCTGTTATATAATGTTATAGGGCTTGAATTCATTAATGTCATTTCAGGAAACTAATAAAATCATACATCATTTAAAACACATTGTTTTATCTGTTTTTAATCTAATATCCTGAGTGTGGCTGCATATGTCATTGTCTGTTCTAACACTCATATGTGACACAAACCCCATAGCTGAGAGCCCTTGGGAATTAAAAGAATTGTTTGAGCTGAACTATACTAAGTAAACCTAACCTGGATAAGAGTAAAACAGCTATGTTGCAGGAGTTGCAGAAAACAACTGCATCTGAAATTCAAGGAATCGTTTGTTTTGCTTGCTATCATGAATAATTTCGTTTTGTATCCCAATACTAAGATGCTAAATGGTAGCTTTAAAGTATCAAGTTGTGAATCTCATTTAGTGATATTTGGGAGAAAGAAGTAATCCTCGTTGCTCAGGCCTGTTTGGTTTATTTGAAATGATCAAATAACAATAGCAGTTATCTAGTAGGTTGCTCTATTGTCTGTCATCCAATCTGTTTCATCACTGATTCAAAAAAAACCAGGGACTCATCATCACACCAACTTTTTTATTAGATGTCATTTTTTTGATGATAAAACTTATTCTGTGTGTTTCTACATAGTCTATCATGAAATAATACTCATTCCCATCTCTAAGGAAATAATACACAAAGCTGAGCTGAGCAAATGTGTTTTTCCAATCCCCCCAACAGTAGGTTTGTCCATACTTCAGAACATTGTTCTTAAGAGCATAGGTTCTGTAGAAATGAATAGATGTATGGCGTTGGTTTAATTTTCTCCAGATTGAATTTTAAGAAGACCTTTGAATAGTGATGATATAAGCATGAGAGGCAGAATGCTTCACTGTAAAGTACAGTTAAATATGGATAAATTTTAAGGAGAAGATAGGTAAGGCTCTCTCATGAGTCTCTAGCTGAAATAAGAAAAATAAAGAAATAGTATCCTTGAAGATACCACAATGATGTTTTGCAGATGTATGGGTGGGGTCATAGATGAGACTCGCCTGATATATGATCCTTCACAGGTCAGCCCTTCTTATGCAACTGGCAGGCATTTACCTAAAATATATTTATAATCCGCATTGTTGTTGCTTAGGCATGTTCTATAGGGAAGTGAGAGACATAGACAGAGTAGCTCTTGGGTGGTTGGTTGTTGGCAACCAAAGGACTGAACTTATTCTCTAAGTTTTCCATATCCTAGCAAGTGACAGGGTTTGGAATTGATAGATATATTTTCAGGATCTACCTAACTTATACTTCAAATAAGTAATGCAGATAGTACAGAAGTAGTTGAGCTCTTGACCATGTCCTAGGCTTGGTGTTAATGTGACAATGGACAAATGCCTTTCTCCAGTCTAAGCAACATTTTAAAAGTTTTCTTTATGGATGCTATTTCTCTTCATTTTCTCATTGTTAATATAAAGCCCATGTTCATGTATCAAATAATGATGAGGGTTTCTGTGCAGCAGTGACCTAGGTATCTCTCTTAGCACTTTCTGTAGTTGAGAGAGAATGTGTTCCAATGGTATCTTCATAGTCATGGAACTACAGTACAATATAAACAAGTAAATGTATGTATGTATCTCATCTCTCTTTTCTGCTCACAGAAAGCAGACTTCAAAAATTCACAGACTACTGAATCAAGTACCAGCCAATGATGAGTTTTTCATTGGCATAAAGAATATTTGGGTATTAAAATATCAATTAAGCAGAAAGTACCTTACGAGAAAAAACTGAAATCATTACAAAGGAGGTAATTTTGCTTTATCCAAATAAATTATGATATCTCTGTTCTCAATTAAAAAACTGAGCTAAGTAAAGTCTGTAGCCTAGCAAGTCCTGACTCAGCAATGTGGAGCAATTTATTGACTGCAGCTATTGGCTTCACGCCTTCCTGCACTGATACAGAGATCCTATGGGTGGAAGCTGCATATACATCTTCTTGACTTTGTTTCTACAAATTTCTTCTGTGTTAGTAAGTAGGACTGCCGAATTTTGATTTGTTTTTTAATCAAAATCAGCATTAATAAAGGACCATTTCCTGATCTACCAGAATTTGAGAATCCAGCTCCCAGGAAGTGATAGGGTTGGAAACTTTCCTCCAGTAGATTGATGAGAATCATGATCTGCCCTCAGTATCTGCTTTTACAAGTACAGGAGAGGACAGACCTGAAACTCAAGTTTTGATAATTCAGTGCCAGGTCTAGAAGGAAGCAAAGAACTTGGTGTGGGAAGGGAAATAATAATGTAGCAACAGATACTTCTGAATACTTAACTCTAAACCAAACTTTAGAATTTTCTATAATTGGTTTCTAAGGAGAAATAGTGTGCACTCACTGCATATATATTGAATGATACATGTGTTTTATATATATTTACCAATCCAATCTTAACAGTTTGATGAGTTGTACTTCAGTGTCTTGGTTTTTAAGCAAATACATCAAAAGAACACACACACAAACACACACACACACACACACACACACAACAGGTAGAAAGGTAAACACACAGGCAAGCAGGAATGAATGAAGGATGGATGGATGGATGGAAGGAAGGAACAAAGGAAGGAAGAAAAACAGAAGGAAGAAAAAGGGAAGGAGAGAGAAAACAAAAAAAAAGGGCAGAGAAGAAGGTGAAGTGGGATTGCAAGTTGAGAGGATGAACTTAAAATTATTGCTGCTATCTTAAAACACCTCTGCAATAAGGTAGGTAGTGTTAGGAAGTTGGTTGGAGCATCAAATATGAGTAAAATTAATACTCTAGTATGATAGTTCTATATTAATTACTAAGTTATCAATTTAGTATTGGTGGCATTTCATAGCACAATTCAATGGAATCCCCAGGACTTCTGTTTGTGTTCTTACTTTAGCTTGGGTTTTAAGACAAGGTCTTACTTTGTCACCCGTTAACTCTCAGTCAACTGCTCAATCTTCCAAGTACTAGGATTTCAGACCTGTTAGCACTATCATGCCTCAAAGGAAATTTCTAGTCCTGTTAATATTGATGAGTTAGAAAGGTTACCAGACATGAGACACAGCATTGAAAGGAGAAGAGCTAATGCCTGAACAAGGGGAGAGCGAGGGAGCTCAGAGACAAAGGTAAGTGCCTAAATTAAGGCCAAGGCTAAATTTAGAATGAGATTGAGGCTAAGCCTGGCCACAACGATGGCAGTTCTCTTCTCTACTTTCCTCTATTCTCAGGTTTTGTATATTTTCTTCTTTATGCATATGTGTATGTGTTCATGTGTGAATGGGTAGATATGTGTATGTATGGGTGTATATGTATATATGGCATATGCAACTGAAGGTTAGAAGTCAACATCAGAAAACCCAGAATAGCTAAAACTATTCTCAAGAGTAAAAGAACCTCTGGGGGAATCAGTATCCCAGACCTCAAGCTGTACTACAGAGCAATAGTGTTAAAAACCGCATGCTATTGGTACAGTGACAGGCATGTAGATCAATGGAACAGAATTGAAGACCCAGAAATGAATCCACACTCCTATGGTCACTTGATCTTTGACAAAGGAGCTAAAACCATCCAGTAGAAAAAAGATAGCCTTTTCAACAAATGGTGCTGGCTCAACTGGAGGTCAACATGCAGAAGAATGCAAATTGACCCATCCTTATCTCCTTGCACTCAGCTCAATTCCAAGTGGATCAAGGATCTCCACATAAAACCAGACACACTGAAACTAATAGAAGGGAAACTAGGGAAGAACCTTGAACATATGGGCACGGGGAGAATTTCCTGAATAGAACTCCAAAAGCTTATGCTCTAAGATCAAGAATTGACAAATGGGACCTCATTAAATTACAAAGTTTTTGCAAGGCAAAAGACACTGTCAAAAAGACAAAGCGGCAACCAACTAACTGGGAAATGATCTTTACCAACCTTACATCCGACAGAGGGCTAATATCCAATATATACAAAGAACTCAAGAAGTTAAACTCCAGAGAGGCAAGTAACCCTATTAAAAAATGGGGTACAGAGCTACACAAAGAGTTCTCACCTGAAGAATATCTAATGGCTGAGAAGCACCTAAAGAGATGTTCAACATCCTTAGTCATTAGGGAAATGCAAATCAAAACAACCCTGAGATTCCACCTCACACCAGTCAGGATGGCTAAGATCAAAAACACAGGAGACAGCAGTTGTTGGCGAGGATGTGGAGAAAGAGGAACACTCCTCCACTGCTGGTGGAATTGCAGGCTGGTACAACCACTCTGGAAAGCAGTCTGGCGGTTCCTCAGAAAACTGGGCATGACACTCCCGGAGGATCTGGCTATACCACTCCTGGGCATATACACAGAGGCTTTACCTGCATGCAATAAGGACACATACTCCACTATGTTCATAGCAGCCTTATTTATAATAGCCAGAAGCTGGAAAGAACCCAGATGTCCCTCAACGGAGGAATGGATTCAGAAGATGTGGTATATCTACACAATGGAATACTACTCTGCAATTAAAAACAATGAATTCACGAAATTCCTAGGCAAATGGTCAGAACTTGAAAATATCATCCTTAGTGAGGTAACCCAATCACAAAAGAACACACATGGTATGTAGTCACTGATAAGGGGATATTAACCCAGAATCTCGGAATACCCTAGACACAATTCGCATATCAATAGATTTCTAAGAAGATGGAAGGAGAGACCCCTGGTCCTGGAAAGACTGGATGTAGGGGAGCGCCAGGACAGAGAAACGAGAGGGGGTTGAATGGAGAAAAGAGGGAGGGAAGGGGGCTTATGGGACTTTCGGGGAGGGAGTTAACAGGAAAGGGGAAATGATTTGGAATGTAAATAAAAAAAAAACTTAGAAAATAAAAAAAAAAGTCAACATCAAATACCATTTCGCAGGAACTGTTCTCCTTCTGTGAGTCAGGTCTCTCCCTGGGATCTAGACCATGGTGATTAGTTTAGGCTCACTTGTCAGAGTTCTTCATATCTCTGCCTCTCCAGTTCTGGGATCAAAAGCTGCACACCCTGTGCACATAAGTGCTGGGGACCAAACCTGGGTGCTCTTGTTGTCACAGTAAGCACCGTAGCAACAAAGCCAACTACCCAACTTCTCAAAGCACAAATTTTACATCTAACTTTCCTATAAGAGAAATTGTTTGGCCAAGACAGGCAGAGTGAGGGGGTGCATTTAAGTCTGTGGACAGCGAGTGGTCAAACAACTCAATATTGAGCTTGGCAGTGCTTGGCAGTGCCAACTTTAGCACTGCAGGATAGACAAGTCATCTCAGACAAGCTAGGATCTAAGCTTGGGTTAGAACAAAGCCAAAACTAGATCCTGGACTCCTTCAAGGTTCATTATCTCATTTTCCGCATCAAGCAATTAAAGTGTCACTGAGAAGGCCTGGACCTGCTTGTGAACAGCCGAGATAAAATGACTCAAGATACTCTCTCTGACATTAATGGCTGGTTCAAACAACACGCCCACATGTGGGAGTTTGGATGTTTCGGCCCTTCATCTGGAGGCAGCTGTCCTGATTAGATGGTGGGTGATTTCCCTGGACTTGGCTTTCTTGATTTGTTCCTTCTATCTCTATTTCAACTCTTTAATCCTGTGACTTTTTAAAGCTGTTGTCACCACAGGCATCGGTGGCCTTTTGTTCTTAGACAATGAGGAACATCTTTGGAACTTCTAAGGATGCCATTCTGCAAATCACAACATGGCTTGTATCTTCCCCAGGCTACTCTGAATTGGAAACATAACTTGCTAACAGTTAGCTTACTTTATGTATTTGAGTTTGGAGTAGAACCCTTAGTGAAAGCATATAAGAACAAAGAGCTGAAAAAAATGATGTTTTAATAAGATGCTAGTTATCTGAACATTACAGATTCAGTAGTGAGGAAATGTAAGTATTCTTGCTCTTATATATCACACAGCAGAAGATCTTAATAGCAGTTTATGATAAACCCAGCTCAGTGACACACATGTTATTGAAGTGGAATAGATGATACTCCATTCAGTAGTGTTGTGAAAAATGGTATTTTCAACATTAAAAGGATAATAAAAATCTATTATTATTATTATTATTACAACTGTTACTAATTATTGGGAGAAGGTTGCTGTTGCTCTAAAGGTCTAAATGAGAAATATTCATTATCTACTTTAAAGACTCAGCATGGTCTGACAGAGAAGGTCAGATGTAAAATTTTTAGTGGATAATCAAAGGCACTCGGGCAACTTTTATTTCATATTATCCTGATTAGGTTCACTGTTCTCAGATGTCAGATTGCAGAGGTCTCTCTGGACTCACTACTGTTATATAATGACTAACGTGTTGCCACTAGGCAGACCTGCACTGAAGTCTTTCTACGTTCTCTGAAATGTGTCTTTTTTCCAAAGCATGTAAGGGAATGCATGTGTGTGTGTGTGTGTGTGTGTGTGTGTGTGTGTGTGTGTGTGTGTGTGTGAGTGAGAGAGAGAGAGAGAGCCATGATTGGTCATTTCGATTCCTTGAAAATTGATTTAGCAAAAATAAGACAGGCAAGGATGTGAAACGATGCATGGCTCTGTCCCAGGTAAGCAGCTGACACTGTGTACATGATTGAATGATTGACAGCTACTTCTGCTTGTGTTTGTGTTCCTACTTGTGTAAAGCCAGTGACGAGTTATAGTCAAGAGCATGAAATTTGGAATCAACTCTTTTTCTAGCTCCACCCTTTATCATGTGCTTCTCAGCAAGTTTCATAATCGTTGTAGGCCCACATCATCACACATGCCATTTGGGAATAACACTACCTGACAGACAACTAGAAGAGGATTAGCTGGGATTGCTCGTTATACAATTGCCACTCATTGTTACCATCTCAGTTCAGACAGATCATGTCTCTGAAGGACTGTAAATCAGTTCTACTGATACATCACTGCTAAGGCACCTTGGTGGGGATATGTTTTCAATTAGATACCAACAAACCCACTAACCCTAGTACAACCAGATTTGGGGGCTTATGTTTTACACATTCAAAACTACATTAAATATTATCTCCAAAAAGGTGGCTAGCATCCTATAAATGTCACAAACCAAAGTTGTAAAGTCTTGTGGTACAGCTTTAAACTTGACTTAGAACACAATTGTTCAATGACTTGGGACCAATGACTTAATCTTGACAAATCTCAAAATCCTCAAAGCAAAAAAAATGAGATAATACTAGAAATGCCATACATTCATTGAAAGGATTATATGATTCCACCATTAAAAAGAGCTTAGCATGGTGCCTTACCAATGGGTGTGTAAATTGTAATAGATGATTCCATTCTTAAGGGCTGCTATCCTGAAGAAGCCTGGGAAATATAATTGTTGGAGTTCAAAAAAAGATAATTAAAAATATAACTCAGTTTTTCCTCAAACTGTGCTGTCATAAAGATAAAGCATGCAGAGTGCTTTTATAGAATTCCACATTGGAAACTGATATTTTGGTGTCTTTTTCTTCTTTCATTTGCCAATTTAGTTTTGACTCTTAGTGACTTAAAACTGAAACTGTCACCATAAAGAGTTTATCCTGTAATCAAAGTACCCTACCCAGCCTCCTTAAAAATTCCTTTGTGCCTGTGATTTAAAATTACAAAAGTCGGGAGCCCACCTTGAATTTTAAAAGAGGAAGGAAATGTGCTCCAAAGGATGTCTTTAAGAAGACAATATCTAGATTTACATTATCAAAAAAAAAGAAAAGAAAAGAAAAAGAAAAAAAAGAAAGAAAAAAGAAAAAAAGCAAAGTTGCTCTGTTCAAAAACAGAAACCACCAAAGCCCGAGGCTAATTTAACTTGGTGAGATGCAGCCACCAAAGCTGGCTAGTGGTATCACTGTGGATGAGTTAAAGAGAGAATCACCCCTGAGCAATGGTCGCTCTCAGAGGGGGCCTGCCCTTCACAATTTAAGCTCTTTGAAGCTGCATTTCCTTTAAGCAATGAGAAGTCTTTGTGGTGATGGGAAACATACATTTATAATTATGGAAGAACACAGTGTACGCTAGACATGGTAGGGAAAGAATGCCAGGCTCGACGCACTCGGCCGTCCCTGTGTGGCGTCTTCCCTGAAACGCGGGTATTTCAGTTTTAGCTAATTGAAACAACCAGGAGGCAACCCTCCTTCATGGTCATTGCTCTTCTCAACTTCCATCTGGCCTTGCACCAACCGGGCCAGCAGGGCAAGATGGAGTGCTCCCTGCAAACCCAGTTGTTGAAATAGGATAGAAATCAGGACACGAGAGTCATGAAACCATTTCAAAATGACACAAGTAGCTGAGAAACCTAACAAAGTAAAGCCCTACTCAGTCTCTGACGTTTTTAGCTTTCTTGAGCTAAATTGAGCTAACTAGTGTATTGTGACTGACTTTTTATTATGCCTGTGTGAATTAATGCCGATACATTTAAATGTATACATTGTTATACATTTAATACTAATGTATAAATGTTATACATTTAAATAGCCTGGGATATGGACAAAGAGACACCAGTTATTTTTGTTGTTTGTTTTCTCTTTGTTTTTTTTGAGACAGGTCTCAGTATGTAACCCTGGGTGGCCTGGTGTTTACTATATAAAGCTGGCTGACCTTGAAATTGCATAGATTCCCCTGCCTCTGCCTGCCTCTAGAGTGATGGGATTAAAGGTGTGTCCCACCATACCTGTTCAGGGGGAAGAAGAACAACATTAAAATAAGTGTAATAAAAACTTACCAGAAGAATTTATAATAAAGCTTCAGAAATAATTGCTACATGTAATCTATGTTTTGAAACGTCAGAGATATACAAATGATAAATAATAAAAAGCATAAGGAAGGTATTCAAAATGGACCTTAAACACAAAATAGATGGAAAAAAATAAACCGACAGATTCATGCTTATCCTATAGTGGGAAGGGCAAAGTAACAATTTTTAAAGGTATCAAAAGATTCTCAGTACTTTTCTACTAGATACCACATTCTAGATAGATCACTAGAGTACGAAGTAGTTCTGTAACCTTTGTTTCTAAGCTAAGTTGACCCCGATCTTTTGAGTAAGAATTATTTTTGTCTTTCAATGATTTTCACAATACAGCATAAAAGGAAAAGCGTGGGTTTGGAGTCAGACCTGAGGCTTGCGTTCAGGATTATCATTCACAGGCCGCATGGCTTCAGAAGCCACTTAGCTTTTCTGAGCCATACATTCCATAAATGACCCACCCCAGAGTGGATAAAATATGAGGGCCTATGTTAGAAGCCTTGTTTAAGCACTGAAATACAATTAACGCTTAATTAACATTTGTCTCTTTTTTTGTCCTACCCTGAGCCAGGTTTTGTTTTGAAATTTGAATACATTCTGATGAAAGACTTTTTTCACCTTTAAAGAGAGTCACAAATTGAATAGTATTTTTTTTCTTTTAGCCATCTGCTTTATATTTTTTAAAAATCTCTCAGCTGTGTCTATACACCTATACGAGTGTACGCACATGTGTGTACGCATGTACAGCCACCTGCTTTGGCATTTGCTCCTATTGCCACTGCAAAGCAGAGTATGTTTTATACTTAGCTTACAGAGGAATCCAGCAGGTAGCTTGTTGTTTAATTGTGACTTAATAGCCTACATGGGACACAACTGGAAGGCAAATATGAGATTTACTGAATTAATAATGCTATATTTATATGTTTCAATTTCATTATCATGAAGAAGGTGGAACCTTTGACTAGAGATTTCAGCTACCTTCTCTCCTTGATACCACACCTGATTTAGGTGGCTATCTCTGAAGTATGTCAGTTTTTTTTACCTTCAAAATCCACAGTATGGTGAGATGTTTTCTCATAGCACTATTTTTATGTAGGTTTTCTAATTGTAGTTAGAAATTTATAGGGTCTTGATAATAACTCACTCAACATTTGGAGCATCTATATGTCTGTCTTACTTGGCTCTCTGTACTAATTCTTTCTAATATGCTATGCTATAAATATGATAACCATGACACCTTGTGAAAAATTAATATGAATAAAAAGAAAAACAATGATTCTTATATGTATAACCAGAAATTTGTAAAGAACAATAAAAATAACAGTAAAATAAAAACAAGAAAGCCAACAATATAAGTAGCTGTGCCATATAGGGATTTGAAGGGTCTACAGTGGCAATTGGCATTGGGATCAGAGGTATAAGGAAGCCACAACATTTTGTATGTGATTGTAATTTTCAAAGGAAAATTGCAAGGCAGAAGTAGCCTACACTGGAAATAAAAAAAAAAAACACGTAGTTATATTCACACATTTCTTGATGACAACCTTTGAGGAAAAATAAACAGAAAATAATTGTAGATCTAATGAATAAAACTTATCATATCAATCAGAATGAAGGACCAAGGACACAGGGTTGATTGGACGATCTTTGGATGCTAAGATCATAATTCTTTCCTACTTTTCACCACGGTGCTTGGTACAATGCCTTATCTATGCCTGTTAAGGGATCAATTTATATTTATTGATTGAAGAGCATCAACATATAGGAAATGACCACACAAACTAAGGATCTGGTGTTCTCCCATAAATTGCAATATGCATAAGTCCAAGAATCCTGAGCCTTCATTTTATATAACTACTTCATCTCTCACAATTAGAGGAGGTGGCACATTACCTTATGATTAATCAATTTCTTGCAACTCCCTTTCTATTGGACCATCACGCTGTAGGTGCCACCCCACTAAAGTTCACATTAGTTGAGGTCAGCTGCTGCTTTCTTGCTTGGGCACAAACTTTAGTCTACAGCCACTCCACCCTACAGCCAGAGGCGAAATGCCAGGCTTAAGCTGTATCTGAAGATTGCATCACTCAAAAGATTGGAAGCGACTCAGAACTTGCAGTTGCATGCATCTCTCTTAAGAGATTTAACAATAAGAATGGCTTCTTTTTTTTCCCCCATCTATGAAGCATATCTTGTATGCTACAAAAACTTCTGGAAGTTATACTTAAGGGTCGCTTTTTAATTTTCAAAATAATTATACCCATTGGACAACATATTTGTCATTTATTTTTTAATGAGAAAATCAGCTACAGAGATAAAGGAGCTTGTTCTAAGTTGGTCAGTTATAAGCAAGACCAAAATTTGAACCAAAGTCCTTGTCACCATAAAATCAACTGAGCGTTTTAGATCATTTGTATTTTCTTTGAAAAATCAATGACTAGAACATCTCAAATGGCAATTAAAATCTTCATCATCTCAGTAAAACATGGCTTTCTTTTCTTAGACCTGTTAAGGGGAAAATGGGGTTCCCTTTTGTGGGTTCTTAGTCTTATTTGACAAAAGAATTTTAATACAGATTCTGAAGAAATATCCAGGTATATATTTCTTTAAGTTGACCTTTGAAAATCTCCAATATCTCCTCTCTCCTCACTTTCATGTGGTAGTTTAGATCTTCCAAAGAAATACAACCAAATATGAGGAAAGGACTCATCCTTTAATGGACTTTCTGAGAGCTACTTTCTGTGTAACTACCTAACACTATCATGTTCTTGAGCTGTCTTTATACTTCTGTTTTAATCAGAAGAAAGTAATTATGACAATAATTCTGTTGAAATAAGCAAATTGAAAAGAAAACAATTTTTCAGTGTCACAAACTCAATCATGACTTAACCTATTGCTGGATACCTCGGGGAACATTTCTCAACTCTATAGCCAATCATAGTATAGTCATTTCTGGCTTCAGCACACTACAACAGCACTAGGTCTGTCCCTCCATTTTCTTATCTCCTTTCTTGTGGACATCTGATTTCACTCAGGAATTGGTTCCCTTTAGAGAGAAGGGTGCATGGTCACTGGGAATATTATTGGTTTGTTTTGTTCTTCCTCTTTAGGAACATCTTAAAAATTGTGGTAATACCATATCCCTCTCTGCTGGAGTCCACATAGACAGTTATCTACAGCCAAAGCAGCCACAGTCAACAGAACTACATGGAATACAGGCAAAAGGCAGGGTTTCTTTTTAAATAAAAAAGTATTTATTTTATGTGTATGGATATTTTCTCTTCATGTACATATGCATATCACATACATGCCTGGTACCCACAGAATTCAGAAGAGTGTATCGATACCCTGGAACTGGCATTATGGGTGGTCGTAAGTCTCCGTCTGGGTGCTGGGAACTGAACTTGAGTCTTCTACAAACACAAGTGTTCTTTATAGGTGAGCCCTCTCTCCAGCTCCAGGAAAAGGTTTCTTAAGGGAAAACAATAACGGGGTAAGTCATATCTTCCCTTTTCAGCCTCTTCAGCAAGAGTGTTTAAGTAATAAAAAAAAATTGAAGTATTACATGAATGAAATGAAGTAAATAAGGGAAATGTTTCCTTCTAAAGTCAAATCTGAAAGATTAGAAGCGTCTGGATGTTTCTGCACAGCCTCCATCTTTCAGAGGCTCAGTGGAGACATACTTCCAGAAATAACCAGCCAGCGCTTTAATACTCCTCTACCTTGCCTAACTGGATGACTTACATGTAGGCCTTGAGGATACATCCGTTAGAAAAGAATGGGGAGGAACAAAAGAAAGGAAGGTGAATAGAAGAGAAACAGGTCAGAGTGTAAACTAAGAAAGAAGAATACATTGACAAGTCAGATAGAAATGATTCTCTTCTTACAAAGTCAATGAAATGCATAAAAGGTAAAATAACAACAAAGACATTCAGAGGGAGATTTTAGGCTCCATCTGCCCTTGTTGTTACATAGTGGGCAACCACTGCTGTATTTTATTTTTACAAGATTAAGTTTCTTGTCATTTGAGAGTGTTTTGGACTCTTCCAGTTAGTCAATATTAAGTGTTAAATTGGATTTGCTACATCATCCGTTGCAGTTTGTCATTGTTCATCAGCAAGCAAGCGATCTCATGAGCTCAGCTAAAATGCCAGGCCTCTAAAAGCAATGCTTTTTGTTCTCTCTCTCTCTCTCTCTTTCTCTCTCTCTTTCTCTCTCTCTCTCTTTCTCTCTCTCTCTCTCTCTGTATGTGTGTGTCTCTGTCTCTCTGTCTCTCTGTCTCTCTCTTTGTGTCTCTCTGTCTTTCTGTCTCTCTCTCTCTCTCTCTCTCTTTCTCTCTCCCTTCTCTCTCTACATACATACATACATACATACATACATACATACATACATACACACATACATATGCTTTTCTTAAGGGCACACAGTAAGAAGTGTCACTTTGTGAAAATGATGTTTTCTAGAGGTCCAAAGTTATCTGAACCTATATGAACCTAAAAAAAGTCTTGGGTTGGGCCTACGGTTTGAGGTTTGAATTAGAGCTTAGGTTGTTCTTATTTTATCTGCACTCCTTTTCCATCAGTAATTATACCATTCCTATATCTCTGTCTTACAAAAGAGGACATTATCATGGGTTTGGATAGAATAAGAATAAACTAAGTTTTCTGACCATCTGTCAAAATGACCCTAGATAAACATGTCTGCAGTTTCAAAGACTTTTAACTATGTGTTTATTTGATTCTCTTTGTTTGGTTTCCATTTCTAGTCTTTGTGGTCTATAGTTACATACCAGAAAAACAGGAAAATAAAATACCAAAATAAAACAGAATTTCTCACATCTCAATAGCTAATCATTGGATAAGGACACGGATGAATTTGCTAAAGATAACCTCGGGTCTTCCTCACTGAATGAACTCGGTGTGTTAGTTATCCAGATAAAATAGGCCTGCCTGTTATTTCCACTGAATGGATGCATTTATGATATATTTTACATATCACACCCCCATTCCTACCTCCTTCCAAAGCTCTTACCCGAGACTTTACCTCACCTTAAAATAACCAATCTATGACCCAGTCATGTACCTATGATATATCTTGCTATATAAAATGAAGCAGTACATAGATTCTTACTTGGAGAATTTCAATTAATAGTTAGGAATGGGTTTTAGAAGCATAACAGCTTTAGGCAATTCTGTGAGCTAAAACAGGACTCTTAGTTTTCTTCCAACTGCCCATAAAACAAAAGTCCATTAAAGAATGTACTTTGTTTCCCTAAGTTTACAAAAATCACAACTTGTACCCTCTAGAATAGAAAGTCTAGATCATGAAACTGATGATTTAGTTAGATACAAAAATGGAGTGTGGAGCTTATGCCTTGCACAACAAGCTGCACATCTTAGGTTCGAGTCATACCCTTACCATTAAAAGCCATGGCCTTTTTCACCATGCTGCATTTTTAGCTTGACTTACAGGGGCATAACAATATGGAAGCCTGAATCCTAAGAGACATAGCAGACAAAAAGTCTGATGGTTGTTTTTCAGAGGGAGATGAAGCTTCAGGGTGGATAGCTGTGACTTTGATTTTATGCCGTTACTGGTTTCAAAGCTTAGATTGTAGGCTTTGTGGCTTTAAAACTAAAATACACAGCTTACATTTTTGTAGAAGTCTGTTTTTATGGTTTCTATTTGGGGATGTTGATAAGATTACCTCTAAATGTCTAAGAACTTCTACAGCAGACTTTTAAGCTGTGCTTACTGAGGATCTCAGCGACTCTACAAGGTCTCCTTTTTTCTTTGTTCAATACTTGCTCACTTACAAGCAACTTCATTATAGCATGTAGCACTGCTTCTAAACTGTGGGTTGTAGACTCATATGAAATTGTGGAATCAAATGTGGGGCTGTAAAAACTTTGGTCATAGTAAAGATTATTTTGAACACACAATGAATGAAAATTAACCAAAATCAATGTAAAAGGAACCTAAGGTGTGTCTGGTAGCAGTTGTCACCTGTGTTGCATGGCACAGCTTCATGGGTGCCATGGTTCTGAATGCACAGTATGCATGGTTTCCTTAGGATTCCATGCAATGCCAGGAAACTGTCTGAAACACTGCAGCTGAGATTTGAGACTACTGTGTGTTACAATTTCCAGAGTTTTTACTGCACATACAAAGTTGTGTGCTTCTATGCAACCATAACCATTTAATCACAGACAACAATAACTTTTAATACTTTAAAGCATCATTGCTTCACATGTAAATATCAATATTGCACATACCTTTGGATTGTATTCTGTTGAAAGGTTGGATTTTTAAATATTTCTCTTTAACACCTATGCCTTCTCTTCAGCCCATCCAGTAACAATACAAGAAGTCCTTTAAGTATGTAGAGTTATTTTAATATACGCCAAATAATATGAAATTAATATTCTAGCAGATATAATTGCTATTATATAGACACAGGACAGAAAAGCATTTTGAAAAATTATTATGGACTTGTACTAGTTGATTAAGGAACTAAAAAATGAAAAGTAAAGACAATGCAGTGAGATTTTTGTAAAGTATATTTTTTGTATAATGAACTTTTGTTTTAAGAAAAAATGGTTATAATATAGTTTTTTCCATTGTGTTGAAATTCACCAAAGGAAGATTGCTGACCCAACATTCCCCTACAATTATATATTTGATTGTTAAAATACTTTCTCACAGATGAAATTTCATATCACCATTCATGGAGATAATCCTAAAAGAGGTAGTGGAGGATTCTAGTAACTGAACAGGTGGTATATAGTTAGCAAGGGAGAAAATGGAATACTCTCAGGTTGTTATTTCAGAAGGAGAAATGGACCTTTGAAAAGTTAGAGACTTTGAGAAATTTGAAATTGACAATTTTAGTAATGGCATACAACTTTAGTCCCAGCCAGCAGTCAGGAAGCAGAGGAACGTGGGGCTCTGTGAGTTTGAGGTCATCCTGGTCTACAGAGTGAGTTCAAAGGCAGCCAGGGCTACACAGAGAAACATGTTTCAAAAACAAATAGAAAAAAATGAAATTGAGATTCATGTTTTTCAATTTATTCACCCAGATTTGGGGCTATGTTTCTAGAAGTTTGTGAGGTTTTCTTTTTCTTGGTTGTTTTTATATTAATTAATCTATTTTCCTGGGAATGAATAGCTGAGCAACTGATAAGACAGTGCCCATAAAGTAAACTTTCTAGAGCAATTTTCATTAAAAAGTCAGAGGTAATCTTGCTCCAGAATCTCATTGGCAAAATAGGAAAATATTTCACTTCCCACAATAAAGTCAATATTTCATCAAGATTGATATCCATTTAAAATGAAACTGCTGATTCTGGCAAGTGGAAGCCAGCAAACATGTGGCTGCCTTGGGGAGCCAGAGTCTCACAGAGGCACTGAATTGTCCTTTCAAGCTTTGAATGTTACTTAAAGCTCAGAGAGGAAGGAGGACAGTTCTTGGATGCCAGGGGAGTAGGGATGTGCTTAGGTTAGGATACAACGTGGATGATTTTAGGCCCTTTACTAATAATTTGAAGGATGCTTTCCTCAATTCAAAAGTCACGATTCCACCTGTTTTAACAAGTGTTGAGTTTCAGTTGTTTTCAGAAAGTTTGTGTTTGGTTTCTTTTATTTGCTCATTCTTGACTTCTTCTGGTTGTGAATAGCATTGGGTAGCATGCCAGCTTTCCTTTTGCCATAGTCATCTTTCCTATGAGGCACAGTTCACACTTCATGTAAGAGAAACAAACAAACAAAAAATGCCTATTCTTGCATGTGCACATGCATGTGTTTGTATGTGTGTGAATTCATGTGTGGTTTGTGTGTGTATATGGACACACAAGCATACACAAAGCAGGTTCATGTGTCCATCAGAGCATATGCAAGACTGTAGGAAGATTTCAGGGATCCTGCTGTACCAGTCTTTACCTTATCAAGGCAGGCTCTCTCACTGAAGCTGCAGTTAGCAAGCCCCAGCAATTCTCCTGCCTCCACTCCCCTAAGACCTGGCTTATAGGTGTGAGCTCACGGCCACACCTGCTTGTTTATTTGGGGGCTGGTATTCAAACTTAGAATTTGGACTTCTGTCTTTAAAGCTTGTATAGCAAGTAATCTTATTCACTGAGCCATTTCCAGACCACCAGAAAGTGCCTATTCCAATGACCAGAACTCAGGATAACCACACACAAAAGGATATGGCTCAAAATTACATTGGCCAACTAGTATTTTTTGAGATTTATATTAACAATAGAACTTAATAATTCAGATATAATTAAATCTGAAGTTGGGATAATTCATCTGGTATTCTTATACTTATTTCCTCTTACTATAAAGGCATAAGAATTTTTTTATACACATTTTATTGAAAAATCTGATTGCTTGACCCTGAGAGATAACATTTGTAAAGATTGGGAATGGTAAAAAAGTAAATGGCAAAATTGACTGATTAATTTCTCTTTCAAGCAAATGGAGAAGGCATCTTGTTTACTATTTATAACTAGACCTCAATAAAAGTGGATTTTATCTCAATAGTTGCTAATTTGAATATAAGCCAGCCATTTACATCCATTGCAGAGGAGAGGGTTTTTTACATCCAAGGCAGCTTGGGGTACATGAGATACTGTCTCAAATAAAACAATGGAATCCTGCTTGGGGTACATGAGATCCTGTCTCAATAGAAACAAAATAAAAAAATAAAATCCAGTAGTGTTGCTTTGGTTCACGACTTAAGGAAATTTTCATCCTAAAGATTTATTTTAATGTTTACGATATCCATTTATTTTTTTTAAATAATACAATGTCTTCCTTGATAGAGCAATTTTACTTTTGACCTTATCCTATCAGGGTTGTGGCACTAAGTATGGATGAACACTTTTGATCTAAGAATATAAGTGGAACACCAGTAAGAATGTTTTTTCGTTTTTTTGTTTTGTTTTGTTTTGTTTTTTTCAGGACTAGCACTGTTTATCATGTGTCTCTGTGTTTCATTCCTAGCACCACCAAAGAGCAAACAAACAAGGGTCTTTCCCTTTCCTGTTCTGAATATTTTTTCATGTCAGAATTTTAGTGCTACGACTAACAGTTAATCAATCTATTAAAAAAGAACAGAAGGCAGGACTTGAAATGGCCACTCATATTCCACAGGAAAGCAGTTGAACTGTCACAGACCATACAAGGAAGGCCATACAAGGACTCCATCCTGGCTGTTGAGCTACATATCAGCACATTGTTTCTTTGGTCATGAGTAAAGGAATGTTTAGTTGCCACTGTAGTCTGCTTTCTGTGGATCTGAGAACCACGGGAGCAGGAAATAGATGACCAACATCAATGAGTCTTACCCTGGTCTTTATGATTCCTTTAGAGTCAATTTTCAGAGTTAGTTTAACAATCTGTACAATTACAAGTGGCATGACCTAAGAGAGAGTTAATGCAGGAGGATCCTTCCAGTTTCTTTCTGCACCCAGAGCTGATCCTGTGCCACAGGTCTCCATACCCAAATACTGCCAGAAGAGAGCTGGCCTCGCAGGAAGTGCAGAAAAGCCTGTGAGTGCAGGAAAGACCACCACTTCTGCTCAGAGGGACCTGGTCAGAACCCTCAGGACACAGGAACCAAGGAGTAACCTGGTACAGGATCCTTCCAGTTTCTGTCTGTGCCAGGAGCTGATCCTGTGCCACAGCACCCAGAGCTGATCCTGAGCCACAGTGCTCAATACACAAATAACACCAGGAGAGAACTGGACTTCTAGGAGTGCAGGTAAGACCCCAAGTTCTGCTAAAATACCTGGCTCTAAAGGGAAACACCCAGAGAAATCAGGACACAGGGACCAAGGAATAGCTGGGGACAGGATCCTCCTGGTTTCCTTGTGTGCCTCAAGCTGATCCTGTACCACAGTTCTCCATACCCACGTTCCTCCCAGAGAGAACTGGTCTCCCAGGAGTACACACAGGTTTGCAGGAGGGACAAGCCACAGTAAGAGACAGCAAGACCAGCTAGCATCAGAGATAACCAGATGGTGAAAGGCAAGGGAAAGAACATAAGCAACAGAAGCCAAGGCTACTTGGCATCATCAGAACCCAGTTCTTCCACCACAGCAAGCCCTGGATACCCCAACACAACAGAAAAGCATGACTCTGATCTAAAGTCACATCTCACGATGATGATAGAGAGCTTTAAGTAGGATATAAATAACTCCCTTAAAAAAAATATGGGACAACACAGGTAAACAGGTAGAAGCCCTTAAAGAGGAAACACAAAAATCTCTTAAAGAATTACAGGAAAACACAACCAAACAGGTGAAGGAATTGAACAAAATCATCTAAGATCTATAAATGGAAATAGAAACAATAAAGAAATCACAAAGGGAGAAAAGTCTGGAGATGGAAAACCTTGGAAAGAGATCAGGAGTCGTAGATGCAAGCAACACAGGACAGTAGAAATGCAAGAAAGAATCTCAGTTGCAGAAGATACCATAGAAAACATTAACACAACAGTCAAAGAAAATGCAAAATGCAAAATGCAAAAAGCTCCTAACCCAAAACATTCAGGAAATCCAGGACAGAGTGAGAAGACCAAATCTAAGGATAATAGGTATAGAAGAGAGTGAAGATTCTCAACTTAAAGGGCCAGTAAATATCTTCAACAAAACTATAGAAGAAAAATTCCCTAGCCTAAAGAAGGAGATGCCGATAAACATACAAGCCTACAGAACTCCAAATAGATTGGACCAGAAAAGAAATTCCTCCCATCGCATAATATTCAAAATACCAAATGCACAAAACAAAGAAAGAATATTAAAAGCAGTAAGGGGAAAAAGGTCAAGTTACATATAAAGATAGACCTATCAGAATTACACCAGACTTCTCACTGGAGATTATGAAAGCTAGAAGATTCTGGGCAGAAGTCATATACACTCTAAAAGAGAATACAAATGCCAGTCCAGACTACTATACCCAGCAAAACTCTCAATTACCATAACTGGAGAAACCAAGATATTCCATGACAAAACCAAATTTACACAATATCTTTCTACAAATCCAGACCTACAAAGGATAGTATATGGAAAAAGCCAATACAAGGAGGGAAGCTACACCCTAGAAAAAGCAAGAAGGTAATCTTTCAGCAAACCCAAAAGAAGATAGCCACACAAACAAAAAAATAACAGGAAGCAACAATCACTATTCCTTAATATCTCTTAATTTCAGTGGACTTAATTCCCCAATAAAAAGACCTAGAATTACAGACTGGATACATAAATTCGACCCAACCTTTTGCTGCATACAGGAAATTAACCTCATGGTCAAAGACAGCATTACCTTAGAGTAAAGGGCTGGAAAACAACTTTCCAAGCAAATTGTCCCAAGAAACAAGCCGGAGTAGTCATTCTAATATCGGATAAAATTGGCTTTCAACCAAAAGTTATCAAAAAGATAAGGAAGGACACTTCATACTCACTAAAGGAGAAATCTATCAACCGCAAGCGCATCCACATCATAAAAGAAACAACTAAAGCTCAAAGCCCACATTGCACCTCACACAATAATAGTGGGAGATTTCAACACCTCACTCTCATCAATGGACAGATCAGGGAAACACAAACTAAACAGGGACACAGTGAAACTATCAGAAGTTATGAACCAAATGGATTTAACAGATATCTATAGAGCATTTCAGCCAGAAACAAAAGAATGTACCTTCTTCTCAGCACCTCATGGTACCTTCTCCAAAACTGACCATATAATCGGTCACAAAACAAACCTCAATTGATATAAACACCTAAAGAAATGTTCAACATCCTTAGTCATCAGGGAAATGCAAATCAAAACAACCCTGAGATTCTACCTCACACCTGTCAGAATAGAGATCAAAAACTCAGGTGACAGCAGATGCTGGCGAGGATGTGGAGAAAGAAGAACATTCCTCCATTGCTGATGGGATTGCAAGCTGGTACAACCATTCTGGAAATCTGTCTGGCAGTTCCTCAGAAAATTGGACATAGCTGAGGACCCAGATATTCCACTCCTGGGAATATATCCAGAAGATACTCCAAAATGTAACAAGGATACATGCTCCACTATGTTCATAGCAGCCTTATTTATAATAGCCAGAAGCTGGAAACAACCCATATGTCCCTCGACAGAGGAATGTATACAGAAAATGTTGTACATTTACACAATGGAGTACTACTCAGGTATTAAAAAAAATGACTTCATGTAATTCACAGACAAATGAATGGAACTTGAAAATATCATCCTGAATGAGGTACCTCAGTCACAAAAGAATGCACATGGTATGTACTCACTGATAAGTGGATATTAGCCCAAAAGTTTGGAATTCCCAAGATTCAATTCACAGACCATATGAAGCCTAAGAAGAAGGACAGCCAAAATATGGATGCTTCAGTGCTTCTTAGAATAGTGAACAAACGGCTCCAGTGGCCGGGAAGTTGGGACTGCCAGGCTCTGAGACAGACAGGCATAATATCGCCTGGGTCTCGGGCGGCTTGTCTGTACGAGTCTCCCAAGTGCTGGGCAGATCTGCAGTAACCAGCGCGCCAGCTCTGCTGTGGGACTTCTGCCTGGCAGAGAGACCCCGCACTGGGCAGGAGCCTACCAGCTTCCCTTCCGCGACCTCTGTTCCGGTAGACTGCACGGAAGAGACAGGTACCCAGGTTCACTCCAATATAACATCGCTTGGGACACGGCCTGTTGGGGCTTCCGCCTTCTCCCAAGAACGGGACAGCCCTGTGGTCATCTGGGTGCCAGATCTGCAGGCCATCGCCTCTGCAGGGTGACCAGCGCCAAGGAGAGAGTGCAGAGTGAACTCCACCATCTTTGCTCTAGTGGCCGGGAAGTTGGGACTGCCAGGCTCTGAGACAGACAGGCATAATATCGCTTGAGTCTCGGGCGGCTTGTGTGTATGCTGCTCCCAAGTGCTGGGCAGATCTGCAAAAACCAGCGCGCCAGCTCTGCTGTGGGACTTCTGCCTGGCAGAGGGACACCCCCTTCCCCCCCCTGCACTCTAGGAGGGATCACACACCCCTGCACAGGGCAGGAGCCTACCAGCCTCCCTTTGGCAACCTTTGCTCCAGGAATCCACTACGCTGAGCCTTTGGATGTGCAAGGACTCCACAATATAACATCACTTGGGGCAAGGCACATCAGGGCTCCAAAGTCACTCAGGAGCAGGGCAGGCCCCAGAAATCTGTGCCAGGGGAATCCTGGTAAACCGGGGGGGGGGGCAGAAATAGCTTTGCAGGCTCACAGGAGGTCCAACCAACAGCCAGTGACAGCAGGACCAACTAACATCAGAGGTAACCAGATGGCAAAAGGCAAACGTAGAAACGTTACTAACAGAAATCAAAGTAATATGGCACCATCCGAACCCAACTCTCCAACTGCAGCAAGTCCTGGATACCCCACCACACCCGAAAGACAAGATCTGGATTTAAAATCACTTCTCATAATGCTATTAGAGGATCACAAGAAGGACACAAATAAATCTAATAAAGAATTACAGGAGACCATGAATCAACGGTTAGAAGCCCTTACAAAGGAAACACATAAATCGCTTAGAGAAATGCAGGAGAACATGGATCAAAAGATGGAGGCGCACAAGGAGACAACACAAAAATCGCTTAACGAGATGAATCTACGGGTAGATGCACTCACAAAGGAATCACAAAAATTGCATAAAGAAATGCAGAAGAATATGGGTCAACAGACGGATGCCCATAAGGAGGCAACACAACAATTGCTTAAAGAAATAAATCAACGGTTAGATGCCCTTACAAAGGAAACACGAGAACTGCTTAAAGAAATTCAGGAGACGATGGATCAACAGATGGATTCCCATGAGGAGGAAACACAAAAATCGCTCAGAGAAATGCAGGAGAATGTGGGTCAACAGGCAGAAATCCTGAAAGAGGTAATGCAAAAATACCTTAAAGAAATACAGGAAAATACAAACAAACAAGTGAAGGATCTCAGCAAATCCATCCAGGAACTAAAAAAGGAAGTAGAAACAACTAAGAAATCACAAAGGGAGACAACTTTGGAGATAGAAAACCTTGGGAAGAAATCAGGAGTCATAGATGGAAACATCAACAATAGAATACAAGAGATGGAAGAAAGAATCTCAGGTGCTGAAGATTCCATAGAAAGCAATGACTCAACAGTCAAAGAAAATTCAAAATGCAAAAAACGTGTAACCCAAAACATCCAGGAAATCCAGGACACAATGAGAAGACGAAACCTAAGGATTATAGGTATAGATGAGAGTGAAGATTTGCAACTTAAAGGGCCAGTAAACATCTTCAACAAAATTATGGAGGAAAACTTCCCTAACCTAAAGAGAGAGATGCCGATGAACGTACAAGAAGCCTACAGAACTCCAAACAGACTGGACCAGAACAGAAATACCTCCCGTCACATAATAATCAAAACACCAAATGTTCTAAACAAAGAAAGAATATTAAAAGCAGTAAGAGAAAAGGGCCAAGTAACATACAAAGGAAGACCTATCCGAATCACATCGAACTTCTCACCAGAGACTATGAAAGCCAGAAGATCCTGGGCAGATCTCATGCAGACACTAAGACAGCACAAATGCCAGCCTAGACTACTATACCCAGCAAAACTCTCAATCACCATAGATGGAGAGACCAAGATATTCCATGATAAAACCAAATTTTCACAATATCTTTCCACAAATCCAGCCCTGCAAAGGATAATAGGTGGAAACCGCCAATACAGGGAGAGAAACAACACCCTGGAAAAAATGAGATAATAACCTTCTTGAATCAAACCCAAAAGTAGATAACCACTCAAACATAAAGATAGCGTCAAGAATGGCAGATGGCAATAATCACTATGCCTTAATCTCTCTTAATATCAATGGTCTCAATTCCCCAATTAAAAGACATAGACTAGCAGACTGGATATGTAAACAGGACCCAGCATTTTGCTGCATGCAGGAAACGCACCTCAGTGTCAAAGACAAACATTACCTTAGAGTAAAAGGCTGGAAAACAATTTTACAAGCAAATGGCCCCAAGAAACGAGGTGGAGTAGCCATCCTAATATCAGATAAAATTGATTTTCAACCTAAAGTCATCAAAAAAGACACAGAAGGACACTACATACTGATCAAGGGAAAAATCCACCATCAAGAACTCTCAATTCTCAATATCTATGCTCCAAATGCAAGGGCACCCTCATTCGTAAAAGAAACTTTACTAAAGCTCAAAGCACACATCGCACCGCACACAATAATAGTGGGTGACTTCAACACCCCGATCTCTGAAATGGATCGTTCAGGAAAGCAGAAACTAAACAGGGACACAGTGAATCTAATTGAAGCCTTGGAACAAATGGAACTAACAGATATATATATATATAGAACATTTCATCCTAGAGCTAAAGAATACACCTTCTCCTCAGCACCTCATGGTACCTTCTCCAAAATTGACCATATAATTGGTCACAAATCAGACCTCAACAGATATAAGAAGATAGAACTAATCCCATGCCTCCTATCAGATCACTATGGAATAAGGGTGGTCTTCAATGGCAACAAAAACAAAAGAAAACCCATGTACACATGGAGGCTGAACAATGCTCTACTCAATGAAAACTTGGTCAAGGTGGAAATAAAGAAAGAAATCAAAGACTTTTTGAAAGTTAATGAAAATGAAGTCACAACATACCCTAATTTATGGGACACAATGAAAGCAGTGCTAAGAGGAAAATTCATAGCCCTGAGTGCCACCAAAAAGAAACGGGAGACAGCATACACTAGCAGCTTAATGGCACACCTGAAAGCCCTGGAACAAAAAGAAGCAAATACACCAAAGAGGAGTAGAAGGCAGGAAACCATCAAACTCAGGGCTGAAATCAATCAAGTAGAAACAAATAAAACCATACAAAGAATGAACAAAACTAAGGAGTTGGTTCTTTGAGAAAATCAACAAGATAGATAAGCCCTTAGCCAGACTAACCAGAGAGCACAGAGATAGTATCCAAATTAATAAAATCAGAAACGAAAAGGGAGAGATAACAACAGAAACTGAGGAAATTCAAAAAATCATCAGATTCTACTACAAAAACCTGTATTCAACACAACTAGAAAATCTTGAGGAAATGGACAATTTCCTTGACAGATACCAAATACCAAAATTAAATCAGGATCAAATAGACCATCTAAACTGTCCTATAACCCCTGAAGAAATAGAAGTTGTCATTGGAAGTCTTCCAACCAAGAAAAGCACAGGTCCAGATGGTTTTAGTGCAGAATTCTATGAGACATTCAAAGAAGACCTAACACCAATACTCTTCAAACTGTTCCACAAAATAGAAACAGAAGGAACAGTACCCAACTCGTTCTATGAAGCCATAATTACACTAATACCAAAAGCACACAAAGATCCAACAAAGAAAGAGAATCTCAGGCCAATCTCTCTTATGAATATCGATGCAAAAATACTCAATAAAATTCTTGCCAACCGAATCCAAGAACACACCAAAACGATCATTCACTATGATCAAGTAGGCTTCATCCCAGGGATGCAGGGATGGTTCAATATAAGAAAATCCATCAACGTAATCCACTATATAAACAATCTCAAAGAAAAAACCACATGGTCATCTCATTAGATGCTGAGAAAGAATTTGACAAAATTCAGCATCCTTTCATGTTAAAGGTCTTGGAAAGATCAGGAATTCAAGGCCCATATATAAACATAGTAAAAGCAATTTACAGCAAACCGGTAGCCAGCATCAATCTAAATGGAGAGAAACTTGAAGCAATCCCACTAAAATCAGGGACTAGACAACGCTGCCCTCTTTCTCCATATCTTTTCAATATAGTACCAGAAGTTCTAGCTAGAGCAATTAGACAACAAAAAGAGGTCAAAGGGATACAAATTGGAAAGGAAGAAGTCAAACTATCACTATTTGCAGACGATATGATAGTATACTTAAGCGACCCAAAGAACTCCACCAGAGAACTCCTACAGCTGATAAACGACTTCAGCAAAGTGGCCGGATATAAAATCAACTCAAGCAAGTCAGTAGCCTTCCTATACTCAAAGGATAAGCAGGCTGAGAAAGAAGTAAGAGAAATGATACCCTTCACAATAGCCACAAACCATATAAAGTATCTTGGTGTGACTCTAACCAAACAAGTGAAAGATCTGTATGACAAGAACTTCAAGTCTCTGAAGAAAGAAATTGAAGAAGACCTCAGAAGATGGAAAAATCTTCCATGCTCATGGATTGACAGGATTAACATAGTAAAAATGAGCATCTTACCAAAAGTAATATACAGATTCAATGCAATCCCCATCAAAATCCCAACTCAATTCTTCATAGAGTTAGAAAGAGCAATTCAAAAATTCATCTGGAATAACAGAAAACCCAGAATAGCTAAAACTATTCTCAAGAGTAAAAGAACCTCTGGGGGAATCAGTATCCCGGACCTCAAGCTGTACTACAGAGCAATAGTGTTAAAAACTGCATGGTATTGGTACAGTGACAGGCATGTAGATCAATGGAACAGAATTGAAGACCCAGAAATGAATCCACACTCCTATGGTCACTTGATCTTTGACAAAGGAGCTAAAACCATCCAGTGGAAAAAAGATAGCCTTTTCAACAAATGGTGCTGACTGAACTGGAGGTCAACATGCAGAAGAATGCAAATTGACCCATCCTTATCTCCTTGCACTCAGCTCAATTCCAAGTGGATCAAGGATCTCCACATAAAACCAGACACACTAAAACTTACAGAAAGAAAACTAGGGAAGAACCTTGAACATATGGGCACAGGGGAGAATTTCCTGAACAGAACTCCAATAGCTTATGCTCTAAGATCAAGAATAGACAAATGGGACCTCATTAAATTACAAAGTTTTTTCAAGGCAAAAGACACTGTCAAAAAGACAAAGCGGCAACCAACTAACTGGGAAATGATCTTTCCCAAACTTACATCCGACAGAGGGATAATATCCAATATATACAAAGAACTCAAGAAGTTAAACTCCAGAGAGGCAAGCAACCCTATTAAAAAATGGGGTACAGAGCTAAACAAAGAGTTCTCACCTGAAGAATATCTAATGGCTGAGAAGCACCTAAAGAGATGTTCATCATCCTTAGTCATTAGGGAAATGCAAATAAAAACAACCCTGAGATTCCATCTCACACCAGTCAGAATGGCTAAGATCAAAAACACAGGAGACAGCAGTTGTTGGCGAGGATGTGGAGAAAGAGGAACACTCCTCCACTGCTGGTGGAATTGCAAGCTGGTACAACCACTCTGGAAAGCAGTCTGGCAGTTCCTCAGAAAACTGGGCATGACATTCCCGGAGGATCTGGCTATACCACTCCTGGTCATATACCCAGAGGCTTTACCTGCATGCAATAAGGACACATGCTCTGCTATGTTCATAACAGCCTTATTTATAATAGCCAGAAGCTGGAAAGAACCAGATGTCCCTCAACGGAGGAATGGATTCAGAAGATGTGGTATATCTACACAATGGAATACTACTCTGCAATTAAAAACAATGAATTCACGAAATTCCAAGCAAATGGTCAGAACTTGAAAATATCATCCTTAGTGAGGTAACCCAATCACAAAAGAACACACACGGTATACAGTCACTGATAAGGGGATATTAACCCAGAATCTAGGAATACCCTAGACACAATTCGCATATCAATAGATTTCTAAGAAGATGGAAGGAGAGACCCCTGGTCCTGGAAAGACTGGATGTAGGGGAACGCCAGGACAGAGAAACGAGAGGGGGTTGAATGGAGAAAAGAGGGAGGGAAGGGGGCTTATGGGACTTTCGGGGAGGGAGGAAACGGGAAAGGGGAAATGATTTGGAATGTAAATTAAAAAAAACTTAGAAAAAAAAATAGTGAACAAACTACTCACAGTAGGAAATATGGAGACAACGTCTGGAGCAGAGACCGAAGGAAAGACCATCCAGAGTGCCCAACCTGGGTATCCATCCCATATACATTCACCAATCCCAGACACTTTTGTGGACGCCAAGAAGTGTATGTTCACAGGAGCCTGATATAGCTGTCTCCTGAAAGGCTCTCCCATAGTCTGAAAAATATAGAGGGGGATGCTTGCAACTAACTATTGGACCATGCAAGAGGTTTGGATGGAGGAGTTGGAGAAGGGACTGAAGGAGCTGAGGTGGTTTACAGCCCCATGGAGGGAGCAACAGTGTCCACTGGCCAGACCCCCCAGAGCTCCTGGGGACTGGACCACCTACCAAAAAAACCCACGTGGAGGGACCCATGGCTCCAGCAACATATGTAGCAGTGGATGGCCTTGTTGGACATCCTGTGAAAAGGAAGTGTCAAACATCTAGAAAAACCAGAAAGTTTATGGAGGCTATGACACACAAACCTATTATCTGCTATATGTAAAAGCAAGGTTTCCTTACAATCCAGTTTAATATGAAGAATTGAGGCAATATCAAAAAGATCAAAATGGCTTACATATCCACAAATCCTGGTGATTTATTGGTAGGAAACTCTTTGGGTGCCTGAATGTTTATATTTGTGCTTATTTACATTGATGCTGATCTAACCTGCTCACAATATCTTTAGTCCTATCATACATTTGCAATGTAAACATACAGGTCTTAGTCTGGGGTATAAGACAAAAGGCAAATAAATCCAATAGTGTTCTGTCACTCATCCTATCTCATCCCTTCTTGAAATGATCTCTTCTGTACTTGTGACTACACACTTCTGGTGAACCAAAGCTCCCATCAAGACTGGGCTGCTGCCCTCTTCCCCAGATTTCAAATCACCACTCATTTCTTCTCCACGGTCCTCTAAGATCTCACAATAGAACCTTTCATTATCTCTAAGGCATATGTAAAGTGTAAAATATTGGCTAGTAGAATGAGTTACAATAACACAGAGTTTTAGAATCTGGGATTAAATAGCTCATTTCGTCTCTCTGGCTTCAATATATCTGACTCAACCTCTCAGCTACAACTCATGCATTCAGAAAATGGAGTCATAATATCTAAATGGTAGGGGAAACAGGTACCACAGGAAACAAGTGGATTTAAAAGGCTGGTAACTTCCATTGCTTTTGGCAAATTTGTGATACGGGAGAGCATTTCTGAGGTCTGAACACAATCCTTCTTGTTGACTGTGTGAAAGAAAGGTAATATACTAAAATGAGGTAAAATATCTTAATTATAATTCTAATATTTTCAGTATTTTAGTGATCAAAATGATGGAGATAATGTGAACAGCTCAAATCGAAGGCAAAAAAGCATCATGTTTAAAACCTGTTCTGTTTCTGAAAAAGAAATTTTCTGGTGAGCAGGTAAGAGGCATTTTTCTTGTTTATCTTTGGTTTAATTTGTGAGACAGGGTCTCAATAAATTACTAGGCTCAAACTTCCAATCTTCCTAGTTTAGATTCCCAGTTAACTGGGATTCCAAACATGCAAAATCTCACAAAGGGAGGGAAGAGTTTATATTGCTTTGTCTCAATTGTCATCATTCCAACATAGAGAAAACTGGATCGTTTCTTTTCCGGCTCACTCCTGATTCTATTCTTTCGCAGGTTAATGTCTACTCACACCTCCGCATTTAAGTTGAAGTCATTTCCTCCAGCAAGCCCCAGTGACCTCATAAAACCAATTTGGGCATTCCTCTTACACTCTGTATGGCATCCTCTCCTGTGTGCAGGTGTAGCACAAAATATGCCATTGTTCTCCAGCCCATACACTGGGCTAAAAGGGCTCTGGAGATTCATTTAGTTCAACATTGTATTCTTCTTTCCTTCTGTAGTTGATAAGTCACAGGAGATCCTTAAACTAATGTTGGAAGAAGAAATGAGTGAAATATCTCCTAAGTGAGAAATTGGAAGAGTGACCACTGGAAGACAAATATAATGGAGAATGCATTAAAACAAAATAGTACTCCATGTAAAACACATTAGCTTGGGGGAAAAGACTCTGTAAACCCACCCCTGCTGCTTGCCTTTAAAATCTGAAGATCCAAAAAGTCTTCATTATCTTGTATTTAACCAATGGTCAAGTAGTAGCCGATGGCTACTGAACATTTCTTAGTGTATAGAACAGTGAAAGGACGTTCCTAACCTTATAGAGCTCCAAATATAGTGGAGAGAACATGTGTACTAACAAATAGCAACATAAAGTGACTATTGCCACAGTGACCAAAGATATTTAACTAACACAAGATAAGCAGGCTAAAGAAAAAGCAAATCCTGCTCAAACAGTGGGATACTTAAAGTTGAAATATGCACAGAAAACGAAGTTGAGTTAGAGATGGTCCCTGTTAAATATTCACCTAAATATACACCCCATTTTTTTTTAAATCATGGATTTGCTAGTCTATAATAAAGCTACATTCTTAGAAAGGATCTATTTCCTCACACATTTGATGTTTGAGAGAGACTTCAGAAACAGTTAAACCAAGAGAGTCAGTCAGTATTTCTCTCTCTCTCTCTCTCTCTCTCTCTCTCTGTGTGTGTGTGTGTATCTTTCGGTGTCTCTTCATCTCTTTCTTGCTCCCTTCCCACCTCCTCTCTATCTGTATGTGCCTCATTGATCTCTTCTCTCTAGACTTTTACTCATGGATATTTGACAGTCACCCATAGCTACAGAACGGTTTAACATAATAATTCCAGTCAAGTTAGAAAATCAGGTTGCGGTTGCCGTGATCTGATCTATCAAATGTCCATTTATAATAAAATAAATGTGGACGAGATGGAAAAACTTGCTCCTAAAGTAATGTTAAATCAAATCCTCACAATAGCCCCAATGGGTAATGTGGGGGTATTGCTCGTGACACCTGAATGGCAGAGAAGCTAATAACAAAGACAAGGCAGAACCAAAAGCTCTAAGTCTTCATTACTTAGTTACACACACACACACACACACACACACACACACACACACACACACACACCACCTGCCCCCCATACCACCCCTACCAGTAATCTGAGGCATTTTGTTGCTATGCCTTTTGTAATAAATGTAGTAGTCAATTTTTGCTAATACTTTTGTTTTACAGATCCTCACAAATCACAGTATACACTTATGCTTGAACAATAAGTCATAAATAAGAACAGCTTGACTAAAGTAGGAAAACAGAAAGAGATATTTTCAGGTACATAATGCTATGGATACATTTTTTTGGGGGGGGGCAAATCAATTCAAGCCAAGGATCTATAGATTGAGTCAAACTCAGAGATCCACACTCAGCTATAAAATGGCAAAGGTAATTCCAAGTCAGGCAGTCTCTTTCACCACATGTTTTTAAACACAGACCAGAGAAATGCAGCAAGTTCTCCTTCATATGCTCATATAAAAAATCTATATTGGGAAACACTTAAAATGCCATATGACACATAAACATAATTGATTTTCATAATGTCACTATATACATAGCTTATATTGTCAACTAACATTTGAAAGTGTATAGCCACTTTAGAGACTTGGCTACTTCAGAAAAAAGGAATCTGTCTAGTTTTGCTTATGCAAATATTAAAGAATTACATATGGTATATGTATTACTACAAATATTTCTTTCTTTCTGTATCTTAGGCACCAAAATAAAAGAGTAATTTAGCAACAGCACTCAAATTTCCAAGTTCCACACTTTTATATGAATGTGCCATATATCCTACTAGCTAAGACACTCTACCCAGAACATTTGCCCCTACCTGTTTGATTGGCATATAAGAGAAGAGGACATATACTAATTTACATTTATTTAAAAATAAAGATGGAACATGAAGACAGGAATAAAATGTTCTTATATTGTATAAATGGAAACAATAAGTGCAGAGAATGTGTCCCAAAACAAAAATAACAAGCTAAATGTGTACTTCATTGCTTTCACAATTCATAGAAATAAAAATTTCTACAGCTAAATGGATGTTTTAACCAATTATTACCAAAAATTTGTAAACAATATCAAGACTTTAATGGTGCATATTGCATTTTTCTCTATAATGAGTTTCTGAAATCCAGAAACTATTAGCAAAAATACCAGATAGCTATCTCCCGAGAAAAGTAGTTCTAAAACTAGAATGGAATCTGAGATGTGCTTTGCTTCTGGGATCGTCCAGTTCCTGAATCCTCCAGTCATACATAGTCTATCCTACTCATCCCATCCCCCACTCCCATCCCCAACTCCTTTTAGATGAAAACGAATGCTTACCATTGATGTGGATGACAGGTGTAACTTGATAAGGCATCTCTTCTTTTCTTTTCAAGGCATTCTTCACTGTCTCCAAGAATTCCTGACTCTTCAGCTTTAAGAAAGCTCAGGTTTTTTTTTTTCAGTTACTTTCTTTGACATTAGTTTACCCATAATATCAAAAGAAAAAATTCCCTGCGGGCATCATAGTTATAGTTTACTTTAATTACAGAATTCTTCAGCAGTATACTCAAAAACTCTAACTTTCTGAAATGGATGTTTTCGGGGTAGATTAAGGTGACAGCTATAGCACTGGGTAGGACTTTGAAGTGTTTAAAAATTCCTTCCTACAAGATAAGCCTGGAGCTGAATTTCAGCCAAGAGTCTGTAATTGCCTCAAAGTGTGATCTGTTCCATTTGCTCCTTTGGAGTTGCTTCCATTTTATCCACAGAGGCAGAACTGTCTTATTCCAAGTCTCATCTTTTCCACAAGGTTGTTCTACCATGAAGTTTTTTTTTTTTAAGTGTATTGTATAGAAGGTGAATATATCCGGATATCAGCCAGTCCATCAATATTTAGTGACTGATATTTAGTGATATATTAGCAATACTCTCAGAGAAATGTGATTGCTACAAACCTCCGTCCTTTTCACAAAATAACCCCCCCGGCAATATTTGTAAACAAAACAAACCCATTGTTTCTAAAGTTCAAACTGGAGACAATTAAGCAATGAATAAAAATGGTAATCATTTTGAATAAAAAAAAATGTAACTTTGTGCCTAGCTACAACGTCAAGCAATGACTATTTTAAAGACAACTTTATTCTATGTGTATGTGTGTGTACGTGTGAATATATGTGTACCACATGAATACAGGTGCCAAGGGGGCAAGAAAGGACATTAAATCTCCTGGAACTCAAGTTATAGGTTGTTGTAAGTAGTCTAATGTGAATGCTGTGACCCAAATCTGGGTCCTCTACAAAAAGAAGTGTTCTTAATCTCTGATCTATCTCACAAGCCTCCTCACAATGATGTTTAAGTTACTGTATTGATGTATATTTCACACATCACAAAAAAACAAAAAATAAAAAAACAAAAATAAACAAACAAACAAAAAACACCTGTTTTCTGACTCAACTAGATGGAACAATTGTCAGCTATAAGACATTTTTTCATTTCTCATGCCAAATGACAGCTGTTTCCACCTCTGTGTAACCATCAATTCATTTTCTATTGTGTAAGTATTCTTTCTCTGGACATATTTTAAGCACAGAATCATAATAGGTAACTCCTATGCCTGAATTTCCTCTTTTCACTTTGGATTCACTATGTTTCATCATGACAATAGCAGCCATTGTTTTCAGTTTATTTCCCTTGGCAAGTACTATTCCACTATTGGGATAACAACATACCGATGAATTTAAAACCACCTTTACTGAAAACTTAACAAACTGTAAAGGCTATTGGATGAGGTAGATGCGTTTCCACATCTATCAGTTAACACGCATGTCCTTATAGCTAAAAAGAACTGGAAAGCCATTGACCCACGGGACGTCCATTTAGGTAATACTTCAAGAAGTACTTCCTGGGCTCATGTTATACACCATGTACTGTGATGCCCCTGATCAAGTGAGCTGTGCCGATGCCCTTGGGTAAGGTCTTTCAACAGAGATGAGCTTTAAATAAATCAATAAAAACATCAGATTGAAAGTGAGGTTAGAATACTACACAAAGTTCATGGCACTGTAACGAGGAGCAGCAGACACATCCCGCCAAGTCTGAGACTCGGGAAAGATTTTTCTATCAATGGTTTCATTTAAACTGAGATCTGAAGGACAAAATATTTGGACAGGTTTATTAAAAATAAGGAAGTGTTTTGTTCAAGAAACAGATTTGGGAAAGGTTGGTGAGCACTGGAGCTGACAAGATCCTGGGGAAGAAGAAGTATTGGATGCACAGGGGCTGGGTAGGTGACAGAGGCCAGGCTGTGAGCATTGCTAGCATTGGGTATCTGACCTTGTAGTCAAAGATAGCCAGTGAAAGATTTGGAACAGGAAAGCAATATGATAGCGCTTTTATTTTCTAATATGAAAACTTAACCTTGCTGTTTGAGGGAGAATAACATGATTTAATGGCTAAATTGCTTGCTATATAGACATGACGTCCCATATTCAGATCCTCTAGTATCCATGAAGAAGTTGTTGGTGCATACCTGTAATGTCAGAATGATGAAGACAAATAAATCCTGGATGCTCAGTAGCCAGTCAGTCTAATTGAAATGGGGAACTCCATGTTTAGAGAGAGATTCTGTCTCATAAATAATGTGGAGCCCAATAGAGGAAGATATCTGAAGTTGAACTCTGATCCCTGTGTGTATATGTACAGGAAAATGCAATCCCCATAAACATGTGGACTAGTATACACATATATTAAACACATATCACACCACACACATATCACACACACCATACACATACATGCACATATACATCACCTCTCCTTTCTCCCTCTCTCCCTCTCTCCCTCTCTCCCTCTTCCTTTCTCTCTCTCTCTCTCTCTCTCTCTCTCTCTCTCTCTCTCTCTCTCTCTCTCTCTCAGCAGAGGTAGTATATGCATATGAAAATTAAAAGGAAGAATTAATGCATGCACCTTCTCCATATTGTAACAATGAGTAGAATGAGCTCATATGCAATTGCTCCCTGATAACTAATGTGCCCACCCCCTAAACTAAACCTGCTTGCTAGAACTCTTCTGGGAATTCATCTGGATATTCATCCCACAGAATTGTAATAATTATTTTGGAGAGATATTAGTATCCTGGGATCCATGACTTCAGGGTGGTGTTTTGGATGTGATCTTCAAAATGTGAGAAGAAATGTAATTGCCACTGTAACAATTTGAGGAGGTGGGAAATTTAAAAGTTGATCAGGTTATAGGAGTATTGCCTTCACCAGTGGATCAATACCCTTATCAGGAGTAAGCTAGTTATTACTGAGAAGGATAAGTTGGTCCTGATTTTCTTTGCTGTATTGGAGTGTGTCTATTGTTTATTCTGTGTAACAAAGTGTATAGATTCTTGCCAGAAGTTTGTGCCACGCTCTTAGACTTTCCAGCCTCCAGAATTATGAGTTAAATAAACTTGTGTTGTGTATAATTTGTGGGGCTCTATGGAATTCTCTTATGGTGGTGAAAAGTAGACCACTACCATAAAACACCTTTCTCACCAGTTATGAAGTAAAAATAAACTAGATACTTAATGTGAAACAAATGGAATAACAATATACTGTTTATATGAGGACATGTAGTATATTGAAAAAATGAAATATTGCACAGTCATGAAAATGAACCAGGAATGCTGGTGTACATCTGTAATCCAATACTTGGGATGTAGAAGTAGAGAGATCACATGCTTGATGCGAGCCTGAGATAAAGAGTAAGGTTTATTTTCCCAAATCCAAGGATTGAAGATCAGTAGTAGACTGCTTGATTACCAGGCACAAAGTTAAAAACAGCACGGTTAACTGAGGAAGAGTACACGGAATCAAATTGGATGTTTAGATTCTGTAACAAAATGAACCTGGACTTCCAACTCCAGCTACTGGGGAAACTGTTGGAGAAATGTTATTACATCATGACTGCTCAACACCTGCTGAGTGATTTCCTCTTTCACCAGCCTTAAAATTGCTTCTTTCATCTCCCAACTCTGCAAAATGTAAAAGTGTTTCCCTCTGTTCAGGACTGTCTGGTTTTAGTAACAGATCCTCAAATGCACTGCTGACAAGTTTCCCAGAAATGCTGGTTCCTCTGTTAAAAAATCCGCCAGCACCTTCTCCAGAGCAGGCAACCAGCATCTGGGCAGAGCAGACCGGAGACCATTCTCCTTCTTAGTGCTCTGTTTCTCCTTTTGTTTAGATGCTTAAAAGGCTCTGTTATTGAAGCATCCTTGAGCCATTTTAGAGTTTATTGTGTGAATAGTTGCTTGCTACCACATGCAGCAAAACATCGGAGTGGGTTTATACCAGCCATGAAATGTCCCTTTGCATTTTAACTAATGGATTAATGGTGTTAATAAACATTTGGGGCAAAGGAAGCAAACAGGATAGGATGTTTATTAGACATACTTCTACAATCCTGTTAAAAAAATAAATGGAATCGTTTAATGATTGAGCATGCTTGTTTACATTTCAAAGCTGATTAACTTAAATTTAATCTTTGTTTTCTTTCATTAGGTGTTTGAGGAGGTTCTCTGTCATTACTTTAATTAGATGCATTAATAAGTTTTCACGACATCTCTTCACAAGAACTCTATGCAAATTCAAGGAAGGAGCCCAAATGGGATAAGGTAGAATCCTTATTTCCAACACGTTCAGTGAAATCTAGCTAATTTCTTTTAATGTCTTAAAAAATATCTCCGTTTTAATATCTGTTGTGAGTGCTTGCTAGAGTCAGGAAGAAAGGGTGATCCATTTAAGTTTCTATTTGGGTCTCCGCGTTTTGCCAGCATTCCCAAGAGCAAGTTGAGATCCTTATCTGCTTTTCGTATAATGAATCTAAACACTGGTGCTGAAAATAAAGAAAAAAAATTAACCGAGCACGGGTTTGCTTTACAGGAGACAAAAACACACTGCACTCATACCCATAACCCAATTCCATTTTAAGGACAGGTTCGTTTCTTATTTATCTTGAAGGATCATAAAAGAGAACTCAAAGTCCCTTTCGGAATTAGCTATTTCTCTTGTGCCAGATGAGTCCTTACAAGCTTTAGGAAGCTGAACTGTAGCTCACTCACTAAAGACAGTGCAGGGGTTGTATATTCTTCAGTTTATAAGTTAAGATAGATGTGAAAACTTTGCAAAGATAGCTTTTCGGTTTTCATTCCACTTGAAAATCTGCAGCACAGGAATTCATGGATTGATGTATATGAATTTAGAAATGGGCAGAGGCCACTGCAGTACTGAGCAGTTTAAAGTCTGAGATTTAGAGTTTTTTCCTGTTATTGGCGAGCATTTCATAACTTGACGTGATTTTTCTTTTCTTTGAACATGGCTTTTCCTTACACACTTACATAGTGCAACTTTGAACACATAGACTAAGGTTTATCAATATGAAAGCAGTCGAATCTATCAGCCTCAACTTTAAGACTCTTTTTTTTTTAAGAAGCATTGTATAATAAATGACTTCTATTAAAATGGTCTAATTAGTTTTAAGTATTTAACCAACATTAACAGAGAGATTCAAAACCCAACCTAGCTCAACTACATATTAGCTTATAATGACTTAGGGATAATCAGCTTTTCCCAGATGGTTTTACAAGGGAGAGAGGAAATAAAAATAAAACAAGTTTAAGACCAGGTAACTAATTATACATGGATTATTTGTAAACAGTTTCTCTTCTTGGAACAAAAGAAATAAGTTTACCAGAACAGAATCTAAGCTCCCAGGGCTAAACTGAAAACAGAAGCATTTTCCTAGAAGAATAGCCTTATACTCTGGATGAATAATGAGTAAGACACCAAGCTAGGCAGTGATAAAAACAAACTGGTATTTATGGCAGCAGGTTGGAATTGTCAGATCCAGGGGTAGGGGGTGCAGCCAGAATGGAATCTGTTAACTTTTAAAACTATGCTTGGTTCTTGAGCAGAGGCCTCTGACTGAACACAGGGTGAGGTGCTAGGTGTCAGATGCCTGAGCTCTTCGCCACCAGCAGCCCTCTCTTCTAACCCATTCTGAAGGCCAAGGAAGATGAAACTGCAGAAACTGAAAATTTGCTGTATATTTCATATCTTCTCTGGTAAAGGTCTGAAATTATTTTGAGTACTGTTTACTTTGAAGCAAATTCTGTGTTCTTAGAACCTGTTTCCTTCCTCGCCTTCTTATTAATTAAAATCTAGTAGCAGCTTATGTCAGATGTAGAGCCGCTGTTTGACTGGTCCTTCATTCCTTTCAATTCTTCTTAGAAAGAGGCAGCTATAGGAAGGTTCAGACGTAAGAAAGCCAAGTGCTTATGCAAGTCCAAAAGCAGGGGCAGTAGGGAGTCAGGAACATGGCTGCCTCTCCCTGACTTCTATGTTCCATGCTTAGTACCCACTCCTTATATGAGTGCAATACCCATTGAAAAGGAATCCAGAGACAGTGAGGATACTCATATATAAGGACTGTAAAATGCAGAAGGCCATTCCCCTTCATTTTACTAAAATCCCTCTGAAAAATAATTGTCTTTGTTTCCCTCAGTTATGTCTGAAGGGCTTGGTCATAGTGATGGGCTTGTTTTTCCATATTGTGATTTTTTTGGTTCAGAGGCAATGTCTTTTTACTCTAAGTCCTTTTATAGGAATACGTTGGAAATACTACCCAACCCCCAGAGGTCATCTTTGAAGTTTAACAGATTACATTATTGAAGTCTAAAAAGCAAACAAACAAATGAAACAAAACAAAAACAAGCAAAGAGAAGAACCAAGGGCTTTTAGGCATTTGTGCAGCACCCTGAATGACCCTGTGCCGTGTGATAGCAGACGACTGTGCTACGGACTCAGTGTACCTAGTGTGGGAAGTCTTAGGGATAGTTATCCTTTTTCACTAACCTTATGTACTCCTGTGTCTTCCTTGCATTTTATTACCATTTTTCTCTTCTTGTTCCCAAGCCGATACATCGAGAAAGCAGGACAGACGGCAGGACAGGCGGACACCCTAGCTTCTTTAGAGACGCTTCACCTTTGCTGCTTTCTCTCCAAACAAGCCATCCGCAGTTTTCACATATGCTTGTTTTGAAAACAATAGATACCAGAGAAACAGCCATTAAGCTGAATTAGTTCAAAGTGGATATTGAAATAAATATTCAACAGGCAACTTATTTTTGTCCATTTCCCCTCAATGACACAGCAAAATTCACTTCATATGTAACTTTCATAGAAGGGTTCTAGTAAGGATCGATTTTGGTAAAATGGCCTATGTCTTTCATAATCCTAAGACATTTGTCAGTTTCTTGCCATACAATTTGTATTCTTTTGAATGCTCTGGACTATGACTATACTTTTGATTTTCTCTTCTCTGCTTCTAATTGCTGGGATACATCCAAGCCTATGGACACTCTAAGAAAATGAATATAACACTACAGCCAAATAATGCTCAAAAACTGAATACTTAATGCGAGTAAAGGCATAACAAAAATTATAAATCAAAAATTGGGATAAGCATATCAGGTATTATAAAAATTCAGAAAATATCATGATATTTTAATTAATCAAACGTTTGATGCACATCTGAAATATTGTTTTTATATTTTTGGCTATATATTTTTAATTGTCTCTTTTATTTAATTAGGAGTTTACTGTTTTTTCTTATAGTGAATAAGAACATATTTCTTTCTCCCACACAGTTGATCATTTTTTCTACTGTTAATTGAAGAGTTCCAGCTTTAATGTTTGACATAACCAGTGCTTTATAGCATGTACACATTTAATATAATGTGTTAAACTATGGAAAAACATGTAACAGTTTTTCCATATTTAAGCCATACAATTTAGAAAAAATTTCCATATACTAGTCTCTGTCTCCTGACAGTAGTGCTTGTTGGAACTGTATGTCTGGTATTACTGAATATTTTAAGAATATCCTTAAGTGCACAGTTTGTATGAAATATTTGACATTTTCCCCTTCTACTGTTACATATTGGCAGTGTTCAGGTTTTTGAGAAACATTGTGGGGATGGAGACTGTCTGTTGGTCTTCACAAAGGAAAATGAAGATTATTTTCATTTTACTTAATATGTACATTTCCTTTATAATTTGGAATTTTTGCTTTTCATACATAGAAACCATGTATACTGCTTTATTTGGACTAGTGTTTCTTCTTAACATTCAAATTTCAGTGTGTGAGTACAAGTCTGGGGGGATGGAAGAGTGCAAGGTGGTTAAGTTGTCTGATGGGTTGGCTCTGAAGAGTGGGGCAGTCCTGCCAAGGTCAGAGTGAAACTCAGTAGAGGGCAAAGCTATAGCTATTTCCCTATGTTCCCAAGTCCACGCAGAGCTTTCAAACGTCACAGCCTGCTTTAAAGCATTCTTAGAGAATCAAAAATAAAGGAATTCCCTTCATATGATAAGGAGTATCTACTAAAGAATTGCTAGCTAGCATTGCACCAAAGTGGAAACTACTGGATGTGCTTGTCTGAGATCAGGAAGGATGTACAGATATTTGATAAGTACTTTCCTGTTCCGCAAAGGTGGGACTTCAGCTGGGAGGTTCGTCTGACTGTTTTCTCAATTTCATTTCTGCCTTACCCTGAAGTTCTAAATGGATATCTTAGCTCTGAGTTTTTAGATCACGATTCATATAAATGTTCCCTGAGAAAAACTATCCAACCCAAAGCACAAGAATAAAACATAAATATCTTTAAAACTGCTTCCTGGAGTAGCTCCAATTTTATGTGATTTCTGCTTGTACCAAGTCTCCATTTATTTTGGTTTCTGATGTCTCCCTTTTCTATTTTCTTATTTCTTTTTTATTTCAGTAATTAAACAACCGACTATTGGACCAAATGATTTCATAAACAGAAGTCTAAAACTGTATTAAACTACCACTAAAATAATATGAATTTAGCATTATATTGTGTTCTATTCTGGTTTTATTCTGTTTTGATGAGCTTTAATAAAGGATGGCAATGATATGAGTGCTATCTTAAATTTCTTGCATCTTTGCTGTATGGGTTATCTACTGCTATACAACTCCTTTTCTAAAATGTTATGCATAGAAACCACTAGCATTTTGTGACTCTGTCGTTTTTGTGGGTGATGGATGCTTAGCTGGGTAGTTTCCCTGATATAGCAATCAGGACATTGTTCTGAGATGCAGGCTCCAAAGATTTGACTACTTCTAAAGGATTTGCTCCCAAGCTCATTCAAGTGGCTGTTGACAGGAGGTCTCAGTGCCTCAGACTTATGACCTACAGGCCTCAAGTCAAGCAGCCTGCTTCCTCCAGAGCAGTGACATGCCATCATTGCTGTTGCTCTGTTCTGTTCCTGCAGACTAACTCCAGTATGAAGTTGGTGGAATGCCATGTTGACAGATAGGGAAATCTTGCAAGTCTTTTTGTGGGGAGGTTTTGGGACAGGACCCTTTCCATGTAACCCAATGCTAGCCTCACACTTACGACCATCCTGTCTCAGCCTTCTGAGTATGGGGACTGCAGGCATCAGGTCAACTCATATTTCATCACAATGACTCACTTGGAAATACCTGGAAAAATAAACAGAAATACATAAAACCAAGAAATGTATTATAATTTATGCTGTAATAGCCTAGCAGTTTTCATAAAACTTGGACAACAATTTTCCAATAAGTAAAATAGGACAATCTTTGGCTTAACTTAGACACACATATAAGTGTATATGGCCAGATCATTTAAACAGGAAGAGTCTGTATTAAGTTCTAAGCAATTTATCACATTGACGTTGAAAGAGAAGTGGTGTAAAGTCTCACATTCTTTTAGACTAAATTAAATGTATAGTGGTCGGTGTGCAAAATTTCATCCTTTTCGGTCCAAACGTAAGAAAGGAACTCTGGATTTATTTTGAATGAATTAACTCTACTCAAGCCTGGAGTCCAGCTACTGCCTCAGCACTAATGAAGTGCTAATCGCACGGGTGTGCTGTTTTGTGAGGCAGTCCACCCGTTTCCTGAGTGGATAAGCAAGGAATTTGAAATCCCAAGAGCTTAATCTATCAAGGAACTGGCATTTTCCTATAAAAAATAGCAGACCTACCTGTTTTGGCTATTAATAAGAGTGATAATTGCTAAAAACTGAAAGAATGTATCGTTTTTAAAAAAAATAGGCCAAGTCCAAGGCTGAATGGAGAGAGTCTTTCTTAGACTCATAGTCTAAAAATTGAATACTATTTGTGGATTCAAAATCAATACATTTACCTGCTTGTCAAATACTTTCTACCTGGTAAGAATCCTCTGTTTAAGAATGTAAACTTACCAGTGTCAAAGCTGAAATGAGCTACAGACTTTGGTCCACACTCAGGTTCCTGTCTATCACACCATGGATTTCACAGATGTATAAATCATTTTTGGAGTTTAAGTAACTTGTTCAAAGTCATTAAGAGAAGGTTGGCTAAAAAGACACAGTCTATATTTCAACTGGCCTGAAACGGAGTCCCATGTGACCTTTGGAGATTCAGGGTCCCCATATTTAGATTCTTTCTCTGTAAACAAAGAAAAGACTATCTACTGAATTCTTAAAATCAACAAACAGGATCCAGGGAATTACATTGCATTTCAAAATGATTTTGGTCTGTTAAGGAAAAGTATACTATGACAACGCAGCCTCTGGCACAGTCTGAATTTTCAAATTGGCCTCAATGTCAGTGGCCATCAAAGGTCCCAGGTAAAGCATATGAAGAGGTGGAGCCTCTTTATATGGGAAGGAGATCAGGTGATTACAGACATAGCCTTCATGCATGGAATTAGTGCATTTGTAAAAGGCACAAAGGGCTTGCATTCTTTCTCTGTACTCTCTGAGGACATAATGAGAAGTTGCTTAATGGGAAAGGAACTCTCAGTAGACAAGCAAGTTGCTGGTAACTCTGCTTGGATATCCTAAGAACCCTGAGGAATAATCCTCTGCTGTTTGCAAATTGTCACATATAAGGTATGTTTGTAATAATAGCTTGTGCCAGCAAAAACAGGCCTCGATTACAGTGTCTTACATGTACCAACCTCTGAGCTTTGCAGAGCAGAGGGAGGATGAAGAAGGAAACAGTGATCAATGTGGAAAGGACAATACATGCAAAAGGCTGGAGAGTACAGTGAGTATGGCTTGTCAAGTATGGTGACAGCACCGAGAATGACTGGATATGAATGGCAAACTAGGAGATTGAAAAGATTCATTTAGCTATGAATGGAGCTAAGGATATAGTGGAACTGCTAGACTACTTGCCATGAATGCACAATGCACTAGGTCGGATTCCTAGCATAATATAAACCAGGCATGATGATGCATACCTGGAATCCCAGCACTGGGGAGGCGGAGTGAGCAGAATCCTAAGTTCAAGGAAAAACTCAGATGCATAGTGTGTGTGTTGGACTTTGCATGGGTACACGAGACCATCCCTCAAAAATGAATTGTTTATGTGGTGTGTGTAATCGTCCCCTGTCAGAAGAACAGCTGATGGAGATCTTCTCTTATTTGGTTGGTTGTCTAATAGCTATTTTATGCACAACGTTCTCAATCTGATGCAATTCACTTGTCAGAACTAGTTACTATATGCTGAGCTATTGAAACCCTGTTGTGAAAGTCACCATCTTCTACCTAGATCTTAAGCAATTTTTCCTATTTTTGGTTCTTTGTGAACATTTCATTGGTATTGGTATCCACAGTGATGAACAGGGATACGGTTTCAGTGTTCCCCATGTGGACAACCAGTCTTGCCATCACCAACTGCTGAAGAATTTATCTTTTCTCCATAGCATGCTTTTAGACTTTTGTTGAGAATCAGCTAGGTATAGCTATAGATTTATTTCTGGGTCCTTTACTCAGTTCCGCTAATCTACATGTTTACTTTTTGGCTAATACTATGCTTTTATCTTGGGCTGGTCACCATGACTCTGTAGAACTTAAAAACTGATATCATAACATCCTCACTTTGCTGGTTTTACTGTGATTACTTTCATGATTTAGTGACTTTTGTAATTTCATATGATTTTTCAATAGTATTTGTTCTATGCTATATCCACACAATTGGAATTTTGTTGGGGATTACAGTAAGTTTATGGGACCTTTCATAACTATAGTCATTTTAGTGTTAATTCTGCTGATTGGTGAACATGGGTTGTCTTCTGGCTCTTCTAACACCTTTTCAAATCTTTCTTCAGTGACCTATAGTTTCTGCTACAGAATTCTTGCCACTCCTTCGTTAGCTTCATTTCTAGTTTGTTTGTAATCACAAATGAGATTGGTTCCTGTATCACTGATTTTGGAAAGTTGATCTTGTATACCATGGCTTTGCCAAAAGTGCCCATATTATTGTGATAGTTACTTTTAATGGCAAACAACAGAACCTACAACTATCTAGGAAGAGTCGTGAAGCAGGGTTATATAGCTAAATAGAAACTAAACTCACAAATAAAGAAGGGAATAATTTCAATTGCAAAGTTTTCTGAAGAAAATAGAACTAATCAGGAATTGAGAGTTGGAAGCTATGATATTTAGTTCAATAGTTATAGGGTCTTTCAGAGACTGTTGTGTTCCGTTGGGTTAGAGCTGCAACTTGACATGTGCAGTGAAACCAGGTGTGCTAAAACTCAATAGAGATTATAGTCAATGGCTCTGATCAAAGATCCTTCCAGACTTGCAAAATAGAAATTTTGATTTAAGTGAGAGAAGAAACTATGAAAAAGGCAGAGAGAGAGAGAGAGAGAGAGAGAGAGAGAGAGAGAGAGAGAGAGAGAGAGAGAGAGAGAAGCAGGGAGGGAGGGAGAGAAAGAAAAAACTTTAGAGAATAAAGCATTTGTACAGAAGGTAATGTGATGATTTTGGTTGGGTTTATTTTACATATTTTGGAGAGATTCAAGTACAAGTATGATGTGGTTTGATTTATATTTTAAAACAGTTTCCTTTCAATTTTTGAGATTATAAGATATTTCCATTATTTCTCCTTCCTGTTCCTTCCTTCAAACCCTCCCATGGACTTCTCACTTCCCATATACCCTTTTGTCTTTCAAATTCTTGGTCCCCTTTCCTTGTGTGTGCATATGTGTGTGTGTGTGTTCCTAAATAAAGACATACACCTTCCTCAGTCCCTCAGTCTGCATAATGTTCTTATACATATATGTTTTCATGGCTGAGTATTTGGTATATTCTTCCCCAGGGAAGACATTGCTTGTAGCTTGTGGTTCTTTGTTTAGGGCTGAGGCCTAATGAACTATCCACTTCTACGTTAGTATGTATATTGGTATTGTTCTTGTTCAGATCATGGTGAACCCATCTTGAAAGTGAATACTAGTCACATATGAGACAGCCTGAGACATCTGAGACAGGCCAGTAACTATTACCTGAGTATATGATACTGCAGGATCCTTTGTCTACCCTTGGCTTCTACTTAATAGACACCAGTAAACATCCAAATCATAACAATTAAAATTGTCTCCTGGGGTTCTGAGACGAGCTTCCTTGTCTTCTTGTTGAGAATCCTTCTTTAGGGTGTGTATTTAAGAGTAGAGGGATAACTTAGCCATTAAAAACTAGGCTCACAACGGTAAGACAAGAAGTACATGTTTAGTCATACTCCAGAAAATTAGCTGTAGAGTTTGTACATGAGTCAAGAATGAAAGCAAAAATGATCCTGCTGATATCATTGCAACAATTGAGGCATGAATTCAAGATGGAACTATAGAGACTGTGACATGCCCTGCAAAACTGAACATAAATTTCAGACATTTTGACCCCTAAGGAAGTATTTGGAGGCTGAACTCGTTCCATGACACATTGTCAATAAATTTATCTAAATTTAGACAAATAGATCTCATTTCTGATCATTGAGTGATCAGAGAGCACAAAAATGTACATGTTTTTCTTTTAATTATGTCATTATTTTGCCAATAGATTCTTAAATTACATGCTAATAATAATTACAGGTGAGTATTTTCCTTATTATATTTTTCAATTAAGGGGATATCAGTCAGTAGACTTTTCTCACCTTATGAAGCAAAGATTTCATAGCACAAATATTGATACCAAAAATAAATATGTCAGAAATGAGCATTAGTCTATCATATGCACTTATCTCCTCATTTGTAATGTCTTGAATTTGGAGTTCAATATACCATCTATTACCATTCATGTTTTTAAAAAAATAGACTATATATGGGAAAAACTGAATTATTTAATATCTTTGCTTTTTGTATCTTTCAATGTAATGGGCCTTTTTTTGTTTTTTAGGAGACTGTAGTCAACTTATTGTTGGATAATACCTTTTTAATGATGAGTGAACCCCTTAATATAAATGCTCTATAAACAAAAGTTTGATATTTATGTATTTGGGGGGATCTGAGAAGAATTTTTGAATAACTTGTCACTAGCCTATGATTTAGAGACAAGTCACCTCTAAGGTGAGAGTCTGAGGCCTGACTCAAAGTCTGCAGCTATCGCAGAAGAAATTGAGGCAGGAATCAGATCAGCTTTTTCTTATCTATTATTTTTTCCACATGTATCACTATGTAATGTATCTAAATAATTCATATTACCAATTTATTGATTTATTTGTGGTTTAAAATGCAATATGCCAAAACCCACCTACTTTTTATTGGCGCAAGACATAAGGAAGTATCTTAAACTTTAGAACTGTTTTTTGACAAAATGCTTGGCTGGTCAGCTTTCTCCAGCTTGCCTTTAACTATATCAATAACTTAAACTTATAACGAATGTAGGTTTGCCTGTGTTAGATTTAGTTCAGCCTAATTGGGCAAACATTTTCAATTTATTTCTACTAAACTTGTCTTTGATATGAAGAGATTTATTGCTTTTGTCTTTTTCTATCTCGGATATAAATATAGTCTCAGCCTAGAAGAGACTTCTTGTAAATCCACGTAAGTTTCCACAGTGATCCATTTTTATTTTCCTAACATGGATGGGGTGTTGGCTCCAACCCATCTAGTGTGCTTCAAAGATACTTTGTTTTGTCTTATTTTTCACATCATTCATTGGATGAATGACTCGTGTTTCTGTTTCTTCACTAATTTTTGTTAACTGCATATTGTTTAAAGCATGGGATTCAGTGGGAAGACTGTATTGCTTAATATATTTGCCAGAAACTGGGTAAGCCAGTTTGCCTCTGTTCAGAGAAAGCATGCGTATTTTATAATTATTTCTGGGAAAACTTATGAACCCGTACAAAAGAACTGCTTGCTGTCTCAGACACTGCCCACCACAAAAGACTGTTCAATTCGAGCTTCTATTCAGCTATAAATGAAAACAGTGCTGGGTGACAACATGCTTATTTGCAAATGACGTTTTGCCCAGGACTCTCTTGATAATCCTCTTTTGATCACTTTTGTATGTGCTTTATATTTTAATTTTTCTAATATTTCATCTTATTCATAATGTGTAATTCTAATTCAGTCCCTAAGAACAAAGAATTTTGAAAAGCTCTTTCCCCTCAAGGGTTTAGACCAATGAGCTTTCCACTGTCTTCTACACCCATTTCACATCTGACTTTGTATCTCCACAGCTGCTTCTTCATATATCTCCTCGGTGCCGTTCAGTGATGTGACCAACATAAATTCCCAGATAAGAATTACCAACGAAGACTCAGATTCCAGACACTGTAATTCTAACTGATGGGAAATACCAGGAAGACGCGCGGCATCAAAGTCAATCACGTTTATCTCTACATCGTCATCCCTTCATGGTATAACTTAGCATATTATTTAACTGGGTTCGTGAAATCTGATTCTGGTTGTGTGTCCACTCAGAAAACTAGGCATTTCTTTATGTAGAGTCCTTGGGTGCAAAAAGGGAACAAGATTTGATCCATATTGGCAGAACTTGCTGCAGGTGATGCTCCAACTGTGAGCAGCCACAGACAAATGTGTTGAATAGTTGATTTGAATATATCATTGCTTCTGTGCTAAATGCCATTTCCAGTCAATTCTGCATCTCCTCTGGGTGTGGAGTTTTATCCCTGTGGTGGAGTGTTCTGGCTGCCGTGATCTCTGACCAAAATGCTAACACATACCAGATTGCTAAAGATTTCTACATTTACCCTGGGGAAATCAAATCACTAGAAATGTTTGAAAACGGGCCAAACATTTTGCAAATTATGCTTACCATTCTTTATATGGTGTGAGCACTGATCAACACTAAAGTGGAGACATATTTGAAAAACAATTAACACAATTATGAGCACCAAACCTCAATGTACTACCCTTTTGTTCAATTGTTTTTAAATGTATATGAGTTATTCATTGGAAAATCAATGTAGGTAAAATTTTTTCAAATTATTCCTGGTGTCTGGATAGGATTTGTTGGTTGGTCAACAAAGTTACAATGGTTTCATAATTTTGTGAAACAGTTGATTTTTGTACATTTAAGTTTTACATAAGAGTTTAAAAGATTGTTTCTGAACCTAGATCTATATTCTGCTTACAGAAGATATTACCTCAATCAGTATGGATCCATTATTCCAAGTAGAATCAACAAGCTTATCACAAACTGAAGAGAACAAGTATTCTTAACTTTGGGTATAAATTGCATTTTTTAAAAAGTCTATATTTACAGTCACTATTATTATTTAAAAGGAGACTAATACTATTACATTTTAAACTTTAAGTCATATTTTTTCGGTTAATATTTTGTTTCTTTGTTTTTCTGCCCACCTTAATAAATTTATCTATTTGAAAACTAATTGAATAAGTGTTCCCTCTCCAAACTGAATTCCAGAGTATTTTAGCAGATTTGTATAATCGAAGCCTATAGTGAGATATTCAGAGCTTTGTTGAGTTAACAGTCTTATTTCAACCACCTCCAATTGGTTTTTTTTCCAGTTCCAGATTACCATATTTTCAAAGGATAACATTGGAAGACGAGGCATTAAACTTCTCTAGTTTCTCACAGTCCTTTCTTCTCTGGCCATCCTTCAGGGGCTTGCTTTGGTAGGAGATGGTATGACCAAAAACGGCATATTTATGAAAGATGCCATAATTTACTAGGTATAAAATATAGGCTAAATTTTATGTAGAGCTTTGGGGGTTTGTCCTATGCTAAGAACAGCAAATCTCTTCTGATTGTCTCAGGGTTCCCAAACACTGACAAGCACACCGAGTTAATTTTATGCATTGTACCTTTTTTGAATGGAGATTTGAAAACTAACTTTAGTACTGCTTACAAAGTTATGACAGAAAACTTTCCAGTTGCAGAAATAATCAGGACATTTATTATGTTCTTTTGTTAGAAAAAAGTGGTACTAACTCAATTTAAACTGACTTAGACATTAGAATAGATTGGCTCATCTGATTATCAGACAGAGTATAATGAGGTCTTAGATATCTGGGTCCACAGGGCAAAATAACTTTCAATTTCAGATGGTTAGTTTCAAAACCTACACTAGAACTGCATCACAACTATGTTAGCATTTCTGAAGACAAATAAAGATGCTAAACAGGTTAAATTACATATTTTGAGCATGTGTGGATTGAGCTTGTGTGGTACTTTAGTTATACTGCAATAGAGTCAGAATGAAAGGAAAGAAGAAAGAGGGATGGAGAAAAGAAAACAAAGGGAACAGGAAATAGGGAGTAGAGAGAAATAGATGGTAAGTGAATAGGTAGGTAGATAGATAGATAGATAGATAGATAGATAGATAGATAGATAGATAGATAGATAGATAGATAGATAGATAGAAAGAAAGAAAGATAGATAGATAGATAGATAGATAGATAGATAGATAGATAGATAGATAGATAGATAGATAGATAGATAGATAGATAGAATCATAAACAGTGACGACTCAGGAGTTATAAAACATGATCATTTCCAAGTGTCCCTTCCAAAGAGTTTAAGAAATCAGTCCTTTGACCCAAATTCCTATTTCTCTAACTGACCCAGCTTCTGGTAAGAGCCAGGGCTGCTTTATCATTATTTTGAGAAGGAAGGTGTTGTCTTTGAGAAAACGACTCCTCAAATTTTATCCATTTGAATAGAAACACATATCCTTGCCTTTTCCTACAAAGTTTATGGCATCTTACTCTCAGAGGGAAAAGTAAATGTTTTATGTTTAGACACATGATTTTTACAGGCAAAAAATCTCAAAGAATATCAAATTGAGTTGAATTAAAGTTGGCTTTAGAGAGAGGTAACCAGAGAGAATTATTGCCTGCAGTTTTTTTCTTTTTAATACAAATAATTAAAAAACATTAATGGTTAGCAGTGTTTTGTTTCATTTTGGTTTTGTTTTTCTTAACTATTATGTAGATTTTTTTTAAGGAAAAATTGTCATCCATTTTGCTAGGGCAAGTAAACGGATTGGCCTGGAAGTTTTTAAGTTTTAAGGAAGGCAGACATTAATTAAAGGATGTGTCTTTCTGGACATTCATGTATCTTTTTAAAATTAGATTTGTTTATTTTCTTTATGTTTATTTCTGCCCACATGTATGTATGTGCATAAATATATACATATGCATGTATGTATGCATGTGCATGCCTCATGTCTATGAAAGTCAGAAGTGAGCATTGAATTTCCTGGAATTGGTGTTACAGATGGTTGTGAGCTGCTATCTGGGTGCTGAAAGTTTGCTTTAGGTTGTCTGCAAGAGTAGGTTCCCTTACTCACTAAGCCATCTCTAAAACTCCATGGCATTTTAGATTTAAAGATTCACTAATCATTTCATCTTAAAGTCATCCCTAGCCTTTAACAACTACTGCTACTAAGGAATGGTGGATCTTTATTTCAGAACTGAGGAACACAAACGGGGGTGGGAGGGCACATATGGGTAATTGTTTCTATCTTTATTTGATAATAGTTATAAAATATAGGGAAAACCTTAAGTTTTTATTGAGAAGAAGTATCAATTTTAATCCAATTAGTTTCTGGTTTCTTTCCATTTTCTCCATCTTAGAAAATCTCTGAGTCATTAGCTAGTAAAGACAAGAGGAGAAAGGAAAAATACAAAGAGGAAAGTAATGTGTTGTTGTTGTTTCAGTTTATTTTGTTTGTTTGTTTGTTTTATGACATGTGCATGCTGGACAGTCCTTTATGAATTCCTTTTGTTTTTCTTTGTTTCTTCCAATTCTGAATCTCATCATCCCCATTTAAAAAAAAACACCTAGGCTTAAGAAATTAATATGATTAATGAAGTTTAATCAAGTAAATGTATATGTGAAACCACTCTCTTGGTCATATATCAAGTTGTTGATCATTGGAAGTTTGGCTCAGAAAGGAAAGGGTCTTTAGAGCCCTCTCAATCCAGCTCTTCTGCAGTCAACTGGCCTTCAACCCTGGACTCCTCTTTGTCCCTAGTCTCTCAGAGTCACATCTGTCCTTTCCTCTTCTTTCCCTGCTTTCCTCTCATTTCTACATAGCCAGAGTTGCAGTTATTTAACGCCTCACAGAAAGGCGGAGTACAGAGTTTCTGAATTCTCTTTCACCCCCATTTCCCAGGTCACTGATTGTAAGATTAAGGCAACATTTTAAAATTCTAGCTGTCAAGTGACGTAGTGGGTGTTACATACAGTCACCAAGAGTGTCCTCTGTTTGACCACATTTCCTCTGCACGTCTCACTATTTTTCTCTTAATTTCATGTACTCAAGGCCTAGAAATTTCACAATGTTTTTTAATTGATGGATTCAAATTCAGATCTGATACAATAATCAAAAGCATAACACATATTATACAGAGAATCTGTTCCATTTATGAAAGATTATATACTAAAAATGTATGTATCATTGTAGGTGACTCAATTTAAAAAAAATGTATAATGAGGTTCTGATTTTTGTTAATTGCTTGGCTACATTCTCACATAAGAGGAGAACCAAGGTATGGCCCACCTTCAGGAGATCATAATCTTTTGTACAAAGCTGTTAAGAATAGTTTAAACATAGTATGTGCAACCTACTTTTCATATTGAAAAAGCACAGGTGATGTGACTAGTTTCTAGACAACTTTTTCTTCCTCCCTCAATCCCTCCCTCCCTCACTTCCCAGCCCTCACTTTTTCTGTGACTTGTTTTGTTTTGTGTGTGCCATATAAGGAAATAATCCAGTGTACTGTAGATATACTACAATAGAGTCAAATCTTCAGCCCTGCCTTTATAAAACAGTTATATTTTGAGACAAGCCCTTTCTAGATTGCTGAGGCTGCCAGACTGTTTTCAAACTTAACAATCTTCTGCCCTAGAATAATAGGTATGTGACCCCACACCTATCTAGAATTCTTATTTTTTATTGTAAAATTACATATGCTTGTGTTCCTTTTCCATTAAAAATATAATTTAAAGTTTCTGTAACAGACTCGATTTCTGAATTCTGAAGCCCTAAGATTAGCAAACAGGATCATGCTATTTGTCTTGAATGTAAGAGCTAGATTAGGAAACCCCTATGAAGTATTTGAAAACTTTTCTATAACTCTTCTATTGTGTAATGCCAAAGAAAAATTTGGATTTGAAGTGTTAGGTTTTGGACCCCCCTACAAGAGACTGAGGCTCATATTTTACATATCAAAGCATACCTGGCCTCCAAATCCTCCCAGAATCCTTCAGTCCCTACCTGGCAATCCCTGCCTACAAACCTGTACTTTCCAGGCCAAGAAATGGATTGTCTTTCCCCCAGAGGCTCTTCCTTATATAATCCAGACGTTTCACTCTCTTTCTCCTGCTTCTCTTCTCTTTGTTCTCCTTCTCCTCTTTCTCTTCCCTCTCTTTGTGGGCATCCATCCTCTCTTTCTCTCCCCCTGCCCCAGTGGCAACTCCTCTGACCTTAATCCTTCGGCCCAGCGAACTTGCCCGAGAGCAGCTTCCCAATGAACCAACCTTTAATATCATCTAACCTGGCTTGAATTAGTTCCTTTCACCAGCAAAGAAATAGCAGCATTCATGATTGTTAGTATTAATATTACATTAATATGTTATTAATATATTAATAATCAAAATAATATTTAATGATTAAATTAATATATCATTGCATATTTTATATAATTTTAAGCAAAGACTAAATCTTAACTAAAATAAAACCAACAACAAAACCCTGTGAACTTTACACAGTTTAACCTGAAATCTCTGCTATTAGAATTATTAGGAATCTGGTAAAGACCTTTTAGAATTTTACAAATATTTTCAGAATGAAAATAATTCTGCATTAACATAACATATGAAACATATTTTTGTGGTCTCCTTACATGCCAACATGAAATTAACCATACACAAATCTGATCTAGTTTTGGATGGTCTCCATGAAGTTTATATTTTCTTGATACATAAAGTATCTCCTTGACAGTTCAGGTCTACAATTAAAGATTTACCCTCACTTGAACTAGTTAAGGGAATTTTAAGGTAAAGAAACTTTACAAATATGTGAAAGGTCTCTGATGGATTTGCTTTTAATGGAGACACCAAAATGGATTGTTGGGACTATAGCACTTATGAAAAAGATATTAATACCGTGCATAGACAGACAGATAACATCATGGGTGACAGCTCTTAGGAGAATTTAGGGCCCAGGACCAGAGACAGATAGCATAGCAGGAGCTTTGTAAGGCAAACCAGGGCTCATGTTGTAGAAGTAGAGGTTGCTTCCTATAATTTTCTGAGGACAGGGAAGGTTTCAGAACACAGCTTTGAAGCCAGACTCCCTGATTACAACACAGGAAGGAGACAGAAAAATGGGTAGGGATTGGGGTGTGGGAAGATTAAGATTTTCTTAGATGGACATTCACTGACACTGGGGAGAGACCTTGATACCTAGAAGTGTGTTGGGTAGAAACTCACAGTAGGGTCCCTGTCAGTATCTGGGAAAGAACACCTGCAGCATTCCAACACTGTAATCTTACAGTCAATATGATGCTAGGGAAAAGAACATCTTAATTTCTTCTAGTTCAATATTCTGCTAAAACTAAACACACATCTATCTTTTGATATTGCAAATTGTTCTAGTAGATGTATAATCAAGAGAAACATATGCATATGTTCACATAACTGAAATGTTCTGAAAGCACTCTTCATAATAGTGCCAGGGAAAATACTTAAATGTTTGTCATAGAATAATTTCTACTTACACTGAGGTTTTATTCTACAATAAAAATGTCAGTGAAATGAATGAATTGCAACTAATACAACAATTATAGGTAAAATACATATAATATTGACTGAAAGGATCTAGTGCTTTAAAAAAACACTTTAGTTTCCATAAATGCAAAGTTTAAAAGACAATCAAGAGGGGTTGCAGAGATTGCTCAGGGTTTAAGAGTACACATTGTTCTTGCAGAGGACCTGGATTCATGTCCCAGGACCCACATGATGGTTCACAACCACCCATACCTCCTGTTCCATAGGACACAACATTCTCTTTTGATCTCCATAGGCAACAGGCGTACACGTGGTACACATATATACAAGTTGGCAAAACACCCATAAGCAAAAATTAAAATGAATATTTAAAGAAAGGAAGCAAAAATAACCTTGGGCATATTAAATGTCAGATAGATCTTATTTGTGGAATGAGACAGGGTCTAAAGGTAAGCAAGGGAGACTTGTGGGCCTGGGAATGGTCATTTTCATGGTCTTAGTAACATCATTCATGTTCAAGATGGAAACAGAAAACAGTGATCTGTTTCTTTCTCATCTGTGAACTGTGCACATGTGTAAAGTTACAATTCACAATTATTTTTACAATTAAAACATAAATGGAGTTTAGCTTGGTCTAGGAAGAGATCACTTTTGGAGTCGGTATTCCCCAGAACTTACATAAAGAACAAGCAAGAATAGCAGTTGTATGTAATCTAGCACTTTGATATAAGACATCATTTCTCAGAGCAAGTCTATTTTTCAAGCATACTTCCAGTTGTAATTGATGTTAGGTTATATCTACTTTATGTGACTCCTAAGGTAGCCTTCTCCCCTTAAACTTCATAGGACTAACACACATACACACTCACACTCACACACATACCCACACATTTCTCAATTGAAGTCTCGGTATCTCCCCCACCCCCCAAGACACAGTATCTTTCTGTGTAGCCCTGACTGTCCTAGAGCCTGTTTCATGGATCGGGCTGTCTTAGAACTCATAGATCTCGCCTCTGCCTCTGCCTCTGCCTCTGCCTCTGCCCCTGCCCCTGCCCCTGCCCCTGCCCCTGCCCCTGCCTCTGCCTCTGCCTCTGCCCCTGCCCCTGCCCCTGCTCCTGCCTCTGCCTCTGCCTCGGCCTTTGCCTCTACCCCTGCTCCTGCCCCTGTCCTGCCTCTGCCACTGCCCCTGCCTCTGCTTCTGCCTATGCCTGAATACTGGGATTAAAGGCATGCACTACCATACCCAACTTCTATTTGGTTTTTAAAATCATGTTATATTGGTTGTTCGCTCCCTAGTCTGTGTTTGTCTGTAAGCACTGGTCGAGATGGCCACTCTAGAGTGTTTGTTAGTTGTACAAAACTAACTTTAGGCACTTGACTACTAATAGAAATCTTTGATCGTTAACTAACAATCAAATATTCCTGTTCCCTCCCCTCAGTATGATTATAATTCGTGTGGAGTAATAAAGAACTAGTTACCTACCGAAGGGCGGCTTGCTGTTTTCATGTTTTATTTTTAAATTTCACTCTTTTTAAATACTTTTGTTAAATCATTTTTAGCCACTAAATTGATTCTGGCTTTCAGGTTTTCCTTACTTCTTTGACTAAATTTGTAAAGCCATTGTTTTGGTAGTTTTTGTCTTGTTTGTTTGGATGATTTTTACAATTTTGTAAAATAAATCTATGTATATTTTACATATATTCATGATATTTCCTTAGAGTAAATTTGTAGAAGTAGACTTACTGAATCCAAAATTGTGAACATTTAACGATACTAATCTAGATCTTTTTACATACCTCAGGGTTACCTAAGGAATACATTCAACTTAAAAATAAAATATTCAATCATTTCTGAGTTTTAAAGTACTTGATCAGATGTGGGAGGCGACAGGGGAGATGTACAGAGGGTCAGAAAGTTGAACAGAGGTGTGTAGCAATGGGGGATGAGGAACTGGGGATAACCAACAGAAACTCCCAGAAGCCAGGAAAGCAGGAAGCTCCCAGGACTCAATGGGGATAACATTAGCTAAAATATACAACGAAGGGGAGAGAAAACCTGTAGAGACCATATCCGGAGGTAAGACACAGCCCCTGGTTGAATAATGGGATCACCCACCCTTCTCAAAATTTTAACCTAGAATTGCTCCTGTCTAAAGGAAATCCAGGGACAGAGAGTGGAGCAGAAACTGAAGGAAAGGGCATCCAGAGACTGCCCCACCTGGGAATCCATTCCATATGCAGCCACCAAACACAGACACTATTGCGAATGCCAAGAAGTGCTTGCTGACACTTCTTGGAGACTGATATGGCTGTCTCCTGAGAGGCCTGGCCAGAACCTTACCAATACAGATGTGAATGCTTGCAGCTGACCATGTGACTGAGCAGGGGGACCCCAATGGAGGAGTTAGGGGAAGGACTGAAGGAGCTGAAGGGGTTTGCAACCCCATAGGAAGAACAACATCAACCAACTGCCCAGAGCTCCCAGTGACTAAACCATCAACCAAAGAGTACACATGGAGGGACCCATGACTCCAGCTGCATATGTAGCAGAGGATGGCCTTGTCTGGCATCAAAGGGAGGAGAGAACCTTGGTCCTGTGAAGGCTTGATGCCCCAGAGTAGGGGAATGCTAGGGCAGTGGGGTGGGAGTGGGTGGGTGGGGGAGCACCCTCATGGAGGCAGGGGAAGGAGTGGGATGTAAGTTTTCAGAGAGGAAACTGGGAAGGGGTACAACATTTGAAATGTAAATAAACAAAATAAACCTAAAAATTTTTTTAAAAAGTACCTGCATATGTCAAAAACCAAACTTACCTTGTTTTTACACTGGTTTTTCACTTTTATTTACAGTTACAGACTAGGAGATGGAACAGTATTATAAAATAACAATCAAACAGTTCACCTAAGTAGACTCATAATTGATCAAAAGACTACAGGGAGTATTCTTGGCTCTAGTCAGTATTATTCCGTGACATGTGACAGAACCCTACATTCTGCTCTGTTCTGTCTAGTACTTTTTACTAGTCATTTGGTTGAGAGGATTGGATCAAATGTTTGTCTATCTTTGATAGGTCTAATTTGACTCCAAGGAAAGCACACTGAACATTTGAAAGACAAAAATCTAGGTATTTTATGGAATAGAATGGTAGATTCAGTTTAACACGAAGATTGTGATAAATTTACGTATTAGAAGAAAGAACAGAAACAAAGTAACCTGGGAAAAATGCTTTATTTTTAATCAAAGTTCCATATGAATAAATTGTGACATTTATAATAAATTTATTATAACTTGGGATTTTCTTACAAGATATATTGTTCCCTGGAATAGGGGAAACGTAATAGTAAGGCAATTGAATGAGTGGACTAGATTATTCAAAGAAGAAAGATGGCTAGATTTTATTGGTTTTCTAACTCTTAGATAGCAAGAGCTATAGAACGGGAGAAGAAAGGCAAAAAACACTAGAAGATGAAGGTGCTACTGTGCAAAGCAGGCGATCACAATGCACAGTCATTGGATATGTCTTCAGAGAAGTACAGAGGACAGTTTGCAAATGAGATTAAGTCTTGGGGCTTTCTCCCATCTTATTGTTATTGGGTTAGAAGTTATCTCACAGAGCATTTAAGAGCTGCGCATTTCTGGTTGGAATTTATCAAACCCTCCGGGCTGTCACTGGAAAGATAGACTGAAAATCTAGTTGTTTAGGCCATGGAGCTCAGAACTGCTAGAAACCCCACTGTAGTGGATACAATAAAAAAAACCTTGTTGGAACTCAGTTTTTAAAGGTGAAAAAGTTAGAAATCTTAGTTGTTGAGGCAATAGTGACAATGGCCAGAAATGCTGACTAAGCGGATATCCAGGTCCCAAGGAACAAGCTTTACCAGTTCAAACAGGGAGGGCTTACAAACTGCATCCAATACAGCCTACAACTCACCCAGTGTGTTAGTTCGGTGTCTACTGTTGAGATAAAACACCATGACCAAATGCAACTTGGGGAGGAGAGGTTTTGTTTATTTTTACAACTCTCAGGTATTGCGCTAATGCTGACAGAAGTCAGGGAAGAAACTGAAGGCTGGAACTGAAGCAGAGCGCATGAAGGAACACTGCCAACTGGGATTTTCCCTGTGGTTTACTCAATCTGTTTTCAAATCCAAACTAGGACATCCTGTCCAGGTTTGATACTGCCCACAGTAAGCTGGACCCCATTATTAATCACCTTACAGGCCAATATTATGTATGCATTTTCTGTTATGAATCTTTTGTTTTAGATATGTTTAACTTTGTGCCATGTTGAAAAAAATCACTACCACCTACGTATGTTTTTACCCTTCAGGATATCAGTGCTGATATAAGTACTAGGTCTTCTCCTGAGGCATACAAGAACATTCTAAACATTCTAGGAAAATGGTGACAAGCGTCAATATCCTAGCTAACTTGAAGATTAGTAAACTGACACACTCCTTATTGCCTTACTTTAACCTAGAATGCTAATGATTACCACCACCTTTCTTAATGCCCCTTCTAGGTTTTTTTTTCCATCTCCAATTTGATCATTGGCTGGACTACGTGGCTTTATGGATAGATCAGCATTTTCTAAGGGTCTTCATTTGGACACATACAGTATCTATTGTCCCTCAAAATAGAGATTTCATTAGGAAATAATTTGGGCTCCAGAAACAATCTCCTCCACTCATATTGGAACACACCAAATCAGAACTAATTATCCTCAACAATTTGGAACCTCTCTATCATTCCTATGGCTTCACTGATACACTGGGTAACGGTAGGCCCTGTGATGTTCTTGATTTTTGCTTCAATAGATTCTATTACTTTCCCCTTGTGAAAATCCAATGGCTGATTAAAGGAAAGGATGCAAAAGTACTGAAAACTGGTCTCTATGAAGTATGACAAAAGCTGATAATTATCTCCTGATTTTACCATTTGGTTACTAGAACCATGTGCATTGCTGGTGGAGGATGTGGTACCTCACAATTGTGGTCATTGCTTGCCATCTAGTAAATCAAGAGATGCCATTTCTCCCCACTGTTTTCTTCCACTGCTGAAATTGACCTCATGATCAAATTGCCCTCATCACTTTTGAGTTATATTAAAGGCCTGATTGGGCAACTGGAGGAATGCGGCATTTCCACTGGTCAAATAGGGATAGACATGGGAGAACAGACCAGGTAAGATGAGGATAAGAAAAATAATCAGTCCTCATTATAAGAGTATCTTTGGAAAATACAAAGATTATTAAACTCATGAAATGAAATACTTAACTACCTTCATATATTTAAACTATTCAATCAAAAAATGACAAGCATTTGTAGAATAGTCATTTAGAAGACATTGAATAGTACTTTATTTAAGAAATGGACACTCTCATCTCTCTAACTTGTGAAGCTGGGATTATTAGGATAATCAAGGTATGGTTTCCAAATCATACATCAGCTGTAAACAAGCCTAGAAAAGTTAGAAATTCATAGAGTATCTTTCTGAAAATCGTTTTATTCTATTTAGTTAAAATTAAATTATTTTTTGAAAAGACTAATAATACATAAGTATTTTAGACCATTTATTCATGTTTTCCTTTACCGACCAAACTATGGATGCTTCAGGTATAGAACTAAAATTATTTTTTGTTGCTGACTATAGGTTTGATGAAGCCAAGGTCTATCCTATAGCAACATTTTTTTTTCTTTCTTCTTAAACAAAAGAATGACAACAAAACAGGTGTCACGTGTTTTTCTATGGCAATGACAAGATTGTAAGACTTAATAATATAAGAATCTACCATTGTTATAGTTATCTTATTCTATACAACAAGTCAAGCAAGAATTTCGAGGTGTAGAAGTACAACAATCCTAAGATCTCTCAAGGGTTTTGTGATTCAGGGGTTCAAGCTGAACTCTAGCTGGGTCATTCTTTCTGAGAGTCTCTCATGTAGCTGAGGAAGTGGGAAAACAGTGGATAATGGTCTGTAGATGGTCCCAGCATCTTTTTCTCTCTTCATATAATTCAATGTGGTCCTTTTTCATATGCTAATTTTGGCTTCTGACCTTGAAGGTCTCCTTATGGGGTGATTGCTTGCTTACCTTGCAGCTGAAGGCTTCATTAGTCTCTGAAGAAAAATAGTGTTACTCTATCATAAGCTGCTACTATTAATGGCCCACTAAGCTCCAATAATGGAAGACATTGAACCCATCTCTTGATGACAGTTATGTTGACTATATCTTCCAGTAGAGGACATACAATGGAAAATATAGTAGCAGCCTATTTGGAATATGCAATTTTCTACAACCACGTCTAAATCTTCTAAATCATAGAAACAATACCCTGCCCATGAATTTGGGGTCATATGGTTGAATTCTGACAGAAGATGTCTGCTTAATAGACAGATAATGCCTTTAAGTGTGATTTCAGGTATTTATTTTTATATAATTTCAGGTGGTTGGGAGGATTAAAAAAAAAAGAATGACCAAAATGTGGTTTACTTTTTCTTCTCCCATTCTTTTCCCAAGTAGAGAATGAAATAAAATTCACTTGGAGGAAATGGAGCTTAATCACATATTTTGTTCATGACAAGTGCATCTGTAAAGTAGTGAAATGCTCTTGGCAACTTTTCATACTGTGTAGTAAGAGTGATGACAACCGCTTCCAAAGTGGGTGACCTAGTAGAGTATAAAATAGACTGTTCATTAGCAAAGAATCTTCACAATGCTTCACTGGAAGATGTTAGAGGGTCCTTACAGCTGCTAGAAATGGATGTTCCAAAGCCATCCCCAGGAGGGGAAAAGAGAAGGAGCGGCCTTACGTTAGATTACTGAGGATATCAGTAAACACTCTTCTATCTTGCTGGATAAATGGGCTCCGTTGTTACTCAGTCTATAGCTCAGTTTGGAGTTATCATTCTTTGTTATATGCCCAACTCAGTAGAGTGCTTGCTTAAGTTTTCCACACTTGATTAGCAATTGAGTTTTTGTCGTTGTTTGTTTGTTTGTTTTGTTTTGCTTTTTGTAGAGTTTGATGGGTCTAATGTAACACATCAGAGTTTGCATTTCATTACCTAGGTCTGAGTGGTCACAACCATCACAGCATTTTAGTGATTGAAACTGGATCTTTTTGTTGTTGTTGTTGTTATTGTTGGTTTTGTTTTGTTTTATTCTCTCATCTATAAATGCCGGTTGTAGTTTCCAAATTCGAGGTCTTAGCAGCTTTCCTTGAAAACTAACATTTAGAAAGTAGCAGACTACTTCTTTTTGAGATGAAGCATGTCAATAAAGCATTGAAAATTCTTTGACTTGGCAAGTTCTCTCTAGACTCCATATTTCTGTAATACGGTGTTTACCTTGTAAAAATATTTTCTAGTGCACATTTTGAAGGACGTTCATTTTAACGTTCTTTCTATCTGCAGATAGTTGTCTTTAGCGAAGTAATTTTGATGATTTGATTTCTTTTTTCACTTTAGTAAATGGCTCTCACCTTCCACTGTGGAGCAATGAGTGAAAAAATAAAAACAATCTTGATGCAGATGTCTTAAGGAAAATCATCACTGAAAGCACAAGTGTCACAGGAGGAGAGTTATGGTTTTGTAATGTAACCATAGTGTGAAGAACTGATTCCTGGGCATTTTCAATCTGCAACACCTTTAAAAAAAATAGTAAGAAAAATGACCCCCCCCTCCCCTCTTCTAATTCGTTTTCCCAACACTGATGCATTTGACTTAGCAGTGTCTGGATCTAAATTAAGATTAGTCTCTAAAGTGCCTTTTGGCGAAAGAAAACTATAATGATTGTATTACTCTTTTACATGAACCAGGAAAGGGAACTTTACAAGCATGAAGAGGTTTTTAAATAGAGTGGGTAATGGAGGGAAGAGAAAGAATGGGAAGAAAAGGTGAAACCAAGATCCTTTCCACGTGTCATTTGGGGTTCTGCACATCACGGGAAGGGGCCGGGGAGGCAGCCTGCTCGCTTGTTAATCTTAGTTTTTCATTATCAGTCTGCAGGGTGCGTGTTCCATCCAGCATTAAGTTAAAGCTGTAAAATGGAATCTGAAGTAATGTTAGTGAGAACAAACGAAAGGGGCTCTTCTCCCCTCCAGAGTGTCATCCCCATTAATGTCAGCAGGATCACACACGTCCACATAGGAAAATGTTTATAAATGGAGTCAGCGAACCACTCTCCCTGTTACCATCATTTCCATCCCTTGAAATTAGAAGGGATTCATATGCGGTGTGTTTGTGTTTTCTTCAAAAAGACATTCTTTCAGAATGGGCTACTAATGTTGTAAACTAACGATGCCCCGCCCCCTCCTCTATACTATAAAGCATCGCAGCTGGTTCCCCTTTCTCTGCCCTACAACCTCACCTTAAAAAAAAAAAAAACCCACAGGCAAAGCAACTGTTTGACTTCAAGCTCATTTACATGATTTTTGTAAGGCAAGCCATTTAGCTGAGTGATGTTAAACTCAACAGATTGTAAATAGAACCTAAAGTACCTTATGACAAGATGTGTTTGCTGGCCAATAAAGTACTTCTTGTAGGTCATAGTTTTTCCAGGATTATCTGAGTGTAAGTGATATAGACAGTAATGCTTAAGCCAAAGAAACTTCTGTGACCTATATTTTCATATTTCAAATTAATTACTATTCTGATTAAAGTGGGGGGATAGATAAACTACTCATTCTTGCTCCATTCTTTCGAAGCAGGTAGTTTGGGTGTGCCAGAAAGGTAGAAAAATAAAAGAACTGAAAAGAGTGGCACCCTGTTAATATAAAAACTCCAGGTTTCCAAGCCTGCTGCAAATATCTGTCGCTTGTCTTGCAGTCAAGCAAGAACACATTGGCATACTTAGCCCGGTACTGAGTCTGTTGGATCACGTGCTTGTATCTCTGTCTATCAGGGCAGCAGGCAATAAGGCTAAAATTATGCAGTCAGGGGTTGTTTACTTTAATGCTGCTTGCAAACCATCAGGGGACTTTTCAAAGCATTAGCAACCAATTTAAGAGAAAATGAGTGGTCGGGAGGTCAGGGGGAAATATTTACTTCAGAAGGTCAATTGAATATTTGAAAAGAGTAACAGGTTTGCTTTCTAGGGTCAGGTTAATGTATCTAGTGGTCTATTTGATCCTAAATTACGAAGCTGTAGAAGCAGGAGGCTTTAGAGAGGAGAATGCTCCTTGACGAGGACCATGCTTAGCCTGGATAGTGGGGGACAGACAGTTTCTCTAAGAAAAAGCAGTTTGTTGCTAGGACAGGTCAGAGCCTGTCTGTATCCTGGCCCTTACTTTCAGCTTCTGCACCAACACAACAAGGGTACCATCAGTCATGTCCTCCACAATAAAGCCGTGCTTTTGATCCTTTGTCTGAGACAACTATAAATGCCATGAATTCTGCACAGACTTCTGGAAAGAAGTGTAGAACTCCTTGGCTTTTGGAAGCAGTTTCTGCAGTCTTTGAGTCGCTCACATTCTAAAATGGCTGGCTTTCTTGAAACGGAAGTACAACCCTTAATTATGTTAATTGCAATTACTGCATTCGAATTATATCCATGATAAATGAAAAGAGCTGGAATGTATTAAACTAACTTTTTTTTCTCAGTAAAAATCTTGTGTCATTTAAAGCAATTTTGATATCTGTAAGAACATTTAAACTATTAAAATGAGGGACTAGGAAACGAGAGGCTTGTGCTTTTCCAATAGCAATTTCTCTGTGCTTATGGCGCGCATAATTCTCACAGATGGGTAGCTTACTTTTCATTTTTACACATCACACTTAGTGAATTAAGTGGACACAAACCTAATAACGATGAAAATAAACAAAATGCTGTGTTTTCTATTTTAATATTTATTTAATTATGTTTCGCAGTGTGCCAGATCCCAAAGCCTCTTTTCTCATATTATCCAACTTAAAAGTCAACTGTTCAATTGGAAAGCTAAATACTCTTCGAGCCTTTATTTTCTGATTTAAGTAAACTGGGCGCAAAATGTATTTAGCTTGTGGATTTGATTTTTAATATTAAAAATTATATGTTTGGCAAATCTTTGCTTGATACTTCTATGCCCCACACTCTCCTGGGTTTTTTTGGAAAGGCATTGGGGAAAATTGAAAAAAAAATAAATCAGATATGAATCTTTCACCTTTTCAGTAGAAATCCTGAAGTTTTTCACCTGGCATTTATGACCCAGTTGCTTGCTGTAGGTTTTAAGCAAGGACTGAATTAACTAACCAAGTTTTGAAAGCAATTCAGTTACTAAAATTCAGCCATATGAAAGCTACACTTGAGTAAATGACAATAGTTACATTAGAATATTAGGTTTTCCATGAAAAAGAGAGCAGAGTTTCTACTGATTTCATCAAGTGAAACAGGCAGTTGGAGTGTTTTTATTTTATTTTATATTATTTATGTATCTTTTTTTTTTAGAGTTTCATTTTTACCTTCCAGAGATCACTCTCAACGGTACCGCTGAATGTGACATAGAGATCGCCTTCACTCAAGTATACATTGGGTGTTGTAATAGCATGTACTGTCATCACGTGAGGCAGAAAGGAAGAATCATCAGCCAGCCTGGCTCTGGTATAATCATGATATAAAATATATTTTAAGTTTAATAAAGGTAAATTATGTGTCGAAAGGCAAAGCAACCTATAATTAATAGCAACTTGGCTTGTGATAGCCAAAACACATCAAAGCAGTCTGTTTCTTATTGACTCATGTATGTGCTCTGGGCAAACCCTCCCTGCAGCCTGTCTCCTCCATCACTTGGGGTCTTTTAAGTTTAATAAATATAATAGTATAAGATGTCAATTGAAAGTTGTTCTTTAAATACATTATCTACTTAATATTAAATTTAATATTCAGTGTGTAAACAGCGACAATTCCAGTTAGGGTTAAAATTGTGAGAAAGATAAACATGTGCATGTGGATGTGCGTGTGTGTGTGTGTGTGTGTGTGTGTGTGTGTGTTTGTGTATACAGATATGTGCGAGCAATGGAGAAGAGGAGGGATTTCATACCCCTCATTTATTTGACAGATGAAGAAGAACACAGATGCATTTTATTATCAGTTGTGTTTGTAAATGAATATTATCTTCATAAAGTCTGCATTTGTCACTCTTTATACCAAACAGAACCAAAACTGATAGATGTACTAAAGGGCCTAAGGAGAAATGTGCTATTCGCTTGATAAATGATCACAGAAGGATGGCCCTAGAGCCTAACTTATTTCCATTTATTTTTTTTAATCATATCAGAAACATTTGCATCATGTCGAGGTATTAAACACCTCAAAAACCAGATGTAATTACAAACCCTTTGTAGGAAGCAAAAAGTAAAGTTGAAAGCCTTTGCTGGTTTTGAAATGCTTTTGAACAAGATTTTAGAATTAAATCGCAATTATTGCTATCTTCTTCTGAAAATTAGAAGTCAATCAAGAATCTCCTTGATCCTAGCTTCAGTAGATCCTCTGACTTTGACACAGTGGGTTCTTCCTGTAACAGTCCCACAGTCCATAAGAAAACTACCTTTGCTGAGTGTCCTTATTCCCTTGAAAAGTGGTTATCAGATGAGCTGTGCAGGAATCACAATCCTGGGAGGAGTTTCTCTGCTTGCGTATATTCTCATTTTTAGAAACTCTGTGACTAAGGATTTGTTTGCACAGGAAAAAGTCAGATTGGCAATGTGCGCGGCCTCCAGAACCTTTTCTGCCTCCCAAGTCACTTGCTTTAAATCTTCCCAAATGACTTGTCTGTGACAATCATTTTTACTCGAATGAAAAGGCATTTCCATAATTTCTGTCAATCAATTGCAGGTGCTTTTTCATCTTTTGTTTAATTTTTCTTCAAATAATTTTTTCTTCCAAAGCTTTGTTTTCTCACCATTTTCTGGTTGTCTACATAGGGCTGGAAAAAGAAATGGTTGTGTTCTGTGTACATCGGAGCAAACTCACTCTTCTCCAACAGAGACATTACCATCATACAGAGGGGTTTAATTTCTTTTTTTTTTTCCTCAAAAGCTATTTTTGTCTGAATGGCAATCCCTATGCATGTCTGAATCATGCCTTAATGTGCTCAGAGGAATCTCGAGCTTGCTTCTCGGGGCATCTTCACGAAGGCAAGGTAGCACACGTTGTTTTACCAATGCTCCATTTCGGGTAAACGACTCAGGCAGTGGCTGGTGAATAGGTTAGTTGAGAGTGCAATATCAAAGGCACAATTTGTTATTTTCATCTCAAGTGAGGTTTCTCATTTTGGTCTCAAACAAACTCTTCTGTCTTTCAAAGTGTAAGTTTGTGTCCAGTTTTCTAACTTGAAATAACTGTTTTTCATTTGTCTGTCTGTCTGTCTGTCTTTTTTTTTTCAGATTTTAGCCATCAGTCAGAAGTGGAATTATGTTAATAATGTTATTATTTACTAAACCAGTTTTAATCTGCTGAAAATATGAAAATAGTCTAAGACTTCCTTCTGCTCTTTTGTGTTCTCACGAAAAAACAAAACAGAAATAACAATAAAAATATATTACTTTTAGATATGTTTAAGTCACTATCACCAAAAGTTATATCAGCAGAAGAGGGACTAAGCACCCCTCATTTTGTAATTAACATCAAGAATGACATATCCCATCACCATCTCCCCTTTCAGGTAAATACAAGGGTTGGAATGTACTTGTGATTTTTCATAAGTGATTACTTCAAAATCTGAAAACTAATTATATAAACATGTCATCAAGACCACTATACTAGAAATACTGTTTGGAGTTTTTGATTATTTTTTTTTTTTGCTTTTGTTTTTATTCTTGCTTTATTTTTTATTTCTTTTAAAGAAACTACTAGTTCACTTGCTGTTGATGCTGTATTGAAATACTAATAGTATTAATATGCCTGCTCTAGAAAATGTGATTCTCTTTCTCTCTTAATGAGAAAAAAGTTCATGTAAGTGAAAAAGTTTGAGAGTTAGTTGAAACTATTCATTAAAAAAAAAAAAGAACTCTGGAGTGTTAAGAGGAAAGTGGTCTGGGATTTCTAATGTTAGCTACAAAAGTTTCCAAATCATAAAATGCTTTTTAAAGCAGAAGACAAATGAAAAAATAGTAAGATTAAGCTTATTCTGGAAGAAATACGCATCCTATTTCAACCCGCCTGGTAATTCACATTAGGATTTGAAATTTATACTCAAGTTTTTCTTGATTCTGGGAATGTTGTATAACTGAGCCATAGATTGTGAATTTTAAAAAAGCCTTTATGACTTTCAATATTCTGAATAATTTTCTTTTTTGTCTAAAACTTTTCCATAGAAAAGTCCAACAGTAATTTTTGCATGTTAAGAAATATTTAAGAAAGAAATTAATGTTTTGGTAACTAATTTTAAACGGGGATCAACATATTTTCTTACACTTAAGTATTATTCAAATAATTCAAAAATTCATTCCCAAATGTCTATCTTTCCTAAGGTGTTTGACTCACTGTAGAATTATTGTTCTTTGAAACATAAATCATGTAACAGGAAAGCATTGAAGTGCTTGATGTGTTTTGAATATGTAAGTTCTGTGGAATGTCCAGGATCTCTAATCTGTCGGTTTTAGGAGCATGTACTTGGACAACGTACATCCCTTTATAGTGTACCCCATTTGTAAAGGGTGCAACAAATCTAGAAGACCGCATTGCCTCAAGGTAACAAAATTGGAGAAAATCATAACTGTATTGCACCAACTTGATTTTTCTCTGATTAAAAAGAAAACCCTTAAAGTTGAAACAATAAACATGAAAGACAATTTTACATGGCTAGTTTTAAGTGAAATATATGTAAATCAAAGTTGAAAAATATTCTTTAGTAATTCAGACACATGTGATATGCTTTTAAATATTATTGCATTATGGTTAAATGAAAGACAGAAGGTAATAGTCATTTATGTATTTGGGATTCAAATAATTCTCTTAGTGATGTTCGTAGTCACATTTTATGCAAACTCATTTGAAACAATGCATGTGTCCTAGTTAAATAAAGCTCACTCAAGCACCTTGATCAATACATAGAAGTGAAGCAGAAACAACCGGCATTAAAATGCAAATTTTGAGGGGACCTACCTTTCAGCAGAAAGCAACACATGATTCCAAAAATATTAAGCCGTTTTCTTACCGTGAGTGCCATATGTGAGCAGGTGGACAAACAACTTTATAGCAACATTTTCCTGTCAATGACTTTATAATTTTATGAAGGATTTAAAAGAAGCTAATTAACATAATCTCACTCTATAACCACTAGTTCAATACTGCAAAGTTTGTCATTTTCTTTCTTTCTTTCTTTCCTTCTTTCTTTCTTTCTTTCTTTCTTTCTTTCTTTCTTTCTTTCTTTCTTTCTTTCTTTTCTTTCTTTCTTTCTTTCTTTCTTTCTCTTTTCCTTCTTTGTTTCTTCTTTCTTTCTTTTTGAGATTTCTACTCCCTACATTCTATGATGTTTTCATGAATTGGCACCTTATTAAATGTATGGATGGAAGTCACAGATAACTGTTCCAGTATTAAAAGCGCTCTTTATGTGCATATGTATAACAAAGTAATTTGAGAATACTCACAGCAATGGTAACATCAAATAGTTCTGTTTTTATAAAAGTGGTATTTTTAGGTTATTTAGAATATAAAACCAAGATTTAAGATCTCCATTTGGGAGTAGTAAAAGAAAAATAAAAGGCAGAGAATAACATTAGCTTCTTCATTGTAAAACCATTTAAGATATGAAATAAAATGTTTATGTCTTGACTTGTTTGGTCATTTGTCTAATATATTTGAACCAAAGGATAATGTAAATTTTACTTTGTGTAAATATTTAATGGTATTTCTCCAGGATAATGACTTTATTATTAGAGATTGTTGGTTCATCGTTAGTTTTGCCTATTTTTCAAAGGATGAGAGCTAGATCCATTAGTTGCCTAGTTTTTTCCTGGGGAATCTTTCCTTTGTCGTATCCTAGTAACTTCTCTAAACACTTCACCTTTCTGAGACATGAACATATTGTTGCACTGTTCTTTGTAAGCTTCAGGAATATCTCTAAAGCCCTTTCTGTATGAAAATTGAGCAACAGTGACCTAATGTGTGTGGGTGCCAGGCGTAGACTTCTTGCCTCGAATCTTTACTGAGTGAGTTTGAGAGGATTATTTCATATAATCGGCTTCTCAACTCCGTTAATGCTCATGAGCAAGCACCATGTCGATGGAAGAGTTCATGGTAAAGACATTGAGATGAACAGTGAAATTCATACCAGATAGCAATTCTCCATCTCATGTCGCCCCGCTCACGTCAGTCAGTGACGCTTTATAGCTAGATGTTTCTAAGTTCCTCACAGTAACAAGAGACCATGACATTTTCCTGGACCACTCTCTTTCCCACTCTCCATCTGATTTGTCAATAAATCCTACCCGTTTAACTTTCAAAACGTGACTAGAATACAGTTATTCTAGTCCCAGCTATTGATTTGTTTTACTCTCAGAATCTCTTGCCTGGATATCCCATGGCTTTCTGTAGTGCTTCTCTGTATTCAATTCTCTCCATTACTGTCTACTTTTAAACTCAGGGGCCTGGGTGTCTACTTTTAAACACAGGGTCAATGTGGCACTGGTTCGACTTTTGTTTGTTTGTTTCCTCTCTTTCCTGAAGCTTCTTTCTCACTTGCCATCCCAGTGGTAAAATATATACTAGGTCCCCCATATATAATGACAGCAGTGACTCATCCTGGCTTTTCTTACTGCCTTTAGAATGATAGCTGCTCCTTTTCTTTTCAGTTGCACTTATACAAACATACTCTGTCATTTACTATATATTCATCTTGTTTAAACCATGCCTGTCCAATGAGATGCAAAGTGCATGAAGACAAAAGGTTTTTGCTCTTGTTTTCAGTTTCATTTCATAGACAAGAAAATGGAACACAAAGGATATTTGTGGAATGATTGAATGGGTGAATGAAAGGCCTACATGAGATATTGTCATCTGTATGCTAGCAATAGGCAAATATAAGGCCAAATAATGTGTGTGAGCATCGTAGATCAGACTCCTCAATCAGGAGTTGTGTTCTTGACCTCTTCTTTATGTGGCCTATCAAGCAAGAACAATAATTTCTAATCTTGTGTCTTTCTCACTTTTCCATATTGTCTGCCACATGGCGTGTCCTATAAAAAACATATTTCCAGGCAAAGAGAAGAGATAAAACAGCAAGTTAACTGGATAAAATATATTTGAGAGCATGAGATAAATCAAAAGTTTAAGAAATATCATCACACAGGGCTGATGAGATGGCCCAGGAGGTGTAGGCTTTTGCTGCCAAGTCTAACAACCTGAGTTTGATTCCTAAGACCTGTATGATGGAAAAAAGAGAAAAATCTACTGCAAGCTGTCCTCAGACTTTCATACATGCACTGTGGTGCTCAAATGCTCTTCCCCCCTTCTCTGCCTTTCTGTCTCTGTCTTTCTCTTGCATGCACAAGGAAGACACAAATTAATAGATAAACATATTGAAAATTTTCATATGGGTATTTGCAATCCACATGCAACATCAAAGATACTGTGTTTATCAGTGGATCACTGCATTCTTACCGGGTTTATGATTCTACAGACGTTCTTGCCCTTCTCTCTATTTACGGGGATAAAATGAGGACAGGGATAAGGAAGAGTAAGGGTTGTCTGTGGTACTTAAAGCATTGGCCAGCATATAGTAATTGCCAGAAGTTGTCTCTCTCTATTATTAGTCTTTGATGGTTAGTGCTATTATTTTAGACTAAACACAATAATTTACACCCAACCATAGCTTAAGTAGCTCTACAGGATGCTATATTAAACTCTCCATTTCACATCTTCCCTTTCCTCTATGTACTTAACCTAACTTACGAGCCCCTTTCAGTCTCTTGAAGAACTCATTTTCAGCTTGAGGCCCATACATAGGAGGAAAATTGAAGATCCCTGGTGTTTTGTTTTATTTTTTTCCCAGATCGTACCAGAAAAATACCAGTGGCCTGTGGACTCACTCACTCCTCCAACTGATGGGCTTGGGTGGTGAATAGGGGTGTATACCTGGGGTGAGTTAGAGGTCTGCAGCCTTGAATGGGGTGTTTTAAGGTTTCTATAAATTTCCTTCACTGGAACCCCACGCCGGTGCTTGAGTTTATAATGTATGTGACCTAGACTGGTTTTCTGCTTAGGAGAGTTGGCTTCTTTACTCCCCTCAGGAATAAAGGATAAAGCAAACTGTTGAGCAAGGTCCTGGTTTCTCTTGTAATGCTGTAGCTTGACCTGTCTGTTTTGATGTGCACCTTTCTAGGGGTCAGCTCCTATGATGGCAAGCCTCCCTGTTGTGGGTAGTCAGGTACCTGCAGACAAATGATATCTGGGTCTTAGTGCAAAGTCCCAGGCCTGCTGTGCAGAAGCATCGATGTCCTGTGCTGCTGTAGTAGGCACAGCAAATCGCTTCTCTAGTGAATTTGATTGGCTAGTAGCTAGGAAGTGGGCTTTTGCATGCAGTTGAATGGGTTTTTTAAACCATTGTTGTAGACAATAAGAAGGTAGTTTGCTCTCTTCATGTCTATTTCCCTTCCAGATAGTTGCACCCAAAAGAAAGCTGTTTTATCCACTCTCCTACTTTGCTCTTCTGTTAAAATAAAAACAGGGGTTGACTTATGTCCTACTCCTGAATACATATAAAGTTTGTACAAAATATTTTCTGTGAAAATGATTTGTAGTCTGTAGACATTACTTGGGAGATGTCTTGAGATGTAAAATCCCATCCTTTGGGTTGAGGGTTTTTTGTTTTTCTCCAAATTAATCCAGTCTTTAAAGTTGGAAAAAGGAAGAAAGAAAGAAAGAAAGAAAGAAAGAAAGAAAGAAAGAAAGAAAGAAAGAAAGAAAGAAAGAAAGAAAGAAAGAAAGAAAGAAAGAAAGTACCTGGAATGACTTCCTTGGATGATCCATACTAAAGAGATTTCTGTCTGCCACAGCAATCACTTTCTTTATCCCGTTTGTGACATGTCCTTCCTTGCTGGGATTTGTTCCATTTTACTCCTGTCTCAATGATCTGTCATTCCTAAGTTATGTAAACTCTAAGGAAACAGTAAACTCTCTTCAGCACAGTCCCTTGACAACTGAAGCCGCACCTGGCTGTAGATGCCGAGAGAGTATATTTGTAATGGCTGATGGAGGAAATGAAGAAGTGGATGCTTAGACTTCTTGGTCCCAATTAAGATTCTTGGACATGGTGATACATAAAATCTACTTCACAAGGTAAAAATGAGATCGCCCATGACGTACAACACACAGACTTTCAGGTACAAATACTACACTGAGTTTTAGATCCAGGCCCGGCATCCCCTCAGAGCATTGAAATGTGACATTCAAAAATGGTACAATTGCCACTCATTTTGTGGCTCAGTTCTCATCTGTCTTGAAGGGTATTATTTTGGTACATGGCCCACTTTCACAAGGCTCTTTTCTCTAATGTAGCCAGCATATCATCTGACCCCCTAATTACTGGAGAGAGTCGGAATCCCAGTGCTTTTGAAGTGCCTACAGGTAATGTGAATCATTAGAAGCATATGTCATAAAAACTGAAGACATTTTTCAAATCACTTAAATTATAATAATTAATTTAATATGCTTCATATGTTCAAACTATATTTAGTTTCAAGCCATATGCTTTCTTACATGAAATGGAGTTCCAGATTTTTCTATTTCTTTTTAAAATATAGGATTTAAATAGAAATTTATCCGGCACATTAAGAGTTAACATATGCTCACTAGGGAAACATGATGATATCTGCAATAACTATGAAGACTAAAGAAACTGTCTAAAATAATGGCCTATATTTAATGATGGCAATATCATAAATTGGTTGTTCTGCATCAATATAGACTCCTTATATCCAGCAGTCTGGGCTTTGTGTGTGGACAAAGACCTCAGTAGCTAACTGCTAAGAATATTGATAGCACAGCTTGAGATATCTTATAGCCAAATGCTCTCAGCTCAACTTTGCAGACATTTCTTTTTTAGGTCTCAAAAAGTGTGGTTTTTCAAAATAGTTTAGGAATTATGCTATATGCTTTATGGTTTCTCTTCAGATATTTCTAGTTCCCTTTACAATTGTAGAGCGGAGTTTGCTGTCACAAAGCCTGCCCTGTCTCTAGTTTTTGTCCTTTGCACTCTTTCCCTAACTTTTTAAAACCACAGATTGCAGAGATTTAAGGTATACAATACCCTGCTTTATGATTTTCCCTCTTGCATCCTTCCCTCCATTCTGTTACCATCCCAGGTTCAAGTCACAGCTAAGCCAGGCCATTGTGGCTGAGGTGATTAATTAAGTACAAGAGAAAAACTTCTGACAATCTACATGGTGCCAAATAAAAGATTTTATGACATAAACATAATTTAAAGTGGAAATATTCATCATCCAGGCCTGACTTTGCTTTCTTAGACCGACTTTTTTTTTTCATCTTTTAAGATGGTATTTAATGTGTGGCTTATCTGGCAAACGCAGAGGAGTAGATTCGTTTTAATTTACTCTTCTTACTGCTTTCAACAATTGTTAGGTAGCTGAACTGATGAGGAGATAAAATTAGGAAAGCGGATGACTTTTGACATGACAGGCTGTGATTGCAGGTATTATTAATTGTTTAAACTCAGGCGCCAGTTCTCTGGCTTTCATGGATTTACATGTGAAGAAACAGTGACATCATTTTAGGAAGCAGTTTTTGACAGACAGACGTGGGATTTTTTTTTTATTTTTTTTAAGCTTTGACTCAGAACTTCTAATGATTCTCTGGTTTATTTAAGGGAAAGAATGCCTCTTAGTCTCAATTTGCATCCTCAAGTTACTTTACTGATATAGTGAGCCATGGTGATCTCTTCTAAAAGAGTTGTGCATAAACTCACCCCGATTGATTCCCAGCAGGCTCTGGCAATCAGACTTTACACCACTTACTTATCTAAATTTTGAAAGGTTCTTATTTCAAATACACACTTAAACTTTAAAAAAAAAATCTATGGACAGAAATGTAGTTTTACCACATGTGTAAATCCTTGGGAATTTGGCTGACAGCATGGTATTCCCTCTTTAGTGACTGTAAACTCAAATTAGCCACAGAAAGAGTTATGTCCAAGCCAGCATGTAACACCACTAACCAGATGCCTGGATGAATCTGACTACCTTTCCCTGTCCCTACGATATCCACTAATATCCTTGCAACAGGAGAAGAGGCAAGTATATTTTCATTTTGCAAATTCTACTTCATCGCAGACCAGCTGTAACCTTAATGATCAACAGCTGTAAGCACTCACAAGCCAAAAGGAAAGAAGAATTAAAGTGTAATAGAGATTTAGAAAATAGGTGAATTGACGGGTCTTGGAATCATCCATGGTCCCTTATTGTTCAAAGTAATAGGCAATTTACAGAAGTGTATTCTGTAAATGTTTACATGAAGAACATCCCCAGTATTAAAAAGTACTAATAATGGGTATTTAGCACTAAGGACGAATGCTAAGCTGTTATTGTCTTTATTAGCTCTAGCCCTCATGAACTTACTCTTTTGTTTCGGTTCCACTGGATATTGATATTGGAGAAGTGTGACTTCATTTAGTAGCATGTATGCTTTGAAAAAGTAAGTTAGCTAATTGTCAAATATGAAAATAAAACAATCCATTTTCATCTTAAAGTGTTATTTACTAATGAGCATATTCTTCTGCTCAGAAAACAAAAGTTAAAGCTTTAGCTTTTTAAAAAGCTCCATTTTTTTGCCAAATTAATATATTGTGCTATCAGTTGGATGATTAAAATGTTTGAGAATATTCAAATATTACTAAATACTTTGTCACACATTTATAGTTTCTGGACTTTCACTGTTTTGTACTTTTTTTTTTTACTATTTTTGACTAACATGTTTAAAAGTATTCTATCTATAAATACCTAGTAATTATTATATGATCCCCAGAAATTAAATTCTGTTTTTCGAATGATTCTCTTTCTTGCATTAAAGATGTGATTTATACAGATTTTCAAATACATTGAGTTATAAATTAATTGATTATACAAACTTACAAAACCTATAATTCACTCCCCCCCCAACCTTTTTTGCCAATCAACAAATGTTATTTTATGATATCCCATTCATGTTCTGGGAACAAGCAAGTTACATGGCACACTCCAAATCGCTATGTATAAGTGGTCATGCAGGTGAGAGCCTGGAGTGTGAAATATCAATTGGGGATGCCAGGCAGCTGGGTAAGAACAGTAAGAAAAGATCCCCGCTCTGATCAGCTGACTAGTCGCTTGGTTCTCAGGCCCGACAGATGCTGGGGTAGACATTTTTCGAACTGTGATTCAATTAACTTCCTGGGACTCATCACACGACGATGATCCATTAAAGCCTCACCATAGTTTGGAGCTTCCACATATCCTTTGCTGTTCTTCTCCTTGTCCCTAATACAGTACAGAAGCCACTGATGACTTTGGCAATCCATGATGCTACACTGTCACTTCACAGAACATGGGAAACTGCCAGCCTCAGACTTACCAGATTCAGAATCAACAGTGAGAGCTGTATGAATCCCTGACCTTTTGCATCATTGTGCCAATCCAGATTGCTACTGAAGTACCTCGGGGGGTGGGGGTCTCTAGTCTCCATCCCTCTTTAGAATTGTGTTCCTTAGTTTAAAGCTCTCTCTCCTGTTTATAACTGTGTTGTGCAATTAAATCAATGCAAGGGGACACAATGGACATAAATTACTGCACATTAAAAACACATCTATTTGCCTCGATTTTACTCTTTTTGGCGTATATAACACATGACAACAAGGCTCATAATGCCCTACTTGTTCGAGCTATTAAAAACACTTTATAATTCATACTGCAGAATATTCTGGTGATGCCTCTGGCAAATGCATACAGTAAATCAATCCTGCCCCTGCAGAAGGTTTAATTTGCATGCCTGTGTCTCTGGAAACATTCTGGAGTCTTCTAAGAAGGCATTCCTGTGTCTGCCTCTATTAAGAGTCCATATGGCAAGTGCTTCTGAGATAACAGAACTTTTCTTGTTTAAAGTCAAACCTATCCCCTTTGTGTTCGAAATTCTCAGTTGGAACCTAACAAAGATTTTGGAAATTAGACAGAATAAAAGGCACAAGAGAATGAAACTATACTAGAAGACAGAACTCGATTTGGGCTGAGAAGAGTCATATAAGGTACATCTTAGAATGAAACATATATATATGATGGAGTTTATTAGGTTAGCAGTTTATTTTTAAAAATTAAGTGCCCTTCGTTGATACGCACTTTTTTTTTAATTTAATTTACCTGGGGATGCCAACTATGACTGAGTTTAAAATGAAAGAACTAGAATATTTAAGAGAATTCAATTTTTTTTCCTTTTGAATGTTGCCCCTTTAAATGTCATGGGTATGCAAACAAAACTATCAACTGTGTGCTCACTAGTCTAGTTCTAAATGTAAAAGCCAGCCAGCCATGGCTCCAGAAAAAAAACCTGAATCACTACATAAATCCTGTTACTGTAAGGCAAAATTACAACTTTGGCCTCACACTTAGAGCTTTGTGCTAATGATGAAAGAACCTTGCAAGGAATAATGAAAGGAAAGTTCTTTCTATGTGTGTCTGTTCCCCCTATAAATTGGTGGTATCTATTCATCCCCTCAGCAACCGCCAGCATGTTGTCAATGCTATGTGCCCAAGATGATTACACCACAGTTCATTTCTAAAGAAATGAATAGTCTATAGAGATAGCTAATAGATGATTATAAAACCACACCAAGAGAACAAGATTGTGGTATCAAATCCCCCTACCCACTACCATCTCTAATTGATGGGGTACAAGGTCTTATGCAAATGAACTACTGAATTGACTCTCGAGTACAGATATTAGCAGAATAAATTGGTCCGAGATAAGGATGGCAGAGAATAAAATATGTATAGGATTTAAAGGTAGAGAAAAGCCACCAATAGCTTTAAACAGTGAATTCAGTGGCTGGCAAGGAATGGCATCATGAGAGTGATCTTTAAAATGTGATCAGGCACAAACATGATTGAGTTCCTGAATGCTTATTAAAGTTTTGGATTGATTTATTATACGTTTAGAGTTTCAAAGACTTTACTAACTATACATGGCTCTGTCCCCCTTAATATATATCCTTTAACTTATTTAATTGTACTATTTCAATAAATTCACGACCCTTGAAGCTCTATATATCACTGTTGGAATCGTGACTTCATTACTGGAAGTTTCTTAGATGACAAATTAGGGGTTGTGATGGAGTTGGAACAGAGCTGGACCACATGCACCTCAGGATACAAGATGGAAGGTAAAGCAATCCTCCTGGTACGGCTGTGCTGTTGACTTGGCCTCTTTCTTGCTTGATGACTTTCAATCACATTTTCTCAGCAGAACAGTGAATATAATCACAGTTGTGACATAGATCGTGCAATCATCACGTGGAATAAAGCACATAAAATCATTATTAAAGAAAGCACTACAAAACTCTAGGTACTGCTGCCATCTGTGAAATTTGAATCAACTGGAATTTTAATTCTTTTCTCCTTATTCCTTAGCAGTCTTACTGGAATACATTTATGGGGAAATATTTAAAGCAAGTATTATTATTGAGTCATCTGGTCAATCCTAAAAAATGATCTGGTAACATTCTTTGCTTATTTTTCTTCATTTAAAATTCCCTTACCTTTAGAAGAACAAGGTCACTCAAACAGGCAATCTTCATGACAAATCATTTAGCCCAAGATATATAGCCACAAAACAGACCATTTCATTGTCAGCACACACACACACACACACACACACACACACCACAAACACACACATACACACACACACACCACAAACACACACACATACACATACATGCACACACATAGACACACACATGCATACCCATAAACACACACATACACACACACACATACACACGTGTACACATATACACACAGACACATATGCACACACACATGCACACACAGACACACACTCACACACCACATACACAGACACACACATGCACACACATGCAAACATACACATGCACACACAGACACACACTCACACACCACATACACAGACACACACATGCACACACACTTGCTTTGTGACAGTTTTTATTTCATTGTCAGTCCCTTTTGGCAGCCCCCTTGACATTTCATCTCTGGGGATATACACTTTTTTTTTTGGCTGATTACACAGCTTCCTACACAAAGTTCCATCAAGACTGGTTCTCATATTACTTACGTATATGAAAGGAATGTTTTCCACTGCTTTCCAAGCCCTCAAAGATTTTTCCATAAGCCAGATTCTAAAGAATTCTTAATAGGAGCAAACTATTGGGGGGAAATGAATATGGTCGATAGACAGGCTGAATGGAAATTAATGATGGCTGATCTAAAGGATCATGTTAGGGGATCTGGGGGAAGGAAAATTGAAAGATGTATTCTTTAAGTTACCTACCATCGTACCACATGCTTCCTTCATTTGTTTATCTGTCATCATTATTTCCTTTATAAAATTATTCAGCCAAATAGAGAAGAAGGATGAAGTTATTTTCTTGGAGCCCGAGGAAGCAATGGGTTGGCTTCATGATTGATTCACGGTTGTGCTCTTGACAGCTGCCTTGCACATCAAGTCTGAGAGAAGGCAGAGAAGTTGTTCAAGAGTGCATCTGAGTTATACACCTCAACAGATATGACAGAAAAAACAAAACCCTTGTATTTCCAGATATTATCTCTAGGAAGGTTCTTGACACTCGAAGTGGATAGCCCAAAACAGCCAAATTTACTGTCTTTCTTCCTGCTCCCTTCAAATCTCTGCGCTCCTAGTGTTTTCTGCCAAGAAGGAAGTGATCTTATCAACTACTCATGTTGAAGTGACTGTGACTAAAATTAATTTACTTTCTCTAGGTGATACTTAGGGTAGTATTTGAAACAACAGAATAAATCATGTGTGGTAAGTTTTTGGAGCAATAATATCAAAAAAAAAAATTGAGAACTTTGGTGTTGCCCTTTACTGATCTGTGGAAAAACCTAAAGAAAATATAAAGTTCTCTTTCCCCATATCATCTGCTCCTTGATTTATGTGGAAATTAAATGAATTTCCTCATAGTTATGTAAGAACAGCAGTCACAGCAGCCAATTGTCAGCCTGATTGATCTTCACTTTCTTCATACTAAATATTCCCTTGAAACATATTCCCAATTTTTACTTTCCTTGGCAATGAAGAGAAAATGAGAAAAAGGAAAATAATAATAATAATTTTTTTACCTGGGGCTTATTTAAAAATTGAAAAGGCAAAATATTTTGCCTTATCTCAAAACTATGAATGTTTATGTTTATATTTGTTCACTTAAGGTATTTCTAAAAATATATGTTTGGTTGTGTTGGTTGCTTGTATATGCCTGTCTGGTTTTGGGAGGACCAGAAAGGGGGGGGGGTGTCAATGATTCAGACTTGCATTACAGATGGTTGTAAGCTTCTAGGTCAATGCTAGAATAGAAATTTGATCCTCCAGGAGAGCAGTACTTAGTGCTTTAAACTGAGGAGTCATCTTCTGACCCAACAGGGGTTCATTTTATAAGTGTTTGTTGAGCAGAAGAGTCATCACATGACAGTCCCAGCTAGTGGATTCTCACTCTGTCTGCTACATACAAAATTTTAAAGAATTTGCTCCGGTTAAAGTTGTGGATCTGAAACCTGATTGCAGAGTGACAACTGAAATGCTGTGGATAAAGCAGCACAAACGGTATTTTATGTGGCTTACATACTTATTATATGCCTATTATGTACCTCGGAGCTGAATTACATGGCATTCATAAACTTCCGCCAGTAGAGCTGTCCACCAGTAAAACCCCTATCAAATACTGCATCCTTCACAGCGGGAAGAATTTGTTACTGTATCTTTATTTTCCTTAGTGATGACTGTATGTATCACTCTATCGCCATCATCCAGTGTTCATCAATCACATAATTAGTATTATGCAGCACCAAAAATGTATTTCCCAGTTTTCAGGGAATGCTGGAAGACAAGATGGAGCACCAGCATAAGAACTGATATAGGAAGGATTTCAGCCAAATCTTAATGTGATTGGTATTGTTTTCCAAACCCTATGATGCAAAAGGATCTCTAGGCAGTTTTTAATACCCTTACCTTGCTGCAGTATATATCTAGAACTTAATCTACCACTCCTCACTCAGCTACTCACTGCTCTAAGCTATCATTGACTTGCCCTGGATGATTGCAGTGACCTCTGGACTTATGCTCTTGGCTCTTTTACTTAATTCTCAAAATAGCAGTCAGAGTGACCTTGACATTGTGCAAATCAGATCTGAGCACACACCTCCACTCAACACATTCCAAAGGTTTTCCATCTCAGAGTAATATCTTAAAGCCCCAGCATGGTTTTGAGTGTCCTGACCCTTGTTAGTTCTCCTCTACCCATCTCCTTCTACAGAGTACAGCCTCACACATCTCTACGGCAGCTTGTGTTTCTCTTGTAAATTCTTTGGAGAATTTAGGTTTGTCTTTTCCTTCTTATGGGAGCAGTATCATTTACCTTCTGTGTGGTGGTTCTACAGTTGTCTGTTAAGACAATGCAGCTAATGGCTTCTATATCAGGCAGTGTATGTCGGTGATTATTTTTCCTGTATACAGATCTCTCATTCACTTACATTCTTCTTCTGGATCTTTAATGATGCACTATCTGAAAACTCAGTGCCCTCTTCTCAGTGTATATTCTATTTTTTCTGATTTCTCCTTATCATTTATTTCTGCCTGATATGCTATATGAATTCTTCCTTCTGGTTGATTATTTGCCCCACTAGTATGTAGACTGCATGAAAGCAGGAGATTGTTTGTTTACATTGGGTTTTACTTTCATTCCTTTATTTCATTTATTTCATCCACTGAGGCATCCATAATAACACAGAGCAGTTCTTGGCACATTATAAGACAGAGAATAATATAAAATTTGCTAAATGTTTGAGTAAATTAATAGTAATATTTTATAAAATAATATACATGTATGGAGACTGGATTTATTGAAAGTGTTAAAAAGTGACAGCAGAAATATTGTTTCTAAATTCCGTAGTTTCCCAGGTTCTGGGATATTCAAGTTTCTACAAGGAATTGATGGGAAGTTAGGTATTGCAGATGACTGCTTAGATCTATGAGTCAATTTTTCAAAAGCAATTGAGTCAAAAAGCAAAGCAAAGCAAAAACAAAAAAGACTCCAAACAAACAAACAAATAAACAACTCAAAACATTTAAACCTAAAATTTCTCCATAACAGACCAACTTCCACTATGAATCTATTGACTTGGCTTATAGTAACATAGAGGGTTTCTACAACAGTGCCACACCACCTTTGCTAAGCTATATAAGAGGAGAGAAATCTAATAAACAAGATCATCCTTCTCTCTTCAAGCTACATATACTTTTACCATAACCCATGAAAAACACACAAGCTCAAAAGGCCTAAAAGTATATGAACAAGACATGATAAAACATGGAAATAAGTGATAAAAATTTCAGTTAAAAATTTCCAATGAACCCCTTTGCATTAATAGC